>CM061554.1:72799874-74025707 GCA_030864225.1 Capsicum baccatum var. pendulum | reverse complement strand
GATGGTTAGTGGGTTGAACACTAGTATGTAATTTAGGGATAGGTTTTAAAATAATGTCATGAGCAATGTTTCAAAATCATTTAAAATCAATACATATAACAAATGTTTCTATAAGTGTGTCATGTCGGGAAAGAAAGCAAGGTTAGAATGAAGTAAAACTTTATCGTGGACTATGTAGTTCAACCATAATAAATAATCATCAACAATCTATGTGGATTCCGCCCCCTGCTGAAAAGGCCCCAGTGTGTGTTATCCGCATGAAGAGGAGGTATCAAGGAAGACTAGGGAATGTCCCGACCCCATATCAATCAAAGATCCAAATATATAAATAGTTTGAACTAAGCACACAGTTCACCAAGACTAAACCTCATGTCGGCAAACATGAGTTTCTTGTACAAGTCATCCAAGACCCATACCTTCATGGTTGTGCTACATAACCCCACTAAGTCCAATTTAAAGCAAGTTTCACATAACCAATGAACTAACCATTAAGGCACACCGTGGGTATTTCCATACCCTTACACTTGCAAGATTATATCTATGCCATAGCAATCACATTAACTTGGGGGAAAGCCTCAACTCCTTTTGTTCATTAAATCAAATCATAGCCAACAAGGCTCTCAAAATCTATGTTCATTGGTAATTTCACAATCCAAAGCTATTTATAGAATTGGCAATTTCACAATCCAAAGCTATTTATAGTAGTGGGTTGAGGGGACACAATTGTTCAAAACCAATTCTAATTTCAAAATACCAATCTTGGGGGAAACCATGACCCCTTAGTTTATTCACCATTCCCATTCACCCCATAAGTTTGAAACCACCAATAAAGCATAGACAATGCATAATAAATCATGGGAAAATAATTTAAGAATCAACTATATCAAAACCCTCAATCACATCTAAACCTAAATTCACGACCATCCAATTAAACCATTTAAACACACTCTTTTCATAAAGTAATAATTAGGGAAGGGTAGCGTGCCTAAAATATCATGAGTTATGGAAGGAATTTTCCCTTGAGTGCTCTCATTGATGAACTTCTTAGAAACCCTAAGTAACTTTCTTGAGGGAATTTAGAGTGTTAAGAGTGTTTTTTATGTTGTTATGAATGAGAAATAACCCCTTAAAATGCTTTATGGTCATGGGGTTCAAACAAAGAAAAAGGGGAATTCACTAGAATGCCCTTAGTTAAAAGACTAAAAATTGACCGCTCAGTTATTACGGGTAACCTTGCGACTCGTAGGGTCACCTTACAACTCATAAGGTCCAACTCGTAGTCTAGAAAATGTCCATGATCACCAATAGTGGTTGGGCTATGTGTCATACCATACGGCTCATACTCAGTTATAATGACTCACATAGTCTAGTCATCATTAAAGTAGAACCAATTGGGCATCACACTAGTTAGGCTATAAAAGGCACCATATGACTCGTTAAGAAACCCTATGACTAGTAGGTTCTAAGTCGTAGTTAGGACAGAAACTCCAGGCCAACATATTAGCCAGGCTATGATTAGGACATAAGACCCATCAAGACTCCCAATAACTCATAAGGGGAGCCGTACTCTAAACAATGAGGATAAAATGTCAAAAAGTTTCAAGGACCAAAAATTCAAGGTGTTACATCCTCCCCCGTAGGATCATTCATCCTCATATAATGAGACAAGGTATCCTTTAGCAGGATTTAACATAGAAACATACCCATTCTTACCTTTAACAAAGACAAAAAACAAGATATTAAAGAATTCACAATTTACTTTTACAAGGTTAGAAAACAAAGATGCTAAGGAATACACTTACCTCTTGCAGGATTATCAAGAGCGGGAAACAAGAATGAGTATTTTGACTTCATTTCCTCTTTGGATTCCCAAGTATCTTCTTTACGTTTTTGGTTCCTCCATAGAGCCTTTATCGAAGCCACATCCTTCGCATGCTACTGGAAAACTTCCCGATCCAAGATCTCAATCGGGACGTCCTCATAGGATAACAAATACTAAACGCCCACACCAACCAAAGGAACAACCAAGTAAGGATCACCCACACATTTCCTCAACATCAACACATAGAAGACCAGATGAATATAACCCAAACTTGAAGGCAATTCTAATTCATAATCCATATTGCCCACTCACCTCAAAATACGATATGGACAAACATAATGAGGACTGATCTTCCCCTTCTTTCCAAACAGAATCAGTCCCTTTTATGGGAGGAACATTCTAAAATACCAAATCATCCATGTCAAAATCCAAGTCCCTTTGCCTTATGTCCGCATAGGACTTTTGGAAACTTTGGGCGGTCTTAAGCCTATCCCGAATCACCTTCACCTTCTCCACAACTTGGTGATCAAATTTAAGAACATACAACCTATTCTTGCTAACTTCAAACCACCTAATAGGGGACCTACATCTCCTGCCATAAAAGCCTCAGACAAAGCCATCCCAATACTCGAGTGATAACTATTATTATAAGCAAACTCGATGAAAGGTAAATGGTCAATCCAAATACAACAAAAATCAATCATATAGGACCTTAGCATATCCTCCAAAGTCTGTATTGTCCCCCCTACTTGTCCATCCATTTGAGGATGGAAAGCAGTACTAAGGTTCACTTTAGTTCTGAAACCTCTCTAGAAGAAATGTCAAAAGTAAGAAGAAAACTGACTACCTTGATAGGATATGATGGAAACTGGATCACCATGCAACTTCATGATCTCCTAATGAAGAACTAGTGTAATCTCTCTCCAAATAACTAGTCTTCACTGGGAAAAAGTGGGAAGACTTAGTAATCCTATCCATAATGACCCAAATAGAATCAAACTAATGGTGTGACCACGGAAGACTAGTAATGAAATCCATATTAATTGGTTCCCATTTCCACATAGGCAACTCAATTTCTTAAGACAACCCATTGGGTCTCAAGTGTTCCACCTTCACTGTTGACAAACCATGCACTTAGCCACAAAATTGGCCACATCCCTCTTAGGTTATTCTATTAAATAAATTTCTCTCAAATCATGGTACTTCTTCATCGATCCAGGATGAATAATCAACCTCAAATTATGATCCTCGGCCAAGATCCTCTCCTAACCTATCAACATCAGGAATATAAAACCTACCTTAGTACCTCCCAATACCAACACCACCAATCTCAAAGGCCATCACCTTATGGTTACCCACATCATCCTTGACCTGTATCAAGATAGGATCAAAAACCTATTTCTCTTTCACTTAGGCAAACAAAGATTACTTCACTACCTGTTGCACCATCACACCACCATCTTTAGAGTCTAAGTGATGAACTCCAAGATTAGCCAAATGGTGAATATCCTTTACCAACTCTCACTTCTCCTCATCCACATAAGATAATATTCCTATAGACAACCTGCTAAGAGCATCAACAACCATATTAGCTTTACTTGGATGGTAGTGAAGACTCATATCATAGTCCTTGAGCAACTCAAGTTATCTTCTTTGTCTGAGATTCAAATCCTTCTGGGTAAACACATATTGCAAACTCTTATAGTCTGAAAAGATGTCAATATGAACCCCATACAAATAATTGTGCCAAATTTTTAAGCAGAGACCATAACCATCAACTCAAGTCATCAGTCGAATAGTTCTTCTCATGCACCTTCAACCGCTTTGAAGAATAAGTAACCACCTTACTATGTTGCATCAACACACAGCCCAGTCCCACTCGTAATTCATTAAAATAAATAATAAAATCATTGGTACCCTTGGGTAGGGTTAAAATTGGAGACGAAGTTAACTTGTCTTTAAACTTATCAAAACTACCTTCAAAAGCATTGTACCATAGAACTTCACCTTCTTCTGAGTCAATGTAGTTAATGGGGAAGCAATAGACAAGAAACATTCCACAAACTTCCTATAGTAATTGGCTAAACCTAACAAGCTACGAATATCAGTTGGAGTCATGGGTCTAGGCCACTTCTTAACCACTGCAACTTTATATAGATCCATCATGATCCCTTCACTAGAAACAACATAACCTAGATAGGTTACAACATTTAACCATAACTAATATTTAGAGAATTTTTCATACAACAGTTAATCCTTTAAGTTTTACAACACAAGGTGAAGGTGATTTAAATATTCCACCTCTCTCTTAGAATACACCAAAATATCATTAATAAACACAATGAAGAACTAATCTAAGAATTGACGGATACTCGATTTATAAGATCCATTAACGTCGCTAGGGCATTAGTCAAACCAAAAGATATTAGCAAAATCTCAAAATGACCATACTTGGCTCGAAAAATAGTCTTAGGGATATCCACTTCCCTAAACCTCAACTGATGGTAGAACGACCAAAGATCAATCTTAGAAAAGTACTTAGCCCTATGAAGAAGGTCAAATAGATCACCAATACTAGGAAGCAGATACTTATTTTTCATAGTCACCCTATTAAACTAGCGGTAGTCTATACACATCCGAAAGGACCCATCTTTATTATGCACAAAAAGAACCAAATCACTCCATATAGAAACACTAGGGCATATAAAACCCTTATATAGAAGATTCTTCAAGTGCTCCTTAAGCTATTTTAACTTAGATGGATCCATTCTATAGGGAGGAAGGGAGATAGGATGAGTTTCTGATAGAAGATCAATCCCAAAATAAATCTTCCTATCAGGAAAAACACCAAGAAGATCATTAGGAAACAACTCAAGAAACTTAAAACCTATATGGATCGATTCCAAGGAAGGACTTTCGAATATAGAATCCTTAAATCAGACCAAATGATAAAGACACCACTTAAAAACTAATTTCCAAGATCTGAGATATGAAATAAACCTTTTCTTTGGCATTAAGGAACTACTTTCCCACTCAATCACCGACTCATTTAGGAATTAAACACTAACCTTTGGGTCCAACAATCAAGAGAAGCATAGTACGAGTGCAACTAAGCCATCCCTAAAATCATGTCAAAGTCTAACATATCTAATTTAATCGTATCCATAAATGTCTCCCAACAATGAATTGATACCACAAAAACCTTATAGAGTCTTCTAGATAGAATAAAGTCACCCACTGGGGTAGAGACAATAAAGGGATAAGGAATACACTCAGGATCAAAACTAAAATGAATAGCTATATAAGGGGTCACATAAGAGAAAGCATACCCAAGATTATATAGATAATATACATCACAAGAGGAGAGTTTTACCCTACCAGTAAAAACAACGGAAATTCTTCTAAATCTCAATGAGTGGCAAGAGCAAATAGACGATTCTAACTAGTGTCGGAGCTAGAAGTAGTACCTTTTGGTGTAGGAGATGAAGAAAAAACAATCAGGACATTATTATCCCTCATAGAAACATTGCGTAAATGACAGTTCCTCTGAATTTGGCCAGGTTGACCACATCAAAAATACTTATTCCTCCCCTCATGACAAAATCCATGATGAACCTGACCACAAAAATAATAAAGGGGATAAGATAGAGCCGACTGAGCCCCAGTGGCCTAAGATTAGGCATCTGGTGCCTTAAATACATTGGTTCTCTAAAAATGGTGATCACCAAATAGCTTAGGATATGGAGAACTAGTGGTATAATAGGAACCAAAATTCCCCCACTTCTTCTTTGACCATTTACTACCATCTCTTCCACTATATTATTGACCTCCACCCTTATCTGAATATAAAAACTTCTTACTATGCTTTTTACTCACCTCTGCATAATTCTTTTTTTTATAATCCACTTGTTTCATATACACCACAAGCCTAGAGATGTCCATGTCACTATTTAATAAGGTAGCATTACACTTCAACACCAAGTCACAAAACAAACTTAACATAAATTTCCTCATCTTAGCGTCCATATTAAATACTAGATCAGGAGCATAAAAAGAAAAATGATAAAACTTCATGGTATAATCCTTCACAGTCATCTTGCCTTGCTTTAAATTTATGAACTTCTCATTCTTTACCTTCCTCAACTCCTAAGGAAAGAAGTGGTCAAGAAAAGCACCAGAGATATCCTCCCATAAATAAAACTCAGGATCATCTCCCCTAGACTGATCTCATTCCTTACACCACTAATAAGCCATATCCTTCAGCTGGTATGCAGTAAACTCTACACCCTTAGAGTCAAAAAGATGCATCACATAGAGAATCATCTTCATCTTATCTATGAACCCTTAAGGATCTTTCTTAACCCTAAAACTAGTAATGTTTAGAGGATTTAGCCTCATAAACTGTCCAACTCTAATGGCCTCAAAAAAACTCATAGCAACATCAATAGGACCCAACTAACATGACTGAGATGTTAGAAAGTAGATCAATTAATGAATGGAATCACAAAACTCAACATTGCTAATATCTCCTAGAGATGATCGAGTAGGAGTGTTACTAGTAGGATAAAGATTAGTAGGAACTGGTGGAACTCCACTGGGGAAATAAGAATTTATGACTCTAGAATGGGTTTGTACTTATTGAGTAGTACGATCCCCATCCACATTGTAAACAAGAAAGACAAAGGAGTTTCAATGAACATTAGATCTTTTTGGAGGCATGATCTAAAAAATGAACATGCGGGAATTAGAGAAGATTTCACGATCTTAGACTCAATAGTATGAAATAGAAAAACAAGCAAGTGAATCATTCCTAAATGTCTCATAGTCCCTCCCTTATAAGTATGGCTCTCTACACGCCCATAAAAGAAATTCTATTTGACATGACCATATGGACACTCAATGACACCAAACCTAGGCTCGGATACCAACTTTATCACAACCCAAACTAGGGTCTGGCCGTAATAGGTATCTCAAGTCCAATAAAGATCAGAGACTACCCCTTGTACCTAGCCAAATAGAACATAATAACCCTTAACAACTGATGAGTTCCAAACATATGACAAGATAGCATAATATAAGCTCAAAGAATTTAAGACATATCTATTACCAATAATTGTTATCCAATCAAAAATAACAAACCAACATCACCCAAGTCCACAGTAATCCACAAAGCATTCTAACAAAATTAAAATCAATAACATGTACATACACCTAACTCAGACAGTGACAAGGAAAATGATAATATTAATATAAACTCTTTAATTCTAGTTTATGAAAGAAAATAGATGAAATGACAAAGTATTCTAGAGAATGGAAGCTCGCCACTTCACCACTAATGACCGACGTACTGAGATGATCTACCTAACACTGCACAGAAAAAGTAGAAGTATCTCCAGTGCCTATTTTGCATGGAAATACACCATACAAAGATGGTTAATAGGCTTAATACTAGCATGTAACTCACTGATAGGGGATAAAATAATACCATGATCAATGTTTCAAAGTCATTAAAAGTTAGTGCACATAACTATATTTATATATAAGCATGTCATGTTGGGAAAGGGAACAAGGATTAGCATGAAGTAAGAATTTATCCTAGACTGTGTAGTTCAACCATCATAAATTGGCACCCACGAGCTATATGGGTTCAATTCCCCCTGCTGAAAGGGCCCTAATAAGTGCTAGCTATACAAACTATAGGCATCAAGAAAGACCAGAGAATACCCCGACCCCACATTAATCCAAGATAAAAATATATCAATAGTGTGAATTATGCACATATGTTATCAAAACCAAACCTCATGTCAGTAAACATGAGTTTCAAGTATAAGTTATCATAGACCCAAACTTTCATGGCTTTCCTACATAACCATTATTTAAAGAAAGTTTCACATAACCCATTTATGAACCAATGAACCAACCATTAAGCACACCATGGGTATTGTCATACCCTTACACTTGCAAGTTTATCTCTATGCCACAACAATCACATTAAATTGGGGGAATGCCTTGATCCCTACTATTTATTAAATCAAACCATAGCAAATAAGGATTTCAAAATCCATGTTCATTGTTTAATTATTAATCCAATGCAATATCAGATGTGAGTAACTCAACCAAATTAGAAATTTCAAAATTCAAAGCCATTTACACAACTGTGTTGAGAGGACAGAATTAATGAAAACCAATTCCTACTTCAAAATACCAATCATAGGGGACACCGTGAGCTCTTAGTTTATTCACCATTCCCATTCACCCTATAAGTTCAAAAGCACCAATAAAGTATAGATAATATATAATAAATCATGAAAAATAATTTAAAAATCAACTATATCAAAACCCTCAAGCACATCAAAAACCACATTCAAAACCATCCAATTTAACCATCTAAATATATGCTTTTCATATAGAAATCATTAGGGAAAAGTAATATGCCTTAAATAACAAAAGTTATGGAGGGAATTTGCCCTTGAGACTCTAATTGATGAACTTCTTGAAAACCCTAAGTATCTTAGTTGAAAGAATTTAAAGAGCTTGAGAGTGTTTTTGATTGTATTATAAATGAGAAATAACTCCTTAAAATGCTTTATGGTCATGGGGTTCAAGCAAGGAAAATAGAAAATTGACCAGAATACCCTTAATGAAAAGATTAAAAATAGATCGCCCGATCACTACAGGTGACCTTGCGACTCATAGGGCCTCCTTATGACTTTAATGGTCCCATGCATAGTTTGGATAGTGTCCATGATCACCAATACTAGATAGGTTAATATTCATACCATATGGCTCATACTAAGTCATAACAACTCTCATAGTCTAATTATTATTAAATTAGAGCCAATTGAGCATCACACTAATTAGGATACGGAAGGCTCCATACAAATTATTATGAGACGCTACAACTCGTAGGGTTTAAGTCATAGTCAGGATAGAAACTCCAGGACAAAATATGAGCCATGCTACAATTAGGTTTGTAAGACCCACTAAGACTCCATATTACTCATAAAGGAAGTCATAGTAAGGGCAGTAAGGATCAAATTTCAAAAAGTTTCAAGGTCAAAAAATTTGGGGGTGCTATACTATGATTGCAAAAATGATTGATATTCTACTAGAGTATGCCCTTATTTTAAGTTGGTCAACTATTTAGGCTCAATTTGTGTTGCTCACCAGGGTTAGAGCTTCAGGAGTTTGTTACTATTGCAAAGAAATTAGTTGTTGGTCTAGAAAGTATATCCGAAATGGGATTTCTAGTCATTCATATCAACCTCATGATATTGTGGTATCTTTAGTTAGATATAGTGAACTTGGCACCTCAGTGATGATTTAGTTAGTCAGTTTGAGTTTGGACCCATTAAGATTTATTCTTCCTATGCTCGTCAAGCACATGATTGTAGATTTTACCATGATTGGTGTAATTTTTTTCTATATTTATATTTTATTTTATGTATTAGGGTTTTCATACCAATTGATGAATATATGCCTTAATGAGTTCATATTGGTTGTTGTATTCCTTCTTATTCAATTAATGATATTGTGACTACTCCATGGTGTATTTCTTTTTGTAGTGGATGGAGTAGATCTGTATTGATATTTTTACCATATGGGTGGTGAAATTGGGTTCGAGTCCTATTTATCCTAACATGTTAGCGTTATTATGGTCGTTGAGTGGTACATGATATTGATGTTCATTTTGGTACCGCCTATTTAATTTATTGATATTGATATTGTTGTTACTATTGCTATCACAACTTGAAGTTATTGATATTATTTAATACTATGACTTGATGTAGTTGATCCTCGTCGGGTAGCTATATAGACCAGTGTTTTCTAGTTAGAATTTCATTATTTATGATCTTATTCGATAACTCTAGTAGGTATAGCCCAATTTGATGATTTCTCTCCCATATCATGATGAGGTTCATTGTTTTCCCTCTTGGTTAGCTATGTTAGATTGATTCAGTAATGAATTATGGTATAAAAGGTAAGTTAACCTTCTGCGATTCTGTATGACCCTTGAGTTGGAAATTTAGTTAAATAGCCTATTATTAAGTGTGAGATTCTTAGACTTGCATCCTTAGTTATGAAGGTTTTTATATTTACTCTTTATTTTTATATAGCCTATTTTCAAAGTTGATGAATTTTGGTCAGCTATTTGTTTGTGACTATTTCGTTACTTGATAGTGGTTTTGATATTGAGATTCAGATGTCGTGGATTCATCTCTTAGAATTATGGGCTTCATTCTATTTTGATTGTTTGCCCATATTGTTAGTATGGAGATTAAATACTCCTTTCTTATTGTGGTATGGTTTTACCTTACAAAGTTGGGAGTTAAAGGTACTAGGCCTTTTCTATGATTGCTTCTTAAGTAGGCCAATTAGAAATTCTTTATCTTGAGTTGTTTCATTCTTCTAGTGGTGGTCTTGACATTGAACTTGGTTTTGAGATTGGCATTTTTCTTCTTAGATGATTTTATTCATGGATGGATCAAGTGAAAATTGTCCTACTTAGATAGATTTAAGAAATCCCTATTTTAGAGTTTGTTCATCCTAATGAAGGCTTGGTGGAGTTTTTCTCTTTGATGATATATGCCTATGCCTATTAGTTGCTGAGATGGAGTATTGGATTGATTAGTTTTGGCTAAAGTTGCTTGAATTCTTGCCCTTACTGGGATGGATTGTTGCCTTGGAGAGTTTGAGTATGTTTTGATAGTTCATGTCCTCCAATAATTATGGAGTGGGTTATTTGCATTTTTAATTGGTGATTTAACCTTTGACATAGTTTCAGTTCTATCGCTATTTCGTGCCTTTTAGCTTACATAAAGTTGGTTGTTGTATTTTAAGTTGATGGTTTATCCGTGTAATGATTTTTTCCTTCAACTAAGTTATGATTTTGGCTCAGTATGATTTATCTTAGATATGTCTCATTTGGATACTAAAGTAGATTTGAGTGGTTGGCATTGATATAGACTTATTCGCTCAATTTTGTTTTGAAAAATTGGAATGGCGATTTGGAAGTTATGTTAGATTTGGATAATGAATACATACCCATCTTCAGGTTTGATTTGGGTAGTTAAGATGGAACAATTCAGTCCTAGTGTTCAAATTTTACCTTAGAGCTTTGGAACTAAGTGCAACCTTGATTTTAGATTTACCTTGATTAGAATTTCATTTATAGGATGATTGAGCATACTCCGTGGTTACCTATTCGATCTTCTTGACTTTCGATGGATTTTTGTTTATAAGGGTTCAGATGATAGCCCATGGTCCCGGTACCGATTCTTCTAGCTTTGACCTTTGGTTTCCAATTTTCATTGAGAATTTTAGATAATATACTCAGTGGGAGTAGTATACTTGAGTTGGAATTGGTATGACCTTATTCTAGGTTAATGGGACATCTTGGAGCAGACTGTTAGTGATGAGTATGTATTCCTTGATCTTTTGGATTTCCATTTGATTATCAGCTGGACTAGTTACACCATTAGCATAGATTTCATTCCTTGGTTATCTCTATTTGTATTCCCAAATAGAACCTTATGGGCTTATTATCATGTTTAGCTTATGGACTTTCAGCATTTCAACTTTAATTTATTGAGTTCTTTATGATGAGATTATACAGATCAGACTCGAGTGTTTTCCTCTCGGTTTGGAGTGGTTAGCAGGTGCAAAATAGTAAATGAAGGTTATATTTGGATTTGGAGTCGGCGGTATGACTCATGTCATGGGTTGGTTTTGGATTGAATAATCCTTCAATTATTTGTTTGAGTCTTGAGATAGTGCCAATGTGTTATGATTCAGTTTGTGTACATCAACCTTTTTAGTTCAGTTGGAAGCCAGTCAGTGGTTGAAGTTGAGTTTTGGCTGTTTGGACGTGAAAGAAAAATGCTTGTTGAAAAAGGAATACTTATGGAGAGATCCCTTGCAACTGTCCTCT
Organism: Capsicum baccatum var. pendulum; assembly: GCA_030864225.1. Classification (NCBI taxonomy): domain Eukaryota; kingdom Viridiplantae; phylum Streptophyta; class Magnoliopsida; order Solanales; family Solanaceae; genus Capsicum; species Capsicum baccatum. The sequence continues at coordinate 74,013,954 of CM061554.1, read as the reverse complement.
CTTCATAGGGGTTACCTGGGAAGTCATGCTTAGACTATGCGGTCCTAGTACCTCATCATTTTGAGGTTTTGAGATTCATTCTATCTGTTGACTTTCGAGGACAAAAGTCCTTTTAGTAGTGGATATTGTTATCACTCTTCTGGTCATTTTACATAATTTCATTTATTTTCACCATTTGAGCTTTTCCATAGCTTCCCTAAGTTAATTAAGACTAGTGGGACTGATTGTTTGGTTACCAGGTAGTTCATTTAGTTTTTAGAACCAATTCCCTATTTGGAAGTTTTTCTAGTTCCAAATTGCCAATGGGTAAGAACTTCAGTAAAACAATCTCGGATGCTAGTTTATATTCTGACAGAAGATCTGGAATATCAATTCTAGGCTAGGTAGGCCTTTGGTTTGGATCCTAATGCACCCAATAACATTTCGACCCATTGGTCGAAAAGTTGAAAATTTGGAAATATTGGTGTGGGACCCATATTTGGTTAAAACATCTTTGGATGGAAAATCTTACTTTTCCAATGCATCTAAAACGTCGATTTTAGTGTGGTTCCATAGTTCATTTGCAAAAATTGGATTCCGAATGAGTCTCTATGTATTGGCCAATACTTGGAAAAAATCTAAGTTTCAGTTGTCATCTATCATAATAAAGGATAGGGAGATCATGAGAGAGGGATGGCTATCACGACACCTTGTTCATGGTCCAATTACTGTGATTGTGGCACCTCCTTACTCGGGAGGGGCACTAAATGACCCCTTAGGATGCATTTTTGTCATTTTCTCCTCACTCTTGAGAGCTAAAAATCCTAAATGGGTAATATAACTCAAAATTGATCATTGTAGGTGACTTAGGAGCTTGTTTAACATCTATTAATGTGAATATCCTCGTATTTAAGGTAAGAATCATTCAGATTCATGCTTGAACTTCCTATTTTTGATCTAAAACCCCAAATTCACTTAGGGCTTGATTTTAGCCCAAAGGTTTCCTGGTTTGCACCCATTTCTTCATGGTTATGATTATTCCTTGTTCATGTATGAACATTGGGTTGACCTCATAAACACGATTTTCATACATAGGACCCATTTGGGGTTTTTGTCTTTTTTGGACCCAAGGCACAATGGTGAAATATGAGTATTGTTTGACTCATATTGATGATTGAATTGTTATTTTGATAGTGTGATGGTATTTTGGGATTTAGAAGTGAAGGCGTACATTTGGTGATTGATGTAAGGTTTTGTTGTTTTGCTTTGAGGTTGGCTTCTTCCTACTCTTCTTTGAAGATGATGTGTGTTATATATGGCATGTGAATGTGAATGCTAAACTTGACTATGAGTATAATAGCTTGGTCTTGATTATTGATGTTTGTTTATTTGACGTGGGTTTTGAACCCGTAAGGTGGTATGTTTAGGACTCTTTTTGAATTCTATTGCCTTCTCCCAAGATTGGACTAAATTCTAGCATTGATATAATATAATTCTAGGTTTAGGATGTGGTTTATTTTTTAGAATCATGGTTAAAATGATTAACCTTAGTTAAGATAGTCTAGTGATCTTGAAACCATAATTTGAGTAGAGTTGACGTAAATGCCCTTATTTCTTGACGAAGTTCCTATATTAGGATTGGTTGTGGCCTTCTTGAAATCTAGAAGTTGAACTAGACACCTTATCCTAGTTTGGGGTACAAGTTGCCTAAATATGGAAATCGAGGATTAGAAGTGGGATCGTCCAACCCACCATAGGCCAAGACTTGTGTTAGCATTTATCAACTTATTTACAGATGTTAGGCATAGTTGAGATTAGTAAACCTTAGTGTAAGGTGACTTGGTGTTTTGATGAATAGTATTGGTACGTTTTCCCGGATAATGACTAATGGCTCATGGCCATAATATTCCTTATAAATGATATTAATCCTTTAGAGATGCTAATTTCTCTTAGATATGATTTTTGTCCATTAGAGATGCTATTTCCTCATAGATGTGATATTATGTAATTAGAGAGGCTATTTCCCCATAGATGTGATAAAGGGCCTTTAGAAATGTTATTCCTCTTAGATATGATAATTGGCCTATAGATATGATGTTTCTCATAGTCTTGATACATGAACTATAGATACGAGATTCCTTATAGATTTGATATGCCTTGTAGTTATGAGATATGCTTATTGATGCATTATGCCTCTTTCAAGTGAGATGTCTCCTATATGTGAGATGATTATAGATATGCTTCATAGATTATGGAGATGTTATGCCCCGTGAATACACTATTTCCTCTAGACATGAGATAATTTACATATATGGTTATTGATATGAGTTTTGTATACGTATGTGGGTTTAAGGCCATGATTATGATGTTGTGATTACTCCGAACACATTATTGGGCCAAAGGCCATGTTATGATATTTGTTGGATATTCGGGAAGTAATTATCCTTGTAAAGGATATAGTTGTAGTTTATGAATATATATATGTTTATATACATATCTCTTCAACATGGGACGAAGGAAGATGCAGTATGATGCATATGATTCCAATGTTTGAATACTGGTGATGGCATGCATAAATTCGGTACACTCATGATTATTAAATTGGTAATTAGTGCAATTTTAGCTGAAATACTTTCTTATGACTATTCTTTCTAAATAAGAGTTAAACCCCACTTTTCACCTTTAAAAATGGATTACTCCATAATAATAATTTCCTAACTTATGGATAAATTAAATATATGAAAGAGGCTAATAATGTTGTTTGAAAGATCTAACTGATAAAGAATTCGATCCATGACTTGGCCCTTTTATTTACTACGATCGTGAGATATTTTGCCCCTTTCTACATCTTTTAATAATTTAGTCCTGAAGATCATACCAAGAAATGGATTTACGAACATACACTCTTTTAGCCATGGCTTGAGTCTGTGCACCTATTAAATACATGCTTTGGATAATGGGATATTGATTATGATCAATGAATGATAGACATATACTCTACCTTGCTTCTTTTTATGATTATTTTCTTTAGCGTAGTGGGGCTTGCACTTTACGTTAGCCCTCATGGGGCTCGCTCTCTATTATGGACATTGATTTTGATATTATGTTGACATGAAGATACCCGGTGAGGTTGGATGATATTAATATTATATGATGATACCCATAAGACCGATGGATATTATGATGATATGATGCCCGGAAAGGTCGAATGATGCTATAATGATGTTATGATACTCGACACGACCGGAGGATATTATGATAATTATTATAGTTATAACAGTGATAGTTATGATATAGTGGATTCTGTTGCATTCATAGTTGCATGCACATCGTCTATCAGCAGTATGCGCATATTACTATCAACTAGTATGGGACAACTGCATAGATATGGGTGATGATTATGCTTTGTATTGTAATATGCTGATTGAACCTTTCGATCTTTGGGTGGTGGGGGCATACATAGGCTCAGCTAGGTGTTTGGTTGTCTGGAATAGCTGGTTACTCATGCTGTTATTTATATTTTTATCATCATGGATATGATCATTTTTATCCCTAGCTGATGATAGATGGGCCAATGATTTGGTATCAAGATAGAGGTATGATTCTGGTATTTTCTATCTTAGAATTTCATTATTATGCATGTCAGGGGTTGAGCCACACACCCCCAAGCCTTACTATAAATAAAAGCAAAAGAAAGTACAAGGAGGATACATAAACCTTACCTCTGATCCTATGGCAGATCAAAGTCAGCAAGCCTACTAAGGCCAATCAAATCATCCCCGATACTAAAAAGGAAACCTAGATCTAAGCACCTAGAACAGATAACTCCTCTCAGTACAATATAATCTAGGAAAGAATAAATACGGAGACTCTCCCTATACAAAGTAAAGAAAAGAACTCATACAAGAAGATCGTAAAATAGCCTATCATAATGAAGTCTAGATGAAGGAATAATTTATGCTGAAACCAGCAAAGAAGCACTACAAATGAGTTACCAAGTCCTCTATTACTAATTCACAACACTTCACGGTGGATCTTTGATTCTCTTTATCTTTTTTTTTCTAAAATTGATCATCCCAAGTTTGTCAAGTATGAAATGTCCTCTTGTTTCTTCTGATAACTACTGGAAATTGAAGTAGTGTTGGGAAATATCATAATTTTGACATATTATAGATAAAGAATCGGCTACAAAATTTGCTTCTTGGTAAGTATGCCTACAAGTAACCTCCTCCAGCTATGTCATGATTCCTTTGATATTATAAAGATAAGTTTGAATTTTCCAAGGAGCTATAGCATGTTTCTTGATATGCATGATTATTTCATGATGACATATATGGATTAGAAACTCTGAGCATGTTAATACTAAATCCTGATAAGATTATAATCAGGCCTTAAAATAAAGATATGATGATCTAGGTTATGCTTTGAATTGACCTAACCTTTATAGATATGTATATCTAGCTGTATGTAGCGATGTTATTACCGTATATCTCATCCCTCATTTTTTAGATTGTACATTCATTTCTTTACCTCGTATATTTTCATATATCCCTCCTTCGCCCTTTATTCATATATTGGCCAGTGATATATGATATAGTGTTGAGATTTTTTAGTACGGCTGAAATAGAATAGTTCATCCTTGATATTTTCATAGACTTATTATGTTAAGTATCTTGGACATGAATAGGATATGTAATCGTTACTATCTCATTAGCTATTTTATCTGGTTGCTGAACACTTGGGTGTTGTTTCCGTTCTATTTATATGTTATATATATCTGCCTTATCTTTGGATCTTAGTTGGTAGTTGTCGAATGAGTACCATTATTTTCGTACTCATACTATACTTCGGCAGCCTGCAGATCATCATACGTGTTATTTTCATTGATGTGTGAATCGTAAGGATCGGCCATGGTTCGGAGACTTAGAGTGAGCTCCTGACGTTTAGAGTATTACTTATCTGTCTCTTACGTATTAGACTAGTCTTTATGTTGTACTTGGAGATAAGTTATATTAGTGTATTCAATTGAACTTCACTTTGTACTCTTGTATTATTAGCAACTCTTCTACTAATACCACAAGGTTTTGATATTATATTATGCAATTGCTCCTTTATCTCATCTATTTTGTAATTCTTTTCTCTCTATATATATATTGTAGTCCATTACTACCCGTTCTGGATTACGGGTTTGGCTTGCCTACTGGTGGGTTATAGTAGGCGTTATCAGTACCTAAGAAATTGGGTCATGACAAAAACTCATATTATCATTATCATAACATCTTAAATAAAACCAACACCACTATTGTATTAAGGATCCAAAATTACATAAATACCCCTACATGGGGCCCATTTGCAAGATCATATGTTAAAAATGGTCAAAATATCCTTCTATGATCAAGGAACATTTACCCTCAAGAACCGGTGAATTACGAGCTCAAATGGTGCTACAATCAACCCACCAATATTTTAGGAAATTTGGGGAAATCATGAGAAATTAACCATGGAATTTGATGAAACTCACCAAGAATTTTGAGAGAAACACATTAATCGATCTTACGAACACTACAAAATAACCCAATAATGATTCTCCCTAGTTTCTACACTCTTTAGGGTTCTACACACTTGAGATTGTGTGAAAAATAGAGAAAATTGGGCTAAGTAGGGTTGTTATACCTCTAATAGGTACACGAATGTCTCTGAAGTAGACACTGGGCCGCTTAAGTGACCTAGTATTTCTTTAGCGACACCTAGCATCTGCACATGTATGGATTAAGTGGTACCTTTACTTTTTATGCATCCATTGCTTAAGAGGTAAGTGTTACACTTAAGAAGCTCCTCACTCTGACCATTTAAGTGGTAGGCTAAGCGCTTTAGCGGTCATCCACTTAAGCGACCCAAATAGGAGCTTAAGAGGTTCACCAGCATAAGCTCAAGATTTATTTTGGATTTCCACTGACCCCTTGAGATTCATATGAAATCTTATATACGTAAAAAAGCTATTCTACCCTTTCAAAATCAAGGTTCTGGACTTAATGGCATTGTCAAAATTCCATCCAAGGTCGTTTCGATGAAAAGTGGATCCAACACCCCTTGTGCCATTTTTCTTAATTTTCTACCAATAGGCCAAAATGATTTCAAAAGCCTCAGGACCAAACCAAGGGTACACCTAGCCTAAAATCATTGTTTCAAAGTTGTGTGAATAGTTAGAATTGGTATACTAGGTCATTTGGCTGAAGTTTTCAGTCAGTAGCGAATTTGAACCAACGAAGGCTTCAAAATATAGAATTGACTTTAAAAAAAATGAAATACTTGGTAATTGAATTGTTAGTTCAAACATGTCTTAAATGACTTGGCAAAGCTATCAAAAATCTCTAAATAGTGAAAATGATCAGAAATACATAAATTGACCTTAAGGGGCATTACAAGAAATAATTTTTTTATGGACAATTTATGACTTATTGGTTTAGCATCGAGGTAGGCTTTATTTTCCTTTTCTCAATAAGATGATGTATAGTATAGAATACATGTTGGGTAAGGATTATAGGAAATATTTATGAATAGTACATTATGAATTATCCTATTTAGGGAATTTGGGTTAGAGACATGACCCAAACCTTAGCATAAAATACTTGTAATGGCCCTAGAATCCCATCACCCTAGATTATAAGCATGTTGACCATAGTTTGATGATTAGGATTCTTTAGTATAAGGTTTACTATTTGACTTAGTGAATCAGATCACGATTCTTCGAATTATAGTCTTCCTAATATGCTAGTTATATATTGTTGGGCTCGAGGTCGTGGTTATGATACCAGCTGGACTCTAGCTGAGAATTTTATACTTATAAATGGCCTGGATTAAATCTATTGTCATAAATGGATTTACGAGTCATGATGATACCAACTAAATTTTGCCAGTAGGTAAGCCAAACCTTGACCCTATGCTAACACAATAGGTTAATTTTGGAAGAAATTCCTAACATAGGCTAAATTTAATGAACATAAGTTATAAATAAATAGAGTTCTAATAGATATTATAGTCAAAACATAAATACCAATCCTACGAACTGGTAGAGCCAGTACCAGAGCATCTAAATAGTAATACAACTCAAATATGTCAGAATAGTCAGACACGTGTCTTGTTACAAAAGATCGAATCATAAAGGTAGAAGAAAATAGGTGACTCCATCTCTAAGTGCTCACCCTATCTCTAAAATATGATATCTAGTACCTCAATCTAAACCAAAAAGGTATAGAAGTGTAGTATGATGACCAAAACAATGGGTACTTAGTAAGTATCATTAGCCGACTAAGCTAAATCATGATATAAGTATGATAAAGTGCAATATAGTCATAAACTAAGTCCAGGTATAGAAATGAACCTAAATAAACCCCAACATTGTTGTATATAATAAGTAATTAAATTGGAATAACAGTATAACACAAGACATCAACACATTCTCATATCATTGTGCAAACTTATGTAGGCAATTGTGAATAATAACACAACAATAAGCATCATTACAAGCAAACATAACTGTAAAATTAGCTCCTATACTACAATTGGTGAAGAAAAGTAAAAAACTTATAACATCCTCCCATACGATCGAAGAGTACACTCAAGAGAAGATTATAGCAATCAACCAACTCAATAGCCAACTCCCATCATCATTTGATCCGATTTTCTCAATTATCGTCCATCTTTTATTTACTAACTTTATCCCAACTCCCCAACATTATGAAAGCACTCACATTTAAAAATATTATCAGCTTTTGACAATCTTAGCATCAATATACACTAATAACCATCAACTAGTTAATCATTTACTATTAACTAATCTGTTTGAATACTAGTCATCATAACCTCTGTTCATCATCTAGCAACTAATTACCAAATATCCACTAAACATTACTCATTAAAAAAATTATCACTACTAAGATGGTATCATTTATTGTCTAGTCCAAATTTGCCAATAAATCTCAATTGCCAACTAGTCATTATTATCCACTTAAACAATATCCACCACTAATCATCAATTATCACTAATCCTCTATTATCGTAAATCATTAATTATCACTAATAAAAATCATCACTAATCATCAGTTATAACTATTTGCAAAAATTTAACACTTATGGGTTATAAACGACATCACTAATATAAACAACATGCCTGAATTTCATATAAGTAAATATAAATATGTAATTTCCATATGTAGGGCTACCCAAAATCGAACTGGTAAATGTATACATGGTTACATCAATATAATCATCCTCCAGCCTTGCCGGGTATCAATATCATCATAATGTCTTCTGGCCTTATCGGGCATTATCTTATCATCATAATATCCTCCGTCTTTGTCAGGTATTGACATCTAATAATAATATCATTCATCCTTGTTGGGTATCAACATATCATCATACTATCCTCCATCCTTGCCGAGTATCAACATATCATTATAAATCTCTCCGGCCTTGCTAGGAATCAAAATATCATCATAATTATAATAGGTGGAAAAATTAATAGCATACGCAATCGTATAACGAAGTATCACTATTTTATACATAATGAATGGCATAACTTCCCAAAATAATCAATAAGCATGACTTCTAACATAATTCATGGAACAATTACAAATATCATCATTAGGAATATTTTCTAGCATAATTTCTTAGCAAGATCATATTCATAAACAATATCATGAACAATGACATTAATAGCCTATGCAATGGCCTATCATTAGAATAAAGATAGTTTATCAATAGCTAACCCATGGCATAATCTATAGCTTATTCATAGCATAGTCCATAACATAATTTATGGCTTCGACAATATATTCAATAGTATATTCGGTAGCCAAATAAATATAGCAAGATCAATAGCATAATGAATAACTTGTCATAAGTTTAACAAATAAATCATAGCATATGGCAAAATCTTTAGGCATTACATTTAATGTCATTCATCATAACCAACAAGTACAAAGTTCCCTCAATATTGCCTCAAAAGGGCGTTCTGCAAGCATATAATAAGCGTACAAAGGTTTCAAGATAACTAACATTAATCTTGACTTTAGGTGGGTCAAAGAGTCCACTTCTAAATCTCCAAACTTCATTCTAGGTAAAATTATACCCTATACTAGGCTAATATATCTCCTAAGGTAAAGGTACTTCCCAAACACAATAATAAAGCCAATATAGAAACAAAGGAAAACTTACTTTTGTCTAAGAAATTAAGGATAATTCTCCTTAAGAATGAGTAACTAGAGCATTTTACTTATTATAGAGAAAGTAAAGGCATTCTCAATTTAACAAGAGTGATGAAGTTTAATACAGAAAGGTTCAAGGAAACAATCTAAGTATTTTAATTCTACAGTTTGAATTTAGCCCAAATGATCCAACTAAACCCAAGTCTTGCATTTTATCAAAGTAACACCTAAAACCCATCCCAAATCTAACACAATATCATAAGAACATTATGACATAGCTCAATCTAACAAGGGATAAACCATCCTACCTCAATGCCAAAAAAAGCTCAACCAATCGCTAAGCCTTTGCTTTTCCTTTCTAAAAAGACTCCTCAAGAAAGAAAGCTATAAAAACATATTTTATTCATTAATACGAGAATATTGATATCTATATTGCACTTGTGCTTTCGATTCAAAAATCACACCAAAAATCCTATGTGGGTCCCACTTATGGAAATCACATTTTTGAGGCCAACCTAATGTTCATACATGGTAAAGGAATCATAAACCTCAAGAATTACTGAAAACCAAGCTAATTTTGGGCTAGAATCAAGCCTACAATCTATTTGGGATTTTGGTTAAGAAATTACTAAAATCCACTAATTCAGATAATAATCATGAAAATAGATGTTAAATAAGCTCCCAAGTCACTCACGAGTCTCAATTTTGAGATATTACACTCTTTAGGGTTTTTGTTCTCAAGATATGGGTAAGAAATTACATAATTCATGACCTAAAGGGTCTATTTATACCCCTTCTAGGTACTCAGATATTGCAATCTCAACATGCAGATGTGCAATCACACAACCTAGCATCAGGAGAAGGTATTGCAAAAAAAAAAACAACCTTTAATGCAATCACACTCTCTACTCTGCATACTGAGGTGATATCGTCATTCAAGAGGTGCAATCGCAGAGGTACCAGTTATCAGCTAAAACTTGGAAAATTTCCAAATTTCTGCCAACGACTCAGGATCCCTTTGGAATCTAATATACATAATTGAACTATTTAACCATAATAAATTTGATGTTTTTGATGCAATGATAAAGTAAGAGTTTCCATTCGGGGTCGTTTCGATCAAATAAGGGTCCCATAACTAAATTTTTAATTTTTAACTTTTTGATCAATAGGTCAAAAGGATCTCGAGTACTACGAGACCCAAACCAAAGGTATACCTAGCATAAAATTTATATTCTAGATCTAGTGGCATAGTTATAATTTACATTCGGGATCTTTTTATTAATCTTTTTGCCTGGTGGCTATCTGAAACTAGTGAAGACTTCTAAATAGGGAATTATCTCTAAAAACCAAACGAACTATTCGATAACTGAATTATCAGTCCCAACAAGTCATAAATGACTTAGGAAAGCTATAAAAAAGCTATAACAATAGAAATAAGTGGAAATATAGAAAATGATCCAAAGGGTCATTAATTTTATAGATGCTTAGATGTAGATGCTTATATTGTTTAGACGTTGATAACGACATTCATACTTTTAGATATGTTCATGCTCACTTAGTTGTATGATTCCAACCAAAACCATGAGTTTACTATTGAATTTTAAGAAAGGAATTTATTCCCATTTTTAATTTTTAAAATGGACTTTTTTAGAACGGGAATCATACCATCTTATTTAATGATTTATTACCTTTCAAAACTAAATATAATATTTTTAAATTAGACAAGGATTGATTTTGGTCCATGGTTCCTCCACTCTTTTATTGCCACTATTAGTGTTGATCGAGAGAGATTCTGACTCTTTTTATGCTATTATGTTAATTTAGTCTTTTAGTTGATCTTGAGAAATAGTTTCATAGATATACACTATTTTTATCATGTTTTGAATCCGTGCAATTACTATATATACATAGTCTTGATACTGGATAAAGTATATTGATGGTGATGATTATTAGATGTCCTAGAATTGGACTAGACAGTGTATATGGATATTTATAAATCCCCTACAGGCCCTTTCATCTGTAAACCACAGTGTCAAAGATGAGTGGTCGTCGCAGGTCCTTCCTTTGTGAGCTATTGAGTTGGAGGAGGTTTATATACTTAGTACATAATGAAACTCAAATAAGATATGGTACTATAGATTTACTTAGTATTCATTCATTTATATGTGTTGTCTATCACCGGTATATTATTTGGTGCTTATACCCTTTGGCCTTATGGGGGTTGTTGAGGTATATGCTACGATTGTTATTTGCTGAGTGTTTGATTGGACTTTCCAGGCTTATAGGGGTCCGATTAGTTATTGTTTGTCTGCATTAGCTGGTAACTTTATTTTTGTTATTACGATTAATTCATGGAATATTATTAAGTTAAATTACATGATTGATAGTTATCTCATGGTTAGACATTATGATTAGGGAACCTTATTATGCTAGTTTTGTCATACCTATTCGATCATGACCCTTGAGATGTTAGGTTCGATCGCTTAGGCTACTACCTTGAGCTATATCTTTGTATATATGTGTATATATATATATATGTGTGTATGTATATGTATGGTTTATCATATATCCCTCTCTTCCTTGCCTACTCATGTCATATATGTATTCTTGGCCTTGTATAGTTTTATATAACTTTCTTTCACTTTTTCTTTATATATTGACTAGTGATATATGACATGGAACTTTAGACCCTAATATTTTTACAACAGTGTATGTGTTTACATATATATCATACATACATACATACATACATATATATATATATGTATGTATGTATGTATATAAATGTGTATGCTATTATCATGTATCCATCGGTTCCTTGCCTGCTCATGTCTTATATGTATACTTGGCCTTGTATACTATTATATAACTTTCTTTCACACTTATTTTATTTATTGACAAGTGACATATGGTATTGCACTTTAAACCTTGACCACTATAATAATACTATAGTTTATCCTCTGTGACCAACTAGTTTTGTAATGTCTAGCTTCCTAGATAGCTGCCTATAGGTAATATTCCTAATTTACGTGTTATTTGTACCTGCATTATCTTTAGAGCTCAATTGGCAAATAACTACTGAGTACCATGTGTTGGTACTCATACTGCACTTCTGATGCCTGTAAATCATAATATAGGTTCTTGATATTGATTTATTCATCGTGCAAAGTAATATTGATTAGAGATTTCTAGAGAGCTCCTAGTATTTGGAGAATTCTTTCTTTCCTTTGTATTTATTTGACTAATCTTTATTTTGAATTTAGAGATAATTTTTGAATATACAATTATTCTGTATCTCTACTTTGTACTCTGATTATATTAGAAGCTTTCACACTAACTTCACTAGGTTTTAGGGTTTTTTGTATATATATTAGTGTCTTTATTATATTTATTACACTATTTTCTTTCATTTCTTTTGGTAGTCCATTAATAGCGATTTGGACCATAGGTTGGCTTACCTACTAGTGGGTTACAGTTAGTGCCACCATAACCTGAGAAATTGGGTCATCAAAAATCGATATCAGAGCCTAGGTTTACTCTGTGTGTTGGTACAAGTGCTAAGTATCTAGTAGATTCTTGTTGATCGATTTAGAGACATATGTATCCTATCTTTAGGAGGCTACAGGGCATTCTTAGGAAATTTTATTCTTTACTCATCATGTGACCATATTTTTATGAACCTCTATTTCATTCTTTTAGTTTATTCCATTCTAGATGGATGATACGAGATTATCAATAGGCACAAATGAAATTTTTGCAATTTTTTTAGAGATTCAGCTATGTGTTTGGTTAGGTAGTTAGAAAAAAATATCAAAGATCTATTGTGTCATCCAGAGGATTTAGGGCCAACCTAGTCTTTGGTAGAGTCTATGACCACTTCAACCATTAAATTTAGCATTGGGGATTTTGATCCTTTTTACAGACACTTCACAGCCAAAGATGGTATTTTGTACATCAAGAAGTTCTTAGAAAAGATTTTGATTTGTTGGTGTTCCACAAAGTTCTTTGTCAGTTTCAAAGTATGAGATCAGGTTTTTTGGGTGGGCTAGAATACTCTTATGTTGTATCCCTTAGAGCATGAAATAATGTGTGGATTTATTGAAGGATTAGATTTGCCACTCCTTATGGTATTAGAGCATTAGATAGCAGTTGGGCCTTCTGTACCTTGGGTTGTTGATCATGCAAAGTCCATAAAGAGAGTATATATTAGGATATATGGATGTGGCTATCAGATCAGTTATGGTAGTCACAGCGAGCAGAGTTCTCTTCAGTCCTTGTATAGTATTTAGTATGGATCTTTATGCTATGGTGATCATTTTCGTACAGTGGGTGCGATACTATAGAGTATTCCAAGAGCTTTTTTTTTGTTATGGTGAGATTGGCCACTGGTCTAGGGAGTGCCCCAAATATGAGTAAGTTATTTAGATAGGGTCAATATATGTTCCTCGCTAACCTAAAGCTCCTGAGGTATGTTGTCATAGTAGGAATGATAGTTATTTTAGCAGAAAGAGTATCTCGGCATCAGTTGGTCAGCCAGTTAGGGACAACTCATGTTTCTTGCTAGGTTAGAGCTGCATCGGTTTGTTATGATTACAGAGAAATCCTCATTGGTCTAGAGAGTGTCCCTACTACAAAATTATTAGTCATTCAGCTCATCTAGATTAGTATCATGGTGTTTTGGCTCCTTTAGTTTTAGGCAATGCAATTAGTGTCCTAGTTTGTGATTCAGATGATTAGTCCAAGTTTGGACACACTCAAATTCGTACTCCTTTAAGCACATACAGACTATGACATTGGTGTCCACCATGGTAGGCACACCTTTTAGTTCCTACCTTTACCTTCTATTTTATTTGAATTGGGGTTTTCACACCCTTTAATGATTATATGCCTTGGTATTTTTATAATTGCTATTATGTGTCTTGGTTTAGAGTTGACAACCAATATTAAAATTCTAGGACTACGATGATTCTATTATAATTCTAGAGTTGAGAATTTGGTTTTATTGCCCATTTTTAAGTTTGAGATTCTTGGACAAACATTTTAGTTTACTAAGATTATAGAACTGGCTATCCTTCTCTATATCCCATTTAAAAAGTTGATAGATTTAAATCTTATTATTCTTATTTTGAGGATGTTGGAAGGTTTAAGGCTTGTCAATCTTGTTGTTGGGTTCATCTCCTAGTAACAACTTTGATATTGGTATTGGTGTAGTGTTAGATACTCTGTTCTCTCCGTGATATGTTTCATAGTTTAGTCGAGTTAGAGTTGGTGTAAATTGGTGAATTTAGGAAACCCTTATTTTGGCCTTTTTAGCCTAATGTGACATCTTAGAGTGATGCTCCTTGGTGATATGTGCCTGTAGGTATTCATTACCGTAGATTGAGCAGACTAATGACCAAATTCAAGATAAAGTTGTATATTGCCGAGTTGTTTGAGTCTTGCTATCACTAGTAATGTTTGCAGCTGTGGTGAGTTCTTGGTTATGCCTTGATGCATTATGGCTCTAGCAAATGTGGATTTGACTGCATGTGTCTTCAACTGATGGTTTTTTTTTTTTATGATTATATTCCTCTATAATATTTTAGTTTTAGTTCTTATAGGGATCATTGGGGGATATGCCTGAATGATTATAGTAAGGTCGATTTGGGATTCTTATGCTTACCATTATAGAGTTTCATTTGATCACCTCCTTACTTTCAAGGATAGTGTGATGGGATTGTACGAGCAGGACTCAGATGACTTTTTGCATGGTTTTGAGTAGATATCTTGTTTGGAAAGGAAAAAAATTAGATTTGTATATCGAAGTTGGTCGTATGATTCATACCAAGGATTTCCTTTGGCTTGGTTGAGTTTTCTCTTAGTTAAGATTATATTAGTGTGACATTAGTGTATTATTGATATGTCTATTTACTCGATTTAGATGTATTTTAAACATTTTGAGCCTTTCAATAGTGGCTATGGTTCATTTATGACTTGCAAAATTTTTTGGTTTGGTTATTGAGTAGTTCGTTTGGGTTTTAGGCTTATTTAGATTTTCTAGAGTTATTACTATTAAGGAGTGGTCTCGGATCAAAACTATGAATAAACAACCTCGTATGGGAATGTCGACAGCTCCATGATATTGATTTTAAGCTAGGGGAACCCTTGGTTCAGGTCCCAAGGCTTCTAAACTCGTTTTAGTCTATTGGGTAAAAATTAGTTAAAGTGAAATAATTGATGTAGGGCCTATATTTAATTGAAATAATCTTAGATAAAAGTTTCAATGGTTCCATTAAGTATGGAATATCAAATTTAATTTAGTAGAATAGTTCAATTGCACACACAGGGTTCCAAATAAATTCCGAACACCCGGTCGAAGTCCATCTGGACTTAGCAAAATCTAGTGTCTGGCATTATCTGGTGCAACCGCTTAAGTGAACCTTTGGTTGTTAACCGATGGTCTCTTTAGTGACTAGGGGATCACTTTAGTAGTAATCCTTGGTACCTCATATCGCTTATGCAATAGCCTCATCACTTAAGCAGAGGTCTCTTAAGCGATACTCGACTTCTTAAGGAAAAACTAGACTTTTGTGGATGATATCTTAAACCATCATATGGTCATTTTAGCAGCATCTGCTGATATTATAACACCTTCTTCACCCATTTTTCTCCCTTATTTCATAATGATTCTCCTTAATTTTTGAAAGCATGGGACATTAGAAACTGTGGGGGGATCATCTATTGAAGCTAAGATAAGTTATCCTAAACACTCCTTGGCCATTTCCTATTATTTTTTTTGTTAAAATCAATCCCTTTTCATTGTAAATTTATTGAAGTTAGTTCTTTAAATCATTAGACTTTATGGGCTAATTTAGGTCTTAATTTATGCTCCATTTGTGCTCAACTTTTGAGTACACATTTTTTATCCTTTAAGGGACCTCATTATGGATTTAATTTTGGGTTTTGTTAATGGGTCTTGTGGGACCTCTCTTGACCTAAATATTTTTATTATAATAGGAATCTTATTTTACTCATATTAATATATAGATTATTATTTTTATAGTGGAATGTTATTTTAGGATTGTGGAGCAGAGATGAATGCTTTGTGGATGATTCAAGACTTGTGGTTTGGATATCTAGGTAGGCTTTAGTGTCTTTTGTCAGTGAGATAATCTATAGGATTAAAAGTTAGGTAAGGATGATAGGACATGTTTATGACTAGTGCATCATGACTTAGCCATTTAGGGAATTTGGAGTATAGATGTGACTCAAACCATAGCTTAAAATACTTGTTATGGCCATAGAATCGTATTACCCTAGATTACAAGCATGTTGACCACAATTTAATGTTAAGGGTGCTTTAGCATAAGGTTTACTATTTGACTTAGCTAAATGGATCATGGTTTCCTAAATTATAGTATTACTAATAAGCAAATTTATAATATTCATCCGAAAGAGTTAGACTCCAGGTGAGTATTCTATCCTTATTAAGGACGTGGATTTAGTATATAGATACTTAGATACTTATGGTTGTATTGTTTTGATGTTAGTGAAGGCATGCACATTTTAAGTTGCATTCATGCTAACTTAGTGGTATGATTCCAACCAAAACCATGATTTTACTATTGTTTTCTAAAAGGGGATTTATTGCCACTTTTACCTATTAAAATGGATTATTTTATAATGGAAATTGTATCACCATATTTAATTATTTCTGAGCTTTCAAAACTAAATATGATTTTCTAAACTAGAACAAGATTGATTTTGGTCCATAATTCTTCTACTCTTATACCACTTTTATTTAATTCAGTTGAGAGAGATTCCTACCATTTCTATGCTATTATGTTGATTTAGTATCAGATTTGATCTCGTGAAATAGATTCATAGATTTACACTTATTTAGTCATGGTTTGACTCATTGCACTTAATATATATAGCTCTCTTCGATACTGGACTAACTAGATTTATAGTGATGATTATTGGAAGTCGTAGATTAGGACCAAGTAGTGTATATGGGTATTTTTGAATCCCATATAACCCCCTTTATCTGTAAGCCACAGTGCTGGAGAAGAAAGGTCACCGTATGTTCTGCCTTTGTGAGCTATGAGTAGGAAGAACTGTATACACTTGTTACATTATGGAAATCAAATCAGATATGATGCTATGGATTTACTTAGAATTCATTTATTTATATGTGTTTCCTATCACCAATCTATTGTTTGGTGCTTAAAACTATCGACCTTATTGGGGTTTGTGTAGGTATCAGCTATGAGTGTTGTTTGTTGAGTGTTTGATTAGACCTTCTGGGCTTATAGGGGCCTGGTTAGGTATTATTTCTCCAGATAAGTTGGTTACTTTATAGTTGTTACTATAGTTAGTTCGTGGCAGGTTGATTATGGGCTGGTACCTAAGGTTGTCGGTATGATTCTTATTCTTTTTCTATTTATTTTAAATTACATTATTGGTAATTATCTCAAGGTTAGACATTATGAATAGGGACTCTGCTTATGATACTCTTAGATTACTTATCTGGTAATGACTCTTGAGATGTTTGATTAGATCCCTTAGGATAATACCTTGATCTATATCTATATCTATATATATATATGTGTGTGTGTGTGTGTGTGTGTGTGGTAGTACCATATCTCCATTTCCTCCTTACCTGCTCATGTCGTATATGTATTCTTGGCCTTATATACTATTATATAACTTTCTTCCATTCTTTCTTTTTATATTCATTAGTGATGTACGGTCTTGCACTTTAGACCCTGATTATTATTTTAATAGTATACCTTATCCTTTATGCCTATCTAGCTTTATTATGTTTAGGTTCCTGGATAGTTGCCTATAGTTTATATTCCTTCTTTACATGTTATTTATTCTTGCGTTATCTTTGGAGGTCAATTAGTTGATACATATTAGGTAGCGTATGTTTGTTACTCATGCTACGCTTTTGCAGCCTGCAGATCATAGTATGGGTTCTCAACATTGATGTGTGCATCATGTGGAGAAGGTATGGATCAAAGATTGTGGGAAAGCTTGAGGCATTCAGAGTATCCTTCTCTCCCTCGTATTGATTTGACTAATCTTTATTTTAGATTCAGAGACATCTTTGTATATGTATTTATTTTGTATGTCTTCTTTGTGACCTAATTGTATTAGAAGGTCTTGAACTTACATTACTAGATCTTGGGGTTGCTTTATTTATCTTAGTCTCCTTAATTATATTTATTCTGCTATTTTATTTTATTTTTGATAGCCTATTACTCGCGGTTCCAGACTATGGGTTGGCTTACCTACTGGTGGGTTCTAGTAGGCGCCATCATTACCTGAGAAAATAGATCATAAAACTGGGAAAACTAGGTGATTTAGATTAATTCTCCATTTTGATAGCCATAACCTATGTATCCTCTTTCTTCAAATAGAGCATTAAGGGATTTCGTAAGTATTTTTGTAGCTAAAATAAATAAAGCAGGTGATAGAGGGTTCCCTTGATTTTCCTCCCCCTCTCTACCTGGTGAAATTAAAAGAAACCAAGATCTTTCCCATAAACAAGACTTACTACCAATTATTTGCAACTAATCTCCATATTAAGTCTACAAATACATAAGAGAAACAAATTGTAATACCCCAAAGTTTCCTAACTAATTTTGTTTAAAGAATGTCAAGTATTATCTTCTAAATTGAATGATGTTTATTCCATGGGGAGTTAGTGAGGCCTCGACGGTAGGACCTGACTTGGTATTGATGCCTTAGATAAAGTCTAGTTGATCAGAGAAAGACTTTGGGCTTCTCAAAGCCGACAGAAGTCTTATGAAGATGTGCGTAGAAAGGATCTTGAGTTTGAGGTTGGTGACTATGTCTATCTAAAGATCTCTCCCATAAAAGGAGTGAAGAGGTTTGGAAAGAAGGGAAAACTTAGTCCTAGATATTTTGGTACCTTCAAAAGATCAGCAAGTTATCTTACGAGCTTGAATTACCTTCAGATCTAGCCTCAGTTCATCCAGTCTTCCATGTCTCTTTGCTCAAGAAGTGTATAGGTGACCCAACAGTTATAGTCCCTATTCAGATAATGATGTTCTGAATAGCCTCTCTTATGAGGAGATTCCATTCAAAATTCTAGACTACAAGACTCGTAGACTGAGGAACAAAGAAGTCCCTCTAGTCAAAGGTCTTTGGCGAAATCAGTCCGTTAAGAGAGCTACTTGGGAAGCAGAAGCATACATGCGTACCAAGTATCCTCACCTTTTCTCCGCTAACTCAGATCTAGATCAAGGTTATTGTTCTCCTTAAGCTTTTCAGTTTCACGTTCAGATTTTAGTTACAAACTAGTTTCATGCTCAGATTCCTATTTTAAAACTTGGTATCCATTTACCATTACATATTCAGTCATACGTTTATATATCAGATTAATCATGTGTTCATGCATCAGACGTGCATTCTCCTTATGAGAAGACTCAGTTAGTATAAATATTAGTCATGGATTCATAAGTTAGTTCAGTCATGTATTCACGCATCAGATATACGTGATCAGCTTATCCGTACTCTCAGTCATGCATTCATGTATCATCTCAGTCATGAAATCATGCATCAGATATGCATGCTCTAAATGAATCTCAGAAATGTCAGTTATGTAGTCATGTTTCATTATTTCTCCCCTCTCAGCCAGTCTCATTCAAGGACGAATGTTTCCAAGGGGGAGATATTGTAATACCCCAAAGTTTCCTAACTAATTTTGTCTCAAGAATGTCAAGTATTAGCTTCTAAATTGAATGATGTTTATTCCGGGGGAATTTTTAATATTTTCACATTTCATCATGTGGGAAATTTAATAATCTTTCCATCGATATAAAATTCATCCAGATCCGATAATCGGGTAAGAAGTTATGACTATTTCAAGTCCCCATCATAAAACAGTGCCATATTGGTCTGTGGTGCATCGCACCATAAGATAAAATGGCAAATGTCCTTTGTCAAGTGTCCCAGCATGATTTCTCCGCATCGCGCCAAACTTTTATATCGCAAATAAAGTGCAATGTGATGGCTCCGCATCGCGCCATTACCCTATTTCTCAATTATCAAATTCTAGTGATTCGGCATGATAACGCCGCGTCACGCCAAGGTTCTAGGTTGGGAAATTTTCACAAATTGAAAAGATGAGTCTAGGGTTAAAAGGGTCAATTTCCCACCCCAATTTAAGCCCTTCAACACAAGATTCAGCTATTTGAAACCCAAAATATACTAGTTTCTCTCAATTCTCTCAAGAACAAGCTAGGGTTTCAATTAGGGATTCAATTTCAAGAAAGTCTCTCCGACAATCTTCACTAAATCAAGAACTAAGATATGTCATGTGTTTATTCATGGGTCTCTTTCACCCATGGAGCTTAAGAATCTCTTTTCAAAATCAAAGATTTGTATAATTACGAATGTTCATGATTTGATTAAATTGAAAAGTGATATTCATGTTGTTGTTTGGTTTCAGTCTATGTTATAGACTATTAATTACAAGAATTGATTCTAGCCTTTGTGGAATTGTACGGTATTTATGATAAACCCTTCAATTCAAAAGTTGATTGATGTATCCTTGATTATTAGATGTGTTGATGATTGTATAACCATAGCATGCTTCCCCCCCTCCCCATTTTGATTAAATGCCTATATGAAGGAAAAGTGCCATACTAGTATGATAATATGACATCTCCATTCATGTACAAGTTATGTATGTCAAGTGTTTGATGAAACGTCTTAGCAAATGAATTATGTATTGTTGATTTTGGTCCTGTACTCAAGAATTTCATGCTTTGTCAGTTTCCTTCTATCGAGTACTGGGGGTACTTGTACCCAAAAAATATAGTTGTGTGCATAGAGTCCGTGTCATGTTTTCATGATATCCTCAGTCAAGCCATGATCCATAGAGCTCAGTCAGTCATGTGACTTAGGAAAGCTCAGTAATATACAGTAATCTCAGTACTATTCTGTTAGTCAACGGAACTCTGTTAATATAGTCCAGTTCAGTTCAGTAATCCATGATCAGTGTCTATTCAGATAGGGGTAGGAATTAGCATCGAGTGAACCCAAGGATGGTAACACACACTGTCAAATAAGGGTAGGATACTTAGAAGTCATCCTTGCATTCCAGAACTATGTAGCCAGCATAGGTTGAGACATCAACACTGTCAGCTAGTTTCCAACCTTCGGGCATGAAAAATGATATCTAAAGGATGTGTCTATTATCTTGTTCGAGTTAAGGACACTAGTTCTGAAACTCCCAATTTTGACTCAGTCCCAGTAGTGAGTGAATATTCAAATGTCATTCTCGAAGATCTTCCTGGAATTTCTCCCGAACGGGAAGTAGACTTCGGCATTGACCTTCTTCTAGATACTCAGCCTATATTTATTTTGTCATACAGTATAGCACCAGCAAAACTCAAAGAACTGAAAAAGCAGTTGAAGGATCTCTTAGATAAGGGATTCATCAGACCCAGTGTCCTCATGGGGTACACCATTCTTATTTGTGTGCAAGAAAGATGGTTCTCTCAGAATGTCCATTGATTACCGTCAGCTCAATAAATTCACACTTAAGAACAAGTATCCTCTCCCCAAAATTGATGACTTTTTTGACCAACTTTAGGGTGCTAGTTTTTTCTCTAAGATAGACCTCAGATCTTGCTATCATCATCTTAGAGTTAAAGAATGTAACATTCTGAAAATAGCCTTCCATACCCGATATGGTTACTTCGAATTCCTAGTCATGTCCTGTGGTCTTACCAATGCCCCAGCAGCTTTTATGTACTTGATGAACCATTTGTTCATGCAATACTTGGACATGTTTATCATATTTCTTATAAATGATATTTTGGTATATTTCCGCAGTGAGCATGATCATGCAGACCATCTCAGAATTGTACTTCAGACTCTCAAAAATCATCAGTTGTTCATGAAATTCAGTAAGTATGAATTTTGGCTAAGATCAGTAGCATTCCATGGCCATATCATTTTTGGTGATGGAATTAGACTAGATCCTTAAAAGACCAAAACGGTAAGAAACTGGCCTAGACCTATCTGTCCATCAAGAGTTTCTTGGTTTTGGTTGGCTATTACAGATGGTTTGTTGAAGGATTTTTGTCTATTTCATCCCATATGTCTATATTGACTTTGAAGAAAGTCAAGTTTCAGTGGTCAGATCCTTATGATAAGAGCTTTCAAGAGTTGAAGACTCGACTCACCTCAGCCCTAGTCTTAGCTCGTTTAGACGGTCCAGATGGGTTTGTAGTGTACTATGATGCATTCAGAGTAGGTTTGGTTGTGTCCTCATGTAGTATGGTAAGGTCATAACCTACACCTCCAGATAGCTTAAACCCCATGTAAAGAATTATCCTACTCGTGATCTTGAGTTAGCAACCGTGGTTTCTGCCTTAAAGATTTGGAGGCATTACTTGTACGGAGTTCATGTAGATGTGTTCACCGATCATAATATCCTTCATTATGTCTTTTCTCAAAAAGATCTCAATCTTCGTTAGAGAAGGTAGTTAGAGCTCTTGAAAGATTATGACATAAGTGTCCTTTATCATCAAGGCAAGGCCAATGTAGTGCCCGACGCTCTCAGTAGACTGTCTATGGGTAGTGTTACTCATGTTGAGAACAGTAAGAAGCAGTTAGCTTAGGAATTCCATCAGCTTGCTGGACTAGGCATTCTCTTACTCGATTTAGAGGAGGGTGACATATGGGTTCAGAGTTATTAAGAATTATCTATAATTTATGAGGTGAAAGAAAAGCAAGATAAAGACCCCATTTTAGTCAAGTTGAAAAAGTCAGCTAAGGACCAGAAAGTAGAGGTTTTCTCCCAAGGGGGAGATGGTGTATTACATTATCAGGGTTGTCTCTGTATTCCAGGTGTAATGACTTAAGGTAGTGAATTCTTATAGAAGCTCATGGTGTATGATACTCTAGTCATCCAGGGGCCACAAAGATGTACCACAACTCGTGGGAGATCTATTAGTGGAGTGGTATGAAGAGAGATATTGTAGAGTTTATGGCTAAGTGCTCAACATGTCAGTAGGTTAAGATAGAGCATCAAAATCCTAGTGGGTCTATGCAGGAGTTCAATATTCCTACTTGGAAGTGGGAAGAAGTGAACATGGACTTTGTGATGGGTTTTCCATGTACTCGTCGCCAGCACAATTTATTTTGGGCTATTATAAACAGAATGACCAAATCATCCCATTTTCTTTTAGTTCACACCTTTTATTCAGTCGATGATTATGCCAAACTCTACATCAGGGAGTTGGTCTGATTACAGGGTATTCCATTATCCATTATCTCAAACAGAGGTACCCAGTTTACCTCTTATTTTTGGTAAGCATTCTGAATGGGTCTTGGTACCCAAGTTCATCTCAGTATAGCCTTTAATCCTCAGACAGATAGTCAAGCAAAAAGGACCATTTATACCCAAGAAGATATGCTAAGGGTGTGTGAAATTGATTTTAAGGGTAGTTGGGATAACCACTTGCCTTTGATTGAGTTTGCATACAATAATAGCTATCATTCTAGTATTCGGATGGCGCTATACAAAGCTCTCTATGATAGGAGATTTAGATCTCCAGTCTGTTGGTAAAAAGTTAGTGAGGCCTCGGTGATAGGACCTAACTTGTTATTCTATACCTTAGAGAAAGTCCAGTTGATCATAGAAAGACTCTAGGCTGCTCAGACCGGAAAGAAGTCTTATATAGATATGCATAGAAAGGATCTCGAGTTCGAAGTTGATGACTATGTGTATCTAGGGATCTCTCCCATGAAGGGAGTAAAGAAGTGAGGAAAGAAGGGAAAGCTCAGTCCTCGATATTCTTTTCCCTTCAAAATTCTCAGTTGCTTTAGCAAGGTAGCTTATAAGTTTGAATTGCCTTCAGATCTAGCCTCAATTTATCCAGTCTTCCATGTCTCTTTTCTTAAAAAGTGTATAGGTGACCCAGAAGTTGTAGTCCCTATTTAGAGAATAGATATTCAGAACAGCCTCTCTTACGAGAAGATTCTAGTCAAAATTCTAGACTACCAGACTTATAGACTAAGGAACAAAGAAGTCCCTTTAGTCAAAGTTCTTTTGGCGGAATCAGTCTGCTGAGGGAGCTACTTTGGAAGCAAAAGAATACATGCGTACCAAGTATCCTCACATCTTCTCCTCTAACTTAGATCTAGGTCAAGGTAATAGTTCTCCTTAAGCTTTACAGTTTCACATTCAGATTTCAGTTACAAACCAGTTTCTTGCTCAAATTTCCATTTTAAAACTTGGTATCCATTTACCATTTCATATTCAATCATATTTTCGTATATCAGATCAGTCATATGTTCATGCATCAGACATGCATTATGCTTATGAGAAGACTCAATTAGTATAAATATCATTCATGTATTCATGAGTCAGTTCAGTCATGTATTCACTTATAAGATATGCGTGATTATCTTATCAGTACTCTTAGTCATACATTCATGTATCAACTCAGTTATGAAATCATGCATCAGATATGCATGCTCTGTAAGAATCTCAAAAATGTCAGTTATGTATTCATGTTTCAGTGTTCATGTTCAGTATGTACTTCATCTTATCGTTTCTCCCCTCTTAATCATTCTCATTTAAGGACGAATGTTCCCAATGGGTAGATATTGTAATACCATGAAGTTTCCTTACTAATTTTGTCTCAAGAATGTCAAGTATTAGCTTCTAAATTAAATGATATTTATTCCATGGGGAATTTTAAGATGTTCACTTTTCAACATGTGGGAAATTCAATAAGTTTTCCATCGATATAAAATTTTCTTATGTTCGATAAACGGGTGAGAAGTTATGACTATTTAAGTCCCCATCGTAAAATAGTGCCATATTGGTCAGTGGCACACCGCGTCACAAGATAAACAGGTAATTGTCCTTTTTCCAGTATCCTAGCATGATTTTTCCACATCGTACCAAACTTTCAGGTCACAAACGAAGTGGAAACATGATGGCTCCGCGTCGCGCCATTTCCCTATTTCCCAATTGTCAAATGCCAGTAACACGGAGGGATAGTGCCGCGTCGCACCAGGGGGTCAAATCGGGAAATTTTTACTAATTTAAAAGACGCGTCTAGGGTTGAAAGAGTCAATTTTGCACCCTTATTTAAGCTCTTTAACATGAGATTCAGCTATTTGGAACCTAAAATATACTAGTTTCTCTAAATTTTCTCTCAAGAACAAGCTAGGGTTTCAATTGGGGATTCAATTTCAAGAAAGTCTCTTCGTCAATCTTCCCTAAATCAAGAACTAAGGTATGTCATGTGTTTATTTATGGGACTCTTTCACCCATGAAGCTCAAGAATCTTTTTCCAAAATCAAAGATTTGTATAATTACGAATGTTCATGATTTGATTGAATTGAAAAGTGATGTTCATGTTGTTGTTTGGTTTCATTCCATATTATAGACTATTAATTACAAGAATTAATTCTAGTATGTGAGGAATTACGCGGTATTCATGATAAACCCTTCAATTCACAAGTTGATTAATGTATCCTTGATTATTTGATGTGTCAATGATTGTAAAACCATAGCATGCTCCCCCCTCGCCATGTTTGATTAAATGCCTATGTGATAGAAAAGTGCCATACTAGTATGATAATATGAAATATCTATTCATGTACAAGTTATGTATGTCAAGTGTTTGATGAAATATCTTAGCCAATGAATTATGTATTGTTGATGTTGGTTCTGTAC
The DNA here is from genome assembly GCA_030864225.1 of Capsicum baccatum var. pendulum. NCBI lineage: Eukaryota > Viridiplantae > Streptophyta > Magnoliopsida > Solanales > Solanaceae > Capsicum > Capsicum baccatum. Next base: position 73,988,052 of record CM061554.1, on the reverse strand, counting down.
TTAAGAAAGTCATGCTTTGTCAATTTCCTTTTATCGAGTCCTGGGGGTACTTGTACCCAAAAAATATAGTTGTGTTCCTAGAGTTTGTGTCATGTTTTCACGATTTCCTCAGTCAAGCCATGATCCAAGAACTCAGTCAGTCATGTGACTCAGGAAGCTCAGTAATATAGTAATCTCAATACTATTCTGTCAATCAACGTAACTTAGTTATTACAGTCCAGTTCAGTTCAGTAATCTATTATCAGTTTGTATTTAGATGGGAGTACGAATTAGCACTGAGTGAACCCAAGGATAGGAACACACACTGTTAGATAAGGGTGTAATTCTTAGAAGTCATCCTAGCATTCTAAAAATATGTACCCAGCATAGGTTCAGACATAAACACTGTTAGATGAGGGTTGATAAAGTGGATAAGTACTGTCAAATGAGGGCCCTACCATTCTCTTTTGGGGACACTGTCAGATGAGGGTCACTTATACCTTGTCCTTACTAGTGGCGCGGTATTTATACCTTTCTAATTAGGGTTATAGATTGGACCCCAACTCATCCATAATGGCGTATTAGTGGAATGTTAGTTAGATAACTATTTCCCATAGTTTCAGTTACAGAATCAGGACTGTTAGATACAGTTATTCAGTCTCAGTAATAGAACTCATATAGTACTATAGAATTCAGGATTGTCAAATACAGTCAACTCATAACAGTACGGAACTCAGCTAGTTCCGTCAGTGTCATGACTATCAGATACATTCACTCATGTCATCAGTTATATCAATCATCTAAGATCAGTTATCATTCATGATAGTTATCAGTAAATTCATGTTATCACAATCTTAGATATAGTTATGACGTATTCATGCATGTATTCTCGCATTTATATTAGTCAGTTAGCCCGTATTTTTTATGCATATAAACCCCATGCATTTAGCCTACCTTCCATACATTCCAGTATATTCAAAGTACTGATGTATTTGCGTTATAGTGTCTTATACCATAGGTTCAGAAGCACAACCTCCAGAGCATTAGTAGCATTCTAGTCTCAGCACTCAGAGTTAGCAGTGAGTCCTCATCTTTTGAGGACATGATCATTTACTTTATTTCTTCATTTCTTAGTTTATTTTAGTAGTTGGAGTTAGTTGGGTACATATCCTATCAACTCCTTATTCAGACAGTTTAGAGGCTTTCAGACTACAGCGTTTTCAGACTAGATGTTTTTAGACATTATTTTAGTTTTGGTATTATCGTACCACATTATTCAGCTATGGTTTTATTAGATGTTTATCAGCTTTGAACCTTATGGACTTTCAGCCCTTATGTCCATATTATATAGTATATTTTGCAGTGTTCAGTTAAAAGTATCAGTCATGTGTTATCTTGTGGTCCTTCGTGGTCATGAGCACCGTGTAGCATTTCGGGTACTAGATTCGGGGCGTTACATAAATCTTTCTCAATACCTCCATTATAAAGAACCATGAAACACTATCATAGGCCATAGAAATATTCAATTCAATAATTATATTAGCTTGTTTACCCTTATTTTGATTCCTATAAAATCTCATGTGTCAAAAGAACATTTTAATATTTCTTCTATCTTTCACAAATCCTGATTGATTAATAGATATCAATATAAGAAGTCGTGACACCCTAAATTTATAAGCTAAGAAAAGAACCATTGTTCAAATATTTACTAAACTAAATCCAATGATTTCTAATTCTACATAAGTGATAAGAATAATTCCTTAGTGTGCAAAGAGATATGGATATAAATTAAGGTCAAAAGGAACCTCTAACATATAGTTGAGTTTAAATCTTTCATATCAATTGAGTGTTAGCATGAGATTTCACTAGTGTCTACTTAAAATGATCGTTAATCCTACTAAATGAAGAGATTGTAACTCAAGACCTACAAAATTAAAACTTTTTGAGTCTTATTTAAAATTCTACCAACTATTTATCAATTTGAGTTTGGAGTAAGACATTATGTGCATTTTTGTGAAATATTATCCCAGATGTACATTGGGCGGTGCAAGGAAGATCTGGTGAATGGGAAATAACTGGAAAGCTGTAACGACTTGATTTTTTGGTGAATTATGTAAAATATTTAATTTTGTATGATTTGACCATTTTACCCCTCTCCATTATTTCTTTATCGTATTTCTAGAGTGTGGGGATGATAAGCTTGGTTCTCAATTCATTTATATGTGGATTATATGAAATTATTATTTTGGTGGCTTGAAAAGCCTTTAAGTTGACTTTGGTCAATATTTATTGAACTGTGCATCAAATGACAGAATGGACTGCACCAGTAGATTTGGAATTCTAATTTTAGGTTGGTAACATGGTTGGGCTGGTTTTATGACTTTTATATCTCATTTTGACCCTTGGTCCAGAAATTTGTGAAATTGGGTTTTAGGGGTCAACTTTATGAGAATGATATTTTTTCAAAAATTAATAACACCACTGAGTTTGAAGCGTCGAATTTGATAGGTAAGCTTTTTTCATTTTCATTGTCAGGATTATGGATGAATCTCGATGGGTCCATAGAGACTTGGAATTTTAAGTCTCCAACACTGGTGCACCACTTACCAAGTGCAGTCGCTACAATGGTACATTAGCGGCTATAGCAGCATGCGCTAAAATGACTTATGATTTCTTTAGCGGCTGGCTACCATCTGGGCTGTAATGACCCTTCAGGTTATTTCTGTATTTCCACTTATTTTCTCTGCTAGAGCCTTCCTATAACTGCCCCAAGTCATTTATAACTTGTTGGAACTGATAATTTGGTTCCCGGATAGTTCATTTGGTTTTTAAAGCTAATTTCCTATTTTTATGTCTTTACTGGTTACAAATAATCACTGGGCAAAAAATTCAATAAAACAATCTCAGATTCACATTTTAACAGCGATAATAGCTTCGAAATATCAATTTTTTACTAAGAGACCTTTGGTTTTGATTTCAATGAACCCGAGCTCATTTTGACCTATTAGCTGGAAAGTTGGAAAGTTGGAAATTTAGGTGTGGGACCCACATTATGTCAAAATGTCCTCGGATGGAAAATATAACTTCTCCATTGCATTAGGAACATCAAATTTGGTAGTTACATATCTTATTTGCATAAATTAGATTTCGAATGAAATCTGAGGCATTAGCGGAAAATCAAAAAATTTTCCCAGTTTCAGCTGATAACTGGTGCCTCTATGATCCCACCTCTAGAGTGGTGATTGCACTTGTTCTTGTAGAGAGGGTAGCGTGATCACACCAAGGGTTGTGGTGAGTTCCACACTTTTTCCTAATACTAGGGTGTGAGATTGCACACCTGGATGTGCGATTGCAACACCTAATTACCTGGAAGGGTTATAAATAGGCCTCTTATAGCGCAAATAAGCCAATTTTTCATCCATAACTTGAGAGAAAAATCCCTAAAGAGTGTGATAACTCTAAATTGATGTGTATGGGTGATTGGAAATCTTGTTTAACATCTACTTTTGCAATTATCATCTGAATTAAGGTAAGATTCCACCCTTGGTAAATTTTAATGATTTCTTTACCAAACCCCAAATAGTTTGAGGGCTTAATTTTATCCCTAACTTATCTTTGTTTTCACCCATTCTAGTGGTTTATGATTCCTTTATCATGTATGAACATTTGGTTAGCCTTGTATATGTGACTTTCGTACGTGCGACCCTCTGGGGGTTTTTATGTCACTTTTGGACCCAAAGAACAATGGTGAAATATGAGTATTGTTATTCTCGTATTGATGTATAAATGTAATTTTTATTTCTTGGCACCTTGAGGAGGCTTCTCGGGAGGGATAAACAATGGTTTAGCAGTTTATTGAGCCTCCTTCAGCATCGAGGTAGACTAAGTTTATCCCTATTTAGATTGAGCTATGTCATAGTATTCTTATGATATTGTGTTGGATTTGGGATGGGTTTTAGGTATTGGATTAATGAAATGCAATATTTGGGTTTAGTCGGATCGTGTAGGCTAAATTGAAATTCTAGAGTTGAAATGCTTAGCTGGTTTCCTTGAAAGTTAGTTCATTTGACTTCATTACTCATGTCTAGCATTATAATAAGTTATCTTTCTCTAAATTAAGTAAAATTCTCTAGTTGCTCATGCTTAGGGTGAATTGACCTTATTTACTTACACCAAAGGAAGGTTGCCTTAGTTTCTATATTGGCTTAGTTTTTGTGGTTGAGAAGGACCCTTACCTTAGGACTAATCATGGCTTTCTATACATCTAAGAGTTGATTTAGATACCATAACCTAGTCGAGGGTAAAGTTTAACCTATAATGAAGTGCGGGGATTTTTGAAGTGGTCCTTTTGACTCACCTTAAGTCAATATTGATGTTAGTTATCTTAAAACCTTTGTACGCTAATTATTTTCTTAGAGAATTTCTTTGTGATGAAATATTGAGGGACCTTGGTACTTCTTGGCAATGATAAATGACATTGTAAGTAATGCCTAATAATTTTGCCATATGTATGATTTATTGGTTAATCTTATGGTGAGCTATAGATTATGCTATTGTTGTGTCTATCGGATAACTATAGAATGAGCCCTTGACCATGATATTGTTGAATCCATAAACTATGATATGGACCATGCTATGAATAAGCTACATATTATGACATAGATTAGCTATTGCTCAAGCTATTAATAAGCTATCTTATGCTAATGATAGGTTATTAGATAGGCCATTAATGAGTCACTTATTTCCTTCTATCTTTATGATTAAGTCTTTTGTATTAAGATAAATGTCTGACTATTCTATGTATTTTGAGTTGCATTACTATTTATATTCTCTTGCACTGTCTCTACCAGGTCATGGTATTGGTGTTCATGAGTTGATGATTTTATCTGTTAGAACACTACTTATTTTATAACTTCTGTTCATCAAATTTTGCCTATGTTGGGCATTTAAGACCAATTTAACCCATTGCATTAGGTCTAGGTTATGGTTTGGCTTACATACTGGCGAAATTTAGTAGGTTCCATAATAACTCATAAATCAGGTCGTGATATGGGCTAGGTCACTTTGGAGGCCCTCACCCACTTTACTAGAGGGTGCTAAAGCGGCCCTTGTCTACTTTAGCATACCAGCACACTAAGTGGGTACTGGTAAAGCAGTACTTAATCACTTTAGTGGTAAGTGGTGCTGTAGCGATAAGAGATAAATTGCCTTTTGGTCACAAAAAAAGTCAGCTACCAGCTGGGCAAGGGTGCTATAGCAGCCCTCATCTGCTTTAGTAGAGGGTGCCAAAGAAGCCCTTGTCCGCTTTAGCAGTATGGCACACCAAGAGGATACCACTGAAATGGCTACTTGATCGCTTTAATGACACTTGCACCTAGGTATAAATAATCTTTTTTCTTGGTTTTCTTCGCCATTTTTGAGACTTGGTGCTTAGATTCAAGTTTTTGAGCATTTTCTTCCATTTTTGACCTTGGGTAAGCTCTAAATCCCTATTTCAATTACTTTTCTTTGATTCTTATCATGTATACTTCATTAAAACTTTGATTTGAAGGTGAAGTTTTTGGATTTTGGCCCAAAAGGCCTAAAAATAGTGTTTCTTTGATTTAAATACTATTTTCACTTGAGTTTTTGTTTATGAGTTCCTTTAATCATAAAAAATATATTTTTGGACTAAAATTCAAATTTTACCTTTTCTTTTCAAAAATTAATTTTGGAGGTCCATTGTTGACCCTAAATAAAAATTAGGCAATATGTCTATCATTGGTTTTGTTTTGATGCATAGATTTCATATTTGTATGTTTTAGTTAATTTCAGATCTATCGTGAGAGAAAGTATCCACGTAGAAGGTTGTTGGTCTAAATTTCAGCATTTAAGGTTGGTTATGGCTAAACTTTATACAGACTAGGTTGGGTAGTTAATATTGGTATAAAATCATGTTAAGGGTACGAGAACCAATCATGGAAATGACTATATTATTGTGATGTACCCGTGTAGGGGCCTATATTATTACTACGTGGTAGATTTGGGATATTATTTTCTATGTGTGACCGTGTGGCACCTTATATGATATTATCGGCCTTGTATGTGTGAATTTAGTTGTATATTTTTTGATGAAAATGCCTAATTTGGTATTGATGTTATATTTGGTTATATTTTATTCTATTGGCATATGGATTATATTGGTTTTCATGAATGGTTGGAATTTTAAGTGGATATTGGTTCACTTAATTGGTATATTGGTTGGATATGGAAATTCTTATTTTGGTTGGTTGTGAGCATTGTATCCTCATATCATATACATTTATGAAATACTGGTACCAGCTTAGAAATATTAGAATCATTGGCTTTTTCTAACAAAAAATATGACATCTTTAAAACTCTTTAGCCATGGATATGTCGGAGAGGAGATAAAGATATTTTATTAAATATGTATTGTATATGGGTTGACGAACACCTCATAGGTCCTACCTCAAGTTCACAGCTCGGTAGGTGTATACGGAGGTTGTGCGATGACCTCATGCAATATCATCATCATCATCATTGCATTTTACATACCTAGTGCTCTTTTTGTGTTGTGTTATCTTCTTTGATATAAAATTTGTCTATGTGTATTACTTACTTATTTCTTGCATGCGTATTATCCGTATACTTATGCTTTCTTGCATGTGAATATTATAGAGATATTAGGAAAGATAGTGTGGGTTACCATTGGGGATATTTTTTTATTATCGGTGACATGCCCATAGATTGTATTTTGTATGATTTGTTTTCTACTTTGATCAGTCGTCCTATGACACCTACTTAGTACAAGTGGACCATACTCACCCTTAATGCACGCTTTTGGTAAAGATGCAGGTATGAGTGCACCTCACGATAGTTATTTCAGCGATACTTAGAGCCCATTTAAGGTAGAAGTTGATCTATGCATTAATGATAGGCGTATTTACACGCCTAAAAACCATAATTTACCCATATTTTAGGCTAAGTTTTAAGGACAAAATATATAATTCCTGCACTTTTAGTCCTTTTTCCTGTAAGTGAGCTAACAAACATGATTAGCAAGTTTTCAGGTATAAATGATGAAGATTTCAGCATTTTATGGATAACTTGACGCCAAAGGAAGCTTCATGAAAGAAGGAAAGCAACGTTTGGACACCTATGGACTGAAAGTGATGCATGGATAACTTTTTCCGAGCAAAAACAACATTTCCAAAGACTTGGGGATCAGCAGTAACTTAGTAGGATTACGACAAGAATGCAGTAACCCAGTAGGACTAGGACAAGGATAAAAACCCTATTTCAATAGGACTAGGATATGGATGTTATATAAACCCTATTTTCCGTTTTACTCTTCTACTTTCCGTTTTTACTCTACTATTTTGTTCACATTATTTGCACACACAAAATCCCCCTTTTATTCGCAGAACTTTTATCAAAAGTCTAATAATCGTTGCTTACTTAGTGACCAAGTATTCCCTGTGGGATTCGACACCCAACCCAGTTGGATTCTATATTTGACAGCGTCCACTTACACTCTTACGAGAGCTATAGTTTGAGCGTTATCATGCATCAAGAGTTGGATACTATATTTTCTCATCTAGACCATGTCTTGATTGTATTTAGAGATTGAGTTTGCTCCTCTTTGGATATCCTATGTACTTTCATTTTGAGTGTATTAGTTATTTTTACACTGTTACACCAGGTTTTGAGGCATTGTGTAGTATCTTGACTATGTATTTCTACTTTTACTATATGTTTGTGGTTCGACTCTATTCTAGAGTGTTTTATTTTATTCTGGTATTATCTTTTTCATATTAGTTTGGGTGATCGGCTAACTTGTCAAGGCTTGCGACAAGTTCCATTATGACTCTTGGTTTTTGGGTCATGACAAATTGGTATCAGAGTATCAAGGTTCATTGGTCTCAATAGTGTATGAACATGGTGTCTAATAGAGTCTCGCATATTAGTATATAGATATTAATATCTTTCTTTGAGAGGCTATAAGACATCTATGGGAAACATCCTTTATTTAATTCTATATTATGTAGCTCTTTCATATCTTCCATTCTAAGTCTAACTCAATCTTTTCTGCACCGAAAGTGAGGACTAGATCCACTGAAGCTAGAGATTCAGATCCATTATTTTAGGACAAAGCCTAGCCTAGAGGGTAATTTATGAGTTGTGGCTGGGCTCGATGTAGAGGATAAGTATAAGGATATACCCCATCTAGAAATAGCACTAGGGGATCTCTCCTGAGACACAAGATGAACATGTTGAATATATAGGTCCTACTATGCTTCCACCGAATTCCTCTACCCCATTCTCGAAGGGGTTACTAGTTCGCATGTTGACTTGATTAGGGGGTACTCATGTGAGTGCACTTGGTGTTCCTCTAACTTTGAGTATTGTATCTTTGTATGTGCCAGATTGTACTTATGGTATTCCTTTATTTTTTTAGTATGGATTCTCTATTGCATCGATATCTGCTTATGGTATTCCACCGACTTTGATTATGGTCCCTCTTTTAGAGCCTATGTCTTAGTATGAAGTTTTAACTTTTGGAGTTCATCTTTCTTCGATGATACCTCTTCACATGGGTTCTCAGCCAATAAGATTTACTATGCCTCTTATTATTGCAAGTGCAGCTATGTCATTTGAGGATCATAAGAGGTTTGAGAGGTTCACTCATTTGGGTCATCCTAAGTTCAGTGGTGTTGTAGGCGAGGATGCCTATGAGTTTTTGATGGATTGTCATGAGAAGTTGTATTACCTGGTTTTACTTGAGTCTCATAGGGTAGCTTATACAGCTTACCAGTTAGGAGATATAGCCAGAGATTGGTAGAGGTCACTTATGACCCATTAGTTCACTACCGATAACTTGGAATTAGTTTACAGAGGCCTTTTGAGAAAGAATCATGCCTTTTAGTTTGAGGGATCATATGAGAGGTGATTTTGATTGCTTAGAGAAATACTCCATGACTAGTATGAAGTATGAGGCATATTTTTATGCCTTGTCTAGATATACATAAGCCAGTATTACCACCGAATTTGAGAAGATTTTGAAGTTCATGAAGGGGTGGGATGTTTCTCTTCAACTTGATATGACTTAGATGGTAGTTATGAAGCATGCTTTCAGAGTATTATAGATCATGCAATGATAATTGAGGCTATTCTTGGAGCATCTCGGGGAGGTACCAAAAAGGTGCACCGTTTGAGTTAGTTCTGAGGTAACATCTCTTGTGGAAGAGATTCTAGAGGCTTCCATAGGTATCCTGGTAGGATAGTGCAGGGAATCTTGTAGAGTCCAAGTAGTGGTTCATCTGGTTCGTCAGCTTTAAGTAGTTGTCCTACTTTCGTCCTACCTCCTTATTTTAAGCTAGGCCATAAGGTTTTCTATGTGTGTGATAAGATTTTCCATTTGGCCAGGGAATTTCCCTACTGTGTCTTCAAATTTACTCCTATATCATCTATGAGAGATAGAGGTTCTACTAGGGGTACAAGATGTAGAGGTAGTGGTGCCCATGGTAGTGGTTGAGGGGCTACCCAGTCAGGTGGTAGATGTGGTTAGTCCTATGCTACACCTGTTGGGATAGAAAAAGAGGCTTTTGATGCTGTCATCCCAGGTATAGTCCTTGCTTTTTTTATATCAACATCTAGGTTATTTGATCTGGGATCGACTTTCTCCTATGAGGCTACATATTTTTATTTTTGTTTTGATTCTGCTTGTGAGTCCCTTGATATGCCTATTCGTGTATCTACCCTCATAAGAGAATCTTTAGTGGTTGATCGGGTGTACCAATCTTATGTTGTGAATTTTAAAGGGTTTAAGACTTGGGTAGATTTACTTGTCTTAGATATGGTTCACATCAACATCATATTGGCTATGGATCGGTTGAATCCTTACCATGTTGTCTAAGATTATTATACTAAGACTGTGACTATAGCTTTATTGGGTGTGCTGAGGATACTTTAGAAAGGTGTGCTTCATTTGGGTCCCAAGAGAGTTATATGTTTTCTTCAAGCCCGTCGCTTGGTGGAGAGAGGGTTTTTTACTTACTTAGCTCATATTTGTTATACTAGTGTTGCTTCACCTTCTTCTTTGGATTCTTTTTAAGTTGTCTATGAATTTGTTGATATTTTCCTTATGGATTTTCCTGGTATGCCTCTGGATTGATTTATCAATTTTTCTATTGATGTTGAGTCAGGAACCAAGCCTATTTATATTCCTTCTCATAGGATGGCCACAACAGAGTAAAATAAATTAAAGGATCAGTTGTAGGGTCTTATGGATAAGGGATTTATCTGACCTAGTATGTCACCTTGGAGTGCGCCAGTCTTGTTTGTGAATAAATGGGATGGGTCGATGCATATGTGTATTAATTATTGATATTTGAAAAAAGTGATGGTTAAGAATAAGTATCCTTTTGCTCATATAGATGATTTGTTTGACTAGCTTTAAGGTGCTTTGGTGTTTTTAAAGATTGATTTAATGTCCAGGTATTAATAGTTACAGATTAGATCTTAGGATATTCTAAAGCAATTTCTTGTATTTTCACTTAACTTTGTCGTTTAGATATTTCCTATATCCACCTCGAGTTATTTATTACTTTCTGTAATTGATAGTGTGATTATCGGGCTATTTATTTTGTTTTTAGATACAATTCCCAATTTTGAAGCCTTTATTGGTTCAAATTTGCTATCGGGAAAAAACTTCAGACAAGCAACCCCACATGTAAATTTTGACTAATCTAACAGCTCCGGAACGTCGATTTTAGGCTAGGTAGACCCTTGGTTCAGGTCTCGAGGCTCCCAAACTCATTTTAAGCTATTGGCCAAGAGTTAAGAAATATAGAGAGTGGCTGTAGGACTCACTTTTCATCGAAATAACCTCAAATGAAAATTTCAACTATGCCATTGAGTCCAAAACGCCGAATTTAGTAGGGTTGTATAATTCATTTACAGATATGGAATTTTGAATTCATCTCGAAGGGTTGGCAGAGACCCAAAACAAATCTATGTCTCCAGTTGATGTATGTTTTCTAGTATGACCACTAAAGCGGCCCTTTGAATGCTTTAGTGGCCCTAGCACTACCAACAGGAACCACTTTAGCGGCTAGCTCTAAAGCAACCCATGGTCTGCTTTAGCGACATCGCTGGTGGGTATTGGTACAACTTTAGAGGAACCCAGGCACTTTAGTTGTGACAGCTAAAGCGGGTTGGATTTCTTTAGTGGCATCTAGTTCTTATAAATTCCCCTTTTGCCTAATTTCATCCCACTTTTCACCCATTCTCAAGAGGGTAAAACAATAAATAGTGTGGAAACATAGGAAAATCATTTGTGGGTAATTATACAGATTTAGTATCATTAATTTACAAGATTCTTCATCAGATTTATAGTAAGATTACATTAATTTCATGGTCAATTCCTCCATCTTTTTCTAAAATCCCTATAATCTTAGTGGCTTGATTGTAGCACCATTAGAGTTTGGAATTGACTTATTTTTAGGTTAATTATTTCTTGAGTATAGAGGGACGTGTTATTTCTGAAAATGTGATTCTGTAAATGGGTGTCACATGGGATATTTACATAATTTTGGACTCAAAGCATAATAGTGCAATATGGGTATCATTGTTCTAGTATTAATAAGTAGATTTTGATTTCGATAGTGTGGCATATTACGAAAGATTTCAAAAGAAAAATTGATGATTTAGTAGAACTTAGGCTTTTCTTCGACATCCAGATATGCTAAGTTTACCCTCTTCATAGATTGAGCAATTTCATGGTATGAGTATGCTATTATGCTAGATATTAGGTAGGATTTAAGTGTTAGAGTTGTAATTGTCAATATTTGGGTTAGTTGAATTGTTTAGGCTATCTTGAATCTATAACTTAGGAGAAATTGACTTAGTTGCTAGTGTTTTAGGACATATGTCTATCTTACAAATATTTAGGTCTTATTTAACATCAAGAAATGAATTTAGATACCTTAGTCTAGTTTGGGGTAGAATTTTCCTATAATGGATTTTGGGGATTAGAAGTAGACCCCTCTAGCCTACCTTACCCAAGACTTGTGTTGGCGTTGGTTGACTTAATTGCACATGATTATCCTTATTAGTGTTATTCTGGGACATTAAGGAGATTAGACACTTATTTATTACACTAGTTTGGATATTAATAATTAGTGCTAATTTTGGGTAAGTTTTGATGGATAATTGTAGTGATTCAGTGATATAGAGTATGATTATTATTATTCATAGGGTCTATTGATACGGAAAAATGACATATAATTTCTACTTGGAGTCTAGCTATTGATGATGATAATGGCATATGAGTTTCGGTTCGAGTTCAGCTATTGATGATGACAAAGATATATGAGATTTGATTCATGTCCAAAATTTGATGATGATATTGATAATATTAGTTTTAGTTTAAGTCTAGAAAATAATGGTAATGATAATGATACTATTGAGCTTTGATTTAAGTCTAACATTTTGGGAGTTATTTATGATATGATATGGTCCAATGGATTCTTAGTTATAGCATGGTAATTGGAAATTTATTATCCGTTGGGTTATATACTTTCCATGATTGTTCCCTCCAAGATTATAGGGGCCTTCATTGGGCTATTTACCATTCCTCACTTATTGGCTTATGGGGGCCTATCTTGTAGTTATAGTTGTATGATACTTTGCAATACTATTTTGTATGTTTACTTAAGCACAATGGTATTGGAGCTTATTTCCAGGTTTGCCCAATTACCTTGACTTAGTTTATCTTATCTTTTATCTTATCTTATTTATATCATGATATAGCTCAGTCAGTCGATGGTGCATATTAAGTACCTATGGTTTTTGTACTCATACTACACTTCTGGATGATTTTGGTGCAGATCCGAGTGCTAGTTATCGCGATTGATTCAACAGTCTATTGAGTTAATTTTCAAATATATAGGTAAGCTCTTGGAGTCAGAGTTAGCTTTTTGCCTTCTATGTACCTGAGTCTATTCTTTTATTATTGAGATAGATTATATTTGACTATTCAGTACCTATGGTTTATTTTTTGTAGCTCTTATACCGACATTACCGAGTCTTGGGATGGCTGTTACTCTCTTATCTACATGTTAGATAGTTATTACTGCCATATTACTATTTAAACTCTTTAACTATTGATTTCGGGATTTTAGTCCTTTTTCCACCAAGTTAGCCCATTGCTTATGTCTCCAAGCTATGGTTTGGCTTACCTACTGGGGGGATAAAGTATGTTCCATCATGGATCATAAATTAGGTCGTGATATAAGGAAAATTTGGTCCTTTTTATGAGGCGTATACATCAAACTCCGTATTATGTCACATGGTTCATGTCTGTTAAGAGAACATCCCATGGAAAGAAAGCATTTTAACCAAGTATATAATGGCTTACTGCATCATAATTTTCATTATGCTCTCTATTTTACTTCATTTTTAATGTGAGTCATTACAATCCTTAGAATGGCTAAGTCAAATGTATAATTTCTAAACTAGTTTAATTGGTTCTCCACATAAATATTCATATTTTTGTATCATGTTAGCTCTTACTCTATTTTAGTCAATTATGTACAAACTGTGAGCCATTTATACTTGTTAACAAGTTTTCAACTCTATACATGATTTGTTACTGTTCTTTTACTTATGCATTACACGTGCATTCCCCATGATCTGTACATTCTATCATACTGATCGTGTATATATCTGTATGGCTAAATTATTTCATAATGTAGGTATAGTTCAAGCTCAAAAAATCATAATTGGGAAGATAGTAGCTTTCAGTTAGCAGGTGATGAGCTCTGTTTATTCAAGGACTCAAGTCCGTTTATAGTTTTAGTATTTTAGTTTTATTTATATGTATTAATCAGAGATAGCTGATAGTCATGTACCTACTACCTATAGTTACTATTAGTAGAAGCTTCATAGACAGTCTGTCAGAGTTAAAGTATTTTGTTTTAGTTTTCTTTTTGTATAATCCAATGTTGTAAATATTCTTAAATAATATTATATTAAATAAGTTTAGCTAATGATATTGCTTCCACTCAAAATTTCCAGTTAAATTTGTTTTATTTAGTTTCTCATTAACTTTGCAGTACCATGGGTTGGTTTATGATTGATTTTTGTTCTTTGCAGCGTGTTACGTCCATGAATAGTCTCGAAGAGTTAGCATAGAGTTCAAGTTTCCTAGGGTGTTTATAAAGCTGTGTCTAGTAGATTCTTGCGTAACAGTGTGGAGATGTCTATACTTTTTTCAAGAGGCTACAGGGTATTTAAGAAATGTTTTCCTTCTTTCAAATATAGATTGTGCAATAATATATGTTCTCAGACCCAGTCTTAGAATCTTACAAGAAAAATGGCCCAGATTTATAATTATGACCCTAGAAGTGTGACAACTATATAATGGTTAGAAGAGTTGTAGATTTAGTTAGTATCTAATCAGGTTAAAAATAGTACATAGAGTATAGTGTGGTAATAAGAAATAGTAGTAAGATCATTAAAGAGGACGTTCCTGTAGACTGAAGTTTGATAGAAGGTTTTGTTTAAGTTTAATATACTTTGTTATGAAATTTGATGGACTAATGTTTCCTTGATCCTATATAGTAGTTGAAGGTTGGTATAGTGAATGAGAATTTGAGTGGCTATCCATGATTAATGTTAGAATCTAAGTTTAAATTAATGTTGCTAAATGAGATAAAGATAATAACTGTGTGGAGATGATGATGCTAATTTTTTAAAATGGATCTAGTAGGTTGATCTAGCACATTGTAACAACTCGATTTGCTGGACCAGAATGCTACACGGTATTCATGACCCCGAAGGGCCACAAGCTAACCCATGGATGGTATCTGGACCTGTATACTGCATAAGATAACATAATAATATAGAAACATGCACTGAAAGGCCATAAGGTTCGATCATGAACATAACTGAATATGGTAACATCTGTGTGGGGCAACAGAATACCCAAAACAAAACTGAAGTCTCAAACATGATAGTCTATATCTAGTCTGTATTTAGTCTGAAAGCCTCTACTGTCTGAAGAATCTGAATAAGGAGTTGATGGGACATGTCCCCAACTAACTCCAACTAATAATCTAATCAATGAGATACTAGAAAATCATTATTTCCTCGAAGGATGAGGACTCACTTCTACTCTGACTGCTGAATATAGAATCTACTGCTGATCTGGAACTCGTGTCTCTAAACCTATGGTGTAACATAAAAAACAAAGCACCATAGCACGAATGCATCAGTACATATGTACTAAGTTTAAATGTGAGGTAGGATATATGCGATGGTTCACATGCATGAATAATGCTAATTGACTATCTAACATGAATGTGAGAATACACGCATAAATATATAACTGTAATTGACAATGTGATTTCATGATTTCTGAGTTTGTATACTGATAACGTGACATGTTAGTAACTGATATGACTGATAAAATGAAGGACTAGATCTTAATAATGCTGATAACATGGGTGACTGTATCTAAGTATTACTGATAATGTGGGTGACTGTAGATGACAGTCCTAAATATAATGGAACTATCTAAGTTTCGTACTATATCTGAGTTGACTGTGTCTGATAGTCTAGTAATCTGAAGAACTATCTGAGTTCTATTACTGAGACTGATTTGACTTTCTCTGACAGTCCTGATTCTGTAACATGAAACTGTGGGAAGTAGTATCTAACCGACATGCCCCAAAGGTGGTATAATAGCTAAGCTGGGGTCCAATCTATTCCCTGATTAGAAGGGTGTCAATACCGCGCCACTGGTAAGGACAAAATGTGAGTAACCCTCATATAACAGGTAACTCTAGCAAGAATGGTGGGAACCCTCACATAACATGTTAAGCCACCTCATCTAACCTCATATAATAGGCTACAATGTCTAACCTTATGCTGGCTACATAGTTCTGGAACGCAAGGATTGCTTCTAGGAATCACACCCTCGTATAACATGTGAGTCCCCATACTTGGGTTCACTCAGTACTAATTCCTTTTCCCATCTAAATTGACACTGAACATGATTTACTGAACTGAACTGAGCATGGACTGAGTTACTAAATTTTCGTAGCTGACGGAATACTACTGATATCTGATAACTGACTGAGTCATAAGATCTTGGAGATTTTTACTGATTCATAAGACTATCTGAAGTCTAAGAGTTCATAGCTTGACTGAGGGTATCGTGAAACATGACATGACTCTAGGCATACAGCTAATATTTCAGGTACAAGTACCCCCAGGACTCGATAGAAGGAAACTGACATGACTTGATATTCTTGAATACATAATAATCACCACAATACATTTATTGAAGCGTTTCATTAAACATCTAGTAGGCATAAGCTTGTACATTTTGGGGGATTTTCATGATATCATGCTAGTTAGGCAAATTTCCTTCATCTAGGTATTTTATCAAACATATGGCGGCATAGTACATGTAAACACGTTATACAATAATTAAATATCATTCTTCTATTCCAATTCCATAATACAAGGTTTTAGTCATGTGATTTCGTAAATCTTTTTCTATACTAATCAACCCACATGGAATTTATCATCAAATCATGGAATAGAAATCAATTCCTCATTTATCAACATGAAAGAGACCATACAAAGCATGAAAACATGGAGAAAATCCATAACTTATAGTTAAAAAGGATTCTTGGACTTCATGGACAAAAAGAGTCCATGAATGAACACTATGCAAACCTTAGATCGTGATTTTGTGAAGACTAATGGTGAAATCTTTCTAAATTTGAATCCCTAATAGAAACCCTAGTTTGTTCTTGAGATAAACTAATATGTTTTGGGTGAAAAGTGGTTGAATCACGTGTTAAAGGGATTATATAGGGGTAGAAAGTTGACCCTTTTAACCCTGGACACATCATTAAATTTTCAGTAAAATTTCTCGAGTTGGGCCCTTAGCCCGATGCGGCGTTATCGCTGTCATTGGAAATTGACAATTGGGAAACTTCACGGTGGCACGATGCAGAGCTATCACGTTGCCTTCTTGTCTACGCCTGGAAGTTTGGCGTGACGCACCAGTATCGCAGAGAAACACTGGAATTTGACAATTTCCATTTGAGCTATCTCCGTGATGCGCTGAAGTCTTAGGTCAAACATTGTCTCACTAAAAAGGCTCTAACGCTTTGCCCCAAGTGTTAGATTTAGGTAAATTATATATCGATGGAAAGATTATTAAATTTTCCACGTGATAGGAAGTAAAAATTATGGAAATACCTCATGTATAAGAATGAATTCTTATTTCAAATCAAGTTCTAACATCCTTGAGATGATTTTCTAGCTAAGAAAAAAAGCACGGGTATTACAACATCTCCCCCTTGAGAATATTTGTCCTCGAATGAGACTGACTGAGAGGAGAAACAATGAGATAAACATGAATAGCTGGAACATGATCTCATGAAGTACGTGACCGACAAAATGAACATAACATACTGAACATGCATATCTGATGCATGTGTAATAGATTCATAAATGCATAACTGAAAGTTCTAAAGAACTAAGTTTTCTCATAATGATAATGCATGTCTGATGCATAACTATATAACTGATCTGATACATGAATGTATGACTGAATATGCGGTGGTACTTGATACTAAGCTTATTATGGGAACATGAGCATGAGACAGAATACTAAGTTAGTGATGCATACTAATCATGAAACTGAGTAAGCTTAAAGAGAACTGTTACCTTGAGCTTAATCTGAGTTGGTGGGAAAGAGGTTAGGGTACTTGGTATGCATATATTCTTCTGCTTCCCAAGTAGCTCCTTCGACGGACTGATTTCACCAAAGAACTTTAACCAGAGGGACTTCTTTGTTCCTCAATCTACAAGCCTGATAGTCTAAGATTTCAACTAGAATCTCTTCATAAGAGAGGTTATTCTGAACATCTATGCTCTGAATAGGGACTACGACTGATGGATCACCTATACACTTCTTAAGCAAAGAGACATAAAAGACTGGATGAACTGAGGCTAGATATGAAGGCAATTCAAGCTCATAAGCTACCTTGCTGAATCAACTGAGAATCTTGAAGAGACCGACATATCGGGGACTGAGCTTTCCCTTCTTGCCAAATCTCTTCACTCCTTTTATGGGAGAGATATTGAGGTAGACATGATTACCAATCTCAAACTTGAGATCCTTTCTACGAACATATGCATAAGACTTCTATCAGCTTTGAGCATCCTGGAGTCTTTTTCTAATTAACTGAACTTTCTCTAAGTCATGGACAGTCTACTGTGAGCGTCGGCCACTACGTTGGCCTTGATCGGATGATAGAGGACACTCATGTCATAATCTTTTAAGATCTCTAACCACCTTCCCTAACAAAGATTGAGATTTTTTTGAGAAAAGACATACTGAAGACTCTTATGATCTGTGAAGACGTCTACATGAACTCCGTAGAGATAATGCCTCCAAATCTCTAAGGCAAAGACTACGGCTGCTAACTCAACATCATGAGTAGGATAATTCCTCTCATGGGGTTTAAGCTGTCTGGAAGTGTAGGATTGGCCCTTACCATGCTGCATGAGGACACAACCTAAACCCACTCTAGATGCATCACAATAAACTGCAAAATTATCTATCTTGCACATGAGTAAGACTGGTATGCCCCACGGGGAAATACTAGGTCTGATGAATCCATTATCTAAGATATCCTTCAACTATTTTTTCAGTTTTGAGTTCTGTTGGTGCCATTCTGTATGATAGAATAATATAGGCTGAGTATCTAAAAAAAGATTAATATCGAAGTCTATTTCCCTTTCAGGAGGAATTCCTGGAAGATCTTCGGGAAAGACATCTGAATATTCATTCATTACAGGGATTGATTCGAGACTGGGAGCCTCTAAACTAGAATCTATAACATGAACTAGATGATAAACACACCCCTTAGATATCATTTTCCTTACCCAAAGGGAGAAAACAAGTTGACCTCTGAAGGCAGATACACTACCCTTCCACTCTAGGATAGGTTCATCGAGAACTAAAATTGAACTATTCTGTTTCTACAGTCGACTATGGCATAGTAGGAATGAAGTCAATCCATGCTTAGAATGACATCAAAATTAGTCATCTCTATTTTGACTAAGTCTGCTGAAGTAACTTTCTGAAATATCACAATTGGGCAGTTCCTGTATACCCGTCGGGATATGATAGTTTTACCAACTAGGGTAGAGACTGAAAAGGGCTTTGCTAGAATTTCGGGACCAACTCCAAAATCAACTGTTATTTAAGGTGTAAGAAAATATAAGGAGGCTCCTGGATCTAGCAAAGCATAAATATGCACATAAAAGATCTGTAACATACCAGTAACTACATCAGGAGAACTTTCCTGATCTTGTCGAGTCTAAAGAGTATAGAGACGATTTGGGCGTTGCCCACTAGTAGCACTAGAAGTGGCACCCTGTTGATTTGGGAGAATGAACTAAGCTAAAGAGCGATTTTGTTAACCCTGAGGACCTGGTTGAGGACAGTCTCTAACTCTATGGACTATCTTTCAACAACTAAAAAAAATGCCACTACCTGCTCTACACATACCCTGATGGTACGTACAATAAGTCTGGCAAAGAGGATAGGAGCGGGCACTGCTAACACTGCCCTGGGTCGTAGATCCTGGAACTCTATCTTTGTTACCCTCTCCAAAGAGCACTGGTTGTATAGGGAGCTGGAACTGATGACTTAGGACAAAATTGGGAACGATTTCCTCCTTCTGACTTAAGCTGAGTGAAGTTGAAACTACCTATCTTCTCTCTCTTATTTTGATTTTCCCTCTGCTTAATTTTTTGCTCTTCTATCTGCTGAGCAAGGGTCATAAGTCTAGCTAAGGTTATGTAACTGTTCAGCATGGCGGATCTTCACTTATTAACCACACTATCGTTCACCCCTGAAGCGAACTTACTTATCTTGGATCTACTGTCTACAACCACATAAGGGGCATGCCTGGCTAATTGAGTAAACTTAAAAGAATACTCTTTTACTATCATATTGTCCTGGCTGAGGTTGATGAGCTCTAGCACCTTGGCTTCTCTAAGCTCTTAGGGAAATAATCTATCTATGAATACAGTGACAAACTCCTCCCACTCTATAGGACCTGCATCATCTGATGTTTCAGACTTCCACTGTTTGAACCAAGCATGAGCCACATCCTGTAAATGGTATGCAGCTAGCTCAGCACTCTCAATATAGTCACCCCCATGGCGTCTGTCACTTTTTAAACTTGATCTAAGAATTCCTGAGGGTCTTCATCTACCTTAAACCCGAGGAAGGTTGGAGGATTCAGTTGGGTAAAGTCCCGAATTCTCATTGGCCATTCATTATGAGCAGCGACTAATTGAGAAAGAGTGGTAAATGCGGTCCTGAACTCCACATGAGAAACATGATTGCCCAAAAGTTCTTCGGTCTGAGAGGCTGACTGATTTCTTCTCTTAAGAGGCTTGCTCTAAAATAATGAGAAGAAGCGGATCAGACTAAGAGACTGACTTATGATTATTCTCACTGCCACGACATGAATACTAAAAGAAGGGAAATTGTTCTTAAAACTTCTCATAGCCTCTCGCACATAAATGTGGTGTGCAACACACCCATGTACAAGACTCTACTAGATGCGGCTTTCTGACTTCCTAGGACTCTATTAAACCTTAGGATTTGATATAAAGTTTGTAACGACCTAATTTGCTAAACTAGAACGCTAAACGGTGCTGTGACCCAGAAGGTCCACAAGCTAACCCATGACTGATATCTGAACCTTTATACTGCATAAGATAACATAATAGTGCAGAAACATACACTAAAAGTCCATAAGGTTCAATCATGAACATAACTGAATATCATAACATCTGTGTGGGGTAATAGAATACCCAAAACAAAATTGATGTCTAAAATATGATAGTTTGTATCTAGTCTATATTTAGTCAAAAAGGCTCTACTGTCTGAAGAATCTGAATAAGGAGTTGATGGGACATGTCCCCAACTGCCTCCAACTAATAAGCTAATCAATGAGATATTAGAAAATCATTATGTCCTCAAAGGGTGAGGACTCATTTCTACTCTGACTGTAGAATTGAGAATCTACTGTTAATCTGGAACTCATGTCTCTGAACCTATGGTGTAACAAAAAGAAAGTACCATAGCATGAATGTGTCAATACATATGTACCGAGTATACATGTTAGGTAGGCTATATGCGATGGTTGGCATGTACGAATAATGCTAACTAACTGTCTAACATAAATGTGAAAATACATGGCTAAATACCTAACTATAACTGACTATGTGATTTCTTGATTTCTGAGTCTGTATACTAATAATGTTACATGATAGTAACTGATATGACCGATAACAGAAGGACTATATCTGAATAATGTTGATAACATGGGTAACTGTATCTGAGTATAGCTGATAACATGGGTGATTGTAGCTGACAGTCCTAAATCTGATGGAATTATCTGAGTTCCGTTCTGTATCTAAGTTAACTGTGTCTGACAATCCTAAAATCTGAAGAACTATCTGAGTTCTATTACTGAGACTGATTTGACTGTATCTGATAGTTGTGATTCTGTAACATGAAAATGTGGGAAGTAGTATCTAACTGACATGCCCCAAAGGTGCTAAAATAGCTAAGCTGGGGTCCAATCTATGCCCTGATTGGAAGGGTGTCAATACTGCGCCACTGGTAAGGATGACATGTGAGTAACCCTCATTTAACAGGTAACATTATCGAGAATGGCGGGAACTCTCACATAACATGTTAAGACACCTCATCTACCCTCATATAATAGGCTATGATGTCTCAACCTATGCTGGCTACATAGTTTTGGAATGCAAGGATTACTTCTAGGAATCACACCCTCATATAATAGGTAAGTCCCCATTCTTGGGTTCACTCGGTGCTAATTCCTACTCCCATCTGAATGGACACTGAACATGATTTACTGAACTGAACTGAGAATGGACTGAGTTACTAAATTTCCGTGGCTGATAGAATACTACTAATATCTGACAACTGACTGAGACATGAGATCATGGAGATTTTTACTAAGTCATAAGACTATCTGAAGTCTAAGAGTTCATAGCTTGACTTAGGGTATCGTGACACATGACATGGCTCTAGGCATACAACTAATATTTCGGGTACAAGTACCCCCAGGACTCAATAAAAAGAAACTGACATGACTTGATATTTTTGAGTACATGATTATCACCACAATACGTTTATTGAATCATTTCATCAAATGTCTAATAGGCATAAGCCTGTACATTTATGGGGATTTTCATGATATCATGATAGTTAGGCGAATTTCCTTCATCTAGGCATTTTATCAAACCTATGGTAGGCATAGTACATGTAAACACATTATACAACAATTAAACATCATGCTTCAATTCCAATTCCATCATACAAGGTTTTAGTCTAAAGATTTCGTAAATCTTTATCTATACTAATCAAACCACATGGAATTTATCATCAAATCATGGAATAGAAATTAATTCCTCATTTATCAACATGAAAGAGAACATACAAAGCATGAAAACATGGAGAAAATCCATAACGTGTAGTTAAAAAGGATTCTTGGACTTTATGGATAAAAGGAGTCCATGATTGAACACTATGCATACCTTAGATCGTGATTTTGTGAAGACTGATAGTGAAACCTTCCTGAATTTGAATCCTCATTAGAAGCCCTAGTTTGTTCTTGAGATAAACTTGAGAGAAACTAATATGTTTTGGGTGAGAATTGGTTGAATCACGTGTTAAAGGGATTATATAGGGGTAGGAAGTTGAACCTTTTAAACCTGGACACATCATTAAATTTTCAGTAAAATTTCCTGAGTTCGTCCCTTGGTGCGATGCGGCGTTATTGTACCGTGTCACTGGAAATTGACAATTAGGAAACTGCACAATGGCGTGATGCAGAGATATCGTATTTCCACCTTGTCTATGACTTGGAAGTTTGGCGTGATATGCCAGTATCGCGAAGCTACACTGGAATTTGACAATTTCCATTTGAGCTATCTCCGCGATCCGCTGAAGGCTCTGGTGAAATACTGTCTCACTAAAAAGGCTCTAACTCTTCGTCCGAGTGTCAGATTTGGATGAATTATATATCGATGGAAATCTTATTCAATTTTCCACATGATAGAAAGTGAAAATTATGGAACTACCTTGTGTATAAGAATGAATTCTTATTTCAAAGGATGTTCTAATATCCTTGAAATGATTTTCTAGGTAAGAAAAAAAGTATGGGTATTACACAAATACATGAATCTAAATTGATAATCTTGCTAGTTATTGTGGTGGTACAAGTTCGAGACTTATGTGATATCCATACGGAGTAGTTAGTTATGGATCAGTATCTTAAAAGGGAGATCCATCTCAGGTTTAGTTTCTTTTGATGTAATCATTAAGAGAGAGCGTAGTTTTTATATGTATAGAGGTACCCCGACTGTGATAGTAGAATGAGGCAACTTAGTTTAGAGTATGCATACCTTCAAACATAGAAAGGTAACACCAAGGGAAAGATGATAGAGGGTAGAACCCGTCAAGTTCTGAGATTCAAGTTGTAAGGTTATTGAGCTCTAAACTAGAGTTATGGAAATACATAGACCTATTCCCATCTTAATATTTTCAATGTGCTCTGGTTGTTATGACTCTCTACTTATGTCTCACATTTTAATGCCATAATCATAATTCTTACTCATGCACTTATTGCAGATTTATGCATATTCTTAGATCCATTATTCCTAGCATGTGAATTAAAAATCTCACTCAGTAGTTGTCAGGGCCCAATTTCTCAGGTCATCATGGCGCCTACCATAGCCCACCAGTAGGCAAGCCAACCCGTAGTCCGGAACAACTAGTAATGGACTACTCAATAATTTAAGAAAAGGAATACGGAATAAATGAAATAGAGGTCAATGCATAATAAAATTCCAAAACCTGGTGGTATCAGTACAAGAGCTTGTATTATTATAAGAGTACAAAAGTGAAATATCAAAAGAATTACACTAATACAACTTATCTTTGTATATAATAAGAGACTAGTCTAATACATAAGAGAGAGATGAGTAATACACAAACATCAGGAGTGCACTCTAAGTCTCTAAGCCATGATTGCTCCGCACGATTCACACATCAACAGCGATAACCCATACTATGATCTGCAGGATATAAAAATATATTCTGAGTACCAAATGAATGGTACTCAGTAGGCAACTACCAACAAATCTCAAAAGATAAAGAAGATATATACAACATATAATGGAATGAAAACTACACCCAAGGGTCCAGAAATCATATAATAGGTCAATAATAATAATAAGGGACAACTATCATGTTCAAGTCCAAGAGTCTAACATAATAAAACTAAGGATGTATCCGGGTGGACTATCCTATTCCTACCACATTCAATAGACTTCACTACTATACCATTTATCCCTGGGAAATATACGAATATAAAGTGACATAAATATATATAGCAATATACAAGGCCAAGAAATGAATATACAATGTGAACATTCAAAGAAAGGGATATACGATCGTTCCATAACTTCATATAGCTATATATATATACATATATATATATGTTCATATACACATGAGGCTATCTTAAAGAATAACCTAGATCATCGTACCCTCATTCTAGGACCTTATTATAATCCTATCAGGATCTAATACTACCTGCTCAGGATTTCTAATAAATATGGCTAGACATGAAATAACAGTGCATAACAATGCAATCATAAGATAGAAGAGACCAAAAACATACCTCGACATCATTACTAGATTAACGACCAATCAGTCATAAGCTAGCCACAATAATGATCATAACTATGATAATAACAATATCAATAACAACATGAATTACTGGAAACTTTAGAAAACCAAATACCTAGCCAAGCCTATGCGTAACCCCATCACCCTAAGTTCAAAATTGTTCAATCAACATACAATAACACAAGGCATACTCTTCACCCATATCTATGAAACTGTGCCATATTAGCTGATATACGTAGGTGCATACTGGTGATAGGCAATGCGCATGTAGGAATGAATGCAAGGTACATAATCATTATCACAATTTTATCATCATATCCATCTCTATCATGATTTTCATCATCATTTCCATCATCAGTGTAATCAACCTCTAGCCTTTCCAGGTATTAATACATCATCACAGTATCCTCCAGCCTTGTCGGGTATTAATATCATTATCACAATATCCTACAGCTTTGCCAATAATCATAACTAAGAGGAAAGTCAGCTCTATAAGCCAAGTATCATGTCTAGGAGGGAATAACATATCGATGGGCCAAACATCAATCTAAGAGGAAATATGATATGACTTGAACTAATGCATAGTTGTGTTGGCCATATCAAGTCCAACCAGGACTAGAGACCACCCCAATGCCTAACCATAACCACCCTGCATCCTATGTCAGATGAATTCTGAACATATAAATAGATAAATCAATACTAATTTAAATACTTTAAATAAAGTTTATATTTGTAATCCAACAACCTCAATAAAATATCCAACTAGTGCCAACCCCAATTCCAATACCAATACGAAGGTTAACACTAATACCAACACTGCCCATGCCCGTAGTAATCTGAAAAAGCCTCTAACCAGAATCAATGAACATCCAATTCGGATATGCCCCTAACCATAGTCAAAACAATAATCCAAGAAACAAAAATAAATAAAAGAAGTCCATAGCATGAAATGGAGACTTCTGGAGTATGGAAGATCACCACTTCAATCTGACTCAAAGTTGTCCCCGAATCCAAGTCACTGAGTAGGATAAATGGTAGTATGGTCGGTTCTCACATTGCATAGGGATACAATGCCCGAAGTAGGTTAGCAGAGTGAACTCTATCATGTACTTAGGGATAAAGATAAAATAATGCCATTCTTCAAAATCAAATCAAATAAGCATATGCAATCACATATATACATATATATCGTGTCGGGATAGGTAACCGGGTTTAGCATACATCTAAAACCTTAACTTGGGCTGTGCAGCTCTGCCATCCTAAATGTCCATCCATGAGATATATGGGTTCAGCTTTCCCTGCTGAAAGGGCCCCGGTGCATGTTAGCCTCATGAACTGGAGAAAGACCTTAGATAACTAGTACATCTCCAAAATTATAATGTGTAACATCATGCACATGGTCACTATGACCAAATCTCACATCGACAACATAAGTTTCTAGTATTGGACCCCTCAGGACCTCCGCCTTCCATAGCTTGGATAACACAACCCTCTTTAAGAACATATTAAAACTAATTACACATTACAACCATTTACCAAGGAGTCATTTGTTCAGGCATTAACCGTTGGTATTATCATACCAAAATTAGAGCTTGCAAGTCTATACTTTTATGCCATACCAACACCATAAACTAAAGTGACTCCAAAGTTTCCAATTAAACCAAAACCTGGCCACCAAGGCCTTTCCAAACCATTTAAAATCCACTAGATTAATTCAGATTCAATTACCATTTAGTAATGTAAAGATATAAAGAGTAGTCAAGCAAAAAGATAAAATCCTACTCATTGGAATTTTAACAAACAAGTTGAGGGCACATAAGTTTCAAAATGATAATTAAGTAATTTGGAGAATCCATAATACACCAAAATTTATTTAGCATTAGCATGCATCCCACAATGTCAAAATCATACTTAAAGCATGAAAGAAAATATAATTAAACCATGAGAACCATTATTCAACCATAAACATCCCAAAACCCCAACCATTATTTCAAACCATACCAATATCATCAAAATCATACATTAAAAACATTCTCTTTGTAAGATAACAATGAGGGAGGAGTAACATGCCTTAGAGACTAAGAAAGACGGAGAGAATCACTTTTGAAAGCCCTTAATTGATTATCTTGTAGAAACCCTAGCCTTTTGCTTGAACAAAGAGTTTGAGAGATTTTTAAGAGTGTTTGATTGGGAATTATAGGTTAACAATGTCCCAAAAAGTGTTTTAAGTGATGGTATCAAAAGGAGTTACAAAGGGGAAATGACCAGAATACCCCTAATTTAAACTATAAAAATAACGTAAGTGGTTACGAGTTGACCTAGTAACTTGTCACCACAACATACGAATCGTACCATTGAGTAATCACCAAGACAATGAGTTGGACACCCATACACTATCCACCATATAACTCCCTGACTCCCACTCGCGGCTAGACTATACGACTCGTATGGACCAGTCGTACCTAAGGCAAAATCCAAAGGGATTGACACTAGACAACATATGAT
This sequence comes from Capsicum baccatum var. pendulum, assembly GCA_030864225.1. Lineage (NCBI taxonomy): Eukaryota > Viridiplantae > Streptophyta > Magnoliopsida > Solanales > Solanaceae > Capsicum > Capsicum baccatum. The sequence continues at coordinate 73,960,730 of CM061554.1, read as the reverse complement.
TCAACTATACTACTCGTACCCTATCCTCACAGCTCTTAGTGAGCCACTCATACGTAGAGCCAAGTCAAGTCACTAATTTACTAATGTAATTAAGGGACCATCCCAATGATCGATCACCACCACCAATAACCCGTACCACCAAATCATAACCACCATAGAACCCCAACCACTATCCACTGACACCTAATAATTTGGGTCACTGGACCTCTAAACACACCATATGACTCATATAGTTAGTCGTTTCTAGGGAAGTGAGTTCAAAACTTGTGAAATTTCCAAGGGCTAAAATCCAGGGTGTTTCAAAATAGCATCTTTATAGGCCAAACATCATATAAAAAAGGAAGTTCCATCTCTATAGGCCTAAATATCATAATCTGAGGAAATATACATCACCATTCAATAATCTATGAAGTAAACTTATACTATGGTTTACTAACCTCAACTATGCCTAACATCCACAACTAAGTCCACAAGGCTAACACAAGTCTTGGCCTAAGTGCGCTGGACAATCCCACTTCTAATCCACAATTTCCATATTTATGCAAACTATGCCCCACACTAGGCTAAGGTGTTTAGTTCAATTTCTAGATGTCAAGTAAGCCATAATCAAAGCCTAAGATAGGAAATTCTACTAGAAACAAGGGTCCTCAAGTGAACTCTATCCAAATTACTATTTCAAGACTACCATATTAGCCCAATAGGGTTAAAATATATTGATCATATTTTTGATCCCAAAACCACATCCAAAACCTTGCATTATCTCATAACCATAGAACAAACTAATCTAAACTAGGAAGTAGATGATAGGATTCTAAAAGGTTATAAACATACCATCTTAGGGGTCCAAAACCCTTATCTAATCCACAAACATCAATAATTAAGGCTAAGTTATTCCACTCATAATCAATCCTAACATTAAAATTCACATGCGATATATATCACATAGCATCTATGAAGAAAAGTGGACAGGAGCCTACCTTAAAACCAAATCGCAAATCCTCATAACATACACCACATGCTCGTTTTTGCTTCACAATCCCCAAAACTCCATCATACTATCAAACCCATAATCTTCTCATCACTACGAGTCTAATGATGTCCGTATTGCACTATTGTGCTTCGGGTACAAAAAACGACATCAAAAACCCCAAGTTGGTCCAACATAAGGATAACACATTTTCGAGGACAACCCTATGTTCACATATGAACAAGGAATCTTAAACCTATAGAATGGGTGAAAATTAAGCATACTTTAGGCTAAAATCAAGCCCTAAGCTAAATTAGGGTTTTGGAACCAAACTAAGAAATTCAAGCCTGAATTCAAAGAATTCTTACCTTTCCAAAGATATTTATGGTAGAAGAAGATAAACAATCTCCCAAGTCACCTTTAATGATCAATTTTGAGTTATTATACCCATTTAGGGTCTTGAGCTCTCAAAGGTGAAGAGAAAATGACCCAAATTATGATAATGGTGTCTATTTATAGATCCCAAGCAATGAGATGATGCAAATATTGAGGCTAAGGCCGCATTTGCTGCGCTACAATTGCATGGACTTGCCGCAATTGTCATATTGCGATTGCATCCTCCACACCGCAATCGTTGAGAAACCAGAACCAGCAACACTTGCAAGATTTCTAAGTTTCCAATAATACTTTGAGATTCATTTGGAATTCAATTTTTGCAAAAAAAAATTCTAACCATACTAAATACGATGTTTCAGATATGTTGGCAAAGTCAGATTCTCAATTTGAGGTTATTTTGACCAAATGTGGGAGCCACCCTAAACTTTAAAATTTTTGACTTTCTGATTGATAGGTTTTATATAGCTCGAGTACATCGAGACCTGAACTAAAGATCTACCTGGCCTAAAATTGTTATTCCAAATCTGTTGGAGCTGTCAGAATTTACATTTGATATTGTTTCACTAAAGTTCTTGCCCAGTGGCCATTTGGAACAAACGACGACTTCAAAATAGGAAATTGGCTCTAAAAACCAAATAAACTGCTCGATAACCAAACCATCAGTCCCAACAAGTCATTATGGAAAATCTCAAATGGTGGATATAAGCAAAAATATGAAAAATAACTGGAATGGTCAGTACAATAGCCACTACTAAAAGGACTTTTGTTCCCGAAAGTCAATGGATAGAAAGAATCTCAAAAGCTTGAAAGGATGAGGTACTGGGCCCGCATGCTCCTAACATGATTTCCCAATTAACCTCAATGAAGAGAGAAAACTTCCAAGGGATTTTGCCACATGTATCTTTTTTTAACCAACACTCTCATTCTACACCCAAACAGCCAAAACTCAACTTAACTGCTAACTGACCTCAAATTGAACAGAGGAGGATACACGTACATTTGAACCATAACATGTTGATACTATCTGCATATCCACATAAATCAATAAAAGCTCATCCGAGCCAAAGCCAACCCAAGTCATGAGTCATGCCACCAAATCCAAATCCAAATATACACTCCGTTTACCATTTTGCACCTGCTATCACTCCAAGCCAGGAGGAAAATCACTTGAGTATTGCCCATGCAGTTCATCGTAGCAAACTCAAAGAACCAAAGCTAATCCACTGAAAGTCCGTAGAAAAATAAGAGAATAATCTCATGAGATGCTGTCTGGGCACACAAGTAGAGATAATCGAGGAATGCAATCCATGCCAATGCGGTAACCAGTCCAGATGAAAATTAAACTGAAATCTTAAAATCCAAGGTGTAACAACTCATCAATGAATATTCCACTCCAGGATGTCTCATTTACCAAGAACGAAACCCTACTGAATCTAACTTGAGTATATTACTCCCACTAAGTAACTCACCAAAAATTCCCAAAGAAAACTTAAACTCGTGGTCAAATCTAAAAAAACAATATGTGGCTCATGGGATATCATCTGAAGATTAATCAACCATAGTCCATCCTACGTTGAGGAGACCGAATGGGCAACCACAAACTCGGCTCAACTAGCATATAAATGATATTGGAACAAAGACAAGTCTAAAAAAAATTGCATGCAAGCTCTATAACACCAAGAAAAAGTCTTAATACCAAGGCTGAATCGCTCAGTATCAAATATCTAAACCAAAACTAAAAATGGGTACTCATTAATGCTCTTAGTTTATCACAACTTCCAAGTCACCATTCCAAGGCGTCAAGTCAAAACTGAACCAATAAGGCTATGTCATTCCAACCATTCAAAATGACTTTAGTATTCCAAACTGACATATGTGAGATAAATCATACCAAGCCATGGTCGATACATATCTAAAGAACAAAAATCACCAAAGAGAAACCACTATTTGAAAACACAAGTAACCAACTCTATCTCAGCTAGAGGGTACGAAATATAGCCATAAACAAAAATACTGCCAAAGGATGAATCACTAGATAAAAATGTAAATAACCCACTCAAAATCTACTGAAGGGCATGAACTATCCAAACATACTCAAAATTCCCAAAGATGAAAACCACACTAGTATTGACAAAAATGCTAGCAACTTTGAGAAGTGCAACTTTAGCCGACATCTATTCAATATAACACTCCAACTCAGCAAAGAATAGCAACAAGCACATATCATCAAGTAGAAACACTCCACCAAGCTTCATTAGGCCATACAAAATCTTAAATGGGGATTTCCCAAATCCACCCAGGTAGTACAATCACCACTCTATCTATCTAAGAATCATATCATCGTAGAAAAAATATACCAATCTCAAAAGCAAGGTCAAATTCAAGACCATCACCTAAAAATTAATAATTCAAGATGAAGAATTTCTAATTTTCCAACTTAAGAAATGGTAACAAAAAAGGATACCTGTCTGTATCTTCCAACTCTACTAGATTAAACCATATCACAAAAACAAAAAGAGTATCCAATCCCCACACTAACAATATGAAAAACCATCCCAAAGGAACAAAGATAACAAACCTATGAGATAAATCTACAATATCTCAACATCAATATCAAAATCTCTATTAGATGAAGAATAGCCATAAAAAATGGACCTCAAACTGGTCCATTTCACAAATGGGTTATACTGGAAGGGATAGTTAATAAAAGCCTTCTCAATCTAGGAGGAAAGTCTAAGAATCTCAAACTCAATAATGGGCAACATAACTAAATTGCCAATTCTAAACCACCCAAAATCATGGAAGTTCAACTTACCTTTGATATCATAATAGATCTTTGAATTAATCTAATAAAACTAACCAAGAGGGAACACAGTCCACCTCACTATGCTAGGGGAAAAAATCATTAAATCAGGCTATATCTACTAAAGCCACCAAATAATGTCAAAAGGAAATAGAAGTCTAACTAGATAACACTAGTCTATATAGCTACCCAACAAGAATTAATTAAATTAAGTAATAATTTCAAACAATATCAATAACCTCACATAATGATTGCAATAGTAACAGCAACATCAATATCAACATACTGAACAGGCGGTACCAAAATAAACATCAATATCATGTACCACTCAAAGGCCACAATAAGGATAATGCTGAAATAAATAGGACTCGAACCCAAAAACTACACCTATAGGGGGAAATATCAATATAGATCTACTCCAACCACTACTAAAAGAAATAAACTATGGAGTAGTAACACAAAAATGAATTCGATAATAAGGCACATAATGACTGATATCAATTCATCAAGGCATACAATCATCAATGGGAATGAAAACTCCAATACATATAATAAGATATAAATGCAGGAAATAAAACCACACCAATCATGGTTACATATGCAACCACATGCCTGATGGGAATTAGGAAAAAAAAATTTGAATCAACCGACTGAATCATTAATTGAGGTGTCACACACACTATCTCTAACTTAATATGCCACAATATTATGAGGCTGATATGAATGAGCTAAAATACTAGAAATCCCATGTCGAAGGCACTCCCTAGACTAGTAGTAAGTTTCTTTACGATCATAGCAGCATCTAAAGCATCAATACAGAGAGAACACAAACTGATCCCAAATGGCTGGCCAACTGACTCTGAGAGAAATTAGCTAAATTATGTCCATACTTTCAAAATCATACTCTACCTCAGGAACACTAGGTTAGTGAGGAAAAATGTTTTAACTCTAGTTGATCATCCATTGCATATCTGGGGCATTCTGTAAACTAGTGTCTCATCATGATACAAACTAACTAAGATCCTAGAATACTTTGAGATATTACCCCTAATAATCAGGAATGGTTTCCATATCCCAAAGAACCATACCATACTCTGCAAGTCTTGTGGGGACTCTGCCCACTATGATCATTATAATAAATTTGAGAACCATTTATAGAATAGAATATTGTCTGTGTAGATCTGATAGGTTGTAGGTAACTATAAACTCTACTAAAAGAATCCTCACTCTCAGATAAAATACCAATAGCATTATACTAATGGCATGCCTCTTGCCACCTTTTTTATATGTCTTATTACTCTTGCTCTCTATGGTTCTCTCCTAATAAACATCCTAATAAAAGGAAGATTTAGCTGTTATCTAGTGCTCCTATGCATAAAGAAGTGACAATACTAACCTTCTAACTCATCCATGCACCAATGTCTATCTTACAAAGATGTATCATAGAAAATTACCTAGACCATACGTGAAATCCAATCTAGTACTAAAAATTGGTAAAGAACCCTGATAAACACTAATAGACCCAACCTAGTTTGAGAACTTCTCAATGAATCAATTGTAATCCATGGCTGAGAGGGATCTATAACATGACTCAAATTCTCAATGTTGAATCTCAAAGGCTAAAGTAGTCACGAGCTTTCCTAAAGCCTAAGCTAGCACAAATACTATTTTGGCTACTGTTGTACACCTTATTTTAGTACTCATACTATACTTCTGTACCTTTTTGGTGTAGATCTGAGTACTATTTACCATCATTGATTCATGTTCAATTAGTGTTGATATTCAGAGATAGGGCAAGCTTTTAGAGTTTGAGTAGCCTAATTTCTTCTATCTTTCTTTATTCAATTTTTGATTTGAGACAGATGTATTGACTTCTCTACATACTTAGGTTATGTTTCTGTTATTAGATTCTCTTCTACTGGCTCTACTAAGTCTTGAGATGGTATCTTATATTGACTAGTTTTACTATTTAGAATACTTAGTTATAAATTGTGTTCTTAAATTTGACATATGTTAGGAATTTTCCTATCAAATTAATCAATTGCATTAGTTTTGGGTTATGGTTTAGCTTACCTATTAGCGAATCTAGTAGGTGCCATCATGACTCATAAATCAGGTTATGAAAAATTTGTATCAAAGTCGGGTTTCACCGATATTATTGGTCCAAGAGTAAGTGTCTAGTAGATTTCTACAAATTAGAACGAAGACTTTTATTTCCTAACTTTGGGAGTCTATGGGATAATTTTAGGATTACATTACTTTATTCACTCATATCATGCTAAGAGTTTGAGTTATTTTGTAGAGTATCCCCTTGACTTTACTTTTTCATAGATAGACAGGACACGTACTACCGCTATATGAGATGAGGGTCTTGAGACCGAGCCTAGGGATCCTACTCCTATTCATAGATGACCTATAGGTCATGGAAAATCATGTGATATATCCCCATCTAGGGTCCAAGATAGGCCACCTTTCTCATGTTCGATTCCTCACTCCTGAGCTAGATATTTTTTTGCCCTAACCAACGATGGGATAGGTACCATACTAGGATTCACCAGTATTTATTTATTCTTCAATGCTCAGAGAAACATTGGTTCAACTTTTGAGTTTAGCTGGTGGTGCACCATCTGATGGTGCACAATCTATAGATTAGAGTTGTACTAGAGGGCATAGCCTATAGCTGCAGCATCTAGGGTTGAGGTTCTTCCAGCACAGATAGTTATTCAACTAGTGGTTTCTCAGTCCATACTGTCTTCAGAGGAGCAAAAGATATTGGGTAGATTTTTTAGATTGGCTCTGCAACATGGCTTATCGATGCTGATGGAGACGTTTTATGGATCTAAAACTAGTTGGATCTTCTCTCTTAACTTGGGCTTAATTTTCTGACATATTGTTAAAGAAGTACATGACTTAAAATATTTGAGATTGTTTGAGGGATTAGTTCTCTATATTAGAGCAGGGCTTGATGGCAGTTGAAGAATATGATCCTCATTTTCATGAGTTAGCCAGACATGCAACTTTAATTCTGGACACTGAGTATGAGAGAGTTTGTTTCTTTATTTCAGGGTGCACACATCATATTCATATGTCTACTCAGAGTTTAGTTGTTATGGGTAGGTCTTTTTCTAATGTGTCGAATCATGCTTAGGTTATAGAGAAGATGCACCATAAGGGTCGTGATGGCCATGATAAGATGCCTAGGTTTTAGGGTTAATTTAGTGGAAGTCATCGTAGTTCCTGACCCAAAGATAGTAGTTCTTAGAGAATGTATTCTGGTTTTAGGGTTGATTTAGTGGAAGTCATCGTAGTTCCTGACCCAAAGATAGTAGTTCTTAGATAATGCATTCTCTACATCCATCCTATCAATCTTAGATTCAACCTAGTTGACCTATTTAGGTAGTACTTAAAATTACTGATGGAAGTCAGTCTACTGCTAGTGATCACCCTATCAATAAAAATGGTCAATCATTATGAGGTTTATCATCTAATTATTCTAGATGTGGTGGTAATTATGGGTTAGCCAAGTCTGTTAGTTCTTGTTCAGCTCAGGTGTCATGTTATAGTTATAAAGTTCCTAGTTAATATTTGTAGGATTACCCTAGTTGTAGGGTAATTGTTGTTTCAATTCAGGGTCCTTCCCCTTTTAGACCAGTTCACCCCTCAACTAGATGTGGTTCTTAAGGTTTCAAGGGTGGTTACTAATATACTCGAGGAGGTTCTGATGCAGGCAAGACAGAAGTTCAGTCGGTACCCATCCAAATAATGAATGTGGTCAGTTGTATGCAGTTTATGCTAGACTTGAGGATGAGACTTTGGATGTTGTACTTATAAGTATGATTTTTTCTATCACCAGTCAACTCTTGCTTTATTTGATTTGGAATCCACTTATTCTTTTATATTTGCATATTATGCACCACGATTGTAGTTATCTTGTGATTTATTATATTTTCCATTTTGCGTATATACTCTTGTGGGTGATTCTTTAATAGTAGATTAGGATTTTAGATCATGTGTTATGAATTTTAAAGATATTGATACTTATACTGGTATTATTATTCTGGATATGTTAGATTTTTTTATGTGATTCTGGACTAATTTTCCCACTATTATACAGTCATAGATCATTTTGCCAAGATTGTTACCTTAACCATGCCTGGTGTACCCCTAGTTATGTGGTAGGGAGATTTTAGCCAGGAGCCAATGGGGAGTATTTATTATATGTGTGCTAGGAGGCTTATTTCAATATATTGCGAGCTTTACCTCGCTTATATTTATGATACTATTATTGAGAGTCCATCTAACTTTGTTATTGTCATTTGTAAGTTTCATGATGTGTTCCCTATAGAAATACCTAGTAATCCCCCTATCAATGAGATTGAGTTTGCTATTGGTCTCGAGCTTGGAACTTGACCTATTTCTATGGTACCTTACTGTGTGGATCCTGCTAGGCTTATAGAGTTGAATTCTCAACTTCAAGATCTTTTAGGTAAGGGTTTATTATACCGAGTATGTCTCCCTTGGGATTTTCTATATTGTTTGTGAAGAAAAAAGATGGCTCCATGCATATATGTATTGATTATAGGCATCTTAATAAGGTTACGATGATGAACCATTATTCGATGTATTACATTAATGATTTTATCCACTAGCTTCAGGAAGCAGTAGTGTTCTCTAAGATTGATTTGAGATTTGGTTACCATCAGTTGAGGATTTAGGTTGAGGGAGTCCCAAAGATATCTTTTAGGACTCGTTATGGTCATTATGAGTTCTTAGTGATGTCATTTGGGTTAACTAATGCCCCAACCGCGTTCATGTATCTGATGAATAGAGTACTCAGGCCTTAGTTGGATTTTTTTATGATTGTGTTCATCTATGACATTCTTATGTATTTAAGGAGTAGAGAGGAGCATGTGCATCATTTGAGGATTGTGCTCCAGACTTTGAGAGATCGCGTTCTTTTTGCAAAGTTCTCAAAGTGTGAGTTTGGGATCAAGTCAATGACATTCCTTGGACATGTGATATCTAAGGATGGTGTTATGGTAAAAATGCTTTAGACACCTATGCTTAGGGTAAGATTGTGCTTAGTTTCTTTATTAAGAAAGGTTACCTTAGTTACTAACTGGCTTAGTTGTTGTGTTAGAGAATAACGTTTACCTTAGGACTAATGTTAGCTCGCTACACCTCTAAGAGTGGATTTAGATACCTTAGACTAGTCCAGGGTACAATTTTCCTTAGGACATATTTTAGGGTTTTTGAAGTGGGATATTTGATTGTAATACCCCGTACATCTACCTAACTTAAAAATCATCCCAAAAAGGTTAAAGAATTTCTTTAAAGGATGAATCCATTTTTATACCTGTGGAATTTTCAAGATTTTGACTTTTTGTTGTGTAGGAAATTGAATAAGCTATTCATCAATACCAAATTCTCCTAAATCTGGTATCGCGGTTGAAAGTTATTGCCAAAATACAAAAAGCAGTCTGAACCACTGAGGTGTAATGAAAAGGACCGAAGGACAGTCGATCTAGCGATGAGCCATCGCCCAAACCATCACAGCGGAGGCAGTTAGTCGGCCTTTTAGACAGGTATGATGGAATGACCGACAGACCATTGAGCTAGCAATGGACCATCGCCAAAACTATCGCAACCAAGGCAGAAAGATCACATTCTGGCCTAGTACAATGAGAAGGTCGACAGTCCTATCGAGCCAGCGATGGAGCATCGCCCAAGTCATTGCAGATCCCGTTCAGCAATTTAGAGCCATTTTTATAAGGGTGTTTGGGTCCTTTCCACCCTTTTTAACACCTAATTATACCAGACCAGGGTTCATAACTTTATTATTCATCTATAATACCAAATTACGGTTTCTCTCAAAAATTAATCCCCAAGAACAAGATCCCAACCCTTCTTTAAGAAACTAAGATATTCAAACTAAGAGCTACCATTTCGGCCAACCCAGTGGCCAACACTACCACAGCTAGGATTCGGTACTTTACCCAAATGAATCCTCCATCCTCTTTCGAGTCTAAGATAGATGAAGACCCTCAGGAAGTCCTTGACCAGATTCAAAAGGTTATGAATATCCTGGGGGTTACCGCTAGTGAGAGTGCTGAGCTAGCTACATATCAGTTACAGTATATGGCTGACACTTGGTTCAAATAGTAGAAAGTAGAGAGGCATATATATGCAAGGCCTATTGAGTGGGAAGAGTTTGCCACTGCCTTTCTTGATAGATTCTTTCCCCTCGAGCTGAGGGAAGCTAAGGTGTTAGAATTTATCCACCTCAAGCAGGGCAACATAACAGTGAAAGAGTATTCTCTTAAGTTTACTCAACTAGATAGATATGCTCCTCATGTGGTGGTAGATAGCAGGGACAAGATGAGTAAGTTTGTTTCTAGGGTGAATGATAGTGTGGTCAATGAGTGCAGATCTATAATGCTGATTAGTGAGATGGACATAGCCAGGCTTATGATCCAAGCTCAACAGATAGAAAAAAGAAGATTAAGATGAGAGAGAAGCAAAATAAGAGAGCTAGAACCGGTAGCTTAAAATTCAATTAGCCTAACTAAGAGGGTGGTAAACATTCTTAGTTCCACCCAAATTCATCCATTCTAGATCCTTCCTCAGCCAATGCTACAGTTCCTAAGTTTAAGGATGTAGGCAAAAAGGATCTCAAGTTCGATATTGGTGATTATGTGTACCTAAGAATCTATTCCATAAAGGGAGTGCAGAGGTTCGGCAAGAAGGGAAAGCTCAGTCACAGATATGTCAGTCCCTTAAAAATTCTCAGTCACTTCGGCAAAAAAGTTTATAAGCTTGAATTTCCTTCAGATCTTGCTTTAGTGCATCCAGTATTTCGTGTCTCCTTGATTAAGAAGTACATAGGTGACCCAGCAGTTATAGTCTCTATTGAGGGCTTAGACTTTTAGAACAGTCTCTCTTATGAGAAAATTCCAGTCGAAATCCTTGACTATCAGATTCGCAGACTGAGGAACAAAGAAGTCCCTCTATTCAACGTTCTTGGGCAGAATCAACCTGTTGAGGGAGATACTTGAGAAGCAGAAGCAGATATACAGAGCAAGTATCCTTACCTCTTCTCCGTTGATTCAGACCCAGCCTAAGGTAATAACTTTTCTTAAGTTCATTCAACTTATGGTTCAAATTTCAGTTACAAACTATGCTCAATTTTCATTTCAAACTTGGTATCTTTACCCTTACATGTTCAGTCGCATGTTCATGAGTCAGTTCAGTTATGTATTCACGCATTAGATATGTCTGATCAGCTTATCAGTACTCTCAGTCATGCATTCATATATTAGCTCAGTCATTAAACCATGCATCAGATATGCATGATCAGCATGAATCTTAATAATGTCAGTCATGTGGTCATATTTTAGTTGTTTATGTTCAGTATATACTTTAGCTTATCATTTCTCCCTTCTAAATCAGTCTCATTCGAGGACAAATGTTCCCAAGGAGGAGATATTGTAATACCCCGTACTTCTACCTAGCTTAAAAATCATCCTAAGAATGTTAAAGACTTTCTTTAAAGGAAGAATTCACTTTTATACACATGGAATTTTCAAGATTTTGACTTTTTTTTGTGTGGGAAATTGAATAAGCTTTCCATCGATACCAAATTCTCCTAAATCAGTCTCATTCGAGGACAAATGTTCCCAAGGAGGAGATATTGTAATACCCCGTACTTCTACCTAGCTTAAAAATCATCCTAAGAATGTTAAAGACTTTCTTTAAAGGAAGAATTCACTTTTATACACATGGAATTTTCAAGATTTTGACTTTTTTTTGTGTGGGAAATTGAATAAGCTTTCCATCGATACCAAATTCTCCTAAATCCGGTATCGAGGTAGAAAGTTCTGGCCGAAATACAGAAAGTAGTCTGAACTGCCTAGGTGCGATGGAAAAGGCTGTCGGACCGTCCATCTAGCGACGAGCCATCGCCTAAACCATCACAGCGGAAACAGTAAGTCGACCTTCTTGCTAGGTGTGATGGAATGGATGATGGACCATTGAGATAGTGACAGATCATCGCCCAAAACGTTGCAACCAAGGCAGAAAGATCACAATTTGGCCTAGTACGATGATAAGGTCAACGGACCCATCAAGCCTACGACGGACCATCGCCCAAGCTATCACAGATCTCGTTCAGCAATTTAGAACCATTTTTATAACGGTTTTGGGGTCTTTTTCACCCTTTTTAACACCTAATTATACCTGACCAAGGCTCATAATATCCTTATTCATCTACAACACCAAATTAGGGTTTCTCTTAAAGATCAATCCACAAGAACAAGATCCCAACCCTTCTTCAAGAAACTAAGAGATTTAAGTTCTTCAAGTCCAATAACTTCAACAAACTCATAATCAAGGTAAGTCGAGTGTTGATTCATGGGTCTCTTTCACCCATGAAGCTCAAGAATCTCTTTTAAAAATCCAATATTGTGTATTTATGAATGTTCATGATTTAGTTGAATTGAAATTCATGTCCATGTTGTATTGGGGTTTTGATTCATGTTTAAAATTACATGTTCCAATGATTGATCCTAATGTGTGATGATATGCATAATATTAAGGATAAATTGATGATGGTATAATGAAAGTATGCTCCCGATGTGTTTGATTAAATGCCTATATGAAGGAAAAAGTGTCATTATAGTATGATAGTATGAAATCCCCATTCATGTACAAGCTAATGCATGTCAAGTGTTTGATGAAGTGTCTTAGTCAATGAATTATGGATATATGTGTAGCCATTGTTGTGCTTTCAAACTTGTTCCATGAATTAATTTTATGTTATCGAGTCCTGGGGGTATTTATACCCGACAATTTAGTTGTATGCCTAGATCCAGTGGTAATTTCATGATAATCTCAGTCACACCATGATCAGTAGAATTCAGTCAGTTACATGACTCAATAAAACTCAGTAATCTCATGAACTCAGTCAGCTAACAGGATTCAGTAACATTCAGTCAGTCCACGAAAATCAATGAACTCAGTCCAGTTCATCTTAATATAATAGTTTAGTGTCTACTCAGTTGGGAATAGAATTCAGCATCGAGCAAACCCAAGGATGAGGGCACACACTGACAGTAGAGGGTATGACCCTTAAAAGCAATCCTTGCATTCCAAAACTATGTAGCCAGCATAGGTTAAGAGATCAACACTATCAATTGATGGCTGATGAGGTAGATTAACACTGCCAGATGAGGGTCCCACTATTCTCTTTTGGGAACACTGCAAGATAAGGGTTACTCATAGCTTGTCCTTTTCGGTGGTGCGGTATTGACACCCTTCTAATTAGGGTTACAGATTGGACCCCAACTCAGCTATAATAGCTTATTAGGGGTATGCTGTTTAGATGACTATCTCCCATAGTCTTATTCTCAGTCTCAGTAAAAGAACTCAGATAGTTCTTCAGATTTAGGATTGTCAAATACAGTCACATAGTTCAGCATGGAACTCAGCTAGTTCCATTCGAATCAGGACTATCAGACACAGTCACTCAGTTAATAAAAAACTCACGTTATCAGCATTTAGATTCAGTATTATCATGATTTTAGTTACAGTTCACATATTCATGCATGTATCCTCACGTAGTCATGTTCATATTCATGTCAGTCAATTATAGTTCATGCATATGCACCTTTGCATTCAGTTTACCTCACTTGCATACCAGTAAATTCTCACGTACTGACGTATACTTTTGTTTTGCGCTATGGTATTTTATACCATAGGTTCAGAAGCACGAGCTCTAAAGCATCCTTAGTAGATTAGTCGTTCAGCAGACAGACTAGCAGTGAGTCATCATCATTCGAGGATGTTATTATTTGACCATTTTAATCTTTCAGTGCTTAGTTTATTTCAACAATTGGAGTTAGTTGGGGACATGTCCCATCGACTCCTTATTCAGACAATTTAGAGGCTTTCAAACTATTATGTTTAGACAGTTATTTCAATTATTTTGGTATTGATATACCATATCTTCAGATGTTATGTTTATTATATTTTTTACCCTTATGGCCTTTCATCTTTTTTTCCGCATTTATATAGAATGGTATGCAATGCTCAATTACATATATTAGTTATGGGTTAGCTTGTGGTCCTTCAGGGTCATAAGCACCGTGTGACACTCTGAGTACCAGATTCGGAGCATTACATTGACCCACCTTAAGTTATGATTTGTTGTTAGTTATTTTGAAAATTTTGTACACTTATTAAATGCCTAGAGAATGGCCTTTAAGGAATATTGAGGAACCATGGTACTTGTTATTTATGATGAATGATGTTAGAAATAACGCCTAAGCGATTATTCCATATGTGTGATTTATTGGTTAAGCTTTTGATAAGATATTGGTTTTGCTATTATTTTGGTTATTGATGGGACTGATGAATATACCATTGAATGAGCCCTTAACTATGATGTTGTCTAACCCATAAATTAAGTTTTTGACTATGCTATGAATAAATTATAGATCATGCCATGAATTAGCTATTTCTCAAGATATTGATAAGCTACCTCTTATGCTAATAATAAGCCATTGAATATACTATTGATAAGACATTTCTCATGATATTTCTTATGATTATGATCATGCAAAAAAATTATGCTTGTAATCGTGTTAGAAAGAATCCTTATTGATGAGTTAGCAATTGTGTTATTATTTATGCTAAAAGATATTGGTATTGATTATATGGGAAATTAGTTTATTAATTATGCTAGAAATATTGATTCTTAACTATATTGGAACTTATGACAATGATTATATACCTAGTTAAATTCTAAAAGATATTGTTGATATTAATTATACCCGGCAAGGCCAGAAGATACTATGATGATATATTGATAGCCGACAAGGATAGAGAATATTATAATGATATATTAATACTCAACAAGGCTGGAGGATGATTATGATGATATATGATACCCGATCGTAGGATGATTATGATGATATATTAATGTCCGGTAAGACTAAAGAATGATTATATTAATGTGCCTATGTGTACATCTACTAGTTTGAGTATGGCTATGCACTATGGATGGCTATTATATATTTATATGCATATGCAAGTTGAGTATAATGTCGATATTAAGGATGTCGAATATAACCTTAATATGGTAATTATGATAATTAGTGGACTTTTGAGGATTAGTGATAATTGTTGATTAGTGACAAATAATTATAAGGTGGTATAATTGATGATTTGGGATAAATAAGAATTAGGGGTGGATATCGTTTAAGTGACTAATCATAACTAGTTGATAAACAAGGGTTAATTGGTAAAAGATGACTAGTTAATAAATATTGACTAGTTGATAACTAATGATTAGTGGATATGTGGTGAATAGTTGTTAAATGATTACTAGAGATTATATGATGACCAGTAATCAAATAAATTAATTAATAAGAGATGGTTAGCTAATAAGTGTTGACTAGTAAGTATTGATGATACAGTTGCTTCATGTTGGTAAATTTTAAAATATTGGTAAATGACTTATAATGACAATCGTGGGATGATGTCTACATGATGATAAAGGTTATTTTTATGTTGGTTGATTGTATTATTCCATCTTGAGTGTACTCTCCAGGCATATAGGAGTCAATGATGAGTTATTTACTTTTTTACACCAATTGGCATATGGGAGCTAATTTTATATTTGTGATTGCTTGTGTTGATGCTTTATGATAAGTTATTATTCCATATTGTTACCTATTACACACGGTGATATAGGCATGTGTTGATTCCTTATGTTATACTGTTATTTTGATGTAATTGCTTATTGTGTACAACAATGTTGGAGATGATTCAAGTTTGTTTTTGTACCTTGACTTAGTTATGTTATCTTGCATTTTATCATACTTATATCATGATTTAGCTCATTCGAATAATGATGCCTACTAAGTACCCATTATTTTGGTAATCATGCTATATTTTTGTACTTCTTTTGTTCTGATCCAAGTATTAGTTGTCACTATTAATTCATGTTCTTGCTGTGTTGTTATCTAGAGATAGGGTGAGCTCTGGGAGTCTGAGTCACCTATTTGCTTCTATCTTTCTATATTTAATCTTTTGATTTGAGACTAATCTATTGACTACTCTAGATACTTGGGTCATATTTATATTTTTAGATGCTTTTATACTGGCTATACTAAGTCATGGGGTGGTATCTTGTATTGACTGTTTTTATCTATTTAGAACCCTTTGCTTATTTATGAATTATATTCTTAAATTTTTCCTGTGTTGGGAATTTTCCTGCCTAATTAACCCATTTCATTAGCTTTGGGTTATGGTTTAGCTAACCTAATGATGGGATTTAATAGTGCCATTATGACTCATAAATCATATCGCGATAAGAAAATCATTTGTGGGTGATTTTGGAACCTTGGTGAGGTTAATTTACTCATTTTATCTTCCAAATTATGGTAACTTTCCATCAATTTCTTGATGGAACCTTGAGACTAAAAAACGTTGTATTGGTTTCGAAAGTGTGATTTCATAAATGGGCTCCACGTGGATTTCTACGCAATTTTGGACCTGAAGAACAATTTTGTAATGTGGGTATCACTGTTCCCATTTTGATGAGTAGATTGTTATTTTAATAGCATGGCATCTTGTTGAAACTTCTCAAAAAGGGAAATCGATGGTTTAGCGAATTCTTTAGGCTTTTCTTCAACATCCGGGTGGGCTAGGTTTACCTTTATCATAGATTTACCTAATTTATAGTATAATTATGATACTATTCTATATATGGGATGAGATTTAGGTGTTAGAAGCATAATTGGTACAATTAGTCTTATTTAGACTGTATAGGCTATCTCAAAATCACAATTTAGGTGAGATTTGCTTAGTGGCTCAAGTTTTTGGTTGTATTGACTTGGTTACTCATGTTTTATGAAGAATTGCTATCTTAGTGATAATTATGGCTTGTTTAACATCTTGAAATGAATTTAGATACCTATCCTAGTTCGGGATAGAAATTGCCTAAAAATGGATTTCGGAGATTAGAAGTGGGCCCCTCTGACCCACCCTAGTCCAAGACTTTCATTAGATTTCATAGACTTATATATTTACACTCTTTGAAATTCTTAGTTCAGGACTTTAAGGATACTAAGTACTTAACAATTATGCTAGTTTTGTATTTTGAAGCATGTACTTATTCCCAGTAAAACCTGTTGGTTTACTGATATGGTTTATGGGTATGTCTTATTGATATGGTTTATGGGTATGGTTTATTTATGTGGCTGATGGGAATGATTTATTGAGTGTTTTATTGGTATGGTTTATTGATAATACGTGTTTTGGTTCAATTCTGACAAATGATGTTATGATGTTGATTTTATTGAGAATGTCATTATATTGATAATACAAGTTCCGGTTAAATTCTGACAAATGATGTTATGATGTTGATCCTATTGGGAATGCCATGATATTGATAATATGAATTTTGGCTCAAGTTCGACAAATAATGTTACAGTATTGATACTATTAAGGATGTTATGATGATGATGATACAAGATCCGATTTGAGTCCGGCATTTAAAGTTAGGTATGATATGTTATGGTATGGATGGTTTGATAGTTATAGCTGATTTTTGGTGAAGTTATGGACCTTCAATCATTTATTTTCCTTTGATTGTACTCTCTGAGCTTATGGGGGCCCGTGTTGGGTTATTTACTTTTTCGTGCTTATTAGCTTATGAAGTACAAATTAGTAGTTATAGTTTTTTTTATCTTTATGCTAATTTTCTAAATTTATTTAATTATTTATGCACAATAGTGTTGGAGCATATTTTCAGGTTTACCTTTTTACCTTGATTTAGCTTATTTTATCTTGTATCTTATCGTATTTATATCATGACTTAGCTTAGCTGCCCGATAATGCCTATTGAGTACCCATAGTTTTGATACTCATACTACACTTTTGTACCTTTTAGGTATACATTTGAGTACTAGTAGCTACCGTTGACGTGAAGATTGTGTTGATTTGATTTTGTAGATTGGGTGAGCTCTCGGAATAGGTGTTATCTCTTTTTCCTTCAATTGTCTATGTCTAGTCTTTTATTTTTGAGACAGATTGTTTTTGACTATTTTAGTACTTACATTCCAATTGTAGTAGTTTTTATATATATCGACACTACTATGTTGTGAGATGATTGTTGATATTTTATCTATTTATTAGACTATTATGACTATCTTATTGCTATTTTATGTCTCCAATTGTTCATTTCTCGATTTTACGCCATCTTCCACCAAGTTAGCCCATTGCTTATAGCTCCGAGCTATGATTTTGCTTACTTACTGGTGGGATAAAGTAGGTGCTATCATAACTCACAAATTGGATCATTACACATTATTTACCAAAGCCACCCAGGGAGGTGTAAACTAAAACGGGAAATTTAGTTCAAAATCTTACAAATCAAATTGAGTTGTGACTAAAGGTAAGTAATTATTCCATAAGAAATCAAGATAGAAGCTCAAAAATTGATCAATAATCTATTACTAAATGCTATAGTCTTACTTCTGGTTATATATTAAAATAAAAAATTGAATGCGTGATAAGGAAACAAGATGATCAGGTACAAATAGGAAACAATACAACAACAACAACAAAAAAGTGAGTGTATTCCCACAAAGTGGGGTTTAGGGAGGGTAAAATGTACGCAGTCCATACCGCTACCTCCAGAGAAGTAGAGAGGTTATTTCCGATTGACCCCCGGCTCTAAGTAATGAATAGTAACCAAAATGTAGTGAAGCATGATGGATGGCATAACATAAAAAGGAATAAGACATACCAAAATAAAAATAAAATAAAGTATAAATCCGAGAAATACTAAATAAGATAAATAGGCGCAATAAATAAGAGATAAGCAAATGGAACACAAAAGTAGAAATAGGAAACAATACATAAACTAGAAATGCCAAATGGAAACAAAGAAAACAATACAACAAATATAATGGAACACAAAAGTTGTTGGCCAAAATATGATAAACCACTAATTGATAAGAAGAGTGTTTGAGAAAATATGAAATATCAACTTGAGGTACAAACTCTAGGGAGAGAGAACCTAGATTGAATATCCTTTTTTGTATTGACCATCCAGGTCATTTTCTATATTTCTACTCATTTTCATTGTTTAGAGCTTTCCTATAGCTTCCCTAAGTCATTTACGACTTGCTATATCTGACAGTGCGGTTATCGGGTAGTTCATTTGGTTTTTAGAGCCAATTTCCTTTTTAAAGTCTTTCCTAGTTAAAATTGGATATCGAGTGAAACATTCAGTCAAATGACCTCGTATGCCAATTCTAACTATTCCAACAGCTCCAAAACAGCAATCTTAGGCTAGGTGGACCCATCATTTGGGTCCTAAGGCTTCCAGACTCCTTTCGAGCTATATATCGAAAGTTAAGAAAATGGCACATGGGTGTGGGATCCACTTTCATCGAAACAACCTCGGATGGAAATTTGACAGAACCATTGAGACTGGAACACTAAATTTGATAGGGTAGAATACTTCATTTGCATATAAGGGATTTCATATGAATCTCGAGGGGTTGTTGGAGACTCTATAATAGATCTATTTATTACCCAAGTTATCCGCACCCCCTGCAAAGTTACAGAAGTAGTATATATTTGGATTTATTTGATTAATTTATTAATTATGATAAAATTAGATTTAGATATCCACCAAAATATTATAAATATTGTTTAGATGAATAACATACAAAAACCACAACAATATAAAGAATTAAAACAAATAATATCTGAAAAACGTAAAGAATTAAAAATGAGGATAGAAAGACTACAGTATAACATAATTGCCAGAGTTAGTAAAAACTCAATAAATGCACAAAAAGAAGAACTATCAAATTTAGAATCAACAATAGATAGTCTAGAATACATATATCAACATAACATATATACATTTAAATAAAATGAACAAAGAAGAATTTATAATAGATGAAAAAACATATGAAAATCACGAAGGATTAAAAATAAAAATAGTATTCTCTAATTTAGGAAGAAGGTACAAGAAAATAGGTGAACATTTATATTTAATGTTAGAAAAAAGAAGAATTAAAATTAGAAGATAAGTTGGCAGCCATGGTAAGAATAGAAAGAGAAAACGAAGAGATAGACAGAAAAAAGGAAATAGATAAAATAAAACAACAAAGCACAGAAGAAATACTAAAAATAGAAGAAACTAAAAATAGTAGGATTGCTGAATTAGAAAAAGAACTACAAATGCTAAAAGATTTATATGAAAAGAGACAGAAAGAAAAATAAGAAAAAGATAAAGAACAAAAATTATCAAACGAGATAAATCAATTTAAAGAAATATTAGAAATAAAAAATAAAGAACCAAAAACCAGTGAATTAGAAATAAATACAATAGATGCTGAAGAAACAGATAATTATGATTTGGAAGATAGTGAAACATATACAGAAATTCTAGAAAACATAGGAAAACTAGAAATTAATAAAAAACAAGAAGTAATTAATAAAGAAAATCTAGAACTAATAAATATAGAAATAATACTCTAGATAAAAATATAATAACTAGTACATCAGAAATAAGAAAACTAACCTATAATTACAAAAATAAGTTTAAAAGATATAATCCAAAGGATGAATATAATAAATGGACACCAAAACAAATAATTAATTATAACTTTTTAGATTTAGACTGTGTAATAGACACAAATAATACAATACAACTATGGGTATACATGTCCAAACAATTATTAGATAATAAAATAGATACAAAAAATACACTGGAATATATAGAAAAGACATTAATAGGAACAGTAAAATTATGGTTTATAAACCTAGCCGAAGCAAGTAAAAAAGTACTAAGATCTGATATTAAAACAGAAGGAACATCAATACCTACTAAAATACTACCAACAGAAATATTGAAAAAAAATGAAATAGCTATAAGAGAAAAATTTAGTAGTATAACAACAGAAGAAGAAGAGCAAAATAAAGGGAAAGATATAAATAGGAATTTAATGTTAAAATTAGCAATATGTAATATGTGCTATATAGATGAGTATGCATGCGCATTTAAAGTATATTATTATAAAGGAACATATAATATAGAAGAAAGTAGAGAAATAAGAAAATTATATTTTAGTAAATTATCTGAACCATTTAGTTCAAAAATAATAAGAAGTTGGGATGAAGAAAAAATAGTAGACACCCTAGGAGCAAGAATAAAATTTTTAAAACAATGGTATAGAAATCTATGTGAAAAATATAGAGAAGAAATAAAAATGGAAAAAACATTAACAAGAAATTTAGCATATTGCAAAGATAAAATAGTACCTCAATTTAGATGTGAAAAATGATATTATAAGAAAAGAAAAAGACATAAGAAATATATGAAATATAAAAAATCAAAATATAAATGTAAGAAACCAATAAAAAGATATTATGTAAAAAATTATAAACATAAAAGACCATACAGAAAAAAAAAATCTATAAAAGAATGTACTTGTTATAATTGTGGAAAACTAGGACATTTAGCTAGAGATTGTAAATTACCAAAAAACCCAAAAAATAAACAAATATCAGAAATAAAAATAGAAAATACAGAATATATGCTGATAGATTATATAGCTTATGAATTAGAAAGTGAAGATAGTATATATGATATTTCGAAGAATGAAACAGAAAATAAAATAGATAGTGAATTAGATGAATCAAATGACTGAAGAAGAAATAAAAATGAGTCAAATAACCGAAGAAGATATAAAAACAATAACAAAGGAAGAATATTTAAATGAAGAAGGAACAAATCAAAAAATAATATTTGACAGTAATATATTTGATGAAATAAAAGGAAAAGAGTTAGACATAAATATAGAAAAATATTTAAAATACCAACAATAAAAAATATATTTAGTAGAAAAAGGAAAGAATACTACGTAGTAAGCCAAAAAGAACATGTAATAGACTGTAGATATGCAAAAGGAAGAGCTAGTATACCACTAGTAACAAAAAGAATAATTAATAAAGAAATAAATGATATAAAAAGTAAAGACCCAATAAAATATGTACACTTTGGAGGAACAGAGATATTAATAAAAACATGTTTTAGAGAAGGAATAGATACACCAATAGAACTATTTTTAGCAGATGATAGAATTATAAAACCTATATAAAAAGGTATAATAACAGTCATAAAAGGAAATTTAATATACCAAAAATATAAATTTATAATAAGGGCGAATTATTTAGTAGCAATAGCAGATAAAAATGTAGATAAATCATTAGTATTATATTGAAAAATATCAAGAATAGAACTAACCCCAGGAAGTAAAATATTTACAACAAGATTCAAAATTCTATATGTATTCCTAACAAAACATAAAATTATAGGAAAAAATAAAATTAACAAAATACAAATAGAAAGTCCTTTTGAACAATTTGTAAAAACAATTGATAATAATGATTATAGTTACAAAGACATAAATATAGAAGAAGATTTAGAAATAATAAATGATAGAATAAGTACAACAAAAAGAATAGCTCATCAAAAACCAGAATTATCAAGCTCATAAAAAAGAACAAGTTATGAAATAACTTCAACAGTTAATTTAAATCAATATTATATAACAGGAACAATAAATGAATAAGAATATTTAATACTCTTAAACACAGGACAAGAAAAAAATTATATAAAAAAATATCTAGTAAAAAGTGAAGAAATAAAATCTAATTGTGATATATGCCCGGATCTACTAAGGAGTCTAATAAACATTAAAGATACGGCAGAAAAAGAAATAATAATAGGAGTCAGAAAAATAAAAATAGAATTTGAAATAAAAGAAGAAATGTAAAAAACAGACATAATATTAGGAATAAAATGGTTAGAACAAGTAAAATCATACAATATAAAACCTACACAATTATCTATAACATATAATAAAGAAAGATTATTCAAAAAAAGAACTTTAACATGATATGAAAATATATGTACTTGTAAAACTAATAGTAGAAGGATATTATAATAGGTATTTTATACCTATGATAGATACAGGAGCAGAAACAAACTTATGTAGATATAACTGTTTACCAGAAAGTAAATGGAATAAATTAAAAACACCAATCGTAGTCAAAGGATTTAATAATGAAGGAAGCTTAATTACATATAGAGCTGAAAATGTAAAAATACAAATATGGGATAAAATAATAACAATAGAAGAAATTTATAATTATGAACTAACATCAAAAGATATGCTTTTAGGAAAGCCATTTTTAGATAAATTATACCCACATATAATAAATAAAATAGATTGGTGGTTTACAACACCATGTAAACAAAAAGTAAGGGCAAAAAGAGTTATTAATAAAATAAGAAAGAAAACTGATTGGATAGAAGGAAATGAGAAATTACACAAAAGTTAGAAAATATAAAAAATACAGAAGACACGGTAGAACTAGTTGTATTTTCGATAAATACAAAAGAAATAACTATATTTTCAATAGATAAGGTAGAAATAATAATGAAAAAATTAAGACAATTATATAGTGAAGATCCATTAAAAGGATGGGAAAAATATAAAACTACTATAAAAATTGAATTAATAGATAAAAATAGCATAATAACTCAAAAACCATTAACATATAATTTTGATGATTTAAAAGAATTTAAAATGCATATAGATGAATTATTAGAAAAAAACAATATATACAAAAAAGCAATAGTAAACACAATAGTCCAGCATTTATAATAAATAAACATAGTGAACAAAAAAGAGAAAAAAGTAGAATGGTCATTGATTATAGAAACCTAAATGCAGAAACTATGACATATAATTATCCAATACCAAATAAGATATTAAAAATAAGACAAATACAAGGATATAATTATTTTAGTAAATTTTATTGTAAATCAGAATTTTACCACTTAAAGTTAGATGAAAATTCTAAGGAATTAACCGCATTTACGATACCACGAGGATTTTATGAATAGAACGTATTACCATTTAAATATAAAAATGCACCAGGTATATATCAACATTTTATGGATAGTTATTTTAAACAATTACCTAATTGTATAGTATAAATAGATGATATACTACTATATACAAAAACTAAAGAGGAATATTTAAAATTATAAGAACAATTTACAGATATAATAGAAAAATCAGGAATAAGTTTAAGTGAAAAGAAAGCCGAAATTATGAAAAACCAAATAGATTTTTTGTGGAATACAAATAGATAAAAGTGGAGTAAAAATGCAACAACATATAGTACAAAAATAATAAATTCAAAAGAAGAATTAGATACAAAAAAAAATTACAATTATTTTTAGGATTAGTAAATCAAGTAAAAGAATATATACCAAAATTAACAGAAAACCTAATGCCTTTACCGAAAAATTAAAAAAGGACGTAGAATATAATTATAACGAAGAAGATAAAAAACAAGCCCAGAAAATAAAAATACTTTGTAAAGAATTACCAAAATTATAATTCCCAGGCGAAAATAAAATTTTTATATATATAGTAGAAGCAGATGCTAGTGAATATAGTTTTGGAGGAGTACTTAAATATAGATATGAAGAAGAAAAATTAGAACATCATTGTAGATACTACTCAGGTACATTTAATGAAACAAAAATAAAATGGGAAATAAATAGAAAAAAATTATGTTCAGTATATAAATATTTATTAGCATTTGAGCCATATATTGTATATAACAAATTTATACACTAGTACTTTGGTGGTTAACAAACAAAATACAAAATTCAGTTACAACGAAAGATATTCGGAGACTAGTATTAAATATATTAAATTTTATATTTACAATTGAAGTAATTAGTACTAACAAAAATGTTATTGCAGATTACATATCAAGACAAAGCTACACAGACTGATATAATAGAAGATGATGCTTTAGAAAAAGTACTTAAAACCCTAACTACGCTTTCAATGAAAGTGGACAGTATGGGTAATGAAATAGAAAAGCTAAAGACTAATGAAGTTAAACTGAAGTCTAAAGCTATGAATCAGCTAACTCAGCAGTGTGCAGAGCTATGTTGATCGAAAGACATTAAAATTCCAGAGCTAAAAAGAGACGTTGGGACACTCCATAAAACCCATAACGTTTGTCAATCTACAATTACAGGTTCAAGCAAAGGAGTTAGTGGACAAAGATACCAGAACATGAACATGAATAAGATATTTGAAAAACCATTTATACCAAAAGTACAAAAAGACCCCTTGTACATACCCCCACAAATTACCACATATCGAGATAGTTTGAACTAAGATAAAAAAGCTTATAACCATATAGCCCGAGGATATATACAAAATATCTACAAAGTTTGAGATGTAATGGAGAAGATAATTGGAAACAAATATCCAGACCATCAATGTTTGAGATGTAATGGAGAAGATAATATTATCGGAAGTCCGGCTAGAATAAAAAAATCAACCAAGAAAATAAGGACGTTAGCTAGAAGATAAAAATCAACGGAGTAATGATGGAATAAAGACAAAAAACAAGATAATAAAAGATAGAAAGTGGCATGTATAGTTTTGAAATTTTGTTACGTAAATTGTTTAGTTTTTGAGTTTTTGGCCAAAGTGCCATTATTGGTTTTTTATTTTTTAGTCTTAAGATTTTTTCTTTTGTAAAGATAGGACCTAGTTTTTGTCTTATTATACTAGTCTAGTCTAGTCCTTTTCTACTATTGAAAAGGACGACTTTTTTGTAAAAAGCAGGAATAGTATAGTTTACATGTAAAAAACGTGTGAAGTTAGTAGGAATAATTTATTTCCTCCTATAAATATGTAAGTCATTCGGCAAGATAAAGGCAAGTCTTCATGTGTTGAAGCAAAACGACCTCCTTTGTAAACAAAAAACTTTTGAATATTTAATAAAAAAACAAATATATTTCAAAGCAAAAGCTATGGATGAACAAATTCCATAATTATCAAATCTACCTGTATAGGTATATTTACAATCATGATATGATAAAATAAGTTCATGTTAGTTACTTTATAGTAAAATTATTCAAAAACAGCATGTTAAGAAGTTTATTAGCAAAGTGAAAAAGGAAAAAAATCCCTAAGAACTATGCCATCCTAAGGGTGAAACCGGTGAGGCAAAAAAGTCATGATAGGGGAGTAGCCAGAGTAAAGGCACTGTTTAAGGGAAAAGTATCCAGATTACCATACTAATAGTGACCGAAGAACATGTTATTTAAAAATAATCTAGCATATAGTAATCTAAAATGATCATATTTTGTTATGTGTAATTAAAGGGAATATTTTGAAAAAGCATCATATGAAAAATGAATACTTATTTATCTGACGAAATGGTAGATAAATTTAACGTACTTGTTTTGTATGTACTTAGGGATATAGAAATTGTAGATATAAGAAAAATCATATAGGAAAAAATATTTGATAAATATTTTATGACTATAATAAATTACATACCTCACCTACCTAACTACTTTTATAAATACTTACATACGAAACCTACAAATCAACCATGATAAATTACGTATATTTAGAATATTGGAAAATGGATATGAAAAATATACAATTCATAGAAAAATTAATGCAAACAAATTTAGAAGAATATATGAGAACCAAAGATATAACATATATAGAATGCCTTAATGAAAATATAGAGGAATTAATAAGATTAAAACAAACAACTAAAGAATATTATGAAAAAGCATTTAGTTAACCCACCTAAATGAAAGATAATTTTGAAGTACTAGTTTTTTACATACTTAGAGATATAGAAATTATAGACGTAAAAAAAATAATATGAGAAAAAATCTTTAACATTGAAGATGAAGAGTTAGATATAAATCAGATAGAAGACGAGTTAGGAGAAATATACTTAAGTGATGAAAATCACTATTACTACCTAGACAATTATTCAGATGAATATTATACAGATTAAGAAATGCTAGAATATATTCAAAGAGTTAGAGAAAAACAAAGTTGGTTGTATGAAGAAATTAATTATAGAAATCAGCTTAGAAAAGGAAAAGAACAATTAGAAGAAAGATTAATTTGGATAAATAAAATCATAAAAAAACTAGAATTAAAAGATAGTTTAGAATATGATTTAGACATAGAATTATTCATAGACGAAAAATACAGGATAATTAACGAAATAGATATCCTAGAATTTAATATCAGATATAGTACAATTAGAATAAATTATTACAAAGAAATTTGAAGTATCACAACTACTTTAGGATAAAATGATAGACTATGAGTATTTAAAATATTGGAGACAAGATATGGAAGAAATAAGATAAATAGAAATACTTATGAAAGAGAATTTAATTGAATATTTTAGAACAGAAGATATAGAATATTTAGAAAACCTCCAAAATAATATACAAGAATTATAAAGACTAATATAAAAAACTAAAAAATATTATAGTAAAGCATTTAATCAAATACCATGTAATCACCCTCCAAAATATGAACATTAATAAAATTAAAATAATACACTAAAAATAAAAATATGTAGAGAAGTTAAGAAATATCCACGCATAAATAAAAATAGATCCATTAGAACTATAATAGATCTATTTATTACCCAAGTTATCTGCACCCCCTACAAATGGTATCAGAGCCTATGCTAATTAAAAGAAAAAATCAACCAAGAAGATAAGGACGTCAGCTAGAAGATAAAAATCAACAGAGCAATAATGGAAGAGAAAGCAAACAACATAGTAAAAGTTATGAAAGAAAATGACATGTGAATAGTTTCCTTGACTTTACATATGTAAGTTATATAGCATTTACTAGTTTTTGATAAATTTTTGACTTTTCTATGGCAAAGTGTCATTATTGTATAGCTTTAGTCTTTATTAATTTTGTATTTTTATAGAATAGACTTAAGATTTTCTGTAAAGTCTTTTGCAAATAGGACAAGTGTAAAGTAGAAATTAGTTTACATGTAAAACGTGTAAATTAGGAATATAGTAGGAATAGCTTCTTTTTCTCTTATAAATATATTTCATTCGTCAAGATAAAGGTAAAACTTTCATGTGTTAAAAGAAAGCCTTCTCCCTTGTACACAAAAAACTTTTGAATATTTAATAAAAACAGATATATTTCTAACAAAAAGCTATGGATGAACAAAGCCCAAAATTATCAAACCTACTAGAACAAATATATTTATTTACGATTATGAATAGCTAAATTCATAAATTCCTGACAATAGTGATATGATAAAATAAGTTCATGTCAGTTACTTTATAGTAGAATTATTCAAAAAATAGCATGTTAAGAAGTTTATTAGCAAAGTAGAAAAGGAGAAAAATCCCTAAGAACTATGCCATCCTAAAGGTAAAACTGGTGTGGCAAGAAAGCCGTGATAGGGGAGTAGCCAGAGTACAGGCGCTGTTTAAGGGAAAAGTATCCAGATTACCATGCTAATAGTGACCAAAGAACATGTTATTTAAGAATAATCTAGTACATAGTAATCTAAAATGATCATATTTTGTTATGTGTATGATTGAAGTGAATATTTTGAAAAAGCATCATATGAAAAATGAATACTTTTTTATCTGACGAAATGGTAGATAAATTTAAAATACTTGTTTTGTATGTAATTAAGGATATAGAAATTGTAGATATAAGAAAAATCATATTAGAAAAAAATATTTGATAAATATTTTATGACTAGAATAAATTACATACCTCACCTACCTAACTACTCTTATAAATACTTATATACCAAACCTACACATAAACCATGATAAATTAAGTATGTTTAGAATATTGGAAAATGGATATGAAAAATATACAATTAATAGAAAAATTAATGAAAACAAATTTAGAAGAATATATGAGAACCAAAGATATAAAATATATAGAATACCTTAATGAAAATATAGAGGAATTAATAAGATTAAAACAAACAACTAAAGAATATTATGAAAAAATATTTAATTAACCTACCTAAATGACAGATAATTTTGAAGTACTAGTTTTATACATACTTAGAGATATAGAAATTATAGACGTAAAAAAAATAATATGAGAAAAAATATTTAACATTGAAGATGAAGAATTAACTATAAATCAGATAGAAGACGAGTTAGTAGAAATATACTTAAGTGATGACAATCACTATTACTACCTAGATAATTATTCAGATGGATATTATACAGATTAAGAAATGCTAGAATATATTCAAAGAGTTAGAGAAAAACAAAGTTGGCTATACGAAAAATTAATTATAGAAACCATCTTAGAAAAGAAAGAGAACAATTAAAAGAAAGATTAATTTGGATAAATAAAACCATAAAGCAGCTAGAATTAAAAGACAGTTTAGAATATCATATAGATATAGAATTATTCATAGATGAAAAAGACAGGATAATTAACAAAATAGATAACCTAGAATTTAATAAAAGATATAGTACAATTAGAATAAATTATTACAAAGAAATTTGCAGTATCACAACTACTTTAGGATAAAATGATAGACTATGAGTATTTAAATATTGGAGACAAGATATGGAAGAAATAAAATTGACAGAAATACTTATGAAAGAGAATTCAATTGAATATTTTAGAACAAAAGATATAGAATATTTAGAATACCTCCAAAATAATATACAAGAATTACAAACACTAAGAGAAAAAACTAAAGAATATTACAATAAAGCATTTAATTAAATACCATCTAATCACCCCCCAAGATATGAACATTAATAAAATTAAAATAAGTATACTAAAAATAAAAATGTTTAGAGAAGTTAAGAAATATCCACGCACAAATAAAAATAGATCCATTAGAACTATAATAGATCTATTTATTACCCAAGTTATTCGCACCCCCTACAAATGGTATCAGATGCAAGAAAATCTGTTGTGATTGCTAAAGCGGCCTTTGGTGCTTTAATGCCCCTTTGGGCGATTTAGCATCCCTATCCAAATTGACAAGTGCCACTTTAGCAACTAGTTAGATTCTAAAGCACTAATGCTTTAGCGCTAACCAACCACCTACCATGTTAGCGAGGTGCTTCTTTAGAGGTCAGTTGGGATCTTTAGCACTTACCGGTAAAGTGGCCGAATGTCCACTTAAGAGGCAACTACATAGCTGGAAAGGGTATAAATACTTTAGTTAGCCTAATTTTCACCATTCTTCAACCATTCTCTAGAATATTGAGCTCTAAAAAGAGGGAAAACTTGGGAGAATCAATTGTTGGTAATAGTGAGTCTTTGATATAGTTAATTTACGTGATTTTTATTTGAATTTATTGTATGCTTCTATTAATTTCTTGATGGAATCCTTTATTTTTTCTAAAATCTCTATAATCTTGGTGGATAGATTGTATCATCATTGGATCTCGGAATTTACCCATTTTTGAATGTAAATGTTCCTTTAGCGTAGAGAGACGTTGTGTTGGTTTTGAAAGTGTAATTATGTAAATGAGCCTAGCATTGGATTTTTAAGTGATTTAGGAACTAAAGTATAATAGCGAATTATCGGTATCAATGTTCTTGTTTTGATGAGTAAAGAGTGATTTTTATAGTGTAGTTGTAAAACCCCAAAGTTTCCTAACTAATTTTATCTCAAGAATGTGAAGTATTAGCTTCTAAATTGAATGGTGTTTATTCCATGGAGAATTTAAAAGATTTTCACTTTTTATCATATGGTAAATTCAATAAAATTTCCATCGATATAAAATTCGCCTAAATCCGATAACTGGGTAAAAAGTTATGACTATTTCAAGTTCCTGTCGTAAAACAACCCTATATTGGTTAGTGGCGCGTGCGCCATCAGATAAAATGGAAATTTTTCTTTTTCCAGTGCCCCAGTGTGATTTCTCCGCTTAGCGCCAAACTTCCAAGTCGCAAACGAAGTGGCAACGCGATGGCTCCGCGTCACGCCAGGGGTCCATGTCGGGAAATTTTCACCAATTTAAAAGATGCGTCCATGGTTAAAAAGGTCAATTTTCCACCCCTATTTAAACCCAATAACACGTGATTTATCCATTCTTCACCCAAAATATACTAATTTTTCTCAATTTTTTCTCAAGAACAAACTAAGGTTTCAATTGGGGATTCAATTTCAAGAAAATCTCTCCATTAATCTTTGCTAAATCAAGAACTAAGGTATATGATGTGTTCATTGATGGATTCCTTTCATCCATAAAGCTCAAGAACCCTATTTTAAATTATGAATTATGATTATTATGTTGTGGGTTTCTCAAGTTATATGATGGTTATTGTTTGATTCCCATGTTGGGATCCTTATGTGAAATTATGAAAACTACATTATCATATAAATTGAATCCATGAATTTGGTGGTTTATGATATGTGAAATTTGATAATTTCACCTATGCCTTAAGTTTTTCATGTAAAGTGTTTGATAAAATGCCTAAAGGGATAGAAATTATGCACTATAGCTAAATTGTGACCCAAATGACAATGTATGCTTTAACCTTATGTTCAAAATGACTTCCATGTTATTCTTATGAATTGAAATTGCTTGTGGGATTTCTCATAAGTTAGCCTTATAAAATTATGCTATGTATACATTCTATCTTATTCACATTCCAAGCTATGATAATCAAATGCCCATGAAATATCTCCAATTATTGTATTATGGATTGTTGATGTTGGTCATTTATTTAATAATGTCATGCTTTGTCAGTTTCCTTCTATCGATCCCTAGGGGTACTTGTACCCGAAAAATATAGCTGTGTGCCTAGAGTCCATGTCATATTTTCATGATATCCCATATCAGTCAGTCATGTGACTCAGGATGCTCAGTAATATAGTAATCTTAGTACTATTCCATCAGTCAACGAAACTCAGTTAATTTAGTCCAATTCAGTTCGTAATCCATGATCAGTTCTATTCATATGGGACTAGGAATTAGCACCGAGTGAACCCAAGGATGGGAACACACACTGTCAGATGAGGGTGTGATTCTTAGAAGTCATCTTTGCATTCTAGAACTATATAGCCAGCATAGATTGAGACATCAACACTGTCAGATGAGGGTTGATGAGGTGGATAAGCACTGTCAGATAAGGGGCCCACCGTTCTCTTTTAGGGACACTGTCAGATGAGGGTCACTCATAGCTTGTCCTTACCTGTGGAGAAGAATTGACACCCTTCCAAATAAGGTTAAAGATTGGACCCTAACTCAGCCAGAATGACGTATTAGAGGCATGTCAATTATATAACTACTTTCCATAGTTTTAATTACAAAATCAGGACTTTCATACATAGTCATTCAGAATCAGTAATAGAACTCTGATAGTTCTATAGAATTTAGGACTGTCAGATATAGTCTACTCAGAACTATATGAAACTCAGCTAGTTCCATCAGATTCAGGACTTTCAAATACAATCACTCATGTCATCAGTTATATCAGTCATCAAAATTCAATTATCAGTCATGTTAGTTATTAGTAAATTCATGTTATCAGGATCTCAAATATAGTTACGACGTATTTATGTATGTATTCTCATATTCATATTAGTCAGTTAGATAGTATTGTTTATGCATATGAACCTCATGTATTCAGCCTACCTTTCATGCATACCGGTATATTCAAAGTGCTGACGCATTTGCACTATGGTTTCTTATACCATAGGTTTAGAAGCACGAGCTCTAGAGCATCAGTAGCATTCCATTCTTTGCAGTCAGAGTTAATAGTGAGTACTAATATTTTGAGGACATGATCATTTATTTATTATCTCATTAATTAATTTATAAGTTGGAGTTAGTTGGGGACATATCCCATCAACTCCTTATCCAGACAGTTAAGTTTTAAAGCTTTTTCAAACTATAGTATGTTTAGATAGTATTTCAATTTTAGGTATTCTATTACCCCACTCAGATGTTATATTTTATCAGTCATGTAGTTTTGAACCTTATGGTCTTTCAGCCTTCATTTCTGCATTATATTTAGTATATTATATAGTGTACAGGTACAAATATCAGTCATGGGTTAACTTGTGGTCCTTCGGGGTTGTGAGCACCATTTAGCATTCTGAGTACTAGATCCGGACATTACTGTAGCATTTTGCAGAAGCTTCTTAAAAAGGAAAATTATTGGTTTAACGTATTCTTTGGGCTTTTCTTTGGCGTTCAGGTAGGTTAGGTTTACCCTCTTCCTAGATTAATATGTTTCATAGTATGATTATGATATTATGCTAGATATGGGATGGGATTTAGGTGCTGGAAGTATGATTTAAAATATTTTGACTTTTTAGGCTATCTTAAAATTATAAATTCAGGATTAAGTGACTTAGTTGCTCATGTTTTAGGGAGAATTGTTCTCCTAGGGCTAATTAAGACTTATTTAACATCTATAAATGAGTTTAGATTCCTTAGCCTAGTAAGGGTAGAATATTTCTAAAAAAATAGATTTTGGGGATTAAGAGTGGCCCCTTCGGCCTACCTTAGGCCAAGACTTTGTTAGCTTTTGTAGGCCATATTACGTATGATATACTCTTATTAATGCTTATTTTTGGTTGTTGAAGGGATTAAATGCTTATTGATTATGTTAGTTTGGCAGTTGAGATTTAGTGCTAATTCTAAGTAAGTTCTGGTGGATAATTGTTGTGATTTAGTAATATGGATTATGATAATGGTTTGTTTACATGTTCTATTGTTATGGTCTAATGATAATATGAATTTTGGCATGAGTCTGACAATTTATGCTGGTAATGATATGTATATCTTTGAGTCCTAGTTCAGGTTCGACATTTGATGATGTTCTTGATAATATGAGTTTTGGTTCAAGTTTGGTAAATGATAGTAATGATGATGATACTGTTGATTTTTGGTTCAAGTCTAGAAAATAATTGTAATGAGGATGATACTTGAGTTTTTGTTAATGTCCGATAAATGATGGTAATGTTGTTAATACTATTGAGTTTTGTTCAAGCCTGGCATTTTGGGAGTTATTTATGATATGATATGGTTCGAATGTATTCATGGTTATGACATGGCAATTGGTAATTTATGTTTATTGGATTATTTACTTTCTTTGATTGTATCCTCTAAGCATATTGGCTCCTGCATTGGCTTATTTACTTTTATGCACTTATTGGCTTATTCATGGGTGATGATTTTACCACTTATTCTCACTAAACATCTGTGCATATTACCTTATTTTGAATGAATGAATGAGATATATTGGTCATAAAATGAACTAATATCCACTCTTCGCAGGCATAGAGTTGAGGAGATAAAAAAATATGGATTGGAGCGTAAACTGATGAAAAAAGTGCAAAAAAGGTGCAGCCAAAGACTTGGAGCAGAAAGGACTCAGGTACCGCGGTCATGGTATGCTGACCACGATTGCGGAAGTCAAGAAAAAGTCATTCAACCGCAAATGCAAAAGTTACCCGCAGTCGCATAACTGCAGTTGCAGCCAGACCCATGCGATCGCGGCTTCGTGGAAGAAATTAGCCCAAAGAAAAAACTAGAAATTAACGTTGCTGATTCCAATTTTCACAAAAGACTCAAACCCTAGCATCATGGATGGTATTCTTTCTTCCCCAATTTTTAGGTTTAGCTCTTGAGTTCATAGCCTCTATTTTTGGAGAAGAAAATATTGTATAATTTTTGGGTGAAGAATACATTGGAGACTTTCTTAATGGAATATCAGCTCAGTTCCATTGTTGATTTGTAGGAGTTCCATTTTTGAAGTAACATTAACTTAAGCTTCAATAAATCACTTCAATGGAGATTATGGGTACATCTATGCTTATTTATCTTATGTGTAGGTAGATATCTTTTTTATGGTTATGTGTGAATAGGGGTTAAAGTATGTGTTGGTTGTTATTGATTGGCTTCTATTTAGTAGTTCATGCTTATGGTTTTTACCATTGCTATGCTAACTTAGGTTATAATGAGTGAAAGCTCCATGCTCTAGAAAATCCTAAGCCATCTTTGAAAGAAGGGTTTTGGGTGAAGTTTAGGAATCCATATCAACCTTGAAAGTGGGATGTGGAGACCAAAGCAATGATAGACAATTGTATGTAGTTTGCTAAATTTTCACTATCTTAGACATAAGGGTGGATATGAGGCTGACAATACTATAGGTATCACCCTAGAAATAAGGATGCTTAGATTGAGGTTGTCGTTACCAGTTGTTGAACACACGTATTAGGTATTCGAAAAAATTAATGGGTGAAAGTTTGGTGTTTTATTGAAAGACTAGCATCAAAATCTATAACCAAACCTACCCATATTTGACTTACTAAATTGATGTTGATTGCAACACCCACATATCACTCCATTAGTAGTGCATAATCCAAAGATCCATGCATACCTATTAAAACTCTAATTATTCATAGCCCCAAATTTATACTAGAAAAACCCAAAAAGAAACATTAGTGTAGAAACCTATTGCCCTCATTTTTACCTTCTTTTAACATTGGTTTGGATTTAACTTGTATTTATTATTTTGAAGTAACTTGATTTTGACTTACATTGTTCCCCGTGGATTCGACCCCGACTCCAAAGTTGGGTAAATATATTGATGATGACCGCCTTACACTTAAATTGACGTGCAAGTTGAGCTTTATCAAAAATGGCGCCGTTGCCAGGCAATAATTTGGCGTATTAAGTTAGTTTGAAATTTTACTTACTTGCTTAAATTCAAGCTTATACATATTTTTTTGTGATTTTTCTTTGAAGGTAGGTTTTATTTTATTTTTACTTTTCTCTATGGCATCTCTTTACAAATTTGAGATTGGTAGTTGGGAATCCTATCGTGACTACCCATGTCCAATCCATGACGTACCCTAATTCAGGAGAGATTATAAATATACTCCGTGGAATGAGATGAACCCACCATCTAAATCCTATAGAATGTATAGGTGCTCATTATGTAGTGGTCTAGATGGACATTGGCTGATTGTATAAATGCCCTTTCCCCATATTATACTAACCAAATTTCTAGTTCTTCTTATGAGTTTGATAGGTCTTATGATGAGAAAAATAAGGAGCAATAAACTAGACCCATTGGCCTTGGAGAAATGCTTCAAACCATTTTTGATCGGGTAACTATAACTGAGGATAATGTGCAAGACTTGCATCAATCCTACGGGGTGTTCGAAAGGGCAAATGTCAAGGCGAAGGAATTGGGTAAGGATGTCATTCTTGTAAACCTCACAACCATGCCAATTTCCTAAGAGGAGGCATATCGAGAATAGAAACCAAGCTATGATGATGGGCTTCATAGCAAAGACTTATCGGTGACTTCCCAACCATCTGAATCATTGGAGAAAGAAGAAGCCAAAATAAAAAGAAATGATGCTAAAGTCAAAAGAAGAATCCATGCAAATCTCTTATGATGAATCTAGCTCAATTCGGGGTAAAAATGCTTCGGAAGAGGCAAAGCCAAAATCAGGGGTTGGACCTCATTCAAACCACTTTTCAGCATATTGCTTAGAGGATCTAATGAGGATCCATGCCTCCGAACAAATGGTGGATTATAGGGAGAAGGAGTCTGACTCTTATATTTTGGAATTTAACATTCCCAAGGAGCATATATAAACCTACGCATCAATAAGAAAGGAACTCAATTTTTGATGTACAAGAAATGTCCTATTGATGTGCTCACTTTTACCCAAGGAGCCAAACCAAATATTTGACATAAAGTTGGGTGAGAGGTTCACGTCTTCAAAATAGCGAGATCAAATCTTGCTCGCCATGTCCTCACATCTTCCAAGTTTCATCTTGGATGATTTGAATCTTCTATCCCTCTGTTGCTCGTTGCATATTGAACAAAAGTTAGGAAGAAGATTCAAATCCTCTAAGTGAAAACGTAAAATAAATCAATGGAGGCATCGTGCTATGACATTAAACGAAGCGAATGATGGGAGGCAACCCATCACGCCACGAATAATGGGTCATATCTTTTTTATTTACGCATAATAGAGTAGATTTCTTTTTTTTTTTGTTTTGTTTTGTTTCATGCATAATCCATGAAATGTTAGTTCTAAAAAGGAATTTTGATTGAATTTGGAAAAGGAATGTGTGAAATTGGCATGTTGGATTAAACCAGAAAGTGTAAGGAACCCAGTTATTTGGTCTCTATTACCGCGACCGTGATCTGTGCCATCGTGATTACAGTGTGACTGCGATCGCGGAACAAGGACCGCGATCATGGTCAAATCAAATTAAGTGACTATCTGAATGCCATTTCTTCCCACGCTTATCTCTTTAAATTATCTCAAATTTGTGGGTTTGCATTGCATATCCAAGTGCTAATTCAACCCTTGCATCATATAAGTCGGTAAGTTGTATAAGTCTCCTTGGTTTATATATAATTGCTTGCTTTGAACTTGAAATGTATAAAAAGGGATGGATTAGTGTTTTCATTACCAAATTCAAGCTTTGTTGTTATTGTGTTGTGGTTATTTGTTTTAGTTAGTGTATACACTATTGGGGAAGTCTTGAGTACCTAAAAATTAAGCCTTAAACCGCTTAAATTGAAATGTATGCCATGTGTTCTATTAAATACCCCTACAAATTCCATGTTCAATTGATTTAAGTTCGGGGTTGTGATCACATACTCTTGGCTTGAAATTCTATGCTTATAATCTTGTCATGCCTAGTTGAAATAACGTATTGGGGATTAAAATGCATTTTAAACACCATACAAAAATTGTCCAACCTAGTATCAGGTTCCGCAATCGCAGTCAACACTCTGCGATTACCATACCTGAGAGCAGATTTTGGTAGACTTCAAAACTTTTGTACATCCTCTCCTACCCCCCAAACCTCAAATAACACTGCTATAAGAGCTTATCTATTTTATCTAGCATGTTTTTGGTGTGATAATACTAATGTTGGTTTGAATTACATTACTTACAGGTTCTCAGCCTCAAAGATGGGACATTTCGACGACACCAGATCCATGTACACGCAATGCCAACACCTCTACTATAAGGATTTCCACAGGACAAAGCTACTCCCTGAAAGAGGTATAAGCTTGGACAAGGTGGAGGAGAAGCTCCCATAATTTCACGCCAGATTCACTACGACCCGGTGGATGTACTTTTCCCCAGAACCCTACTATGCTAGTGAGCAGTGGGTATATGAGTTCTATGCAAACCTCTGTGTAGTTTCTCTCACAAACCCAGTGATGAAAATTTAGGGTAGGCAAGTAAATTTAAGAGTGGAGCAGATTAATGCAGTCTATGGGATCCTAAATGGTGACATGGAGCAATTTCATGCCAAGGCATGTGAGCTAGGGACCTAGCTGGCAAACATTTTATTTCTTGGAAAAGCAGTTCCCTGGTGTATCACCAAAAGAGATATTTTGATGAAGGACTTCACAGCAGAAGCCAGGCTTTTGCTAAACATTATAGTAGTCAAGTATTTCCATGCACCCATATGACCATTGTCACTGATTTGCAAGATTGAATGGTGGCTAGCATCCTATATGGAATCCTTCTCAATATGGGAAAGATTATTCTTTTGTAGTGGAGGTATTTACAAAATCATAGAGGTACACATATTCTTTTCCCTTTCCTTATCACTGATCTTTGCAAGAGGGCAGAAATAGAATAGTATGTTGTAGATACTTTGGTGCATCCAGGCTTCTTCATCTGCCTGCTCAAATTCAGAGGTAAGGGTATCCCAAGTTAGAGTAAAAAAAGAAAGATGGACATGAGCAAATCAGTCCAGGAGGAAACAGATTATTGCAGACCCTTATTAGCCACTGCTTTTGATGACATCTCTATTTAGATGCAGGGAGTGAAAGAAATATTGTCCAAACTACCTTAAGGACTATGATATCCTTTCATTTCTCGTCATTCATATTTATTACAACTAGATTAAAAAAGGTACATGGCGGAGCAGCAGAAGTAGGGTGCCATAGTAGCCAGTCTAGAGAGAGCCTATTTGGCCTTAGCTGCCTCTCATAGGGACCTCAAGGTTTCATATGGAAAGATGGTGAAAAAAGAGAAGAAAAAAGAAAAATTATTTAGGAAGCTATGAAAAGGGGTGAAGGGCATATTCAAGGTGATCAAACCTAATTATCCAGTACCTTCACCAAGAATAAATAGTGAGGATGAGTCCCCTGTAGATTGGTCAGCTGATGATATTGGTGGTGATGATGCCGAGTTAGTAGGAGAAGATAGATCTTGATACATATTCATGGAGACCCTTTTACTTTTACTTGCCTGCACCTGCAGTGTGGACATTGTATTCTCTTAGTTGGGGGTACCCCAAGATGTGTATTATTTTGGTGTTTTTTGCCAGATATTTATGTTGGTGATTATTTTAGGATGATGCGTTGGATATTGTTTTAATTTTGTTTTTGAAATAATACATTTTGGGCACCCAGTTGGTGCCCACGTTTTATGGATTATCATGTTTTTCTTCTAGTTTTAGTTTTTCTCTTTTTACTTTAGCTTTTATTTTGATTTTGATGATACACAACAAATTTGCCCTATGATAGATTGAGGGACAACATTCTTAAGGGTAAAGCATCGTGTTTAGGTTTAGAGGCATAGGTATAGGGGAAGTTTGAGTACCCGTAGCATAAATGTCAAAAATGCAAGGGAAGTTTGAGTACTTGTGGCATTGTATATTGTAAATTTGGGGTCACTTTGTACACCATTAGCAAAGTCTGAGTAGCCATATGGGTAGTCTGCCAGTTTTTAGCTGAAATGTGAGACTAAGGCTTTGGTTGTAGCCATAGTTTAGAAAATTGTGCGAGAGACTAATGCAAAATAAACAAACCCCTCCGTCCAAATTTTTTGAAAAATCAAGGGAATGCACGTGAGCAATATTGTAACAAAACTTTTTCTTTTTTTGTGGCTTCATAAATTTGACTTATGAATAGAAATAGATACTCCTATTTTTTCTCTCGCGGGAGGGATATTTGATCCCCCTTGGCAAATTTTACATGCCATGTGTGGTGAGATTTTGGTATTCATCTCTTGTACACTTGTGTTATCAAGAACTTGCCCCATTAGTCTTTTAAAACAAATTTTGATTGTATGAGGTTGGAGAAATGATCTTAGGCCACCTTTGTGATTTTTGAACAACTCTAGCATAAAAAACTACCCTTGCATAATAATAATCCCTAGTACCCACCTTGAGCCTTTGGATCTTTTGTTTGGCAAACTCATTACAACCCGTGATCTATTTTTTTTATCCCTCTTTTGAACCAAACCCTTTTTGAACTTAAAAATGTAACTTAAGGCTAACAGCCTAAGTTGGGGGTGGTAAAGGTTGATGGATGTAGTGTGAGGCCACAAAATTATTAGTGAAATACCGATCGATCCTAAGTATTGAAATAAAGGAATAAAAAAATAACAAATCCAACAAAAGGAATGAATTTCATGAAAGTTGCAAGAACAAGAAATGAAAGAAAAGTGGTAAACAAAGGAACCAAAAAGTAGGCAAGATAAAAGAGAGAAACCAAAGAAGAGTGGTCCATAGTCAAAAAAGAAGATTGAAAAGTGTGGTGTAGATGTTCAATGAAGGGTGTATCCATATTGTTCTTGAATGATACCCTACCCTAACCCGAACCTATGTTATAAGCTTAGAAAGTCCTTTGAGATCTCCAACCATATATTTTATTTATAGTGGCGATTGAAAATAGGGGCAAGCTTATGGTATGACACTTGTTGCATAGAGATTTCTTTTGTGTAAGAGAGAGTTCTTACACTTAAAACTTCTTGTTGCATTTTTGGTAGCTTGGTGTGTATAATTTTCTTTCTTTTGAGGATTTGTATGTAAAACAAGTTGGGGTGGGTGATTTTTTCACCTTTCAAAGAATAAGGCAAATAGAGTACAGCTAAGTTGTGGTCAAGAGGAAGCCACATCTTGAGTATTGGTTATTGTTTGGTTTCTCTTTAAAGTCCTATGTACCTTTGAATGATGCATCTTATGTTGATGGGTGTAGTAGAAATTAGCTTAGCCTATAAGCAATGAGCTACTTGTGGTTGCGACTAAAGTTGATGTCATTGTGAGCTTTAAGGTAGTGTAACAACCCGATTTTTTGGAACCAAAACGTTACACGGTGCTCATGATACCAAAGGACCATAATCTAACTCTCTACTGATATCTATACCTGAGCACTGCATAAAATCTATAATAAATGTGAAAAAGTAGTAAAAACTAGCAAAAAATGGCCATAAGGTTCAAAACGTCTAGAATACTCAAAACTAAAAATTAAATACTGATACATCTATATGAAAATCCTCTAAACTATCTGAAATATAGAGTTAATGGGACATGCCCCCAACTAACTCTTTCTACTAAAATTAAACTAAATCTGATATGATAATAAAATAAGGATCATCCTCGAATAAGGAGGACTCACGCTACATCTACTGCTGCTGACTGGGACTGAGCTGATAAGGGTACTCTGGATCTCATGCCTCTAAACCAATGGTGTCAAATAAAACACCATAGCTCAAATGCGTTAGTACGAGAATGTACTGAGTATGAAGATAAGGTAAGGCTAAATTCAAGGGCTTATGCATGAACAATTACTTAACTAAATAATCATGAGAATACTCAATGAGGACATATGCAAGACTACACAAACTATAACTGAAAACATTGCAACTCAAAATACTGAAACTCGGATACTACTTTAATAACATTTGAACTCACTACTACTACTGAGATACTGAACAACTGAATCTCTTGATATAGAAAACTGAGTATTGAAATCGAGATCAGTCCCATCTAGTGAGTGATCTCAAAAATTGATGATACTGAAATTGATTAACTGAATCTACTAATATCAATGATTGAAAGATGAGCTTACTACTCTTGGTTGACTGAATCTGAGATCAAACATCTCTAATGGATGATCCCTGAATCTACTATCAATGATAAGAAAAGATTATGTCTGAGATAAAACCTATCTAGCGAAAGATCTCTGAAAATGATAATGAGACTACTCAACTGTATCTAAGACTGAGATTGATGTGTGAGCATATGCTAATGCATTTAAGGCTTTTAACTGAGAATAATTGCAAAGTATTAAGCAAATTTTATCATTTTTGAATGATTTCTCTTTGATATTGTAGTAAAAGTCAAGATGCAAGAGAACCAATAATTATAGAAGTAAAAAAGTTGATTTATGAGCAAGTAAAAAGGGAAGTATAGCTGATGACTTGTTTCATAAGTTGTCAGCCTTTTGATAAGCTATCAGAGTTGTCGTCATCCTTAGACAAATAATGGGCTTCAACTGGAATTTGTGATGACATCTGTGATAGACCGTCGGAAGTTTGATAAGTCGTCAGGCTCGTCATTAGGCTTAGGTAGGGAATGAGATTTGAAGTGAAGAAGCGACGACAATTCTGATAAGTCATCACATGTCTGATAAGCTATCATGTCTCATCGTCAATATAAGGTAAAGATTGTCAAAAGTGAAGAGGAGCTGACATCATTCTTGATAAGTCGTCAGACTCCTGATAAGCCATCACACACGTTGTCGCCTGTCTGAAAAAATACTGTGATCTATGATTTTGTTTCCATAATTAGGATGAAGTATTTAAGGAATATGTTAGGATTTTCTAATAAAAAAAGTTGGGAGGAACATCTTGAACTTATTTTAAAAAGGCAAAGACATCTGTTTTTGGGGCTCAAAACTTAGAATTCAATTTTCAACTCTTTGATTTGGTTGTGGGAATTTTGTCTTGAACTTAGAAGATAATCAACTTCAGACTTCATCTTTTGTAAGTTTAATTACTTTGAATGATGATTATAATTGTTGCTATCTCTTTGTTTTTCACGTGGCATTAAAACCCACAACTAGGGTTATGGGATCTATGATTATTCCTCCATGGATTAGTTGGTTAGGGTTTGAGTTATTGCAGGAACATCTTGATAATTCCTTTGTTATGATTGTTATTTATTGGTTGTAAATAATAGATTCCACCTTATCTTGATTTGCTAGAACTGAGAAATAAACTAAAGGTAGTGAATTATCAATGAGGATTTGGGAAGGTTAAGTTCTCATATAATTATTAATACTGTAATAGGATTGATCAACTTGAGATAAAATCAATATGAATAAAATGATTTCCTAAGTTCGAGAGAATTATGGAGTTCAACATCTAAGTAGATTGAGAAAGACTTAGATAGACTGTCGAAACTGATAATTTGGTGTTTCCCACAAGTCATGAGAACCCAATACTATAGTTTTTATTTAATGGGGAATAATAATCATAGTGATAACAATCCTAGTTCCTCTCTATCACTAATTTGAACCATTGAAATTTTAGTTTTGAGGTTTGAGGCAAGTTAAAACTTTAACATTTGTTTGATGATCAAAAAACCCTATTTTATCTTTTCGCAACATTTGTTTAAATTGAACTAGTAGCTATAGTTTTAAATTATTTTAATTGCCATTCACATTGTTCCTTGTGGATTCGACCCCAATTCAAAGTTGGGTAAATATATTGACGACAACCGCTTTGCACTAAATTGATGTGCAAGTTGAGCGTTATAAAAAATGGTACTGTTGCAGGATAACAATTTGGCGTATTGAGTTGGATTGGAATTTTAACCTACTTTCTTGAATTTAAACTTGTAAATATTTGTTTTTAGTTTTCTTTTATTTCTTGTGTTAGGTAGATTTTTATTTTAGTTTACTTATTACTATGGCATCATGGAATGAACATGAGCTTGGTGGTTGGAAATCTTATCTTGATGATCCATGTCCATATTGTGATGGACCTCACTTTTGGCAAG
Organism: Capsicum baccatum var. pendulum; assembly: GCA_030864225.1. Classification (NCBI taxonomy): domain Eukaryota; kingdom Viridiplantae; phylum Streptophyta; class Magnoliopsida; order Solanales; family Solanaceae; genus Capsicum; species Capsicum baccatum. The sequence continues at coordinate 73,916,834 of CM061554.1, read as the reverse complement.
ATTATAGATATGCTCCCCGGAGAGAGTGTGCGAACCATCTCCATCCTACCAGGAGTATGATTGTTCTTTATGTGGCGATTAAGATGGACATTGGAGTAATTTCCAAAATGACCCTCCCCCCTATTGCGTTAACCTAAATTCTAGTTCTTTTGATGAGTTTGATAGGTTTTATGGTTAAGAAAAGGAAGAATGAAGCATCAGTAATAGTGGTATTGAAGAAATGTTTCAATGAATGTTGGATCTTCAAAACTAAATGTATGTTATCATATGTGATATGCATCAAGACATGAAGCCAATCACTCATGAGGAGATAGATATAAAGGTCAATCATTCATAATATTCTTTTATATTATGTTTAGATGATATCTTATATTTGGAGTAATTTAAAATAATGGAAGAGTGTGAAGATGAGGAGCAAGAACCCTATATTGATGTTGATCTTCATGATGATAAACCCTCGGTGATTTCCTAACCAACCAAACAAACTTTGAGAGATAATGCCAAGATTGAGGAAATGGTGCTAGAGGCAAAAGAAGAAACCAAGCCAATCTCTTATAAAGACTCTAGCCCAATTTGGGGTGAAGAGGTCGAGAAGGATGCAACTCCTAAATTAGGGAGAAGACCTCACTTGAATCACTTTTCAACATTATGCTTGGTGGATGTGATGAAAGTTGAATCACCCAAGCAAATAATGAATTTTGGAAATGAGGAGGAAAATTCCTACATTTTGGAGTTTGTCTTTTCGAAAGGGTATAATACAACCCCAATCTTGAAGGCCAAGAAGCTAAAGATCGATGTTCATTTAGTGGCTTCTTAAGATTCTTACCATTGCCAAATGAGCCCATGCAAAAGTTCGATGCAAAATTGGCCAAGCGGTTTAAGTCTTTGAAGTGGCGTGATAGAATTTCCCTTGTAATGCTCTCACATTTTCCCAATGCACCTAAAAGATGTAAAGATCGAAAGATGGGCCGATGATTCAAATCTTCTAAGTGAAGGGATAAAGTATGAAGCACTTTTAAGGTATCTTGATAAATTCTGAGTAGTCAAGATAACCTAGTCGTGCCGTGACATTAAATCATACGCTGCTTGGAAGGCAAACCAAGGTATTTTGTTGTTTGTATTTGTATGTGATTGACATCAGATCTTCACACCCATGGTGCCACAGGTATGTTTCTAACTCTCTTGTTTTGGTTTGACGTATTGGGGACATTGTATGATTATAAGTTAAGGGTGGGGCTACTTATGGGTGTTGATATCCTCTTGGGGTTTTTGTTGACGTGCCTCTTTTCCCTGGTGACTTGTTCCTAGTAGAGCTGGCATGTTTAGGCGTATTGTGATTTTTTGTAAAATGTTGTAGTTGACTAGGAGAAATACAAGTACCTTAGGTAGTTAACATGTTTTTGTTGATTTTTGAACACTTCTCCAATGGTCTATTTTATAACTATGTGATATCGATTTATGTATGACCACTGTCCATCTTGTTATGGCATTAGTACTAGTGGCATGATAACCATTGCTAAACAGTTTCATGAACCAAATAGGTAGTAGCTTGTGATGTACCTTTGTGCCATATGTGTGTGAGATACTACCTAGTTCCCGTTGTGTGTTAAATCCATACCTTGCTTGGTTGGTCTTGCCTTAGTTGTAGGATAGAAGTTAGGAGATGATCATATGTCGTTGTTAATATTAGTCCACTTTTAGCCTAAATGACCTTCCATGTGTGAATAATATCCCTTGGTCCTGATTTTGAGCCTGAATGCCTATTCATTTTATTATACCTATCACCTTCTCATTTGTATCACAATGACCTATTTTATCCCTGGTCCTCCTTGGACATTGTGCACTTTGAGTTAGGCAAATAGCCTAAGTTAAGGGTTCCTACCATAGGGGTGCGTGATGTAAAATGAGTATGAAGAAAAGTAGAATAAAAGAAAAGAATAAAAAGTTGAGTGTGGTAGAAAATAACAAGAAAAGAAAAGTTGTGAAAAAAAAGAAGTGATTGTAGAAAAGACCGCTCCCATCCTGAATATGTGTGATCAAGAAAAGAGAAGAATAGAAAAAGGTTAATAAGTGAGACCCCAGAAGCTAGTGTAGTGTCAAGGAGGCTTAGTCACTTTAAATGTCACCGAGTATCATAACAGCCCATAGCCTACATTACAAGCCAAAGAGAAGACCTATAGTGATCCTAGCTGACCTATCTGAAAATCTTCATAATGAAAATAAGGGAAAGCCTATGGTATTTGGCGTACATTGATTGGAACTTCATTCTGAGAGTGAGTGCCTTTTGATTTTCCCCATGGTTACATATGTGATGTCTGATATAAGTGGAGTAGGACTTCTTTGTAGTGAGGGCACACTGGTTATGTTGCTAGTTGCTAACTTGTTTGGATAGTGTAATCTTGGTACATGCATGGTTTTTGTTGCTGAAGTGATGCCATATCTTGATTCGTGTGTGTCGCATTGTTGTCCTTCAATAATATACACAGTTGTTTTTTAAATTAATTGACCTTGCAAATGGTGAAGGTGTTTTAAGATAATATGGATGGTTGACTACCGAATGTACTTTATATCCTCTTGGTTGTGGTTTAGATGCTTGAGGACAAGCAATTGTTTTAAGTTGAGGGTGTTGATGTGTGAGCATATTCTAACACATTTTAGTCTTTTCACTGAGAATAATTGCAAAGTCTTAATCAACTTTTGTCGTTTTGAATTGTTTTCTCTTTGATATTATAGTAAAAGTTAAGATGCAAGAGAACCAACAATAATGAAAGTAAAAGAGTTGATTTTTGAGCAAGTAGAGAAGGAAGTATAGCTGATGACTTGTCTGATAAGTCGTCAGCCTTATGATAAGCTATTAGTAATATCATCAACCTTAGACAGAGAATGCGCTTCAACTGGAATTTGTGATGACATCTGTGATAGGCCGTCAGAAGTGTGATAAGTTCTTAGGCTCATCTTTAGTCTTAGGCAGGGAATGGGATTTGAAGGGAAGAAGAGACGACAATTCTGATAAGTCGTCACATGTCTGATAAGCCATCACGTCTCATCGCTAACCTAAGGCAAAGATTGTCAAAAGTGAAGAGGACTTGACGACATTCTTGATAAGTCGTCAGACTCTTGATAAGCTGTCACACACGCCATCGCCTGTCCGAGAAAATACTGTGATCTATGATTTTTTTTCCATAATTAGGATGAAGTATTTAAGGCATATGTTAGGGTTTTCTAATAAAAAACCTGGGGCGGAATATCTTGAACTTATTTTCAAAAGGAAAACACACCTCTTTTTAGGGCTCAAAACTTAAAATTCAATTTTCAACTCTTTGATTTGGTTGTGGGAATTTTCTCTTGAACTTAGAAGAGAATCAACTTCAAACTTCATCTTTTGTAACTTTAATTACTTTGAATGATGATTGTAATTGTTGTTATCTCTTTCTTTTTCATATGGCAATAAAACCCACAACTATGGTTGTGGGATCTATGATTATTCCTCCATGGTTTTAATAGTTGATTAGGATTTGAGTGATTGCGGGGACATCTTAATAATTCCTTTGTTATGATTGTTATTTATTGGTTGCAAACAATAGATCTCGCCTTATGTTGATTTGCTCGAACTGAGAAATAAACTAAAGGTAGCGAATTATAAACAAGGACTTGGGAAGGTTAAGTTCTCATCTAATGATTAATGTTGTAACAAGATTGATCAACTTGAGACAAAATCAGTATGAATAGAATGATTTCCTAAGTTCGAGAGAATTAGGGAGTTCAACGTCTAAGTAGGTTGACAAACACTTAGATGGACTGTCGAAACTGATAATTTGGTATTTCCCACAAGTCATAAGAACCCAATACTACTGTTATTATTTAATGGGGATTAATAATCATAGTGATCACAACCCTAGTTCCTCTCAATCACTGATTTGAACCATTGAAATTTTAGTTTTGAGCTCTAAAGAAAGTTAAAACTTTAACATTTGTTTAATCATCAAAAAACCCCATTTTATCTTTTCGCAACATTTGTTTAAATTAAACTTGTAGTTACAGTTTCAAATTAGTTTAATTGCCACTCACATTATTCCTCGTGGATTCGACCCCGACTCCAAAGTTGGGTAAATGTATTGAAGACGACCGCCTTGCACTAAATTGACGTGCAAGTTGAGCATTATCAAAGATCAAGCCTATCTAATGGGTGATCTTTGTATCTGATAATGAAATTACTCAACTGAATCTGATTGAGATCAAGCCTATCTAATGGGTGATCTCTGGATCCGATAGTACTGATACTGAATAACTTTACGTGAGACCATGCCTATCTAGCGGGTGGTCCATGAATCAATGGAACTATCTGAGTTCCTTACAGATATAGGTGATTGTATCTGACAGTCCTGATTTATGAGTTCTGCTCTAAAGATTGATACAAAATCTGCAACTGTGGGAGTGCTCAATTAACTGACATACCCCGAATCTAAACTGGTGGTATCCAATCTATAACCCCAGCTAGAAGGGTGTCAATATCGTGCCATGGGTAAAGACCTCAACCCTGGTCAAGCCTCTCTAATAGGTGACCCTCACAGGAAGTCAAGCCTAAGGCAATATAATAGTAAAGCCTTTTCCTAACGAGTGGCTCCTGTATCTTGTGCTGGATACGTAGTTCTAGAGTTCAGGTATTGCTCCTATCGACTCTGCCTATCTAACGGGGAGCTCTCATCCCTGCACTCGCTCGGTGCTAGCTCCTACTCCCAACTGAAAGACTCTAATATGATTCTTAACTGAACTTAATCTGAGTTGAATTTGATACTGATCATGTTTCTTGAATGATCATACTGGTTTAAGTTGAATTCACTTGGTTCCGTATCTGACGGAATATTGCTAAAGCTCGTTATCTGACTGAATGATATTGAGCTCTAAAAAGATTACTCGAATACTACTGAGGTCTAAACTTAACACTCGAATACTACTAGATATGAGCTGAGTACTGAACTGAGGCTAGAATACTAGCGATACTGAGATTACTTAAGTTCTGTATCTATCTGAGAGTATAGAGTTCTATAACTCACTGAGTTCTGAGAATTATGGCTTGACTGAGATTATAGTGAAAACTGACAATGGCTCTAGACTGCAGCTAAATTATCGAGTATAAATACCCCTAGGACTCGATAAGATAAAAGTAAACATAACCATTCACCATCACAATCACTAAAGCACCTCCTCAAGTATTTAGGAATCATAAACATGTAATAACATAGGGAGACATGTTATTGGCTCATACTCATTTTGACAAGGTCTTGCATCAAACACTTAGCATGTGTTAAAGTTTTAGCATGTATCAAATAGAACATAATTGGTGGAACTTCATGCTATCATGTCACAATTCATTCACTAAGGCTTTTCAACAAACACTTGACATGCATGGGCTTGCACACAATTGGGGATTTCTAGTCAACATGCTATACTGGCTCTAATTCTTTCACATAAGCATTTCATCGAACATATGGGGAGCATGCTTTGCTTATTAACAATTTCTATAGTTAATTGACATGAACACATCACTTAACAAGAAACTTGAAGACGGTTTATCATGAATATCACATACTAGGATCAAAGCTTTAAAACCTTGTAGTCAAACATGAATTAAAACTCAATAATAGCATGAACTTCAATTTCAATTCACATGAATCGTGAAAACTCATAAACAAAACAAGCTTTGAATTTTAAAAATGATTTTTGAGCTTCTTGGGTGAAAGGGACCCAAGAATCAACATCTGCATACCTTAGGAAACTCTTTCTTGAAGGCACTTAGAGATATTCTTGATTTCTTGATTTTTATTATTTTTTTTAAGAAGAAAGAAGGGTTTTGATTTTGTAGAAACCCTAGATTTTGATGTTGAAGAGGAGAAATAAAGTTGTGAGCCTTAATCGGGTATAAATAGGGGCTGAAAAGAGTGGAAAAATACCAAAAATCTCTTTTTATAATGAGTTAAAAATGTTGAACGGGGGCTGCGATGGTCGAAGAGACAGTCTGTCGCTTAGTCTGATGGTTTGTCGGATCATCCGTCGCACATCGGTCAGAAAAAGAACAAACTGCCTCGATGCCACGGTCTCAGGGAAAGTCCATCGCAAACCCGATGGTCCATCGGATCATCCATCTCACATTGGCCAGGATGAGGCCACACTACCTCAGCGACGACGGTCTGTCGCTAGCTTGACGGTCCATTGTCTCGAACATCTCACAAGGCCCAAAAAGAGATTTACTGCCTTGGTTGTGATGGTCTAGGCGATGGTCCATCGCAAGCTCGATGGTCCGTCAGCTCGGTTGTCGCACCTGGGCGGTTCCGACTACTTTCTGAAAAATGGCCATAACTTCCTCGTTCGATGTCAGATATTGACAAAATTGGTATTGATGGAAAGCTTATTCAATTCCCTACATGACAATAAGTCTATATTAGGGAAATTCTATGCATTTCAAAATATTTCTCACTTGATAAGACACTTCTCAACCTCTTAGGGCCAGATTTATAATGCACTTGACACGCTCTAAGGCTCAGACTACGAGAGAATTTTGTAAGGTCTTACAATATCTCCCCCTTGGAAACATTCGTCCTCGAATGTCACTTGATAGGCTAAGAATACTGATCGATTGAACTTACTCAAGGAACGGGACCATCTAAAACATGATTATGGAACTGGAACTACTGATATACTGAGCTCTCATACTGGATATGCATATCTAATGCATGGAATACTCAACTGAAGCTACTCATAAGCTGAATTCTCATAATGGACATGCATATCTAATGATGGATGCATAACTGAGTTGACCTTATGAATGCATTACTAAATACCCTGAAAAACTAAACTCTCTCTACTGAACATGCATACTAATGCATAGATGTCTGACTGAACTGACTCTCGTAAGCATGACTGGCTATGCAATAATAATTGACGTTAACTTCGTAAAGAGAGTCTGAACATGCAACTAAATGAGTCTTAAGACACGAAATCATCATAATATTTTGGGGTATCTCCCCCTTGGTACTCTATGCCCCTCTATAAACACTTTGCTAAAATACTGGGGCAGTGCACGGGGCACCTACGAACTGGATAATGATTGACCATCTGAGATCTGAAACTAATGCATGACTCATGCTGATATATAAGATCAAAATGGTAGCAAAGGATCTAATAATTCATATCATAAAGATGAAGTACTCATGACATACCTGAATCTTTATCAGCGAACCTTTCCTGATCATGGTGGGTCTGAAGCGCATAGAGTCTGTTCTAACGCTGGCCACTATTGGCATCGGAAGGGGCACTCTACTGATGAAACTCTCTACCCCTCTGTGCTAGCAATCTACATTCTCACATTTTGTGGCCTGGATTACCATACCCAAAGCACATATCACTACTGGCTCTTCACACACCTAGGTGGCTCTTGCCACACTCTCCATAAAGCGGATAGGTATGAACACTACTAGCACTACTCTGGACATTAGAACCTGGCGCCCCATCATAACTGACATCCCCAAACTTTAGTGCAGGTACACTAGCTGAGGATGGAGCTTGTACTAAAAATCTCTAGTTATGCTGAGAACGGCAACCACCCTATAACCCTACCTGAGAGAAACTATGACTGCCTTCTCTGGCTCTCTTACTGACTCTCTTTCTTTCATTCATCTAATCTACCTCAATATGTTGTGCATGAATCATCATTCTAGAAAGGTCCATATCTATATTGAGCATAGCAACCTTACACTCCTTCAACCTGGATACACCAGTCACAAACTTACTCATATTCGCTCAAGGGTCAGCTATCAAGTCGGGAGCATACTTAGATAACTGGTTGAACATAAGACAATACTCTTTTACTATCATAGATCTTTGCCTTAGGTTTAGTAACTCCTCTACCTTTGCCTCTCTCATATCTAGTGGGAAAAACTTATCTAGAAAGACATCCTGAAACTCTTGCCAAGTCACAGGAGCTGCATCCTCCCCTCTACCATTCTTCTACAGCACTACCCAATCATGAGCAATATCTTTCAGCCTATACGACTCTAAATCTACACTCTCCTCCTAAAAAACATGCATAATCTGGGTGATTTTCCTCACCTCCTCTAGATAAATTTGTGGGCCCTCTTCTGCTACTGACCCAAAGAATTCTGGCAGACTCTTCCTCATGAAATCTCTAATTCTAGCTTTGGCTGAACCCGGGCCACAGCATGATAGTTCCCCTAAATATTAATCATCATAGATTGGGATAGAGCATAAAAAGCTACCCGAAACTTGGTGTGTGACACACTTATTCTCAGGATCTACTGGCTGAGGTGGCCGGTCATCAACCCTATGGGCACTATCTCTGTGAGGAGGCATACTCTGTAAATGGAAAAAAGAGGTGTATTAGACTGAGGATCAACTTGAGCTCATGCTCACTCGCATGACATGAATACTGAAAGAAGGGAAACTGCTCCTAAAAACATCTTATAGCCTCTCGTACATAAATGTGGAGTGAACCACACCCATGCGTAAGACTCTACTAAATGCAACTTTTCAGACTCCTTAGGACACTATTGAACCTTAGGCTCTAATAACAAGTTTGTAACGACCTGATTTTTTGGAACCAAAACATCATATGATGCTCATGATCCTAAAGTACCACAAGCTAATCCTCTACTTATATCTATACATGAGCACTACATAATATCTGTAATAAATACAGAAAACTAGCAAAATCTAGCTATAAGGTTCAAAATGACTAGAATACTCAAAACTAAAAACTAAATATTGATATATCTGTCCAAAAAGCCTCTAAACTATCCAAACTATGGATTTGATAGGACATGCCCCCAACTAACTCCGTCTACTGAAAATAAACTAAATTTTACATGATAATAAAATAAGGATCATCCTCGAATGAAGAGAACTCACGACTAAGTCTACTGCTACTGACTGGGACTGAGTTGTTAAGGGTACCCTGGATTTCGTGCCTCTAAACCTATGGTGTCAAATAAAACACCATATCTCAAATACATCAGTATGGGAATGTACTAAGTATATGGGAATGTACTGAGTATGAAGATGAGGTAAGGCTAAATGCAAGGGCTTATGCATGAACAGTTACTTAACTGAATAATCATGAGAATACTGAATGAGGAGATATGAATGAATGCACAAACCATAACTAAAAATATCACAACTCAAAATACTAAAACTCAGATACTGCTTTAATAACATCTGAACTCACTACTAATACTAAGATACTGAACAACTGAATCTCCTGATATAGAAAACTGAGTACTGAAATCGAGATCAGTCCCATCTAGTGAGTGATCTCAAAAACTGATAATACTCAAACTTATGAAATGAATCTACACATATCATTGACTGAAATCTGAGCTTACTTCTCTCGACTGACTGAATCTGAGATCAAACCTCTCTAATGGATGATCCCTGAATCTACTATCAATAATAAGAAAATATTATATCTTAGATCAAACCTATCTTATAGAAGATCTCTAAATCTGATAGTGATAATACTCAATTGAATCTTAGACTGAGATTAGGCCTATATAACGAGTGATCTCTGGATCTGATAAGGAGATTACTCAACTGAATCTGAGACTGAGATCAAGCCTATCTAGCAGGATATCTCTGGATCTGATAATACTAATACTGAATAACTTTACATAAGACCATGCCTATTTAACGGGTGGTCCATGAATAAATAGAACTATCAGAGTTCCTTACTGATATAGGTGACTGTATCTGATAGTCCTGATTTCTGAGTTCTACTATGAAGATTGATACTGAATTTGCAATTGTGGTAGTGCTCACTTAATCAATATGCCCCAAATTTAAATTGGTGGGGTCCAACCTATAACCCCAAATAGAAGGATGTCAATACCGTTCCACGATTAAAGACCTCAACTCTAGTCAAGCCTTTCTAATGGGTGACCCTCACAGAAAGTATAATAGTCAAGCCTTTTCCTAGCGGGTGACTCTTGCATCCTATGCTGGCTACGTAGTTTTGGAGTTTAGGGATTGCTCCTAACGACTCTACCTCTCAAACAGGTAGCCGCCATCCCTGCACTCACTTGGTGTTATCTCTTATTCCCAACTGAAAGACCCTAAACTAATTCTTAACTGAACTTAAACTAAGAAAAATCTGATACTGATCATGTTTCTCGAATGATCTGACTGGGTTAAGATAAATTTACTTGGTTCCATATCTGATGGAATATTAGTGATTCTCGTCATCTGACTGAATGATACTGAGCTCTAAAAATATTACTCGAATACTACTGAGGTCTGATTTGAACACTCTAATACTACTAGATATGAGTTGAGTACTAAACTGAGGCTAGAATACTAGCGATACTGAGATTACTGAAGGCTCTTGGAGAGATTCTTGATTTCTTGAGTACTAAACTGAGGATTTAATTTTGAAAAGTATTCTTGAGCTTTTTGGGTGAACGGGACCCAAGAATTAATATCTGCATACCTTAGGAAACTCTTTCTTGAAGGCTCTTGGAGAGATTGTTGATTTCTTCATTTCTCTTGATTTTTCTTGAAGAAGAAATAAGAGTTTTGATTTTGTAGAAACCCTAGCTTTTGATGTTTAAGAGGAGAAATAAAGTTGTGAGCCTTTGATAACGATCAAATTACACTCTTGAATGGGTTTATGCAATCGTTGTCAATATAAAACCCAACTAGGTTGGGGTCAAATGTGAACGTCAATTTGTTTAGGAAATACATTACTGGCAGTTTATTGTTTCTGAAAGATGGGGTTTAAAGTTCACAATGAATCAATCTTCACTTTCTGAATTATAGTGTTGTTATCAATATAAATGGGAAACTAGAGTTATGATCACCAAAGGTTTCAGGTATTGACAGATACTAAGTAATGCTAGAGACCCTTGGAATGAGTAGAACAACAGAATATCCCTGAATATGATGCTATCTGACTTATCTCTCAACCTCACCAGACAATTTATTATCTAATTCTCTCAAACTTAGATAATTTATATATATCCAAACGGATGTTATCTCAGGTAGATTAATCCGGTTATGGCATTAATCATTAAACAGAAGGCTGGTAGCTTCTAAGTCCCTTTTGATAATTCCCGTTCTCTAGTCTATTTCTCCATTAGAAGCAAATAAAACCTAAGGCATAATCTAATGTTTGCAACCACTAGATTTTAGTTAAAACCATAGAATTTCAAGATTTTCTGGTACTCCTTGAATCTGTTAAATGCCTAGAATAATATCAAACCCTAATCCTTGGATCACATAACCCCAACTAATAGAATTAGCCGCTCATGATTTGATGAAAGAAATCAGAAGTTGAATTCATGATGATAATAATCAACTTACGTATATATGGAAAACAACAAGCAATTTCTTCAATTAATTCCCAAATTAGAAACCCAAGAATAGTTGATAAGAATGGAAACTAAGAAAAATTGGCGAAAGAGTACAATGTACCTATTTCTCTTCCCAGTTCTTGTTCTGAATAATGAAAACTTGATAATTTAAAAACTCTCAAAATTACTATTTATACTAAGGCCTAATTAAGGTAATAAAATTACAAAATCACAGTTGGGCTCGGATCTAGGTGATAGCATATTAGTGTTGATAGTCAGGCTTCTGACGGCGTCTCAGATATGTCATCAGAAGTCGTGCCTTCTTAACCTATTCTGCCTCACTTTGATGATGTCCTTCGATGGCTTACTAGAGGAGTGACGGCATGTAGGGAATGTTGTCAGACCTTCAGCTTATTTCACCATGTTCTGTCCCACTTGACAGCATCTTCTGACGGCTTACCACACTTGTGATGACATATTGAGAATGTCGTCACCTTCATCCAACAAATCTTCTTCCCTGTTCTTCCTGACGCCTTTTTTTGGTAGCTTACTGAATCTCTGATGACTTTCAAGAAATGCCATCAAACTCATATCAGCTCACTTGTACCAGATTTTACTTATTTTGTTCATCTTTCCTATGTTTTCCTCCCATCCTTACTAACTACAATATCACAAGAAAACGATCAAAAAAAAGTTGTTTAAGACTTCGCAATTATTTAGAGTTAAAAGCCTCAAAAGTGTTAGCATCTGCTCACACATCAACACCCTCAACTTAAAACAATTGTTTGTCCTCAAGAAACCAAAACACAACTAAGAGAATACAAAATACAATCAGTAGCCAGTCACTCGACTTTGCTAAAAAACACATGCATCTTCTCCAAGGTCAATCAACTTAAAAATTAGTTGTGCTAACTTTTTGAAAATAACCATGCAACTCATAGGAATCAAGGTATGGCATCCATTCAGCAACGACACTCCTACATGCATCTACATCACATTCACCAAAAAAAGTCAACAACTGGTAGTATACCTATTAAGCCCTCCTAGCAAAGAAATTTCCCTTTTCTCATTATCAACAATCAAGGTATAATCATGGGATAATCACAAAGGCTCTCGCACTCAGAATAAAGTTCAACCAGTGTATGCCAAATACCATATGCTTGCCCTTATCATCATTACTGAGGTGTCTAGATAGGTAAGCTAGGATCACTATAGGACTTTCTCAGGCTTGTAACGTGTTATAGGAGCTGGTATGGTATTAAACAGCATTTAGAGTGACTAACCTCCCTGGCACTACCTTATCTTATGGGGTCTACTTATTAACCTTTTTTTTCTCATTTTATTTTCTCTTGATTGCAAAACAGGGTGTGGTCTTTCTTTTTATTCAATCAATTTCCATTTTATTTCTCTTTTTCACCAACACCCAACTATCAATTTCTTTTTTAGAACCTTTTTTTAACCCTTCTTCATACCCAGTTTATCTCACGCACCCCTATAATAGCTACCTTCAACTTAGGTTGTTTGCCTAAGTCAAGGTGCACAATGTCCAAGGAGGACCAGGGCCAAAACAGGTTCATTATGATTTAAAAAGGGAAGGTGATGGGTTTCATAGAAAGAAAATGGTTAATTTAGGCGTAAACAGGGACCAAGGGGTATAGTGTATTACAGGGAAGGTCATTTAGGCTAAAAGTGACTGAAATTAAAAAATGGCCTATGATCCTTTGCTAACTCCTATCCTTCAACTGCGGTAAGATAAACCGGGCAAATTCTAGATTAGGCAATACAAAGGAAACGCAGTAAATCCTCACACACACTTGGCACAAAGGTGCATCATAAGCTACTATCTATCCGGTTCATGCGATTATTTAGCAGTGGATATAATGTCACTAGTACTAATGCCATAATAAGATACACAGTGGTCACACATAAATGTATATCACACAGTTATAAAACAGACCAACGGAGAGGTGTTTATCAGTCTCAAAAATCAACAAAAATATGTCAACTGCTCTAGATACTTATTTTTCTCCAGTTAACCACAACACTTCACAAAACAAACACAGTATTCCTAAACATGCCAGCTCTACTAGGAACAAGGCTCCGGCGAAAATAGGCACGGCAACAAAAACCCCAGGAGGACATCAACACCCATAAGTAGCCCCACCCTCAACTTAATATCATTCATTGTTCCCAACACTTCAAATCAATACAAAAGAGTTAGAAACATACCTGTGGAACCATGAGTGCGAAGATCTGATGTTAATCACATAATACGAATAGAAACAACAAATTACCTTGGGTTGCATCCTAATAAGCACCTAGTTTAACGTTGCGGCATGACCCAAATCAGCTTTTTCCTCCGCCTTGAGGATATTAATTTCACCCTCAACTTACAGTCTTTATTCTTGCCTCTCTCATAGGGAGGTGGTACAAATATTAAGAAGCCGAGTAATGAATGATGAATGGTAAATAACTTGACCTTAAAGTGAGGTGTGTTTTTATGTTGTTTATCAAGTGTAAAATAAAGAATATAGGATTCTTGTTCCTTATCTTCACAGTCTTCCACTAGTTTAAATGATTCCACAGACAAGATATCATCTAAACATAATGTGGAAAAATGCTTCGAGTGTGGCCCAACAAATCCTACTTCAAAATTTACACTATCCTCTACACACTCACTTTTATTCATCTTCTCAATATTTTTACTTTGAATTGGGCTAGAGTCTTCATAAGAGATTGACTTGGCTTTTTATTTTGCCTCTAGCACCATTCCCTCAATATTGGCACCATCCCTCATGGTTGGCTCGGTTGGTTGGGAAATCTCCAAGGGTTGATCAACATCAAGCTCATCATCAGTATAGGAATCTTTATAGTCATTGTCACACTCTTCCATTATTTTAAATGATTCCACAGACAAGATATCATCTAAACATAATGTAGAAAAGTGATTTGGATGATTAACCTCGGTATCCATCTCTTCTATCCTATTTCTTCCCTCATTAAATGCCTTAATGTGTAGACGTATATCACATATGGTATCATTCGTTGTGTATATACGATCAAACATTAGTTGAAGCATATCTTCAATGTCATTCTTTCCAGTTCTTTGTTCTTCCTTTTCTTGACCACAAGACCTTCCATACTCATAAGAAGAACTAGAACCTGGGTTAGCACAATAGGGGGAAGGGGATTTGGGCAATCACTCCAATGTCCATCTTGACCACCACATAAAGAACAATTATACTCCCGATAGGATAGAGGTGGTGCACACATCTCTCTCCGGGGAGCATATCCACAATCTTGTAAAAAGTGGGTCCATCACAATATGGACATGGATCATCCAGATAATATTTCCAACCATCAAACTTACATTCATTCCATGATGCCATAGTAAGAAATAAACAAAAATAAAGAAAATCTACCTAACACAAGAACAAAGGAAATCACAACAAATATTTATAAGTTTGAATTTAAGCAAGTAAGCTAAAATTCCAAATCAACTTAATACGCCAAATTGTTCCCCCGCAACGGCACCATTTTTTATAACGCTCAAATTACACTCTTGAATGGGTGTAAGTGATCATTGTCAATATAAAAACCAACTAGGTTGGGGTCAAATCCCACAGGGAATAGGGTGTGAACATCAATTTGTTTATGAAATACTTTAATGGTAGTTTATTGTTTCTGAAAGATGGGGTTTTAAAGTTAACAATGAATCAATTTTCACTTTCTGAATTATAGTGTTGTTATCAATATAAATAGGAAACTAGAGTTGATCACCAAAGGTTTTGGGTATTGACAGATACTAAGTAATGCTAGAGACCCTCAGATTGAGTAGAATAATAGAATATCCCTGACTGTGATACTATCTGACTTATTTCTTGACCTCACTAGACAATTTATTATCTAATTCTCTCGAACTTAGATAATTTATCTATATCCAAACGGATGTTATCTCAGGTAAATTAATCTAGTTACAACATTAATCATAAACAGAAGGTTGGTAGCTTCCGAGTCCCTATTGATAATTCCCGTCCTCTAGTCTATTTCTCTGTTAGAAGCAAATAAAACCTAAGGCAGAATCTAATGTTTCCAACCACTAGATTTCAGTTAAAACCACAGAATTTCAAGATGTTCTACTACTCCTTGAATCCGTTAAAGACCTAGCATCATATCAAACCCTAATCCTTGGATCCTATAACCCCGGTTAATGAAATTAACCGCTTATGATTTTATGAAAGAAATCACAAGTTGAATTCATGATGATAATAATCAACTTATGTATATATGGAAAACAACAAGCAGTTTCTTCAATTAAATCCCAAGTTAGAAGCCCTAGAATAGTTGATAAGAAAGAAAACTAAGAATAATTGGCAAAAGAGAACAATATACCTATTTTTCTCTCCCCAGTTCTTGTTCTGAATAATGAAAACTTGATAATTTAAAAACCCTAATAATTGATATTTATATTAAAGCCTAATTAAGGTAATAAAATAACAAAATCGCTGTTGGACTCGAATCTAGGTGACGGAATATTGGTGTTGATCATTAGGCTTCTGACAGCATCTCAGATATGTCGTCAGAAGTCGTGCCTTCTTAACCTGTTCTGCCTTACTCTGATGATGTCTTCTGATGGCTTACCATAGGAGTGACGGCGTGTAGCGAATGTTGTCAGACCTTTATCTTATTTCACCATGTTCTATCCCACTTGACGGCATCTTCTGATGGCTTACCACACTTGTGATGATATATTGAGAATGTCATCACCTTCATCCAGCAACTCTTCTTCACTGTTCTTCCTGATGCCTTTTTTTGGTAGCTTACCACATCTCTGACGGCTTGCAAGAAATGCAATCAGACTCATAGCATCTCATTAGTACCAAATTTTACTTATTTTGTTCATCTTTGCTATGTTTTCCTCCTATCTTTGCTACAACTATAATTTCACAAGAAAACGATCAAAAATAACCAAATGTTGCTTAAGACTTTGCAATTATTTAGAGTTAAAAGCTTTAAATGTGTTAGCATCTACTCACACATCAGCCTTGATTAGGTATAAATAAGGGCTGGAAAGAGTGGAAAAGATCAAAAAACCCTTTTTAAAATGAGTTAAAAATGCTAAACGGGGGCTGCGATGGTCCGTCGGATTGTCTGTTACACATCGGTTAGAAAAAGAACATACTTTCTTAGTAACTCAATGGTCCATCGGATCTTCCGTCGTACGTTGGCCATGATGAGGCCATACTGCCTCAGCGGTGATGGTCCTAGTAACGGTCTGTCACTAGCCTTATAGTCCATTATCTCAGCCGTTGGAATAGGGCCAAAAAGAGAGTTACTACCTTGGTTACAAAGGTCTGGGCGATGATCCGTCGTAAACTCGATGGTCGGTTAACCCGGCCATTACACCAGGGTGATTCTGACTGTTTTCTATAAATCGGCCATAACTTTCTCGTTTGATGTTAGATGTCGACAAAATTGGTATCGATGGATATCTTATTCAATTCTCTATATGACAAAAAGTCGATATTAGGGAAATTCTATGTGGTTAAAAATATTTCTTACTTAGGAAAACACTTCTCAACCTTTTAGGACTGGATTTACACTTTACTTGACACACTCTATGGCTCAGATTGTGAGAGAATTTTGTGGGGTTTTACAGGTATAAAGTTTGGGTACAAAGAATTTTTGTCTCATGGTAAGAGGTAGAGTTGCTTGAGGATAAGCAAATGATTTGTGTTGGGGGTGTTGATGAGTAATAATTTTACCATTCATTCTCACTAAACATTTGTAAACATTACCTTATTTTGAATGAATGAATAAATGAGACATATTGGTCATAAAATGCACTAATATCCACTACTTTTAGTCATAGAGTTGAGGAGATCAAAAGATGTGGATTAGAGCATAAAGTGATCAAAAGGGAGAAAGAAAAGTGCAGCTAAAGACTTGGACAAGAAAGGGATGAGGTACTCCGGTCACGGTCTACTGACCGCGATTGCTATAGTCAAGCAAAAGTCATTCAACCGAAATTGCAAAAGTTAGCATAGTCGTGTAACTGGAATTGCAGCCAAACCTACATGATCACGGCTTATGAAAGAAATCAACACAAGTGTTATACTAGAAATACACATGTCTGATACCAATTTTGAAAAAAAGACTCAAACCCTAGCATCATGGATTATATTCCATCTTCCCCAATTTTTAGGTTTAGATCTTGAGCTCATAGCCTCCATTTTTGGGGAAGAAAATATTGAATAATTTTTGAGTGAAGAATACATTTTTGGTGTCTGAGTACTAGTTCTCATCGTTGATATGTCCCTCATCTTGGTTGATTTTAGAGATTTCGTGAGCTCTTGGAGTCAGAGTTACCCTTTTTCCTTCTACTTATATATTTCTGGTCTTTCATTGAGAGAGATTGTATCCGACCTTTTAGTTTTTATGATTTATTTGTGCTAGCATTTATATGGGAAGTATTCAGTCTTGGGATAGTTGTTGACCCTTTATCTATCTATTATACATTTATAATAGGTTTATTACTATTTTAACTCTTTAAATGTTGATTTCTAACTTTTAGGCCATTTTCTACCAAGTTATCCTATTGCGTGTAGCTCTGGTACATAGTTTGGCATACCTACTAGTAGGATACAATAGGTTCCATCATGACTTATTGGGTCGTGACAAATTGGTATCAGAGCTTTGGTTATATTGATACTATTGGTACAAGATCAAGTGTCTAGTAAATTCTCAAGGATTGAAATGATGGAATCCATTTTTTATCTTTGGAAGGCTATAGGACATTCTAGGTATTCTTCACTCATTTCATACTATGAGTCTGAGTTGGTTTCTAAAGCATTCTTTTGGTTTCACTCTTTCATTATCGCTACACAAAATAAGGGTCCCAAGACCGAGACTAAAGATCCTATTATTGTTTGTATATTACCTATAGGTTATAGATATCCTATGGATGAACCCAACTAAGGGTAGGGATAGAGGTACTTTACATAACACTATCCTTTCCCCTGAGCTAGATATTATTTTGCCCCAACCAGGGACCAGTCCAGGATCCACCGGGTTTTATTTCTTATTTAGTGCTTAGGGATGCTTGGGTTCAGCTTTTAAGATTGATTGGTGGTGCACCATCTGATAGTTCATAGCCTACAAATAGGACTGGTATTGAGGCAAGGGCACAACTTATAGTTGTGATTCCCAAAGTTGAGGTCCCTCATGTGTCGGGGGTTATCTAGCTAGTGGTTGCCCAGCTAGTAGTTTGTCAGTTAGTGATTGTCCAGCCTACTATGTCTATTAAGGAGCAGAAGATGTTAGGTAGGTTCTTGGGATTAGTTTTTACTTGTTTTTCTGGTGCATCGGGCGAGGATGTGTATAAATTCTCAGTTTCTTATGAGGATAAGCTCCGTAAGTTGGTCCTTACTGGCACTTCTTTTGTGGATTACACTACTTTTTAATTAGACTTATTTGGTTGACATGAGTGGAGAGGTCATCTTAATTCTAGGAGAGCTGGATCTCCTTCTTTGACATAGAATTAGTTCTTTGAGATCTTAGAGAAGTACATGCCATACTGTCTTAGAGATCATTTAAGGGATCATTCTTGAGGTTAGCGTAGGGATCCATGACTATTGTGGAGTATTAGGTATTCTCCGTATATTATGATGCTTATGGTGTTAGTTTGGGTTATGTGCTAATATAACAGGGTTGTGTTATTACTTATACATTCAGATAGTTGAAAGTGCCTGAGCACAACTACCCAACTCACAATTTAGAGCTAGCAATGGTAGTTTTTACAATTTAGATTTAGATACATTATCTTTATGGTGTGCATTGTGATATCTTCATAGATCGTCATAGTCTTTTGCATCTTATGACATAAAAAGAGCTTTACTATAGGTAGCATAGATAGATGGAGTTGCTTAAGGATTATGATGTCTCTATCTTGTATCATTTAGGCAAGGCAAACGTGGTAGTGGATGTCCTGAGTTAAAAAGTAGTGAGCATAGGTAGCTTGGCTTGTATTTTAATTTCTTAGAGTTCATTAGCATGGAACATCAATCCCATGCCAAATTAATGGTGCAACTTAATATTTTAGACCCTAGAAGGATTCTTTCTATTGTTGAGGTAAGATCTTCGCTATTTGAGAACATTCAGATTTGTCAGTTTAGGGATAGGAGACTTTCCATTATTCGTGATTAGGAGCTAAGTGGTGATTCCAAGAGGTCAACCATATATGTTGAGCATATTTTTAGATTTGATAGTTGTATTTGTGTTCTGAGGGTTGATGACCTGATTCAGTCTATTTTCCATAAGGCTCACAACTCTAGATATTCTAATCACGTAGGTACAGCCAAGATGTATAAAAATTTGAGTTAGCATTATAAGTAGAGTGGTATAAAGAGAGATATGATGGACATTGTAGCTTAGCGCCGATGTTGTCAGTAGGTGAAAGTCGAGCATTAGAGACCTGGTGGCTTGATTAAATGATTTCCCATTCTCGAGTTGAAATAGGAGTAGATTACCATAGACTTTGTTAATTTTTTTCCTCGAACTTCCCATTGTTCCAATGGTATTTAAGTCATTATGGATCGCTTAACCAAGTTGGCACATTTTATTTCTATTCATATGTCCTTTAGTGTCGAGAGGTTGGCTCATATCTATGTTAATGAGATAGTCCATTTGCATGGTGTTCCTATATCTATCATTTTAGATTGAGGTTCGGTGTTCAATTT
Organism: Capsicum baccatum var. pendulum; assembly: GCA_030864225.1. Lineage (NCBI taxonomy): Eukaryota > Viridiplantae > Streptophyta > Magnoliopsida > Solanales > Solanaceae > Capsicum > Capsicum baccatum. The sequence continues at coordinate 73,896,739 of CM061554.1, read as the reverse complement.
TATCTTTTGGAGAGCTTTTCAGGAGGATTTGGGCACTCAGTTAAATCTTATTACAATCTTTCATCCTCAGATCGATGGGCAGTCAGATCAAATAATTTAGGTTCTCGGGGATATGCTCCAATCCTGGTTAGGTATTTTGGAGGTCAGAGGGAGAAACACTTGGCTTTGACCGAGTTTACTTATAATAATAGCTATTATTCAAGTACTGAGATGGTTCTGTTTGAGGCTTTATATTGTAGGCTATGTCATTTTCTGGTTAGGTGGTATGAGACTTTTGAGATTAGACCCTATGGTACTGACTTGGTTCAGAAGTCATTGGATAAAGTTAGGGCAATTCAGGATAGGTTGGGGGTAGCTCAGAGTAGGCAGAAATCTTGATGATAGACTTCGTGCCTTGATATTTGGAGTTATTGATTGCGTATTCCTCCGTGTGTCACCCATAAATGGTTTGATAAGGTTTTGGAGGAAAGACAAGATCATCTCCAAATATATTACACCCTTTGAGACTCTTCGCACAGTAGGTGAGGTGGCTTATGAGTTAGCCTTACCCCTAGATTTTGCTACTGTCCATTATATTTTCCATGTTTCTATGTTGTGAAGATACATTCTAGACCCTTCTCATGTGCTTATATGGGACTCAGTTTAGTTGGATGAGCAGTTGACGTTCGTAGAGAATCCTGTGCTCATTTTCGCTAGTGATGTCAGGCGATTGCACACTACAGAGATTCCAATTGTTAAGGTTCAATAGAGACACACTTCTATGTAGAAGATTCTACTTGGGAGATCGAGAGTGAGATGAAAACCCAGTATTCTCACCTGTTTGAGGCTTCAAGTACATCCTAATCCTTTACTTTTGCGGATAAAAGTTATTTTTATAGTGGATATTGTATTGACCTCCCAAGTCATTTTCTGTATTTTCAATCATTTTCATTGTTTAGAGCCTTCCTATAGTTTTCCTAAGTCATTTATGACGTTCCAGAACCGACAGTGCGGTTACTACGTAATTCGTTTGGTTTTTAGATCCAATTCCCTATTTTGAAGCCTTTGCTGGTTCAAATCAGCAACCGGGCAAAAACTTTAGTCAATCGACCTTGTATACCTATTTTGACTATTCCAACAGCTCCAGAACATCGATTTTAGGCTAGGTGGACCCTTGGTTTGGGTCCCAAGGCTTTCAGACTCATTTTAAACTATTGGTTGGTAGTTAAGAAATGGCACATAGATGTGGGACCCACTTTTCATCAAAATGACTTCGAATGGAAATTTCGACTATGCCATTGAGTACAAAACGCTAAATTTTGTAGGTTAGCATAGTTCATTTTCATATACAAGATTTTGGATGAATCTCAAGGGGTTGGCCAAGACTCAAAAATATTCCAAGTCTCTAACTAATACAAGAAAATCTGGTACTGCCTTTGGCACTTTAGTGGAGGGTGATTTAGTGGCCCTTTAGGAACTTTAACAACCCTAACCAAACTGGCAATTGCCGCTTTAGCAGCTAGTTGGCCGCTACAATGGTAGTCACTTTTGCGCCAACCTGCAGCCTTAGCGGCCTGTCATGCTAGCGAGATAAGCTTTAACAACCCACTATTTGCTTAAGATGCAATCGAGTACTTGGAAAGGGTATAAATACCCCACTTAGCCCGATTTTCCTCATTTTTCAACCAATCTCTAGAATATTGAGACATAAGAAGAGGGAGTTCTTGGTAGAATCAATTATAGGTGACAACCCACTATTTGCTTAAGTTGCAATCGAGTACTTGGAAAGAGTATAAATACCCCACTTAGCCCGATTTTCATCATTTTTCAACCAATCTCTAGAATATTGAGACATAAGAAGAGGGAGTTCTTGGTATAATTAATTATGGGTTATTGTGGGGGTTCGATATGGTTAATTTACATGAATCATCATCGAATTTGTGGTAAGCTTCCATGACTTTCTTGATTGAATCCCTCATCTTTTTATAAAATCCCTAGAATCTTGATGGCTTAATTATAGTACCATTGGAGCTTGAAATTCATCCATTTTTTAGGATAAATGTTCCTTGAACATAAAGGGTCATTGTGTTGGTTTTGAAAGTGCAATTTCGTAAACGAACCCCACATGGGATTTTTATGTGATTTCAGACCCAAAACGCAATAATGAAATATAGGTATCAATATTATTATTTTAACAAGTAAATTGTGATTTTGATAGTGAGGCATCTTGCAGAAGCTTCTTGGAAAGAGAAATCAGTAGTTTAGCGGATTCTTTGGGCATTTCCTTGACATCCAAGTAGTTTACCTTTACCCTCTTCCTAGATTGAGTTATTTTTGTAATGGACCTCCAGGTTATTTCCTTTATTGTTGTGTATTTCCAGCATTTTGAGCTTTCCTACAGTGGCTCCATGTCATTTATGACTTGTCAAAACTTTCGGTTCGATGATCAGACAGTTCGTTTGGATTTTAGGCTTATTTTCTTATTTTGGAGTTTTTGTTGTTCAAAATTTGGGCTCGGACCAAAACTCCTAGTAGACGACCTTGATTAAGAATTCAAAAATGCCATCAACTCTAAAATTTTGATTTTAGGCTACGTAGACCTTTGGTTTGGGTCCCGAAGCACCCGGTCTTATTTCAATATATTGTACAAAAAGTTGAGAAATTTGAAATTTGGTTATGTGACCCGCATTTGGTCTAAGAAAACTTGGATGGAATTTTCGAGTGCGCCATCACCTTTGGAACATTGAATTTGGTATGGTTACATAGTTTGTGTATACCGGGTTCTGAATGAATCCCGAAACCCTGATCGAAGTCCATTTCAGACTTAGAAAATCAGGTGCATTAATTGCAGGTGTGACTTGGCTCACAAAGGGTAAGACATATTTGGCCCATACTCTTTTTACAAAATCATGATCATGAAGCATAAATCACGATCGTGACATATGATTTACATGTCCAGGTCGCAATAGCTACATTCAGATGCTTGGTATGGGGATAAATAGACCATTTTTGCCCGATTTATTATTTTTTATCCATTTCTTGAGAGAAAAACCCTAAAGAAAGAGATATCTTAAAATTGACACTTACAGGCGACTAGGGGAGTTGGGATAGTAATTATTCCATGATTCTCTTCGAATTCATGGTAAGATTCTTTCAATTTCTTGATAACTTATTAGAAATAGGGCTTTGAAATCTCAAAGTTAAAGGGTTGATTTAAGACCCGATTTGTGTTTCGTTTATGCTTAACTTTTAAGCTCAACTTCCTTATCCTTCAAGGACCTCGTGATGGTTTCATTTTTTGGATTCTATTAGCAGGACCCATAGGCCCGTTCTTGACCCAAATTTTGACCCGACCCTTTAATATGGGTCTCATTTGACTCCTAATGACATATAGATTATGATTTACATTGCTTACCAGCATTTTGAGATCGTGGAGTGAAGACGAACATTTTATGGATGATTTAAGAATTTGCAATTCGACTTAGAGGTAGTCTTCTGTCTACTCTTCTTCGCAAAAAGATGTGACTTACATATTGCATATAAATGTTAATGCTAAGATTGATTATAGGTAGGACACTGTGACTTAGTCTTGAATATTGAAGTTTGGGGATTTTTTTATGAGAACGGATCTTACCCGGGGCTCTTACCTCCCGTGGCGGTCAGGGGTTAATATACACACCCCTAAGCCTTATCATAAATAAAACAAAAGAAAGTACAAGGAGTGGGACATAAACCTTACCTCCGATCCTATAGTGGTTCAAAGTTAACTAGCCTACTAAGGTCAGTCGACTCATCCCCGATACTAAAAAGGAAACCTAGATCCAAGAACTTAGAAGAGAGGACTCCACTCAGTACAATATAGTCTAGGTTTGCATAAACAAGGTAGACTCTCCCCTTACAAAGTAAAGGAAAAAACTCATACAAAAGTATTATAAAATAACCTATCATAATGAAGCCTAGTTGAAGAAGGAAAGATCGAATGTGAAACCAGCGAAGAAGCACTACGAATGAGATATCAACTCATATAGTACAAATTCACAAAACTTCACAGCAGCTCTTTGATTCTCTTTATCTTTCTTCTTCTAAAATTGATCATACCAAATTTTCCAAACACAAAATGTCCTCTTGTTTCTTCTGGTAATTGCTGGAAATTGAAGTAGTGTTGAGAAATATCATAATTGTATCTAATTTTAGATAGAGAATTGGCTACAAGATTCGCTTCTCGGTATGTATGCCTGCAAGTTACCTTCTATAGTGTAACAACCCAAAATCTCCTCCCGGGACGTCACACGGTGCTTAAGGCTACAAGTAGCCCCAAGCTAACACTTAGAGTCGGTTTCTACCCAAAAACACCCAATTCAAGATAAGGATAGACTTAAACACTCACATAGCCATATCACAAGAAAGGAAATAAGAAAGGATAATTGGTTCATATGACCACAACATAGAGAAATCTCAACAAAACCACAATACTGATCCCTCTCGACATATCACAAGTCTGATACCAGTCTGACAAAGCCTTTATGAATCAAAATCTAGAGAGCAATTAGGACAGGTCCCCAACTGACTCGAAATGAACTAAAGATAAAGAATAGTATCTCAAACACTAAAACATCTGTAGATCGGTCCTCGAACTAGGAGGACTCACCACTATAGAAAATGTAGGCAAGGTACTCAAAGAATAATGGGCATGGCTGGGAATGAGCACCTAAACCTACATTATAAGACAATGTAGCACATAGGCTTATATGTGGATAAGTACTTTGGAATGTACTGAGTATGCGGGGATGCATGCATATGTATAAATTAGTAACGATATTTTCTTCAATCAAATTATGTATGCATAATGAGATGACTCACATTGCTTGAAAAAGTATAAAATATGAAACTCATAAGTCATGTAGAATGAAGCATGTAACACAATCTCGTGAGTCATCATTATTTAACTTCAAAATCGGAAACCTTCTCTTACTCTCAATGCCCAAAGGCAAAGGGATTTCAAACCACACTTTCAAGTCATGCATATATCTTAAGAGAGTAAAAGTTCTTCAATGCTCAACACTTCACAATTATTTAGAAACTCATATACTTGGAATTCGAAATCATAACACTTTAAGGCAATTCATTCACTTTAGAAAATATCTCATCTCAAATCAATACCTGATTAGGGAATATCTTTGCAATTCAACCATTTAGGAAAAATAGCTTATAGGGAAGCAAAATAAGCATTTAATTTCGAAGTTCAAAAGGCAAGGGAGGTTCTCGTAACAAACATAAACCATGCGAGATACATGGAGTCCAATATTTTTTCCTCCTTAGGAAGAGACCCCACGTTGGGGAGGAGCATCATACTCTTGCCAAGGGATATAACCAAGGTCTAGTGATCACAAAATGAAAATTATCCTCGGGCCCACTCAAAATCATACTATAATCAGCCTCAGGCTTACATCCTATGGTGGCACGTAGTTTTTGGGGTAATAAATCGTAGTAGCTTACCGCTCGGTACTAAATACTACCCCTTTTAGATTACCTGCTCTCATCTCAAAAAAATCCACTTTTAGAACAATCTCCTGGTTCACCATAAACCCATTAATCAAATCAATTATCTTGTTTAGTAAAGTGGATTTCAAAGATTTCGGACCATTAGGTCAATTCGATTTTCAACCATCTCAAAATACTCAAATCATGGGTGCTTATAGCTTGAGAGTTCATAATTTCATAAGTCTCAAATAGGGCTTACTAAACCATAGTTCAATTTCAAGTTAAAGCTTATTAAAAGCATAATATATAGCATATAGATTCATAAATCAGGTGGAAATCTGAAAATTTCAGCAATTCATCTCAAAATCTCAATGTAGTCATACGCTTCAATATCTCAACATTTCAAATATAAGTTTCTCAAGGAGTAAAGTCATGGGGTTTATCCAGCTGTAAAAACTCAAGAAAACATGTAGAAATCATGCCATTTAACTCTCAATTCATGAGAAATATCAACATAATGCATTCAATAAATATGGGTGAAAATCTCAATTGAAACTCATGTAAAACCCCCATAATTCCAGCAAAATCATGATGTAAATAAACATTTTGGGAACAAGGGTGAAGGTTATCCAAGTTCAAAACCCCAGATACCTTGAATTTGAAGCTTTAGAAGAACTCTCACTTTTGGAACTCTACTCTTGCTCTAGAATAAGGGTTCTTGAGACCCTTCACTAGGGAACCTAGAATCTTGACTCAATTTAGAAAATCCATGGTGGATTCTTGAGATTCTTGGAAGAGGTTTTGAGTATTTAGGATTCTTGTTGAGAGAAAACTTGATAAAACCCTTATAGGATGCTTGAAAATGGCTTTGATTTAGTGTTTCCACGATTTTATAGGCTTCGAAAAAGTTCATTACGCCCTTTTAAACGTCTGTGCAAAACTGGAAAATTTCAACTGGAACCTGATTTTGCTAGCCTCCGCGACGCGCCACTAATCGCGTTGGCTCCCTGGAAAATAAAAATTGGGAAATTGACAGTCTCCGCCATGTGGAGCCGTGCATTTTCCCAATGGTTGGAACCTGGGACTCCTCCGCGACGGGCCACTATCGCGGAGTCGCACTGGAAATTAACAATTACTAAATGTACCCTCTCTGCTACACGCTAGGCTCTCAAATGATGCAGTACCATAACTTCTTACCCGAGTGTCCCATGTAGAATCACGTCTCACTCGACACGCCTTAAGTCTCAAACTACGAGGGAACTTTGCGAAACCTTACAATATTTACCCCTTGGGAACATTTGTCCTCGAATGCTGCGTGTTAGGCTAGGAATAAAGGAAAATAGAGTACACACATCCGAAACAAGGACTAACAGGTTCAAGGTCTCTCTAAAATCATGAATACTCCAAAAAATACACGAACTCATACAAGAATAGATGCATAGTTGAAATTTAGATTATAAAAGCTTTATCAAGGAAGAATAGTACCTTCGGATTGGTTTGAAATTGCAGAAAAGAGGTGCGGGTATTTGGCTCGCATGTCTGCTTCTGCCTCACAAGTAGCACCCTCAACAGATTGGTTTCGCCACAAAACTTTGACCAAGGGAACTTCTTTGTTCCTTAGTCAACGGATCTGAAAATCTAGGATCTCCACGAGAATCTCATCGAAGGAAAGGCTATCCTGAATATCAACACTCTCTGAAGGATCAACCATAATGGAACCACCAATATGCTTCTTAAGCATGGAGACATGAAAGATAGGATGAACGACGGACAACTTCGAGGGCAACTCAATCTCATAAACCACTTTACCAACACGGCTCAAAACTCGATATGGGCCAACATAACGGGGACTAAGCTTCCTTTTCCTACCAAACCTCTTCACCCCTTTCATGGGTGAAATATTTAAGTACACCAAATCACCTACCTTAAACTCAAGATCTCTCCTCCTCACATCAGCGTAAGACTTTTGACGACTCTGAGCGGTCCTCAACCTTTCTCTAATCAACTTAACTTTCTCCATTGCTTCGAACACTGCATCAGGCCCACACGCGGCAACTTAGCCCACTTCAAACCAACCTTTGGTTGATCTACACCTCCTACCATACAAATCCTCAAATGGTGCCATCTCAATGCTAGCATGGAAACTATTATTATTGGAGAACTCTATCAATGACAAATGCTCATCCCAACTTCCTTTGAAATCAAGAGCGCATGCCCTCAATATATTCTCTAGGGTCTGAATGGTCCTCTCAGCCTGACCATCTATCTGCGGGTGAAAAGCTAAACTCAAAAGAACTTGGGTGACAATACCCTGCTAAAATGCCCTCCAAAACTGAGATGTAAATTGAGTACCGCTATCCGAATTGATAGACAAGGGAACTCTATATAGTCTGACCAACTCCCAGACATATAATCTAGCATAATCCTCAGCCGTATAAGATGTATGCACGGGCAAAAAATATGCGGACTTAGTCAACCTATCCACAACAACCTAAGTAGAATCATGATGATGATGCAAAAGAGGCAACCCGGTCACGAATTCCATATTCACCATCTCCCACTTCCAAGCGGGTATACTAAACTCTTGCATCACACCATCCGGTATTTGGTGCTCTACCTTAACCTGTTGACACGTCCCACACTTTTCTACAAACTTGGAGATGTCTTTCTTTATGCTGTTCCACCAGTACATTTCCCATAAGTCACAATACATCTTGGTAGCACCGGGATGAATACAATAATGCGTGCCATGTGCTTCACCCATAATCCTCCGCCTCAAATCATCAACACACAGAACACACAACCTACTATGCACCCTCAACACACCATCTCCCCCTTAGGAGAAAACCTTGACCTTTTGGTCCTTAACTGACTCTTTCAGTTTGACCAAACTAGGATCCCTATCCTGCTTCTCCCTCACTTTTGAAACTAAAGAAGATTCGGAACTACTCTGCCAACGTACTCCTCTCCGCTGAATCAAGCAATCTAATACCCAACCTAGCCAAACAATGAACATCACAATCTAAATCTCTCTTACTTTCCTCAATATGTGCAACACTACCCATGGACAATCTTCTAAGGGCATCCGCCACCACATTGGCCTTGCCCGGGTGTAAAACACACTCATATCATAATCTTTCAACAACTCTAACCACCTCCTCTGCCTAAGATTCACCTCCTTCTGTGTAAACACATACTGCAGGATTTTATAATCAGTAAACACATCAACATGGACACCATAAAGATAGTGTCTCCAAATTTTCAAAGCAAAAACCACAGCAGCTAACTCAAGATCATGGGTCGGGTAGTTCTTTTCATGCGGTTTCAACTGTCTAGAGGCATATGCTATAACTTTACCCCTTTGCATCAACACACAACCCAAACCAACTCTAAAGGCATCACAATACACCACAAAACTATTAGTACCATCAGGTAAAGTCAACACAGGGCCTGAAGTGAGTCGAGTCTTCAACTCCTGGAAACTATTCTCATACGAATCAGACTACTGGAATTTAACCTTCTTTTAGGTCAACCGGGTCATAGGAGATGCAGTGGAAGAGAAACCCTGAACAAAACAACTGTAAAAGCCTGCTAGACCCAAGAAACTTCTAATGTTAGATGGAGAGATAGGTCTAGGGCAATCTCTAATAGCTTCTGTCTTTTGGGAATCAACTTTAATACCCTCAGCTGAAATAACATAACCCAGGAAAGCTACAGACCTTAGCCAAAAATCACACTTACTGAATTTAGCAAACAACAGGTGATCTCTAAGAGCTTACAAGACAATTCTAAGATGAGTTGCATGGTCATTCTCATCACAGGAGTACACAAGGATGTCATCTATAAAGACAATGACGAACGTACCAAGGTATTTCTTGAACACTCAATTCATGAGGTCCATGAAGGCTGCTGGGGCATTGGTTAGCTTGAAAGACATAACTAGAAACTCAAAGTGACCATAACAGGTTTGGAAGGTTCTCTTTGGAATATCACATACTCTCACCTTAAGCTGATGATAGCTGGATCTAAGGTCTATCTTGGAGAAATGACTTGCACCTTGCAACTGATCAAACAGGTCATCAATTCTCGAAAGAGGATACTTATTTTTTATGGTAACTTTGTTGAGTTGACGGTAGTCAATGCACATACGCAAAGATCTGTCTTTCTTTTGGACGAACAAGACGGGCGCACCCCAAGGAGAAATACTGGGCCTAATGAAACCTTTATCTAAGAGATCTTAGAGTTTCTCCCTCAAATCCTTGAGTTTTGCAAGTGCCATATGATATGGCAGAATAAAAATAGGCCGAGTGTTAGGAAGAAGGTCAATCTCAAAATCTATCTCTCTATCGGGAGGTACACCTAGGAGATCTTCTGGGAAGACAATGGGAAACTCTTTTACAATATCGACTGACTGAATATTTCAAGTCTCAGACTTAGTGTCCTTGACTCTAACTAGTGATAGATGCAACCGTTGGATATAAGTTTTATGGCTTTGATATAGGAGATAAAATGACTCTAGGGAGGTACCGAACTCCGGACCACTCAAACACTGGTTCACCAGGAAATTGAAACTTGACCACACGGTTACGACAATCTATAGATGCATAGCAAGAATGAAGTCAATCCATACCCAGAATAAGGTCAAAATCTATCATGTCTAACTCTATAAAATCCGCAAGTATAACTTTATAAAGCATAGTAACAGGGCAATTCCTATACACTTATTTAGCAACAATAGACTCTCCAACTGGTGTAGACACTAGGAAAGGCTCAGAAATCTTTTCGGGACTCATTTTGAAATTCACAACTATAAGTGGGGTCATATAAGAGAAACTTGACCCGGGATCCAACAGCACATACACATCAAGACAAAAGACACGGAGCATACCAGTAACAACATCAGGGGAGTTTTTCTACTCCCGATGTAGTGGTAAAGCATAGAACCTGTTCTGGAGCTAACCGCCAGCGGTGCTAGAAGAAGCGCCCTGAGTAGGGGCAGGACAAAGTACTAGAGTTGGGGCACTAGCAGCCTGTGCCTGAGGTCGGGCATCTCTGTTCCCCGGTCTAGATGAGGGCAATCTCTAAGTCTGTGGCCCTGCTTGCCACAACCAAAACAACTCCTCAAATCGTCGAAGCACTCCCCAATATGGTTCCTACCACATTTAGCACAAGAAAGATAATGGTTCCTATTACCAACATTATTCTACGGCCCATACATGATAGGCCTACTACCTTGCTCCGGCCTACCTCTAGGCGTGGGAGCAGTAGCTGATGAAGGAACTGGAATAAGTGGACATCTCTGAAACTGAGGGCGGCTCCCTCCAAGGAACCTAGGATGACTAAACTCATGCTAATCAGATCTAGTCCTCTTGTTACCCCTCAACCTATCTCTCTCTCTAAGCTTATCCGCCTCTATCGATTGGGCATGAGTCATCAACCTAGCAAGATCCATATCCTTATGCAACATCGCATCCCTACACTCCTTCAGTACCATCCTAAAAACACCAATCACAAACTTACTCATACCAGCTCGAGTGTCAAAAATCAAATTCGAAGCATACTTAGCCTACTGATTGAACTTCAAGCAATACTCCATAATAGTCATGGAGCCTTGCCTCAAGTTCATGAACTCCTCGATCTTAGCCTCCCTTATCTCAACCAGAAAGAAATGATCCAAGAAGGTATCTTGGAACAATTGCCAAGTCATAGGAGCAACATTCTCACCTCTACCCTTCTTTCATGATACAACCCAATCATAACCAATGTCTTTCTATCTGTAGGATGCCAACACAACACTCTCTTTTTCCGAAACCTGCATCACATTAGTGATCTTCCTTACCTCCTCCAAGTACAACAGGGGGTCCTCGTCTGTCTTGGACCCATAGAACTCAGATGGATTCATCTGCATAAAGTCACAAATCCTAACTGCAGCTACATCACCACCCTGGAGATTAACAACTAGGGCCTGGTTATTGGCCCTAACATTTATGGTGACCGCTTAGATAAAGCCTAAAAGGCCGCCCTAAACTCAGCATTGGACATCGTCTTATCCAAAGGATCAACAGATGGGGGTTGCTAATCATTATTTCTATGGAAATTTGCTCTTCGAGGAGGCATTTTCTGAAAATAAAAGAGCACAGATCATTAGATAAAGGGACAACTATAGGCATGATGGAATCTGAAAGAAAAAAAATCTTTCTCCTAAAACTTCTCATAGCCTCTTCCTCATAGGTGGGGCGTGCTACACATCGATGATCAAGAATCTACTCAACGTGGCTTGTCAAACTCCGCAGGAATTCTTAGAAACCTAAGGCTCTGATACAAAGTTGGTAATGACACGAAATCACCTCCCAGGACATCACATGGTGCTTAAGGCTATAAGTAGCCCCAAGCTAACCCTTAGAGCCAATTTCCACCTAAAACACCCAATTCAAGATAAGGATAGACTTAAATACTCGCATAGCCATATAATAAGAAAGGAAATAAGAAAGGATAATTGGTTCATATGACCACAACATAGATAAATTTCAACAAAACCACAATATTGATCCCTCTTAACATATCACAAGTTTGATACTAGTCTAACAAAGCCTCTATTAATTAAAATCAAAAGAGCCATTGGGACAGGTCCTCAACTAACTCGATATGAACTGAAGATAAAACATTATCTCTTAAAAAATGAAATATTTGTAGATTGGTCCTCAAACTAGAAAGACACATCGCTTTAGAAAACATAGGAAAGGTACTTAAAAAATCATGCGCGAGGCTGAGAATGAGCACCTGAACCTACATTATAAGACAATGTAGCACATAGACATTTATGTGGATCAATACTTTGGAATATACTAAGTATGTGGGGGAGCATGCATATGTATAAAGTTGTAATGATATTTTATTCAATCAAATCATGTATGCATAATGAGATGACTCACATTGCTTGAACAAGTATAAAATATGAAACTCATAAGTCATGTAGAATGAAGCATGTAACACAATCTTGTGAGTCATCATTATTTAACTTTAAAATTAGAAACTTTCTCTTACTCCCAATGCCCAAAGGCTAAGGGATTTCAAACCATACTTTCAAGTCATGCATATATCTCAAGAGAGTAAAAGTTCTTCAATGCTCAACACTTCACAATCATTTAGAAACTCATATACTTGGAATTTGAAATCATAAAGCTTCAAAACATACTTGAAGGCATTTCATTCACTTTAGAAAATATCTCATCTCAAATCAATACCTTGATTAGGTAATATCTTTGCAATTCAACAATTTAGGGAAAATAACTTATAGGGAAGTAAAATAAGCATTCAATTACGAAGTTTGAAAAGCAAGGGAGGTTCTCGTAACCGACATAACCCATGCGAGCTACATGGAGTCCAATGTTTTGTCCTCCTAAGGAAGAGACCCCACGTTGGGGAGGAGCGTCATACTCTTGCCAAAGAGTATAACCTAGGTATAGCGATCACTAAATGAAAATCGGCCTCGGGCCCACTCATAATCAGAATTAATCAGCCTCAGGCTCACATCCTATGGTGGCACATAGTTTTTGGGGTAAGAAACCGTAGTAGATTACCTACTTGGTGCTAAATACTACTCCCTTTAGATTACCTATGCTCATCTCATAAAATACCACTTTAAGAACAATCTCATGATTCACCACGAATCCATTAATCTAATCAATAATCTTGTATAGTAAAGTGGATTTCAAAGCTTTCGGACCATTAGGTCAATTTAATTTTCAACCATCTCAAAATACTCAAATCATGGGTGCTTATAGCATGAGAGTTCATAATTTCATAAGTCTCAAATAGAAATTACTAACCTAAAGTTCAATTTCAAGTTAAAGCTTATCAAAATCATAATATATAGCATATAGATTCATAAATCATGTGGAAATCTGGAAATTTCAGCAATTCATCTCAAAATCTCAATGTAGTCATATGCTTCAATATCTCAACATTTCAAATATAAGCTTCTCAAGTAGTAAAGCCATGGGGTTTATCCAACTCTAAAAACTCAAGAAAACATGTTCAAATCATGCCATTTAACTCTCAATTCATGAGAAATATCAACATTATACATTCAATAAATATGGGTGAAAACCCCAAGTCAAACTCATGTAAAACCCACAAAATTTCAGTAAAATCATGATGTAAATAAACATTTTGGACACAAGAGTGAAAGGGTTACCCAAGTTCAAAACCCCACATACCTTGAATTTGAAGCTTTAGAAGAACTCTGACTTTTGGAACTCTACTTTTGCTCTAGAATGAGGGTTCTTGAGACCTTTCACTTGGGAACCTAGAGTATTGACTCAATTTAGAAAATCCATGGTAGATTCTTGAGAATCTTGGAAGAGGTTTTGAATATTTAGGATTCTTGTTGAGAGAAAACTTGATAAAAACCTTATAGGATGCTTGCAAATGGCTTTGATTTGGTGTTTGCACGATTTTATAGGCTTGGAAAATGTCCAAAACACCCTTTTAAACATCTGTATGAAACAAGAAAAAATTGAAATCGAACCCAATTTTTCTGGCCTCCGCGACGTGCCAGTAATCGCATTGGATCCCTAGAAAATGACAATTGGGAAATTGACAGCCTCCACGATGCGAAGCCGTGCATTTTCCCACTGGTTGGGACCTAGGACTCCTACGCAATGTGCCACTATTGCGGAGTCCCACTGGAAATTGAAAATCGCAAAATTTACCCTCTCCGCAATGCGCTATGCTCTCAAATGACGCAGTTTTTACGATGAAATCTTAAATTGGCCATAACTTCTTACCCGAGTGTCTAATTTGGGCAAATATTATTTCGATGGAAATCTTATCATATTTCCCCCATGATAAAAAGTCAAAATTAGGGAAATTATACATGATTATCATGATACTCACTTAGTAAGACACTTCTCAATCTTTTAGGGCTAGAATCACGTCTCACTCGACACGCCCTAAGGCTTGAACTACGATGGAACTTTACAGGACCTTACCTCTAGCTATGATATAATTCCTTTGATGTTGTCAAGATAATTTTAAAGTTTCCAAGGAGTTGTAGCATATTTCCTAATCCACTTAAATCTGAGCTCTGAATTGACCTCTAAAATAACCTTCGTATAACCATTTTGTAAGCACCAATTGAGACCAATACTAGCTGTTTTTATTTTGGCTTAATTGTTAGTTTCGAACCCAAGAGGGATGGCATATGAAAAAATAAGATCTCCCTAATAATATTTCACTACACCCCCGGCTCCAATCCTATTGGGGTTGTCAAGCACACTACCATTTATATTCAACTTCACCACATAATTAGTTGGTTTGACCCAAACAATATCTGGTAGCACCCCTCCAAAAATAACACTATGTCTTTCAATTTTTGAGGACAAGATATGTATGGAAAATTGATGATTAAAAGCATAGAAATATTCTTGAAGATCAGATATTTCACTCTAGCAAAGTTTGACATCTTTCCTCCATATTTCATCGCACATATATTCTTCCATAAGTTCTATCAAATGAATATTGGGATACAATGAAGAACTTTCTTATGAGCTTCATTTTAATGTCCAAGGATCCACCATCTCATTATCATATTTCTAAGAGGCATTTTTGTGTGATTAACCCCCAAGGATTTAGAGAAAAATTGCCAGATATTTCTTGCAAAATGACCACTAACCATTATATGCTTGACTGTATTAGGTACTGGAATATAACAACAATGGGAATCTGATGGCTCATGTCCAAAAAAAGTTAACTTCTCATCAGTTGGTAATTTTCCTCTTAGTGTTCTCCATAACATAAAAGAAAGCTTAAAAGGAACATACTTATGCAAAGTATAGCTGTTTGTCATCTTCTTACTTTTCTGAGGTCTTATAACATCCCAGGCCAAAGAAACAGTGAACTTACCACTAGTAGTAGGTGTCCAAACAGGCTGGTCAGCAACCCCTTCTAGAAAATGAAATTGAGTTTCCATGATCTAATGAACTATAACCAGAGGTAACTGGAAATTGAGCCTTTTATTATCCCATTCACCTTGAACCCATAGTTGATTGACTTTGATGTTATTAGATCTAAGGGCTCTCCTCTGTAGTAATGAAGAGGACCAACACCTAGCCAATCATCCCACCAAAAGGAACAAATACCAGATTTCAATCTCCAATGAATGTGATTTTCAGCAATTTATTTGTTGTGCATCATGTGTTTCTTAACCAGTGACTTACTAGTATGACATTTCTTGATAACTAGACTAGCTATTTGACAATACTTAGCTCTAAGAAATTCACCCCACAAGGTATATTTAGATCTAAAAATCCACCATTGCTTAAATTGAAGAGCTACACAAACATCATTGAGGTGTCTAGTACCAATACCCCCTTCTTCAGTAGGATAACTAAGATTTCTACATGAGTACCAATGATATTTCTTCTTACTATCAGATCACCACCAAAAAAATTCAGCAAACAAGCACAAAATTTATTTAAGAGTGGTACTAGTAGGGACCACTACCGAAAGAATGTGAATAGGAAGAGACTGAAGCACATACTTAATAAGAGTTGATCTAACCCCATAGCTATGAATTTTAGACTACCAACCACTAATCCTTGCCATTACTTTAGAAACCAAACCAGAGTAATAGATGGTTCTTTGTCTGCCTATGTTGATAGGGCATTCCAGGTAAGTGATTGGACTCATCTTCTGCTTGAAACCAGTTGATTGGTTGATTCTAATGATTGTGCTTGGAAAGGAACTTGAGTGCAGCATAAAGTGACTTTTGTCTTTGTTAATAAGCTGACCGAAAACCTGCTCATAATTAGTTTATACCTACATAATAATTCTCAAACTAGTTTTTTTCCCAGATATGAAGATTATTACATCATCTGCAAAATTTAGATGATTAACTTGAGGACTTTCTGCTCCATCGTGAAACCATGATACGGTTGATGATGGTGTAAATTGTTCAGTATTCTTGAAAAAACTTTAGCTCCCAAGATAAATAAAGCTGGGAAAAGGGGGTCGCCTTACTTTAAGCCTCTATAAGAGTGGGAAAATCCATGTCTTGATCTATTGACTATCACCTAATACCAATTATTAGACATGGTTCTCTAAATCATATCAATAATGCTCTTACTAAAACCCTTTCTTTTGAGCACCAAGCAAATAAAGGACCAAGAAACTCTGTCATAAGCCTTTGCTCTGTCTAGTTTAATCACAACATTACTCCCTTCATTAGGCTCTTAATACTGTGTATGATCTCTTGTGCAAGCATAATATTTTCCGAGATGTTTCTGCCCTTAAAAAATTTAGATTGGTTGGGAGAAATCAAGGTGGGCGAAATGGGGGCTAGTCTAAGACTAATAAGCTTGGAAATATCTTATTAGTGGAGTTACTCAAACTTATGGGTCTAAACTCAGATAATTTATTTTGATGATTTACTTTTGGGAGTAAGACCAAACAAGCATGACAAAAGTACTTAGGCATAATGTGACCACAAAAGAAATACTGGACCACTTATAGTAAGTCATGTTTAATAATATGCCAGTAAGTCTGAAAACATTTGTCATTCTGCCATCTGGACCTGCTGCAGAATGCGGGTTCATAGAGAATACCATAGTCTTAAGCTCTTATAAGGTGGGGTCTTGTTGGAGGATGTTATTCTGATCATCAGTTACCAACCTAGTAATATAGTTGAGGAATTCTTTTGAAACAACCTCCTATTTTCCAATAAAAATCCATTGAAAGTCACACACTGCAGTAGCTATATCATTGTCACCTTGTACCCATTTACCTTCATCATTCTTGACTTTATGTATGAATAACTTCTTCTTTCTCTCTTTGATTAAATCATGGAAGTATCTAGAATTAGCATCACCATCCTTAAACATGAGGGATTTAATCTGTAAGGTGAAATACTTATTATAGCTCAAGGATCCTTGTCTTCTTCATAAATTGAGCTAATTTGTTGAATGGTTATATGATATGATGCTATATTTGGAATGTAGTTTAAGTGTTGGAATCATGGTTATCATGATCAAACTTGTTTTGGTGATTTTAGTGATCTTAAAATCATAATTTAAGTAAAGTAGACTTAATTCTCATGTTCTAAGTGGAATTTCTATCTTAGGATTAATTTTGTCTTATGTACTATCTAGAAGTCAAATTAGATACCTTATCCTAGTGTGGAGTAGAAATTGCTTAAAATGGAACTCAAGGATTAGAAGTGGATTCCTCCAGCCCACCTTAGCTCAAGACTTGTGTTAGCCTTTGTGGATTTATTTACGCATGCTACACATAAATGAGACTATTAAGCCTTCAGTATAAGTTTACTTTATGACTTGGTGAATGATGATGGTTTTCCCAGATTATGATTAATGACTTGTATCTATGATATGGCTTTTAGACTTGATTTATAATATCATTTATCAACATGCTTAATAATATAGGCATAGACATAGGCATGATATATGGCCTATAGATATGAAATGCTTTATAGATGTGATATGCCTAATAGATATGTTATGGCTTACATATATATAAGATGGTCAGCGAATATGATTATTGATATGGGTTTTGGATATGTATGTGGGCCTACGATCGTGATTATGATGTTGTAATTATTCGAGACACATTTTTAGGCCCAAGATAGTGTTATGATATCGGTTGGACATCCAAGAAGTTTTTACCCTTGTAAACGACGTGATTGTAGTTTATAGACATATTGAGACTTATGATTTCATTGTTTGAATATTAGTGATGGCATACATAGATTTGGTACATTCATGATCACTAAGTGTGGTAAATGGTACGATTCTAACTAAATTATGATTTTACAACTATTTTTTCTATAAGGTATTTAAAGCCCATATTTCACCTTAAAATGGATTTCTTTATAATAAGAATCGTAACATCTAAATGATGACTTATATGCATTAATATTGAGAATGGTGTTTTAAGGATTTGGCCGAGATAGATTCAAGTCAATGATTCCATTACTATTATTTAGTTTGGTTGTGAGAGATTTTGGCCATTTCTACTCTTCTATAATGATTTAGTCCTGAAGTTTACCCCTGGTGATAGATTTATGAATTTACACTCTTTTCAGCTATGACTTAAGTTCGTGCAACTATTATATATCTATATACACATCTCTTTGGTATGGTATAAAGGAGGAGGATGGCATTGACGATACGAATTTTGTGTAAAACCTGATGATTTATGCTATTGAATATATTAATGATGTTGATGATATTGAGGTAATTGATTATATATTTACTGATTCAAGTTCAGCCATTAATTATATATTTATCAGTTTAAGTCTGGCTATTGATTATATCTTTACCAGTTTGAGTTCAGATATTGATTATATATTTACCAATTTGAGTCTGGCTATTGATTATGATAAAAATGATTTGAGGTTATACACTGCATAAATTATAGTATTTTGGATTAGTTATGATGTTACAGACTATATCTTGGCATTTATTCTTGTATACGAATTGCCTATCACCAGCATGAGCCTATGTCTATAAACCTTATAGGGGGTTGCATAGGTATGGATGATGACTAGGACTTATGATGTGTAGTATGTTGATTAGACCTTCTGATCTTGGGGCGATGGGGGTTCGTGAAAGGATCAATTTAGGTGTTGGTTGTCTGGGCTTGCCGGTTAATCACATTGTGATTGCTATTATTATTGTTATGGCTAATTTATGGAAGCTTTGTTAATGATCCAGTATTGAGACTTGAGGTACTATTTTGGCTCTTTTATCTAATGATTACATTACTATGGATGATTACCTTATGATTAGACGTATGAGTTAAAAATACTAAGTATACTAGCACTAGTTCCTACTATGATTATGAGGTTTTAAAATGCTAGTCCTATTATTTAGGTTGTAATTTGAGTGGAACTTATTTATGTATCTATGTGTGCATATATATAGCTATATATAGCTACGGTATTATTGTATATTATTTTCTTCTTTTATTCAGATTGTATATTCATTCCTTGGCCTTTTATACTGTTATATATCCTTTTTTCTCCCTTTATTCATCTATTGGCTGGTGATGTACGATATTGTGTTGAGATTCCTGAGTATGGCTCGAATAGGATAGTTCATCCTTAATACTTCCTTAGCCTTATTTTATTAGTTATTGGATATGAGTAGGATAGTTTAGCCTTACTATCTCACTAGATTTATTATGTTGTTGCTGGATATTTGGGCTTAGACACTATTTTTCTTTATATGTTTTATAGATCTGCATTATCTTTGGAGCTCAGTCGACAGTTGACTTTTGAGTACCACGTGCTTGGTACTCATACTACACTTCTACAACCTCAGATCGTAGTATGGGTTATCACTGGTGTTGTTTGTGTCGTGCAGAGAAGCTATGGTTCAGAGATATAGAGTGAGCTCTAGACGTTCAGAGTATTACTTTTCTCCCTTCTATGTACTAGACTAGTCTCTATATTGTATTCGAAGAAGAGTTGTATTAGTGTAATTCATTTGGTACTTCATTTTTTATTCTTGTTATACTAGAAGCTCTTGTACTAATTTCACTAGTTTTTGGAATTATCTTATGTATGTCAGCCTTTATTACTCTATGATGCATTCTTTCCTTTATCTCTCTTGGTAGTCCATTACTAGTAGTTTTGGACTATGGGTTAGCTTGCCTAATGGTGGGTTATAGTAGGTTCCATCATGACCTAAGAAATTAAGTCGTGACAAATTGGTATCAGATCCTAGGTTTACTTGTGTGTTGGTATAAGATCTAAGTATTTAGTAGAGTCTCACGAATCAATACAAAGATGTCCATAACCTATCATTGGGAGGTACAGGGCATTCTTAGGAAATTCATTTCATATGTCCTTATTGTGTGTTTTAGAATCCTCAAGCACATTCTTTGACTCTACTCTCCCTAGAAAGATGATCCAAGGTTGTCGATAGATATGTACGAGACTTCAACATGGATTTCTATAGTTTCAATGTAGTGTTGGGATAGAGAGTCAGGGATGGAATCAAAGATCTTCAGTGTTAGCCTGAGATGATATATGATTCATTGAGTAAGTTCTTAGGTCAGAGTTGGATTTATTGGTGTTCATTAGGGTTTATTACAAGTTTCTAAGTATGAGATAGGGTTTCTAGATTGGTCTAGGCATATTCTTCAGTTATATTCTTTTGATATGGACATGGTGCATGGATTTATTGGAGGTTTAGCATTGCTACTCTTTTGGGCATCGAAGCACTTGATAGAAATTGGCACTTTTTTCTCTCAAGTTGTTGATTATAAGAGGGCCACAAAGAGAACATGTATTAATACTTCTGGGTGTGGCAGCAAGAGTCCATGCCATCAGTATAGTGCTATTGGTATTTTATCCAAAAGTGAGGATCCTTTTGATGGAGGTCAAATTCACTTATAGCCTATTGATTCTACACAGTTAGCTTTTTAGATTATGGGTGACTCTCAGGTTAGTCATTGTAATCATTCTGGATCAGAGTGTGTAGCACCTCAAAGTATTCCAAAAGCTTGTTTTGGTTGTAATAAGATAGGACATTTTTCCAAAGAGTGTCCTCTATGAGGGATTAATTATAGTTTAGCTCATTCAAATCAACCTTATAGTATTGTGGCATTTTCAGTTAGAGATAGTGTGCTCAATGCTTTAGTTGATGATTTAGCCAGTCGATTTGAGTTTGGACATATTCAGATTTATTCTCCTATAGACCCGTCAGGCATGAGATTATGGATTTCACCGTGATAGGTATACTTTTATTTCCCACATTTACCTTTTTTCATTTATGTTTATTCGTGTTTTCGTACCCATTAATTATTAAATGCCTTGATAAGTTCATAATTATTATTGCGTGTCTTGTTATTAAATTCATGATTATGTGGCTACCCTATGGTTTATTTCTTTAGTAGTGGATGGATTAAAGCAGTATTGATATTTTATCCATATGGGTGTAGCATTGGGTTCAAGCCCCATTTACCCTGGGATATTGGCCTTATTATGGCCCTTGAGTGGTACTTGCTATTAATTTTCATTTTGGTACCACCTATTCATGATATTGATGATTATATTGCTTTTATTGTTATTCAACAATAACAACATATCTAATATATTCCCACAAAGTGGGGTCTAGGGAGGGTAAGTATATGTAGGTCATACCACTACCTTAAATGTGAGATAGAGAGGTTGTTTCTAATAGACCCCTAGATCAAAATAAAATAATCTAGAAAAGGAATAGTAAAATAATAAGATACAATATAAATTAACATATCTAATAATATCAGAAAAAAATACTCCAAGAAACACACCAAAAGATATAGTTTGGTTGGGTGATTTCTTTTCTATAGTGAGGTGAGGTTGGTTGTTTTTCTCTTTTGAGGACTATGCTAGACTGATTGTGGAATAAATTATGGTATTGAAGGTAAGTTGACCTTCTTGGGTTCTATTATGGTTTTAGAGTGGGCAATTTAGCTATATTTCTTTTTCTTGAGTTTGGGATTCTTGGACTTTCCTCTTGGGTTGCAAAGGTTTTTGTATTTTCTATCCCTCTCTATATAGACCATTTTGATATGGAAATATTTGGGGTCCGTTCTTTGCTTGTGGCTATTTCATTACCCGATAGTGCTTTGATATTGAATCGAGATATCCTGGATTCAACTGTCAAATTTGTTGAGTTTATCTCCTAGTGATGGTTTTCCCATTTTATTGATATAGAGTTGGATGCTCCATTCTTGATGTGATATGGTTCTTGTCTAAAATGTAGTAGAAATTTAGAGGCAGGTGGTCTTTCATAGGATCGCTTCTTGATTTGGAAAAATGGAAATTCTTTATCTTGATTTACTTAGTTCTTTTTCTAGTTTATGGCATTGGTGTTGAGATTTTCAGATGATGTACTTAATGTTAGTATGCTTGAGTGGGATTAGCATGGTTTAACTCTTGATTGATGGGACATCCTAGAGTGGATCGTCTAGGGGTGAGTAGTTGTGCTCAAACCCCTAGATTTTAATTTTAGAGGATTATTCAGGCCAGTTTTAGCATTGGCAAATTGCTGATCTTGGTTGCCTCTGGTTGTGTGCCTAAATAGGAACTTATGAGCTTATTCTTATGTTTGCCGTATAGACTTTTAGTAGATCAGCTTCAATTCTTTGAGTTTTCTATGATAAGATTATACGGACGAGACTCATGCAATTTTTCTCCTGGTTTGGAGTGGATAGCAGGTGTGGAATGGTAAAAAAAGGTTATAGTTGGATTCAAAATCGGTTGTATGACTCATGCCTTGAGTTTCTTTTAGCTTACATAAGCCTTTTATTAATTTGTGCAGGTATCGCGATGGTATAATTGTGTGACAGTTTTGATTTGTGTGCATCAGCCTTCCTCAATTTAGTTAGAGGCTAGTTAGTGGTTGAGGCTGAGTTTTGGTTGTTTGGAAGTGAAGTGAGAGAGCTGGTTGAATAAGGGATACATATGGCAAAATCCCTTGGAAGTGTTCTCTCTTCATGGAGGTTATTTAAGACGTCATGCTTAGTGCATGTGGTCCCAGTAACTTATCCTTTTAAACTTTTGACATTTTTCTATCCATTGACTTTTGCGGAGGAAAGTCCTTTTACTAGTGGATATTATAATGGCCCTCTATGTCATTTCTTTGATTTGCATGCATTTCCAATGTTTTTATCTTTCGTCTAGCAACTAGTCACTTATGACTTGCGGGAACTATAGGTTTGGTGATCGAATAGTTCGTTTGGATTTTAGGCTCGTTTACCTATTTTGGATCTTTCGTTGTTTTGGATTTGGTATCATACCAAAACTCTTAGTATATGATATCATATGAGAATTTTGACAATACCATCAACTCCAGAATGTCAATTTTAGGCTGGGTAGATCTTTGGATCATTCCAAAGGCCTACGAGCTTATTTCGACTAATTGATCGGAAAGTTGAGTAATCAGAAATTTGGATGTGGGACCCATATTTCCTTGAAAAAATCTTGGATGGAAATTTTTAGTACACCATTGTGTTTAGAATGTCAAATTTGGAATGGTTACATAGTTTATTTGCGTATACAAGGCTTTGAACGAATCCTGAACCGCAGATCGAAGTCCATTCTGGACATAGAAAATCTGGTGCACCAGATTGCTAGTGTATCCTTGATCACAAAGGGTAAAACACATTTGGTCCATGCATATTATGCTCTTTTTGATAGAATCACGATCCAAAGCATATATCGCAATCGCAACATGCAATTTATGTGTGCAGATCGCGATCGCGATGCTTAGTCATAATAGTGACATCCAGATGTCTGGTATGGGTATAAATAGACCCCTTTTTGCCCTATGTTGCTCATTTTTCATCTATTTCTTGAGAGCAAAACCCTAAAGACTAAGATATCTTGAATTTGAGACTTATTGGTGTCTCGAAGAGCTTGGATAATGATTATTCCATAATTTTCCTTCGAATTCATGGTAAGATTCCTTTAATTTCTTGATAAATTCTTAGAAATAGGGCTTTGAATTTATAATACCCCGGATTTTTCTTTAAGTCAAGTTTCATCTTTAAGAAGAGTAAGGGCTGACTTTCCAAGTGAGAAATATTTTAAACCATGTAGAATTTTCCTAATATCGACTTTTTGTCATACAGAGAATTGAATTAGCTTTCCAACGATACCAATTTTGTCCAAATCAGGTATCGGAGTGAGAAGTTATGGCCGTTTTACTGAGAGTTGTTGGAACCACCCAGGTGCGATGGACATGTTGACGGACCGTCGAGTTTGCGATGGACTATCGTCTGGACTGTCACAACCAAGGTAGTGACCAAGTGCGACAGCCAAGATGACGGACCATCGCTAGGACCATCATAACTAAAGCAGTGTGGCCTTTTTCTGACCAACGTGCGACAGACGATTCAAAGACCATTAGACTAGCGACGGACCATCACTCCGACCATCATAAATCCCGTTCAGTAGTTTTAAGTCAGTTTTAAAAGGATATTTTGGGTCTTTTCCCTTTTAATTCCCTGATATATTCAAAAAGAAGCAGATAACCTCATTATCTTCCAAAATATCCAAGAGCTAGGGTTTCTCCCTCAAGAGCAAATCCAAAACCCTTCTCCAAGAAATTCAAGAACTTGCCATAAATTCTAAAAATTAAGTTGAGATTTGAGTTCCCCAAGTCCAAGACTTCAAGAACCCTCTTTCAAAGAGTAAGAGAAAGAGTTTCAAACAAGCTTGTACATCCAATTACACAATCTAAGGTATGTGGGGTTTTGAATAAGGGTAATCCTTTCACCCTTGTGCCCAAAGACTTATTTTAAACTATAAGTTTTTTGAAATATATGAGAATTTACATGAAATTGAATTAGGGTTTTTCACCCATTGTTATTTGTTGCAAGCTTTTGATGTTTCCTATGAATTGAAAGTCAAATAGCATGATTTTACATGTCTTCTTAAGAAATTGAAGTTGAGTTTATACCTTATATTGTTTTTCCTTGAGAATTTAATGGTTGCTATGCTCTAGAAATTGAAGTATATGAATACGTTGAGATTTTGAGACAAATTGCTGTAAATTCCAAATTTTTATATGATATATGAGTCCTTATGATATCTAGTATGCATTTTGATGAATCTTAACTTGAGATTTGATTATCGATCACTAAGCCCTACTAGAGATTTGCAATTTCATGAACTTTTGTTCTATAAGCACCCATTATTTGAGTACTTTGAGATTATTGAGAAAGTTTTGACCTTAATGGTCATCGTAGCTTTGAAATCGACTTTACTACATTAGCTTACAAATTTTATAGTTGGGCTCTTTATGAACCACGAGATTATCTTTAAAGTGGATTTCCATGAGATGAGCATATCTAACTAAAAGGGAGTAGTATTTAGCACCGAGTTGGGTAAGTTACTAGGATTTTATACCCCAGAACTATGTGCCATTGTAGGATTGAGATTTATAGGCCCGAGGCCGAGATAACTGATCACTGAGTTGAGGTTATACTCCCTAGCAAGAATATGATACCTCTCCCCAACGTGAGGTTTCTTCCTTAGGAGGAAAAGACGTTGGACTCCATGTAGATCGCATGGTTTATGCCAGTTAAAAGAACCTCTCTTGAGATAGAATATTTTCCTTAAAGTTTTGTGATAAGTGATTTTTCCTAATAGTAAGATTTTCAAAATAGTTTCTTGAAGTAAAATTTTCCCAAGAAAAAAGTAGTTTTCTCTACAAGTAAGAGTTATAGAATTCCGAGTTCCAAGTGTCTTGAGTTTAAAAGAGTTCTAAGTTCTTGAGTATTAAAGAAGTTTTTCTCTCCATGAGATAATGCATGAATTTGAAAGTGTTGTTTAAAGCTTTCTTTAGTCTTCGAGTAGTGAGAATAAGAGAAGAGTTCAGATTTTAAAGCTAAAGTATAATGACTCACGAGATTTGTGCTACATGCTTCATTCTACGAGATTTATGCGCTTTATATTGTAGACTTATTCAAGCTATGTGATTCATTCATATTTGCATACATGATTTGATTAAAGAGTAAGGATATTATTTTCTGTAAATGCATACACCCCCATATACTCAATAAATTCCCAAGTGTTGATCCACACATACATCTATGTGCTACATTTTCTTATAATGTAGGTTTAGGTGCTCAGTCCCAGACTCGTCAGTGATTTTCGAGTACCTTTGTCTACATCCCCACAGTGGTGAGTCCTCATGGTTTGAGGACCTATCTTCAGACATTTCAGTATTGCTAGTAGACATAGTATTACTTTCAGTTTAGTTTGAGTCAGTTGGGGACCTGTCCTAATGGCTCTCTAATAGACTTGAGTAGTAGAGGCTTTGTTAGACTAGTTATCAAATTATTAGTATGTTGAGAATTCCAGTTTTGTTGTCATTTGGAGCAAGTATTTTCTTCGTATTTCCTATCATTTGATATGACAATACCAGTGTTTTGCTTATTTCATCTCGAATTGAGTTATTGTATGTAGTAATAGGTTCAAAGGGTTAGCTTGGGGCTACTTGTAGCCTTAAGCATCGTGTGATATCCCGGGAGGTGATTTCGGGTCGTTACAAAATCTTAAATTTTAAGGGTTGAATTGAGACCCGATTTGTTTTTCGTTTGATCTCAAATTTTGAGCAGAACCACCTTGTCATTGAAGGGACCTTGTGATAGTTTTAATTTTGGATTCCTTTAGCGGCCCCGTAGGCCCATTCTTGACCTAAATTTTGACCCAACCTATTATATGGCAATATAGGTGTCAGTTGAGTCCTAATGAAGCATAAATTATGATATTTATAGCATAACAGAATCTAAAGATCATTGAGCAAAGACAGATATTTTATAGATAATTCAAGGATTGTGGATCAGCTTTGAGGTAGTCTTTTGTATACTCTTCTTCACAAGATGATGTGATTTATATACTGCATGATAATGTGAATTCTAAGATTAATTATGGGTAGGACACTATGACTTAGTCTTGATTATTTGAGTTTGAGGATTAGATGACAGATTTGATCCATAAGGTGAAATACTTGTTATAGTTCTAGGATCCTTTTGTCTTCTTTATAGATTTAGCTAATTCATAGGATGTTTATGATATGATGCTAGATTAGGGATGTATTTTAACTGTGGGAAGTGTGTTTAGCTTAATTGACCTTATTTGGATGATTTTAGTGATGTTGAAACTTAAATTTAAGAGAAGTTGACTTAATTGCTCATGTTCTAGGTGAAATTCCTATCTTAGGATTGATTATGGATTAAGTACCATCTAGAAGTTAATTCAAAAGCCTTGGCCTAGTCTGGGGTAGAAATTTCTTAAATATGGAACTCGAGGATTAAAAATGGGTCCCGCTGGCCCACCTTAGGCTAAGACTTGTGTTAGGCCTTGTGAAATTATTTACGCATGTTAGAAATAGTTGAGACTTTTGAGCCTCTAGTATATGTTTACTTCATGACTTGGTGAATAATGATGGTTTTCCCATATTATGATTAATGACTTGTAGCTATGATATGACGTACGGACTTGATTTATGATATGGTCCATCAACATGATTAATAGTATAGGAATAGACATAGTTATTATATATGGCCTATAGATATGAGATATCTTATAAATGTGATATGCCTCACAGATATGCTATGGCTTTTTGATATGAGATGGTCTACAAATATAATTATTGATATGGGTTTTGGATATATATGTGGGCGTAAGGCCATGATTATGATGTTGTAATTATTTCGAACATACTATTAGGCTCAAGGCCATGTTATGATATTGTCCAAGAAATCTTTACCCTTGTCCTGGACGTGGTTGTAGTTTATAGACATATTGAGACTTATTCTTTCATTGTTTGAATGCTGGTGATGGAATGCGTAGATTTGGTACATTAATGATCACTAAGTGCGATAAATGGTAGATTCCAACAAAATACCATTTTACAACTGATTTTCCTAAAAAAGAATTTAAAGCCCACATTTCACTTTAAAAATGAATTTCTTTACAATGGGAATCCTACTATCTAAATAGGTAACTTATGTGCATTGATATTGAGACTGGTGTTTTAATGATTTGGCCGAGATAGATTCCGGTTCATGATTTCATTACTATTATTTATTTTAGTCGTGAGAGATTCCAACCCTTTCTAAATTTGTATAATAATTTAGTCCTAAAGTTTACCTTGGGCAATGGATTTATGAATTTACACTCTTCTTAGCCATGGCTTAAATTCGTACACCTACTATATATCTATATACATATCTTTTTGGTTTAAGGAAGAGGAGGATGATTGTATTGATGATATAAATTCTACATAAAACCCAATTATTGATGATGTTTATGATATTGAGGATATTGTTTATATGTTTATCGGTTTGAGTCCAACTATTAATTATATATTTACCAGTTTGAGCCTAGCTATTGATTCTATATTTATTGGTTTGAGTTTAGAAATTGATTATGATACAGATGATATAAGGTTATACACTGGGTTACTTATGGTGTTTTGGATTATTTATAATGTTATGGATTGTATCTTGGCATTCATTCTTGTATGCACATTTTCTATCACTAGTATGCACCAATATCTATCAACCTTATGGTGGGTTGCATAGGTGTGGGTGATGAGTATGACTTGTGGTGTGTTGTATGTTTATTAAACCTTCTGAGACTAGGGTGGTGGGGTTCATGAAAGGCTCGGTTAGGTATTGGTTGTCAAGTCTAGCCGATTACCTGCATTTTTATTGCTATTGTTATTATTATTTTTATAATCATTGTTATGGTTACTTTGTGGTTTCTTTGTGAATGATCTGGTATTCAGACTTGAGGTACAGTTTTTGGCTCTTTTATCTGACGATTAAAACATTATGCATGATTACCTCTTGATAAGACGTATGAGTTAGAAACCTTGAGTTTACTAGCACTAGTTCCCGTTATGATTATGAGGTCTTAAAATGTTATTCTGATGATTTAGGCTATACTTTGAGTAGACCTTTTTTATGTGTGTGTGTATATATGTGTGTGTGTATCTACCAATATTTAGCTTTGTTATTACCGTATATCCCTTTCTTCCTTCATTTATTCATATTGTATATTTATTCCTTGGCCTTGAGAACTGTTATATATCCCTTTTTTGCCCTTTATTCATATATTGGCTAGTGATATATGATATAGTGTTGAGATTCTCAAGTATGGCTGGAATAGTATAGTTCATCCTAAATACTTCCTTTGCCTTATTATGTTAGTTCTTGGATATGAGTAGGATAGTTTACCCTTACTATCTCACTGGATTTACTATGTGGTTGCTAGATATTTGGGCTTAGACTCTATTTCTATTTATATGTTGTGTATATATGCATTATCTTTTAGCTTAATTGGCAGTTGAATACTGAGTACCACATGTTTGGTACTCATACTACACTTCTATTACCTGCAAATCATAGTATGGGTTATCTCTGGTGTTGTATGGATCATGCGAAGCAGCCATGGTTCGGACACATACAGTGAGCTCCCGATGTTCAGAGTATTATTTTCCTCCTTCTTATGTACTATACTTGTCTCTATGTTGTATTCGGAGATAAGTTGTATCAGTTTAATTTCCTTGGTACTTCATTTTGTATTCTTATTATACTTGAAGCTTTAGTACTGATTTCACTAGGTTTTGGGATTATCTTATGAATGTTAGCCTTTTATTACACTTATTGCACATTCTTTCCTTTATCTCTCTTGGTAGTCCGTTAGTAGTAGTTCTGGACTATGGGTTGGCTTGCCAACTGGTGGGTTATAGTAGGCACCATCATGACTTAAGAAATTGGGTCGTGACAATTTTGTAGTATGATTATGATATTATTCTGGATTTGGGATGGGATTTAGGTGTTGGAGGTATGATTGAAAATATTTGGATTAATTGGATTGTTTAGGCTATCCTAAAACCATCATCTTAGGCGTAATTGACATAGTTTCTCATGTATTAGGGAGAATTGCTATTTTAGATCTAATTAGGGCTTATTTAACATCTAGAAATAAGATTGGATACCTTAGCCTAGTAGGGGGTAGAATTTGCCTAAAAAATTGATTTTGGGGATTAGATGTGGGCCCTACTGGACCACTTTAGGCCAAGACTTGTGTTAAATTTTGTAGACCTAATTACACATGATATACCCTTATCAATGTTTATTTTTTGACTTTGAAGGGATTAGATGCTTATTGATTATGCTAGTTCGGTAGTTAAGAGTTAGCGTTAATTCTAGCTAATTCTTGGTGTATAATTATGGTGATTTAGTGATATATCTTATGATTATGGTTTATTTACAAGGTCAATTGATATGGTCTAATGATAATATGAGTTCCTGTTTGAGCCCAACAAATGATAATGGTAATTATATATATGAGTCCCATTTCAAGTCTGACATTTAGTGATGATGTTGATAATATGAGTTTTGATTCAAGTCTGGAAAATGATGATAATGATTCAGGTACAACAAATGAAAGTAATAATGATGATACTATTAAGTTCTGATTTAAGTCCATAAAATGATGGTTATGATGATGATACTATTGAGTTCCGGTTTAAGTCCGGCATTTTTGAGTTATTTATGATATGATATGGTTTGGATGGGTTCTTGGTTACGACATAGTAATTGGTAATTTATGATAATTGGGTTATTAAATTCCTTGATTGTACCCTCGACGCTTTTGGAGGCCTGTGTTGGGTTATTTACTTTTCCAAACTTATTAGCTTATGGGGGCCATTCTTGTATTAATAGTTGTGTGATCTTTGCGTTTCATATGTATTTATTTATGCATGTATAATAGCGTTGGAATTTATTTCAAGGTTTGCCTCTTTTACCTTGACTTAGCTTATTTTATCTTGTGCCTTATCATATTTATATCATGAAAGAGTTCTAATAAAAGTTCAACAATATAGTGAAAACATTCTTTTAGGCATTTTATCGAACATGTTAATGGTATACCTTTACCAAGACCAAAACCAAGGTATAAAACATCAAAATTAGCGTTACTCAAGACCCATTTGTTAAACCATAACCAAAACACCCACATGTGCAAATCATTACCAAAAACATAGTTTAAACCAATACCCAACAATATGCATCTAGACCCTCAATAATGAATTCAAAATTCACTATTTAGGATTCATAATCCATATTAAAAACACAGCAAAATATGCCTTTAGTTGAAACTAAAAATGAGGGAAGAGAACATTCCTTATAGAAGAAGATTCCAGAGAGAAACATGACTCTTGAACCCTTTGAAGAACATATGTAGAAACCCTAGCCTCCAATATTCAAGAGTAACTTTTTTAGAAAGTATTTGGAGTGTTTCCATCCTTTAACAAGTATTATGAGAGGCCACCATGGGACATATAATGTTAGGACATAAAGGGTTCTGAAGTAGGAAATGTCCGAACTACCCTTGACTTAGGAATTAAAACAAGCAACGTTGTAGGGTATGACTCACTCATGGAATCCATACCCTAGGGTACGAGTGGTACCCCAACTAGTAACCAAGACCTAGCCAAGACCCTACACAGTTGTTCCTATACGACTCCACCACCCTAACTCGTACCTTAGGGTACGAGTGGTACACCAAACTATACCCACATCTCATAACTTGTGAACATTCCACAAGACCAACCATTTAGCAACATACGACTTACCTTGTATCACTCGTATCCTTCTATACAACTCGTACCTTGCTTGGGAAGTAACCATGCCTACCCTACTGTCCAATATTCGAGTGAGCCACCAAACTAATACCAAAATCATATCCAAGGGTATTAGTGACACTCTTGAGTCGTACTAATTCCAAAACTAAGGAAATTTTACAAGGGTACAAATCGAGGGTATATCAGTCTCCCCCACTAGGATCATTCATCCTTGAATGATGGAGAAGGGTAGGAACAAGCACGAGGTGATCACATTAAAACATGTCAAACTTTCCTCCAAACAAAATAGAGGACAAGGACATAACCCAAGAGGAGAAGATCACCACATAATCCAAACATAGTATACACCCCAATACCTCCATTCTGACCTCTAACTTAGTTAGAAAACAAAGACGTGTTGATAAACGCACACCTTATGAGTGAGTTTCTAGAGCAAAAAACTAATTCCAATACTTGAACTCCATGCCCTCTTTCGTATCCCAAATGGCTTTCTCAAACTTTTGGTTTAACCATAGAACCTTTACCGAAGCCACACCTCTTGTTTTCAATCGACAAACATATAGATCCAAGAATCCTCATCTGGACATCCTTAAACAACAAGGATCTGTGATATCACAACCACTCAAAGAAACCAACCAACCTAGGACCATCCACACCTTACCTCAACAGAAACACATAGATTACCAGATAAATGGACTCAAGCTAGAGAGTAAGTCCAATTAAACTTAGAATTTACCGAGACACATTACTACGAGAGCTTGAGTCTAACTATACACCAGTTCTATGTTCAAGCCTATCCAAAGCTAAAAGCGGTTAACTTCAGCCACCTAGCCCACTCCTTACATCTATCCCGAAACACTACTTCTTTTCCATCACCATTATATTATGGTAACCATGAGTAAAGGACATGGAAAATCCATATCCAACCATTATAACCAAAGCCCCTAACCTATAAAATCATACAACTACTGTGTCATGAAGAAAATTCATAAAACCATGCCTTATAATATCTCTCAAGTACCCAACACAACTATTGGTATACCTACCAATCATAATATTCAAGCCTACTACTTATATGCCCCCGGTATGATCAACCCTTCCAAAGATCGAACACCATTTAATATTTCACAAAGGCTTCCACAACCTATTTCTTTCCTAACTATTTATCATGGCAAAAACCTTACCTCACCATTGAAAACCTCAACTCTAGTAGTCACCCTAGATTCTCCCCCACTTAGTAACTTCTATATTCCCCATTTCACAATATCACCATGCTCCCCAATTCCACTACATCCTAATACAAGAAAAACTATTTAAGGAAATGAATTACAAGAATTTTCCATGCCACCCAAGGCACGATAAAGACCCCCAAAACAAGACATGGCTCTATAGGCATAAAGTACCATATAACAATAACCTAAACCATAATAAAGAAGCATCCCAATAACCATACCAAAAAGGAGTTCTTAAGGCTGGACACCGAAAGAAACCCAACCACATATACCATGAGTAATGTAATGTAAGTCAAAACTCATATTTAGGGAACAATGTGAATACCAAATACAAGCCTCAGGCATAAGTGCTATAAGAATACATACAACACTGGTAGATACCCTCTTAATCGAGAGAGAATAGTATCACCAGAATATGCAACCTGAACTTTCCTTAAAGTCCACTACTAAAGGAAAATTTTAGACTAACCATCAACCTTCACCCCATTACTCTTACAAGCACAATACTCCGCTCTAATGGGTATCACCAAAGATGTACACCAGGGATGGTTGGTTCTCCTAAACCTAAAACATTATCCACCCCAAGGCTACCTAGAGCTCAGCGCAGACATGCCAAAAACCATGAGACCAAATTGACTCCAAGGTTTCCAATTAAACCAAAACCATTCAAAATCAAACCTTGGCTACTAAGGCCTTTCGAAAATCATTTGAATCCAACCACAATCAATTCATGTTCCTTTAATCCTTTATGTAATGCAAAGATTTAAAAATAGTCAAACCATATGACAAAAATTATATTCAATGGAAATTTCACAAATAGACTGAGGGCATATAATTTCCAAGACTAAAACCAAGTAATTGAGGAATCCATAGTACACTGAAATCAATTTAACTTTCCCATGCATCCCACAATGTTCATAAACATAAATATAGCATGAATAGTGCATCATAATCCATGGAAAATCAATTAAATCAGTAATCATGTCGAATCCCTCAATTGTGCCAAAACCCAAATTCAAAACCATGAATTTAATAATCAATTTCATGTCAACAATAAAGTGCAATTACAGGGACAAAGATACGTGTAAGATCCATGATCTAGCCTATCTAATGATTTGACCCACAATCCATATCCATCCATTCAACCTGAACCTCTCACCTAGAGGTTACAACCTTTCCTACTATTTTACTTCCCAAGTCATCAACCTTATCCAACCGACCAATTTATCTCCATAATTTCCACATTGCTATCCCTGAGCTATTATACTCCTTTTACCAAAAATCAAACATCTGATATTCACACTTAGTGTCTATCAACAACTATGCACTACTAAAAAAAGTACCCCATATGAAATGGAATATACATATACGGTCCTCTCTACAAGAAGGACACTCCAAATTTCTTATCCTCCAACTGACAACCTATCTATTCTAAGGGAAACCATTCCCCTTATGCGTGCAAGAACAAAACACCCCATGGAAAAATACTAAGACAAAAAGAACCTTTATCTAAGAGATCCCTTAATCTCCCTCAAGCTCCTTTAACCCAATCGGAACCATTTAATAAAGAAAGAATAAAAATTGTGACAAATGTCCAAAACAAGACCAATCTCAAGCCAACCTCCCCATTAGAATGACACCATGAAGGTCGTCAAGACGACTTCACGAAATTCATTCACCACTAAAACCAAACCAAAGAAGGACCTTCCTAGTTGGAATCTTTAACCCAAACAAAATAATAAAGATATTTCTTCTGAAACCAACCTCCGAGTTCTAGGATATGGTATAACCTTTCCCTTACAAATTGAGAAACCAAATGAAACCATTCTCCCATTTCATAAATGACTTACCAGGGAGCTTAAAAATAATTTTTTTACAAATCCAAAAATCTAATTATGAATAGTAAGAGTAAAACCAATCCATTTTCCCGAATGACATTAAATTCTACCATACCCAAGTCAAACAAATCCACCAAGACCTCTTTACTTCCAACAGATACCACACACCCCTTATAGACTCTTTAGGCAATTGCAAAGTTACCTACCAGGGTAGAAACAAAAAGAAAATATTATAAAATAGCCTTGGGACCTAAACCAAAATACACAACCACAAATAGGGCCACAAAAGAGAGAGACAACTCCAGACAAAGTAAACTATACATACCACAAGGAAAAAAGTTTTCAACATACCAATGTCGTCATCAGAAGATGCCCTAGACTCTTGAGGAATAGTAAGAACATTGACATGATCCAGACCAGTATTGAAACAATAAAAGTAGCACCCCTCGGTGCAAGAGCTAGAGAAATAGCAAATGATATCCTATTTTCCCAAGAAGAAATCCTTGTGGTACATTCCCGTTGCATGTGATCCAACTGACCACAACTAAAATGGCAATTCTTTCCTTCCTCACAATAACCATTGTTTGACGGACCACTAGATCTATAAAAAGGATAGGATGATTCATATTGGGCCCTATTATCCCAAGATTATGCACCTTTTGCCCTAGAAGAATTTACCAATCTGAAATCACCTACCTTCCAAGGGTTTTGGGTAGGGAGCACAATCCATAAAATAGGAGTTAGGACCCACCTAACTCTTTTTTTGGGACCATTCACCACTATATTATTGGTATCCTCTTTGTCCAGAATTTGAGACCCCCTCACCTTTCCCATTTCCCAACATTACCTTATTCCTTCCCATATCGATAGGACCAAACTGGTGTGATAGAGTTGTCACTATCTAAGTTACTAGATTAATAGAATATCAAAACTCAGTATTGGTAACCCCTCATTGAGGTAACTGAGTATGAGTACCACCTTTTAAGAAAGGGTCAGTGGAGACCAGTAAGAATCTATAGGGAAAATCAGAATTTGCGACCCTTGACCAGGTCTATGCCCCATTAGTTCTATTAGATCTATCCATGTTGTCCTAGAGTGGGACAGTTGAGTTTCCATGAACTTTAGATTATTGAGAAGACCTGATTCGAAGAGTGAACCAAGGAAGATTCAAAGAAGAGTTCAAGACCTTAGACTCCATAACCCAAAAGTAGAATAACCAAGAAAGTGAAACTTTCCTAGAATACTCGTAGCCTCCTAATTATAAGTGTAGTGAACAACACACCCATAAGAAAGACTCTACTCGACACTTACTTGTGGACACCCCATGACATCAAAACATAAAGCTTTGATACCAACTTGACATGACCCAAATGGGGCCTTATCATAATGGGCAATCTTAAGTCCAATCGTGATCGAAGACCACCCCAACACCTATCCCAACAAATATGTACCCTAATTCGGATGAACTCCAAACATAAAACTAAGCTATGTACTAACAATGTACTGACTTTAGGATAGCCTATATCTGAGGCCAACCCAATCAAGTTGATCCACCCAACAACCAAAGCCAACCATCCAAACCAACCAATAACCAAGATAATAACCCAATATATATATATATATATATATATATATATAAATCATATCCAATTTATACAAGACCCAAGTCCACAGTTGTCCATACAATGCCTCTAAACTAGACCAAAAAGTACCTAGTCGGGACATGCCCCTGATATAGCTATAAACTGAGTATATAAAAGAAAAGAGTATATAAAGTAATCCATGACATGAAATAGATGCCTTTCAAAATATGGAAGCTCACCACTTTGATCCAACTTCTGATCTCGAAGTTTGATAGTTAAACAGAAAGAGTGGAACAGCTAATTTCTATATCGAGTGGGGATATAGTCACCCGAAGACAAGTTAGTGGGTGAATTATAACATCAACTCAAGATAAGGATAAAATAATTTCAATTATAAAACCAAGTAAAACCATCCATGTGGACATAAACCATACATATATATATAACCATACCGGTAAAGGGAACCGAGTTTAGCATAACATTAAAACCTCCACTTGGGTTGTGTAGCTTTGACATCCTAAAACCGCCTATGGGCTATATGGGTTCAGCTTCCCCTGATGGAAGGGACCCAGTGTGTGAAGTCGCACGACCAAAGAAAAGAAGCTGGGACGAGTAGTAAATCCCCCAAAATATAAAAATGTGATATTATGCACATGGTCACTAGGACCAAACCTCACATCGGCAAATATGAGTTTCTAGTTTTGATCCTTCCCCTGGGACCTCCACCTTCTACGGCTTGCTACACACACCCTTTTAATCCCAATTAAAACCATTATCAAATAACCAAACCATTATCCATTTTTTATTAGACAAAGCCATTAGTATTAGTATCATCGTACCGAATAAAACTTGAAAGTATTGTCCTTAGCAAAACCTTTTTGAGATCAAGGGATTCCCATGTACCCATAGATC
The DNA here is from genome assembly GCA_030864225.1 of Capsicum baccatum var. pendulum. Lineage (NCBI taxonomy): Eukaryota > Viridiplantae > Streptophyta > Magnoliopsida > Solanales > Solanaceae > Capsicum > Capsicum baccatum. The sequence continues at coordinate 73,859,540 of CM061554.1, read as the reverse complement.
ATATTATCTAATTAACTTGGGGGATTCCCATGTACTCCACAAGTATGTTTATTAAGCCAAACCATTCCAAAACCATTTAAAGCATTTATACAATTCAAACCATTTAAACCATGCAAAACCATCCAAATCCATTTAGGTTTCCATTACCAAACCAAACCATGCAAGAGTTCCAATGAAAGTTCAATAATAGAGTGAAAACATTCTTTTAGGCATTTTATCGAACATGTAGAGGGCATACCTTTACCAAGACAAAAAACAAGGTATAAACCATCAAAATTAGGGTTACTCAAGACCTATTTGTTAAACCATAACCAACCAACACCCACTTGTGCAAACTATTACCAAAAATATGTAAAAATATAGTTTAAACGAATACCCAACAATATGCATCAAGACCCTTAATAATGATTTTGAAATTCACCATTTAGGATTCATAATCCATATTAAAAACACAACAAAATATGACTTTACTTGTAACTAACAATGAGGAAAGAGGACATTCCTTATACAAGAAGATTCCAGAGAGAAACATGACTCTTGAGCCCTTTAAAGATCATATGTAGAAACCCTAGCCTCCAATCTTCAAGAGTAAGTTTTTGAGAAGTATTTGGAGTGTTTCCATCATTTAAAAAATGTTATGAGTCCACCATGGGATATATAACGTGAGGACATAAGGGTTCTGAAGTAGGAAATGTCCGAACTACCCTTGACTTAAGAATTAAAATAAGTCATAATGTAGGGTACGACTCACCCATGGAATCCGTACCCTAGGGTATGAGTGGTACCCAAATGCATACCCAAGACCTTGCCAAGACCCTACACAGTGGTTTCTATATGACTCCACCACCCTAACTCATATCTTAGAGTATGAGTGGTACACCAAACTATACCCACATCTCATACCTTGGGAAGATTCCACAAGACCAACCATTTAGCAACATACGACTTGCCTTTTACCCCTAGTATCCTTCTATACAACTCATTTGTTAATGAATCATACCTTGGGAAGTAACCATGCCTACCCTACTGTCCAGTGTATGAGTGAGCCCCTAAGCCAATACCCAACTCATATCCAAGGGTAAGAGTGACACTCTTGAGTTGTACCAAGTCAAAAAGGTTTAAAAATAAGGAAATTTTACAAGGGTCCAAATCTTGGGTGTTTCAACAGGTCACTTTAGTAGCTCTGTCCTATGGGCAGTGTTTCACCTTTGTTCCTAATGGATGCTAAAGAGGTGCCCGCTTTAGCGCTATTGGGGATTCTTTATAACCACCGGCTACTTTATGCCAGAGTACTTTACAACCTAGGTGCCCACTTCAGCCGCACCTATAGATTTTTTATCCACTTTTCCACCCCATTTTCTATTACTTTCCCATTATTTTTACACCTATTTGAGAGCTCAAAGAGAGGAAAAGGTGGAAAATCATCCACGTAAGTTACGGTAAGCTAACATAACTCTTCTTGGTCCTTTCCCATTAATACTCCCTTTGATTTCCCATCCTAATTTAAGGTAAAATTCTTAGAAATTAGGTTTTAAATATCTAAATCTATAGGGTTTATTTGACACCCGATTTGTGTTCCATTAATGCTCTTAACATATATTTCTTGTCCTTCGAGGGACCTCATGACACGTTCAATTTTAGATTCCAATTTGGGTGCCTCATGGGCCCTTTCTTGACCCAAAATTTGACCTAACCCTTATTATAGAAACTTGTGTATTGTTTTACTCCTAAAAACATATAGATTACTATTTTGATAGGTGGCATCATTTTAAGATTGTGAAGTAAAGACGAATGATTTATGGATGATTTAAGGGTTTGCAATTCTGCATCAAGGAAGGCTTTTATCTACTCTTTTCTTGAGATAGTGTTTTATATATGTTTTATGTTAAATAGGTATGTTAGGATATGATTATGGGTAAAACCCTATGACTTAGTCTAAATTATGAATTTAAGGGCTAGAAGGGTAATTGACCCTTAAGGTGAAATACTTATTATCTTCAATGATCCTATTACCTTAGCTTGCTAGCATGTTAGGAATATTTGAGAATAATGAACCTTTAGTATGATGTTTAATAAGTTACTCAATTGATTGTGATGGTCTTTCCCTGAATTATGATGGTATGTTATTTCGGATATCTATATTGGGCCCAAGGCTGTGATTATGATATTGGTCAGATTTCGAGAAATATTTATCCTTGTGATGGTAGTGGCTGTATTTTATAGACATATTCATGCTTATAATCATATTATTTGGATATTAGTAATAGATTGCATAGACTCGGTACACTAATGATCACTTAGATAGTAAATGATACGATTCCAACTAAAATTATGGTTTTACTACTCTTTTTTTAAAAAAGGATTTATTCCTATTTTTCACCTTTAAAATGGATTTATTCATAATGGAAATCATACCATCGTATTGAATAACTTATTAGCCTTCAAGTCTAAATAATGATGCTTTAGACACTTGATTATAATGGATTCTGATCCACAGTTTTGCTACTATAATTTACCCAAGTCAAGAAAGATTCCGACCCCTTTTAAACTTTTAGGATGATTTAGTCCTGGAATTTATCTTAGGCAATGGATTTATGGACTTACACACTTTCATCCACTATTTTAGCCTTTGTATGTTGTATGTGAATATATATATATCTAGTACTGGATAGAGTCGATTGATGATGATGATAGTTATTGAAAATTATATTGGAACCAGGTTAGTGTATACAGGCACTTTTGAACCCCCTAGGGGACCCTTCATCTATGACCCGGCATACCGAAGAAGAGAGGTTGTCGTTGTTCCTGCCTTTGCGAGCCGTTGAGTTGGAAAAAGTGTATACACTTGGTTACATTATGCTAATTGGATCGATTATGGGATTATAGATATACTTGGCATTCATTCTTCCATACGCATTGTTTATCACCAGTATGCCCTATATCTATCAGCCTTATGGGGGTAGCATAGGTATAGGTATGATTATTGCTTGTAGTACATTATGTGGAGCTTATATGTATCACCTTATGAAGGTTTGCATAGGTATAGGCTCTGACTATTGATTGTTGAGTGTGTATTAAACCTTTCAAACCTATGACGATGGTGGTTTATAAAATACCCGATTAAGTATTATTTGTCTGGACTAATGATTACTTTATATTATTATAGTTATTGTGTTTAGTTTATGATAGGTTGATTATTGGACCGGTATTGAGATTTGAGATATGTTTTTAATTTATTAATCTCGTATTTATTTTATTATGCATGATCACCTCTTGTTTAGGTTTATGGTTTGCGACCCTGATTATGTTAGCTCTAGTTCCTATGCTAATAGGAGGCCTTGAGATGTTAGTATGATTTCTTAGGTTATTCCTTGAGTTAACCTTGCTTATGTAAATGTATCTATCAACAGTAGTTATGGTATTACTGTATATCCCTCCCTCTCATTTATTCATATTGTACATCCATTTCTTGGCCTTGTATACATATATATATATATCCTTTCTCTATTCTTTATTCATATAATGTGCAGTGATATATGGTATAGTGCTTAGGGTCCTGGGTATGGCTAGAATGGGATAGTTTATCCTTAATACCTTCTTAGCCTTATTATGTTAGTTTCTTGGATATAAATAAGATATTTTATCATTATTCTCTCATTATCTTTATTATGTAGTTTGTTGGATATTTAGGTGTTGTTTACATTTCTACTTACCAGCTAATATATTTGCATTATCATTTTAGCTCAGTTGATATTTGCCTACTAAGTACCATATGTTTGGTACTCATACTACACTTCTACAGCCTTTAGATCATAGTACGAATTCTCACTATTATTTTGCATATCATGCAGAGCAACTATTATCAGAGACATAGGTTGAGCTCCTGGCATTCGGAGTATTACTATTTCTCACTCTTACATAGTAGAGTAGTCTCTATGTTTTATCCAGAGATAGGTTGTAGCAATATATTCACTTTGTATCTCATTTTGTAATAATATTACATTAGTAGATCTTGTACTAATTCTAGTAGGTTTTGGGGATTATTTTATGTATTTCGGTCTTCTTCTAAATTTTTTCTACAATCTTCCTTCTTTTCTTTTGATAGTCCACTACTAGTAGTCCCATACTATGGGTTGTCTTACCTGCTGGTGGTTTATAGTGGGTGGCATTATGACCTGAAAAATTAGGTCGTGACAAATTGGTATAAGAGCTAGGTTTGCCGGTGTGTTGGTACATGAGATAAATGTCTAATAGAGTCCTACAGATCGGTGTGGAGACATCTGTAACCTATCTTTGGGAGGCTTTAGGGCATTCTTAGGAAACTTTGTTCTTGGTTCCTTGTCATATATTTGTATTTTTATAAGCCTCAATTACATTCTTTGACCTTTTCTATCCCAGATGGATGAATCATGGTTATCAATAGATGTGGATAGGACTTCAACACTCATTTCCAAAGCTTCAGTGCAGTATCGGACTAGGAAGTTAGGTCTATATGTCGAATATCTTTAGCATTTGTTAGAGGATTAGAGGCCAACCCAAGCCCTGATATAGTTTGAGAAGGCTTCGGCCTTTCGAGATTCCGCATTAAGGATCTCAAGTCATTTAGTGGATACCTCAAAGTTAGAGATGGCATTCGTTTCATTGAGAAGTTCTCAATCTAGAGTTGCATTTATTGTTGCTCATCAGGGTTCCTTGTTGGTTTAGAGTATGAGATTGGGTTTTGAATGGGACAGGTATATTCCTATGCTATATCCTTCAGAGCATCATATGGTGCATGGATTTATTAGAGGATTAGAATTGCCACTCTATTTGGCATCAAAGCATTTGATAGAAACTGGGTCTTCCTACTCTCAGGTTATTAATCGGTTCTACACAAGTAGCATTTTAGACTATAGATAGCTCTCAGATTAGATGTGTAATAACCCTTCAGGTTATTTTTTATATTTCCACATATTTTCACTATTTAGAGATTTCCTATAGCTTTCCAAAGTCATATATGACGTAGTGAAATTGGCAGTTTGGTTATAGAGCAATTTATTTGGTTTTTAGTGCCAATTCTCTATTATGGAGCCATTACTGGTTCTAATTATCTATCAAGCAAAAAATTTAGTCAAACAACCTTACTTTTATAATTTTTACAACTCCAACAACTCTAAAACGTTGATTTTAGGTTGGGTGGTCCTTTTGTTTGGATCCTGAAGCACTCAGACTTATTTAAGGCTATTGTCCGAAAGTTAAGAAAAATGATAAGCGTGTGTGGACCCACTTTTCATTAAAACAATATCGTATGGAAATATCAATGGTGTCATTGAGTTTGGAATGTCAAATTTGATAGAGCATCATAGTTTGTTATATGAGATTTTGGATGAATTCGGAGGATTGGAAGAGACTCAAAAAAATTCCAAGTCTCTAGCCGGTTCCTAATATCTGGTGTGACCGTTAAAGTGGCCATTTGGGATCTTTAGCAGACGACACTTTAGCATCCTTTTTTGTGCTTTAGCGGAGGGCACTTTAGTGGCCCATTGGGCGCTTTAGCGGCCCTGCTCATCCAAGCAGGTATCGCTTAACCAGTACCTGGGAGCTTTAGTGTCTAGTGCTAAAGCGGCCCATGGTCCGGTTTAGCATCCCAATTTTAGGGTCGGATACCACTTTATCGGCACCGGGCTCTTTAGCGGTGACCGCTAAAGCAACCCAATGTTTGTTTTAGCGGCACTCACGTGCCTTGGAAAGGTATAAATACCCGCTTAGCCCAATTTTTCACCATCTTCACCCATTTCTTAGAATCTAAAACCCTAAAAGGTGGGAGTTCATGAGCAAATCAATTGTGGGTGATTGTAGAACTTTAGCATCATTAATTTAGGCAATTTCCTATTTAATTTGCAATGAGATATCATTATTTTTATGGTTGTTTTCTCTATTTTTTTTATAAAATCTCTAAAAGCTTGGTGACTTGATTTTAGCACCATTATTGCTCGAAATTCACCCATTTTAAAGGTAAATATTCCTTAATCATAGAGGGACATTAGGTTGGATTTTCATAAATGGGCCCCATATTGGATTTTTATGTTTTTTTGACCTGTATAACAATAATGCAATATGGGTATCATTATTCTTATATTTATGAGCTAATTATTATTTTTATAGCGTGGCACCTTGCAGAAACTTATGGAATGGTAAAATCGGCAATTTAACAGATTCTTCGGGCTTTTCTTTGTCATCCAGGTAGGCTAGGTTTACCTTCCTCATAGATTGAGTTATCTCGTAGTAAACTTATGATATTGTGCTAAATATGGGGTAGCATTTAGATGTTAGAGGTATGAATGAGAATATTTTTCTAGTTAGACCGCTTAGGCTATGTTGAAATGATAAACTTTGAGTAACTAGCATAGTTATTCATGTCTGAGGAGAACTGGGCTTCATAGTTCATTTTTAGAATGAAAATTCCTTAATTACTTAAGCTAGGTAAAACTGCCTTAGTCATGTTTAGGGTGGGATTGTCCTTAGTTTCTTAAGTTTAGGGAAATTTGCCTTACTTGCTATTATTTTTGTTTGGATTAACTTAGTTGTTCTTTTTGGGGAGGATTACAATCTTAAGGCTAGTTATGGCTTACTTGACATCTAGAAATGAACTTAGATACCTTAGCCTAGTCCAGGGTAGAAGTTGCCTAAAATAGATTTTGAAGATTAGAAGTGGGCCCTCCGATCCACCTTAGGTCATGACTCGTGTTAGCCTTGTAGACTTATTTACGAATGATATACTCTTACTAATGGTTGGTTTGACACTTGAAGATATTGAATATATTTATTGATCATGTTAGTTGGATGTGGAAAAATTGATGCTAATTTTGAATTTTGCTAATGATGTTTCTTATGTAGGTTCTTAATGATATGATTTAAAGATATGACTTGTGATATGTCATCCTTCAAATCCCATTGAGGCAGACAAGCATTTGTAGCTGAATAGGCTCGAAAGGACCAATCTATGACTTTGTACGTCTCATGAATATAAATATGACAACCAAAGACTCTGCAAAATATGGATATAATGCATCGATGAGAATAAACCACGTAGGAAAGCACAAAACTATATATATAAAACTCGGCCGTTGGGGAGACAACATCAAAAAGACTAGACACTACCACACTAAACTTTACATCGGTCTACAAAGCCTCTAAAGATACATAGATTTAGGTAAGGACAAACCCCCTCCTTACTATTAACTACTGTACAATTCTAAATTATATATAACAGACTCAGAAAGCCCCGAATCAATTTGGATCTCACCAATAGCTGATTGATATTCAATGCTTCTACTAAGAAGGTGTATTAGCCAAAACACCTATGCTTGTAATATAAAATGCAGGTCCCCCATAAAGGACGTCAGTATCAAAGTAAGTACTAAATATGTAAGGATGAAAGTAATTACACATGATGCAAGAACTCAATTGAAATTAGATACAGGTGTATAAATGATTCAAGTGGACCACCTTTACATATATTTGTAAGATTAGGTAATTTACATTTTTTTCTTTATTTCACCCTTCTTCCTTTATAATTTTTGAAATCCATATTATATAAATGACCAGTTGATCAGCGGTAAATATACAAATTGGGATTGGCCTACGCTAGGCTTACACCCCTGAGCTGCCACCTATGTATAAACAAATTGGGATTAGCTTATGCTAGGATTTCACCCTTGAGTTTCCACCCACACATAAAGGTATTAGTATTAACCCTTGCTAAGTTTACTCTCTTGAGCTGCCACCCATTCAATTCAGATTTGTGTTACTTAGTTTATTTAGCCTTTAACACTGTTACTTTGCTGGTCATAAAATTATCATACTTTGGAACAATAATCTACCAATATGCAATGTGTGAATAAACACTTAATACAATAACAATAAGGTAGGGAGCAGTTTGTACATGAATGAAATATTTAAGAGCTAAAAATAACACATAGGTCTTATTTGAGTTAATGGAGAACTCCTAAAACTTACTAGTAAAAGTTGACATGCAGACTTGATAATAAGTACATATTAAGGTGTTTTAACATATTAGAGAGAGGGGACAAGGTCATTAGTTAACACCCTGGTTTCTGGACCATAGAAATTTTCCTTGATTTCTAGTTTAAGGAAAAAATACAACTTAAAGGAACGATTTGTAGACTTGGATATGGATGGTATGGTCCAGTCGTATGTTGACCAATGTTGATTGGTGGAATAGATTTTAGTTACTGGAATGGGTACGACTTGGTGGTTTAAGTCATACTGGTGGATATAGATTGTTTGGTTCCTTTACTTAAACTTAGACTTGGTAACTTAAGTTGGAGCTTAGTACGAGTGGCTCACCATGAGTCATAAGCTAGGGTACGAGTCGTACCCAAGACTCATATAGTGGTCAGTGTTCAAACCTCCTAGATTTTATCCTGTCAGGGGTATGTTTTATGGGTACTAGTCGTAGACATAAATACGACTTGGGTTTAGGTGTGTCATACCTTAGACAGTGTTGGGTCTAAAAGGGAAATCCTAGGGTACCAGAGGTGGGTACCACTCAGACAGGTTGGGTACGACTCGTAAGGATCCATCATACCCTATGATGGGAATTTCATGTAGTTTAAGTGAAGGTAATCTAGACATTTCCCTACTTATCCAAATAAGGTCCCATGACTTATATTGCACTTGGGAGGTTATTTGCCCTATTATTCTATTCTTAAAAACTTGGAAAACCCGCTTAAATTCTCTCTAGAGTTATTGGGCAAAGGAAGCTAGGGTTTCATCTTAAGGAGTAAATTCGGGCTAGTCTTGGTGATTTCTCTCCATCATCATCTTTGTTTAAGGCATGTTCTCTTTTCTCAATATTAGTTCCTATTAAAGGCATGGTTTTATGCAATATTTTCATGATTTGAATGTTGTATGATTATGGGCTTTCATATATGATTTGGGGGTTTGGGTTATAAATGCTTGGCTATGGTTTTTCTATGTTTTAATTATACTTTTATATGAATTAATCGTGGTTTTAGATAATTGATTGCATGGAAATGGTCATTTGGTAATCGACTTTGGTTTCGGAAATACTATGCCCTTAATGTGTTTGATAAAATGCCTTTATCAATGTTCTTACTATAATATCAATTTTTCAATGGAACTTATCCATGGTTTAAACATGGTAATGAAACCCTAAATGATATGAATGGTTTAAATGGTTTTAAATGGATAGAAAATGCCTTGGTGGCCATTGTTTTGGTTAATTGGAAATCATATGGAGTACATGGGAATCCCCTATGGTTTTGCTAAGTATAATACTTGCAAGTGATTGTTTGTATGACGATACCACTACTAGTAGCCTTGGTTTATAATAATGGAATAATGGTTTGTATGAAAAATGGTTTTAATTAGGCTTAAAAGAGTGAGGTTTAGCAAAGTCGTGGAAGGTAGAGGTCTCGAGGGGATGTAAACTGGAAAATCATATTTGTTGATGTGAGGTTTGGTCCTAGCGATAGTATGCATGATGTCACACTATATCTTTGGGAGATGTACTAGTCATCCTAGGTTTTTATCCCTTGTTGTGCGGCTTCACGCACTGGGGCCTTTTCAGTAGGGAAAGCTGAGATGATATAGCTCATAGCTAGTTTAGGATGGCAAAGCTGAACCTATCCCTCTTTCCCGGCAGGGGGAGCTGAACCCAAGTTTTAATGACATGCTAAACTCGGTCCCCTTTTATGTATATATATGGTTGTGTGCATATGGATGGTTTTTACTTGGTTTTATAAATGGAATTATTTTATCTTTATTTTGAGTTCATGTTAGCATTTACTCGTTAACCCATCTTTGGGCATTGTATCCCTATGCGATGAAGGAATCGGCTATTCCACTCCTCCTACTTAGAAATTTAGACTTCAGAGTCAGTATTTGGATTGAATGATGAGCTTTTATATATTTGGAAGGCTCCATTTCATGTATGTTATTTCATACTTTAACTTATTTATGGATACTGATTTTTGTTATGGTTAGGGGTATGTCCCAACTAGGTTTTGGTATTGTTTTGGTTAGAGCCTTTATGGTACTGCTATGGGTCGGTATGGACGGGATCGATATTGGAGTCGACCTTAATATTGGCATTGATATCAGGGCTGAAATCATTAGAGAAAATCTATCACTGTTCCATCATATTTTATTTTTGGATTAATCATATTATGTTTTGGATCTCATTTGGCTATGGCCTAGTTTATGTCCCTTGGTTCGGTATTGGTTTGACTTGATTTTTTGGTTGGTATAGTTTAGTGGACGGGATTACTTAGTAGGGCTATTATAGGAATAGACCTATTCCAAAGTCAGTCCTTGTTTAGTTATGCTATCTTATTATATGTTCAAAACTCAGCTAACTCAAGGTATGCTACTGAAGTTTGGTTGGGTAACATGGGGTGGTCCCCGGTCTTGGTTTGACTTGGGATGCCCATTATGATAAGCCCTCCGATTGGGTCATGTTAACTTGGTATCAGCGCTTTAGGTTTATGGTTAATTGGCTGTCCACAAAGCCATATCTAGTAGAATCTCTTTTAAGGGTGTGTAACAAGCCACACTCATAAGAGAGAAGCTACAAGGAATTTAGGACTGTTTTACTTGCTTGGTATTCTATTTTCAAGATTGGAGTCTAAGTCCTGGAATGATACTCTAATCCTGGATTGTTCAGTTTTTAGATCATGCCTTGATGATCTGGAACACAAAAAACTCTTCAATCCCATCTAGGGATAATGTTAAAGGGGTACGTCCTACGTCTGGGGTTCATCTTCTATCTCATGGTCCTATACCTAATAGTTTTGGAGTTCCTCCAACTTCTACTATTTCTCCTTAGGGTGAGGTGACTAATGCAGAATTTTGCAAGTCTATTCATACTATTGATTAGTTGGTTGCTGCTCAGGCTGAGCGGGATACGCCTGGTGGGTTATCTGCTGAGGCTATAAGGGTTGGTCCTTGTATAAAACTAAATCCTCCTACTTTTACTGGTGTGAAGGTAGAGGAGGATCCTCAGGGTTTCTTGGATGAAATAGAGAAGATATTTAGGGTAATACAAGCTACTAATATAGAGGGTGCAAACTTTGCAGCCTATCAGCTCAAAGATATTGCATACCAGTGGTATAAAGAGTGGGATAAGGATAGAGGTGATGTGGAGGAGTAAGAAGGATGCTCTTTTGGAGCTTTTTTAGATCATTTCTTTCTTCAAGATTTGAGGAAAGGAAAAATGGAGGATTTTGTGAATCTTAAGCAAGGGAGAATGTCTGTTAAGGAATATGCCTTAAAATTTCACCAGTTGTCAAGGTATGCTCCTAATTTGGTGGCTAACGTGAGAGCGAGGATGAGAAAGTTCTCTTGTAGGCTATCTTGATATTTTGATCTTGGAAAGAAAAAATTCTTTGCTGATAAAAAAAATATGGACATTTCTAGGTAGACTGTTCATATGCAGCAGGTGGAGGATAAGAAGCAGAAATAGGCGGAGTTCAAAGATCGGCAGGGTAAGAGGAGCTTGTTTTAGATCAGGGAGGTGCTCAGTTGTAAGGTGGTCAGGGTGGAGGTAAATGGCCAAGAAAGAAATGGGGGAGTTCTGGTTCTTTCTCTACTACTAACGCTCCTTACCTGAGGTAGTCGAGTGATAAACATCAGCAAGATGGTGATAAATTTTTAGCACAAGGTGCCTAATCTCAGGCGAGTAGGAGGTCAATTGATTTATTTATGCCCTCCTTGCCAGTTCTACGGTCGTCTTCATCAGGGTTATTGTGATAAAGGAAAGGACAAGTGTTTTAAATATAGCCATCCAGGCCATATGCTCAAAAATTGTCTAGTTGGTAAGGGAGCTCTGTGGTTGCTTCATCTTCTACACCTGCCCCTAGTGGTGCTGCTTTGGTGTCTGCTCCTACTTCTTATATCAGTAATGGCTTGAATTGGTTTCATTCTCTTACATGTCGGTAGTAATCTGAGGCATCACCTGATATTGTTATTAGTACGTTATAACTCTTTTCTTGTGACGTGTATTGTCTGCTTGATCCAGGGACCACTCTTTCTTATGTGGCACCACTTGTGCCTGTATGTATTGGTTTTGATCCTAAGGTTGTTTCGAATCCTTTTTTTATTTCTACGTTGGTAGGTGACTCGGTTATTGTTGAGAGTGTCTATAGGGGGTATGTGGTATCTGTTGTGGTAGGCTAACTTTAGTGGATTTGTTTGAACTTGATATGGTGGATTTTTATGTTATTCTGGGGATGAATTGGTTACACTCTTGTTACATGTCCTTGGATTATTGGACCTGTAAGGTTATCTTTAGGTTCCCTGGTGAACCAATTATAAATTGAGAGGGTGATTTTCTAGCTCCTAGTGGGAGGTTTATTTCTTATCTTAGAGCTCGGAGGTTAATCTCCAAAGGATGTCTTTATCACTTTGTCCAAGTTAAAGATTCTAACTCGAAAAGTCCTTCTTTACAGTCAGTTTTAGTGGTAAATGAGTTTCCTAAGGTCTTTCCGAATGATCTTCCTAGTGTTCCTCCAGATAGGGAAATAGAGTTTCGTATTGATTTGGTTTCGAACACTCATCCAATATCTATTCCTCCTTATAGAATGGCTTCGACTAAGTTGAGGGAACTCAAGGATCAACTTAAGTATCTTCTGGATAAGGGGTTTATCTGTCTTAGTGTATCCCCATGGGGTACACTAATTTTGTTCGTGCATAAGAAGGATGGTTCCCTTCGGATGTTCATTGACTATCGGTAGTTGAATAAGGTAACGGACAAGATCAAATATCCTCTTCCAAGAATAGATGACTTATTTTATCAGTTGCAAGGTGTCAAGTTCTTTTCTAAGATAAATCTTCGGTCTGGGTATCATCATTTTAAGATTAGGGAGGAGGATATCCCTGAGATGGCTTTTTGTACTTGGTATGGGGACTTTAAATTTTTGGTGATGTCATTTGGTTTGACTAATACCCCAATGGTATTTATGGACTTGATGAACAAGGTTTTCAGGCAGTTTTTGGATCTCTTTATTATTATGTTTATTGATGACATTCTTGTCTATTCCAAAAATGAGGTGGATCATGCTAATCATCTCTATGTGGTATTGTAGACCTTGAAGGAATAGCATTTGTACGCCATGTTCTCCAAGTGTGAGTTTTGGTTGAATGCTGGGACTTTTCTTGGTCATATTATTTCTAGCGAGGGGGTCATGGTGGGCTCGCAGAAGGTTGATGTGGTTAAAAGGTAGCCTGGACCTACGACTCCAATCAATATTTAGAGTTTGTCGGGTTTGGCTAGGTATTATTGGCAGTTTGTGGAGAGGTTTTCGATGATAGTTGCTCCTTTGACTAAGTTGACTCTAAAAAAGGTAAAGTTTTCTTAGTCGGATACTTGTGAGAGGAATTTTGAGAAGTTGAAAGATAAGCTAACTTTGGGTTTGGTCTTGACATTGCCTGAGGGTAGTGAGGGGTTTGTGGTTTATTATGACGCATCTAGGGTGGGACTTGGTTATGTCTTGATGCAACATAGGAAGGTGATTGCCTATACCTCTAGGCAATTGAAGGTGCATAAGAGGAATTATCCTATTCATAATTTAGAGCTGTTGGCGGTGGTTTTTGCTTTAAAAATATGGAGGCGTTATTTGTATGGAGTGCATGTAGACATCTTTTCTGATCATAAGAGTCTACAGTATGTGTTCACTCAAAAAGAGCTAAATCTTAGGCAAAGGAGATGGTTGAAGCTTCTCAAGGACTATGACATGAGTTTTTACTATCACCTAGGTAAGGCTAATATGGTTGCTGATGATCTTAGCTTGTTATACATGGGGAGTTTCGCTCATGTGGAGGAAGGAAAGGCGGGAATTGGTGAAGGATATTCACCACTTGGAAAATCTTGAAGTTTGTCTTTTAGACTCTGAGGGTAGTGGTATGGTGGTATAGAAAGTGGTTCGGTCATCTCTTAGCGAAGAGATTAAGGAGAAGCAAGTGCCAGATCCTTTCTTGATGAAAATCAAGAGTACTATGGGTATGCAGAAGGTGATGGTGTTTGAGATCAGTGGCGATACTACTTTACGGTATAAAGGGAGGTTGTGCATTCCTGATATCGATGATTTATGGCAAAGGATCTTGGTAAAGGTGCATGAATCAAGATACATTGTACATCACGGCTTGACAAAGATGTATCATGATCTCAAGGAGATTTATAGGTGGAATGGTATGAAAAGAGAAGTAGTTGATTTATTGGCCAAGTGCTTAGTGTGTCAACAAGTTAAAGTTGAGTACATGAGACTTGGTGGGTTGTATCAAGAGATTGTTTTTCCCGAATGGAAATGGGAGGTAATCAATATGTATTTTGTTATCGGTCTTCCTCGGTCTCAGAATCAATATGATTTGATTTAGGTCATCGTGGATAGGATGATAAAGTCTGCTTACATCTTGCTAGTGAGGACTATCTTTTTGGGATTATACAAATTTATATCTTTTGGAGATTGTGAAGCTGCATGGGGTACCTATTTCTATTATCTCTAATCATGGTATGCAATTTTCATCTCATTTTTGGAGGTTTTTTCTGAAGAGATTAGGTACTAAGGTGAGTCTGAGTACTATTTTCCATCCTCTGATGGATAGGCAAATGGAAAAAACCATTTAGATATTGGAGAATATACTTTGAGCATGTGTGGTTGATTATGGTGGTAGTTGGGTTTAGCATCTACCTTCGATAGAGTTTTCTTACAATAATAGCTATCATTCTAGTATTGGTATGGACCCTTTTGAGGCATTGTATAGTATGAGGTGTAGATCTCCTATTGGTTGGTTAGAGCTTGGTGAGGTGGGTCTGTTCGATCTGGATTTGGTCTATCGGGCAATGGAAAAGGTGAAGGTGATTTGGGATAGGCTTAAGGTTGCCCAAAGTCGCCAAAAGTACTATGCGAATATAAGGCGTAGAGACTTGGAGTTTGAGGTTGGGGATAAGGTGTTCCTTAAGGTATCTCCCATGAATGGAGTAATGCGGTTTGGCAAAAAGGGGAAGCTCAGTCCCCGGTGTATTGGTCCTTATGTGGTTTGTGGAGGGTTGGAAATGTTGCTTATGAATTTAAGTTTTCTCGTAGTTTGAACTCCATTCATCTGGTATTTCCTGTCTCTATGTTGAGGAAGTGTCTTGGTGATCATTCTTTGATTGTTCCTTTGGAGGTGTTAGGTATCTTGACTCTCTGTCTTATGAAGAGGAACCGGTTGAGATCTTGGATAGGCAGGTTCTTTGGTTGCAAACCAATGATGTGGCTTTGGTTAAGGTTCTATGGCAGAACCATAAGGTGGAAGAAGCTACATGGGAAGCAGAGGAGGACATAAAGTACAAGTATCCACATCTATTTTCTGCTCCTAGGATTCGTGCGGAAGGTATGTGTCTTCAACACATCTTTATTTTTTGAGTTAGTTAATGGAAAGATTAATATGCTTACCTCTTTGTTTTCAAACTTTGTTAAGGATTAGAAATATATTTGATAATGTAATGACTCGTATATGCGGTTACCCCTACCTTGTCTGTCATTCAGGGATGAAACATCCTGGTTTCTGGACCTTAGAAAATTTTCTTAATTTCTAGTTTTTTTGAAAGATACGACTTAGGGGAATAAGTTATACACTTGGGTACAGGTGGTATGGTCTAGTCGTATGCTTACCAGTGTTGGTTAATGGAATGGATTTTGGTTACTGGAATAGGATGACTTGGTGGTACGAGTCATACTAGTGGATATTGATTATTTGGTTCCTTCACTTAAACTGATACTTGGTAACCTAAGTTGGATCTAAATACAAATGGCTCACAATGAGCCCTAATCCAGGGTACAAGTCATACCCAGGACTCGTATAGTGGTCAGTGTTCAAACCTCTTGGATTTTATCCTTCAAGGGGTACGGTTTATGGGTACTAGTCATACACTTGAATACAACATGGTTTTAGGTGTGTCGTACCTTGGACAGTGTTGGTTCCAAGGGGGAAAACCTAGGGTATAAGAGATGGGACAACTTATACAGGTTGGGTATGACTCGTAAGGGTCTGTCGTACCGTATGATGAGAATTTAATGCATTTTAAAAAAGTGCAATCTGGACATCTCCCCACTTATCCTGATAAGGTCCCATGACTTGTATTGCACTTGGGAGGTTATTTTCCCTATTATTCTATTCTTAAAAACATGGAAAACACTCTTAAATCCTCTTTAGAGTTCTTGGGGAAAGAAAGCCAGGGTTTCATATAATGGAGTAAATTGGGGCTTGTCTTGGTGATTTCTCTACATCATCATCTTTGTTTAAGGCATGTTTTCTTCCCTCATTGTTAGTTCCAATTAAAGGCATGGTTTTATGCAATGTTTTCATGATTTGAATGTTGTATGATTTAGGGTTTTCAAATATGATTTAGGGGTTTTGGTTATAAATGCTTGGTTATGGTTTACCCATGCTTTAATTATGCTTTTATATGCATTAATGGTGGTTTTGGATAATTGGTTTCTTGGAAATTGTTATTTGGTAATGGACTTTGGTTTTGGAAATACTATGCCCAAAATGTGATCGTTTAAATGACTTTTAACAATGTTCCCACTATAATATTGGTTTTCCAATGGAACTTATGCATGTTTTAAACTTGGTAATAGAACCCTAAATGATATGAATGGTTTAAATGGTTTTAAATGGAATGGAATGGCCTTGGTGGCCAAGATTTTGGTTAATTGGAAATCAAATAGGGTGCATGGGAATCCCCTAAGGTTTGGCTCAGGATAATACTTGCAAGTTATTGTTGGTATGACGATACCACTACTAATAGCCTTGGTTTATAATAATGGAATAATAGTTTGAATGGAAAATGGTTTTAATTAGGCTTAAAGGAGAAAGGTGTGGCAAAGCCATTGAAGGTAGAGCTCCTAGGGGAATCTAAACTGGAAACTCATATTTACCAATGTGCAGTTTGGTCTTAGTGACCGTGTGCATGATATCACACTATATATTTAGGGGATGTACTACTCATCCAAAGATTTCTTCCCTGGTCGTACAGCTTCACGCACTGGGGCCCTTTCAACAGGGAGACATTGTAATACCCCGAACTTTCTTTAAGTTGAGTTTCATCCTTAAGAAGAGCAAGGGCTGAATTTTTGACATGTGGAGAATTGAATAAGCTTTTCGTCGATACAAAATTTGTCAAAATCAGATGTCGGGGTAAAAAGTTATGGACGTTTTACAGAAAGATGTTTGAACTGCCCAGGTGTGACGGAAAGGCCGATAGACCATCGAGCTAGCGGCGGACCGTCGCCCATAGCCGTCTCCATGAGGCAGTAGTTGATATGCCTAAATTACAACTCTCATACGAGAATGTCAGCGGTCGCTGTCAAATATAGAACCCAACTAGGTTGGGTGTCGAATCCCACAGGGAATACTGTGTTACTAAGTATTGTACTTGTTACTGGACTGTTGATCGGAGGTTCCTGAATAGGGAGTTTTGGTTTAAATCTAAAGTGATAGTTACAACATAACAATGAAGCAATATATGTATTAATATTTGATTACAGAGAATGACAAGTTAGGGTTATGTCCACCTTGTAGCTTTTACTTCTCTATTAACTATGTGTATTAAGGATTTATACATGCATGCACTTATAGAGAGATGTATTCGAATTCTAAATCCAAGTGTTTCTCAACCATCAAGGATTAATTCACTTTAGTTCTCTCGAATCCAAAGTGTACAACCTATCATACGAACTCTCCAAATCATCTATCCTATTTAGGCATTAACGTGTAAAATAAAGGTTGGAAACCCTATTTTCTTGTGACTACTCTCTTTTCCAAACATTAACTTTTCTATCAAACAAATTATTGCTATAATGGCACATTTCCTATGTTTGCACCCCAAAGAATTCAATCATAATGAAGAGAGTAATGATATAAGTGAGTCAACACATCATAAATTAAAAAACCCATAGCAATAAAGAGTATGCTACAAGGTTTCCATAACCCTAACAAATAATCTTAGCTACTCATGAACCAAAAGGAAATAACCATAAGAATATTCATCATACCCAAGACTAGAGGATGATCTTAGTGACCACAAATTAGAGAAAGCAAGAGGAGAAAACATTTTTCTCCCTCTCCCCCTAAGCTAAGCAAACTTTTTCTTGTTTAAAAAATAAAATCGATACTCTCTAAAAATTTAGCCATAAGGCTTTTAATAACATCCTTCCCTATTAAATTGCTACTGAGTCCTCAACTATTTAAAAATATTGAGTTTACCCGGGAAAAGTTTCCATATATCAGATTCAGCCCAAAAGCTGCTTTTCTTTTATGTGAAGTTTCCTCTGCTATCCACAGGTCACCAAAGTGTCGTGATCTTCCTCATTAGTACCTGAAAAATATGCTAATCACATAGGTTAGCTCACTTAACTAAAAGTTAGACTAAAAGTGCAAGAATTATGTATTTTATCCTCAAACTTATCTAAAACATGGGTAAGTTATGGTGCTTAGACGTATAGATACGCCCAACATCACCACCCCACACTTAAAGCTTTGTTTTTCGTCAAACAAAATCATACATCCATGCAAATACCTAGCTAAACTTCACAAGGGAAACATAAAATTTTCAACAAGACATACAAAGCAATTATTAGCAAAGAGTAGATTTCTGGATCATTACTAGAAACAACTCACCCTCCAACATAGACTCATTAAGTTGGTTAATTAATAAACACAAGTTAATCCATGAAATCATATAAAACAAGCCAACAATCATCAACCATGTGCGCTCACACAAGAAAGTTACCCATAAACCCTCATAATTTTGTGTTCTTCAAAAATATAGGTGTAAGAATCAACTTGCTTTCTCTCACTCTCACAAAGAATTCTTAGATTACAACTGATGACCATATGCTTTCCCTTAGTGTAATGCTCCACTAATATCAGAATGCTAAGATTAGGATCAAATAGGTCTTTTACGGGTTGTAATGTAGGCTAAAGGGATAGGTAGGACTATTTTGGCCAGAAATAGTGATGTTTCCTAAGCGCTTTAATACACTACATTATGCCATTTAGACCAACTTTTAACAACCAATCTACCTTCCTTTCATCTACCAACCTCTTTTATTTTCACCCCATTTTATTACTCAATCAAAAATACTATGGTGGGAGTATACAACTCTTTTTATTTTGCATCAATTTCTTGTTATGCATCCCTATGATAGCCACCCTCAGCTTAGGCTATTTGCCTTAGTCGAGGTGCACAATGTCCAAGAAAGGACCAGGGCCAAAACAGGTTCATTATAACATGTTTGGCTACAAATTCATCACTTTTAGTGTAGCACCTTGCCACTCCCAATCACAATATTTTCATGTACCAATAACTAAACTTTGGGGCTTCACTTTCACCTTTTTCATCTTATTTTTACAAACTCTTAACTCAACTTGATTCTACAATTTAAAGTGCTTAGGAGATTTTGGATCAAATTATGGTCTTTAAAAAAATGGATTAGGCTACATATGAGGTTGGCAAAGAAAACAGCTAAAGGACCAATGGGTGTTCAACTAGGACAATGTACAAAGGCAGGTAAAAAGAAGATAAAAATAAGGGCTGCCAAAGAAATGCCTAAATCATCTCCTAAACCCAAAATCTTTATTTCGCTTCACACACACACTAGGCAAGTTCTAGCATCAATTGAAACAAATAATATGCAATAACCTTACACACACATGGCACATGGTCAACTTAATTAGGAGCATTATAGATTCTTGACCCAACAGATAAATAAAATAAACCATAACCAATTATCATAGCACAAGTCACAACTTAGAGCCTAAATGTTTCAATAGTAGTGATTCAGCACAAACTCATGTTATAATGCCATGTCGTCTATAAGAACAATTTTATGCAACAATTTGACTAATTCTCTCTTAAGACGGTCGTCATCCATCCATCATTGAGAAAAGTGACAAATCACGACTAACAAACTACAACTAAAAAAACTGTAGCAGACAAATAATGCGTGCAAGTAGTAGGCAATATAGCAGACAAGGCAATCAAGCCGTACTTGTACCCTCACCCCACACTAAGAAGGAACACACTGCCCTCAGTGTAAATAAATAAGTAAAAACCTGGTTAGTCAGACTCTTCCTCTACATCTGGGGTCATACCCCCGGCGTCAGAATCATTATCAGAGTCTTTATCACCAGAGTTGTCCTCTATATCAGAGTCTAGTAGTCGGTGATCATCGTCTGTCGACACATCATCATCTAGAGATTCTTCAAAATTTACCCCCTCTCCACACATGGCCTAAGCATGATCATTAAGCGGGTACTCATAGTCAAGCTGCCAAAGCTCTGCATTAGTAGGCACATTTATAGTCAGCTGCTTCAGCATGGTCATGAATTTACTGAACTTAGTATCATCGGCCTTCTTCTTTAGTCTCTAAGGAAAAGGGGGGGTTTTGAAAGAGTTTTCTCCACCACTTCCTTTTCATTGTGCTTTCCATTATCAATCTTTTTAGACTTCTAACAGCTAGGTGTAGTATCATGAATGACCTCATCCTGATTTTCAACTTCTACAGAATCATCACAATCGCTTCAACAATATTCTCCTCCATACTATCAACCACAGACTTACCCTTTGATGGATTTTCCAACACCTTACCACTCCTAGTAGTAATGGCCAAACATGATCCATCTTTTCTTGAATTTTGCATAGTGTCACTTGGTAAAGTGTCAGCTTTCCTTTGATTGAATGCCGTCGATAGTTGACTTATTCATTGTTCCAACTATTTTATTGAAGTAGAATGCGAGTCAACCAATTGATTCATTGAGGAAAAATCATTTCTTACCTCAGCTGCTCCCGTGTTGGTTGCCTCTACTCCTTTTAAAAGCTTGGCCACAATGTGCTCCATGGACATCTTCCCAGAGCTAGATGCAGCAGTTTCACAATTTCCAGGAGGGACATACAAACCGCTCTTGTCATTCTTATTCTTCTAATTCCCTTAGTCTCGGTCCTTTTATCCAAATTTTTCATAATAGTTCCGACCTTGGTTTCCTTGGCCAATGCTTAAGAAATCACCCTGATTATTCAAGTAATTTGCATCCTCCTCAGAATCGGAGTCAGCTCTTCCCTGTGATACAACAACTTTGACCTTTTCTATCTTCCCCGATAATAAATGCTTAGTAAGAATGTCCATCTAGGTTTTCATGTGGGCCATATCCTGGTCACATTCCTCTTCCCTTCGCCTCTGTTCTGCCGTTATGCTAATAAATACAGTAGAGTTTGCTACCTCAGAGTCCCTGGTATGCCAAGCTCTACTCTGCTTTGTCATACAATCCAGCATGTCAGATGCCTCAAGAAAAGTAAGGTCCATGAATGACCTACCCGCAGCATTATCTACCACTGGCTTAGTCACCGAGTTCAAAGCCCTATATAATATCTCCATCAAGTGGACATTGGTCATCTGATGATTTGGGAACCGCATAAGCTTCTTCTTGAACCTCTCCCAAGTATCATGGAGAGCTTCACTAGGAAGCTATCTGCAATTTCTTATCTCATCCCTCAATTGTGCCCTCTTGGATAGCAGAAAGAATCTTTCTAGTAAAGTGTCTTTCAGTTGTCTCCAATTGGTAATAGAGTTGGGAGTTAGCCCGTTTAACCATAGAGTTGCCTCTCCAGATAGAGAAAATGGAAATAAGCACAGCCGGATCGCATTCTGTCCAACCCCTGGATTGTCAAACGATTTGCATGTTGAGATAAAATTAATCAGATGCATATTCGAATCGTCGCCTGAAAATCCACCAAATAGCCCTTGGAGTTGCAATAGCTGGATCATAGTGCTAGTGATATTGAACTTGGCTCCGGGTGCTAAAGGCAGAGGAATAATAGCCCCCGTGGCACCAGCCCCATCTAAGTCATCATCATCATCATCAAAAGCAAACTGCACAGCTCTGCGTTCGGGTCTCATTTTAGCATGGTAATCTCTGTTGACATTCCTGTTCATAGGTTCAGCCAAATCCTCTGCAGGCCTTGGATTTAATATCTCATATTCACCCAGGTCTTCATCATCCAGATTGGTTACCCGACCTGGGTTATCATCATTCTGCTGATTTACTTGCGTAGCTACCAAAGAAGCTAATCTAGCCTGCTCCTGTTGAGCAGCTATCCTTTCCGGGTCTCGTTGTGCATCCATTCTGCCAATGAGATGTGGTTCAGGATTTATAGGTAATAATGGTTGACCCGATCTCCGCATATTTGGCATGCAATCCACTTAATCTGAACAAAACAAAAACAACAAACAAAAAGTAAAATTTTGGAAATCTTTGACCAAAAGGTCGATTAACAAACACAACCTTAGTTGACAACCGTATTCCCCGGTAACGGCGCCAAAATTTGACATGCCCAAATTACAACTCTCTTACGAGAATGTAAGCGGTCGCTATCAAATATAGAACCCAACTAGGTTGGGTGTCGAATCCCATAGGGAATACTGTGTTACTAAGTATTATAGTTATTACTGGACTGTTGATCAGAGGCTCCTGAATAGGGGGTTTTGGTTTAAATCTGAAGTGATAGTTACAATATAACAATGAAGCAATATGTGTATTAATATTTGATTACAGAAAATGACAAGTTAGGGTTATGTCATGACAATATAGGGTTATGTCCACCTTGTAGCTTTTACTTCTCTATTAACTATGAGTATTAAGGATTTATACATGCATGCACTTATAGAGAGACGTACTCAAATTCTAAATCCAAGTGTTTCTCAACCATCAAGGATTAATTCACTTTAGTTATCTCGAATCCAAAGTGTACAACCTATCATACGAACTCTCCAAATCATCAATCCTATTAAGGTATTAACGTGTAAAATAGAGGTTGGAAACCCTATTTCTTGTCACTACTCTCTTTTCCAAACATTAGCTTTTCTATCAAACAAGTTATTGCTATAATGGCACATTCCCTATGTTTTCACCCACGAGAATTCAATCATAACGAAGAGAGTAATGATATAAGTGAGTCAACACATCATAAATTCAAAAACTCATAGCAATAGAGAGTATACTACAAGGTTTCCATAACCCTAACAAATAAGCTTAGCTACTCATGAACCAAAAGGAAATAACCATAAGAATGTTCATCATACCCAAGACTAGAGGATGATCTTAGTGACCACAAATTAGAGAAAGCAAGAGGAGAAAATGTTTCTCTCCCTCTCCCCCTAAGCTAAGCCGTCTTTTTCTTGTTTCAAAAATAAAATTGATACTCTCTAAAAATTCAGCCATAAGGCTTTTAATAACATCCTTCTCTAATAAATTGCTATTGATTCCTCAACTATTTAAAAATATTGAGTTTGCCCGGGAAAAGTTCCCATATATCACATTCGGTCCAAAAACTGCTTTCCTTTTATGTGAAGTTTCCTCTGCTATCCACAGGTCCCCCAAAGTGTCGTGATCATCCTCATTAGTACCTGAAAAGCATGCTAATCACATAGGTCAGCTCACTTAACCAAAAATTAGACTAAAAGTGCAAGAATTATGTATTTTATCCTCAAACTTAGCTAAAACATAGGTAAGTTATGGTGCTTAGATGTATAGATACCCCCAACATCAGTAGTCCCATTCACTAGCCAAGTGTGATGGTCAGGACCGATGGACCATCGAGCTAGCGACGAACCATCTCCCTAGGCCATCGCGATGAGGCAATAAGTCCCAGTTCTGGTCCAGGTGCGATGGTCAGTCCTTCGGACCGTCGACCCAGCGACGGACCATCGTACCCCACCATCGCATGTCCCATTCAGTGATTTTTAGTCATTTTAGAAAGGGAATTTTGGTCTTTTTCCACCCTTTTTAGCACCTATTTATATCAGATCAAGGCTCCTAATCATTATTCATCTATAACATCAAAAGCTAGGGTTTCTTTCAAGATCAAAACCCCAAGAATAAGATCAAAACCCTTCTTCAATAAAACTCAAGAAACCAAGAATCTCTCGAAGAACCTTCAAGAAAGAGTCTCCTAAGGTATGTTAGATGTTGATTCTAGGTACCTTCCACCCAAGAAGTTCAAGAATCCTTTTCAAAAATTACGAAGTTTATGTATTTATGAGATTTCATGATTTATTTGTATTAAAGTTCATGATTATGTTTTGTTGAGTTTTAATTCATGATTTAGACTACAGATATTAAGAATTGATTCTAGCATGTGATTAATTATGTTATGTTCATGATAAACCATCTTCAAGTTGCATGTTGGTTGATGAAATCATGATACTTGGGCATAGTATTTGTTGTTTAACTAAAGCATGCTCCCCACATGTTTGACAAAATGCTTACGTGAAGGAAATAGAGTCAATATAGCATGGTTAGCAAGAAATCGCCAATTATATATACGTTCATGTAAGCCAAGTATTTGTTAAAAAGCCTTATTGAATGATTTATGATATGTTGGATGCATTCCCGTTCACGAGTATTCCTTATTGAGTGAACTTTGAGATATTGGTATGCACTTCCTATACCATTACATGTTCATGATATTCAAGTGATTAGGGAGATATCGCATTGATTATGTTGTGGATGATAGCCTATTGTTATGTCATGTACGAGTTGTCCTGTGTTATGAAATTTATGTTATCGAGTCCTGGGGATATCTAATACCCGAAATCTAGCTGCTTGTCTAGAGTTGAGTCAGTCTCAAGATAATCTCAGTCATGCTATGCTCAGTAGAATTCAGACAGTTACAGAACTTAAGGATATTCAGTGATCTCAGTATTAGTGCAATCCCGTCTCAGTATCAGTCTAATCCAACTTAGTATTCAGTTTCAACTCAACAGTATTTAGAAGTAACCAGTATTCAGTAGTACTTAGTAGTATTCAGTATTCATCTCAAACTTCCTGTGAAACTCAGTAGGCTAACAAAAATTCAGTAGCATTTAGCCAGATAGTAGAATGCAAGTGGCATTCCGTCAGATAACGGAACCAAGTGAACTCAGTCAGATCAGTCCAGAAATATGAATAGTAACAAATTCAGCTCAGTCTAAGTTCAGTTAAGAATTAGTTCAGAGTCCTTCAGTTGGGAGTAGGAACTAGCACCGAGCAAGGGAAGGGATGAAGGCTGCCTCGTTAGATAGGTAGAGTCGTTAGTAACATTCCCTAAACTCTAGAACTACATAGCCAGCACAGGACCAGGAGTCACCCGTTGGATTAAGGATTGACTATCATACTGCCTTAGGCTTGACTTCCTGTTCAGAATCACCCGTTAGAGAGGCTTAACCATAGTAGAGGTATTTACTCATTGCAAGGTATTGACACCCTTCCAGCTAGGGTTACAGGTTGGACCCCACTAGTTCAGATTTGGGGAATGTCAGTTAAGTGAGAACTCCCACAGTTGTATTTTCAATATCAGTCTTTAGAGTAGAACTCAGAAATCAGGACTGTCAGATACAGTCACCTATCTTAGTAAGGAACTTAGATAGTTCCATAGATTCATAGACCACCCGCTAGATAGGCCTGGTCTCACATAAAGTTAATCAGTATCAGTACTAATAGATCCAGAGATCCCATTAGATAGGCCTGATCTCAAACTTAGTTCATCATTTTTATTATTAAAAGATTTAGAGATCTTCCACTAGATAGGTCTGATCTCAGATACAATCATTCCTTATCATTATTAGTAGATTCAGAGATCATTCGTTAGAGAGGTTTGATCTCATATTTAGTTAGTCGATAGTAGCAAGTCAGAACTCAGTTATTGATACAAATAGATTCAGTTGTTCTAGGATACCAGATTTAGTGAACTCAGATATCAGTATTAGTAGACCCAGTCATTAGTAAGTCAGTATTCAGAAACCATTATTCAGAGTTCGTATTCATTGTTACTGCGATTCCAATTTTGCTCTGTGTGTTCATGCATATATCCACATTCAGTATTCTCATGTTATTCAGTTAAGTAATGTTCATGCATAAGCCCTTACATTCAGCCTTACCTCATCTAGCATACCAGTACATTCAAAGTATTGATGCATACTTTCCTGCACTATGGCATCTTATACCATAGGCTCAGACGTACGGAACCCAGAGCACCCATAGCAGTCCAGACTCAGTCAGCAGCAGTAGACATAGCAGTGAGTCCTCTTCATTCGAGGATGATCCGTATTTTATTATGGCATTAGATTCGGTTTATTTTGAGTAGATGGAGTTAGTTGGGGACATGTCCCATCAACTCCACAGTTCAGATAGTTTAGAGACTTTTCAGATAGATGTATCAGTATTCAGTTTTGAGTATTTTAGACATTTTGATCCTTATGGAAAGTTTTTGCCAGTTTTCTACATTTATTTCAGTATATTATGTAGTGCTCAGTTATAGGTACCAGCAGGGAGTTAGATTGTGGTCCTTTGGGATCATGAGCACCGTGTGGCATTTCGATTTCAGAAAATTGGGGTATTATGGACATCTCACTTAGACATTGCCCTAGCTCAAAGCATCATCATTATGTAACTAGACATCTCACTTAGACATTTTTACAAACACCTTATGTCTATACCGTCAACAAGGCTATTTTCATAGTGGAAATAATCAAGGTTAGGGTTACCCATGACCCGCATGTTAAACCATAAACAACAAGCATTTACATGTACAAGTCATCATCAATAATATGTTAAAACACAAGTCCAAGCTAGAATCATAATTAATCATCATTAAAATACAAAACCCTTTTCATTTGATTTCAAAACAAACATGTATACTTAATAATCCAAGTGGAAAATACATGGGTGTAGAGTTATTTCGAAAGTGGAAGAGGTATAAGACTTAAACAAGATGAATCACCAAGAATATTGACTCCATTTTGCCTCTTGAAGACCACTCTTAAAATCCTACCCTCCAATTCTTCAAAGATGAGCTTCAAAGAGTATTTAAGGCATTTGATCTATCAAAATGGATGTTTAGGAGGCTACACACACTTATATAGTGAGACGTCTTAGGGTTTTAGACATGGGAAATGACCACAAGGACCTTAGTTAAAATCTAAAAATTGACTTCATCCAGGGGTACAACTCACTTAAGTAGTCATACCCTAGGGTACTAGTGGTACCCTGACTCATACCCTAGTCTTCTCCTAGGTCACACACACTGTTAAGGGTATGACCATACACCACTGCATCATATCCAAAGGTTACAACTCACCCCTAACTCGTACACAACAACAGTACCTAAAATAGTCTACTTCCAAACTTATGACTCCCGTATATGACTCACCTAGGTATGACTCATTCCCTTAGGTATGACTGAGGGAGGATCACTTGTACCTAGGATAGTGAGTAAACCTCACCACGCTACCTAAGATATGATACAGGAAGAGGAGAAGGATACGACTCGTATCCAAGGGGTAAGACTTGAGCCCCTAGTCGTACAAGCCTTAGTGACACCGAAAAATGAATTTTTTCAATAGTTCTAGGTCTAGATGTTCCATTTATGTTTTGAGTATCAACCTTTATTCCTTAATCAGGTACAATATGACCCAAAAATGCATCAGATCTCATCCAAAACTAACATTTAGAGAATTTTGCATACAATTAACGACCATAAAGAATTTATAACAACTATCGTAAGTGACTAGCATGGTCCTATTCTAATCATGAATAAACTAGGATACCATCTATAAAAACTAACACAAACACATCTACGAATGTCTTGAACACCCCATTCATCAAATTCATAAAAATTGTTGGTGCATTTGTTAGCCGAAAGGCCATGACTAGACACTTATAATGATCATACCATGTTTAAAATGCTATCTTGGGTGTATCTTTCTCTTTGAACCTCACTTGGTGGTAGCCCAACCTCAGGTAAATCTTTAGGAAATACTTAGAACCTTGTAACTGATCAAATAAGCCATCAATTCTTGGAAGGGGATATTTGTTTTTAATAGTTATCATATTTCATTGACAGTCGATAGGTGTAATACCCTGTATATTTCTAAGCTAGAAAATGAACCGTTGTTCCTACACATGAAACCTTATATCCTGTGATTCATATTGGAGTACATGAATTAGGATGAGTATCCTAGTGATAATAGAGCTTATGATGTGTTAATCATGTTCATAAGAGTCACTTAGAGTAAGCCAAGCTAAGAACATTTGAATCCACAAAGTTTTCGTGTGTGATTTCAGATAGGTCATATTTAAACGAGAATAACTTGGTTTATAGGTGGTATTTTGGCAGATTTATACCCTCCGAATTGTAGAGAATTGAATAATCTTTCCATCGATACCAAATTCGCCTAAAACGGACACTAGGTGAAGAAGTTATGGCGATTTAAAGTTTCAGCAACGTTATTTCAATCAGTGGCGCGTCGCGCCGTAAGCCAAAATGACGTTTGTCAATTTCAGTGTCTCTCCGCGATTCAACCACATCACGGTGAGTTTTCAGGTCACAAACGGGGGGCAACACGCTATCTCCACATCGAGCTGGGGGCCGAAATCAGGTAATTTTCACATAAATTAAATGACACATCTAGAAGGGTATTTGGATCATCTTTCCACCGCTATATATATTCCACAAACATGGAATTAAGCCCTTATTTCACCAAAATATACGTTTTCTCTCAAAATCCTCTCAAGAATTTTCAATTGGGGATTCAAGTTCAGGCAAATTTCTCCATCAATCATCAAGAATCTTTCATATAAGGTATACATAGTGTTCATCTATGGATCCATTTCGTTCATAGATCTCAAGAACCATGTTTTAAATATTATATTATGATTGTCTTGTTGTGATATGACCATGCACATGTTGATAATTATTGTTTAAGTTTCAAGATTATATCTAAAGATGTTTTCATGAAGTATATGTGTTCATTAGTTGAAATCCATGAACTTTATGTGGTTTAAAATGGGGAAATTCATGAAAACACACCTAAGCTAAAAGAATACATGCAAAGTGTTTGATAAAAGGCCTAGGATGATCATGTCCCATGATTTAATAGTGCTTAAAATGACAAGTCCATGCTCTATGCTTTATGATTTCACATGAATTCCACGTGATTGATATGCGTCGCTGTTGTGATATGGATTGAGCATGATATTGAAGCTATGCAAGTATACACATGCTGTATGAATTTCCCTTCCATATGTAAGATGTTGAGAACTATGCTTTGTGTGAAATCCCCTACTTATTATATATGGTGAATTGTGGACTCTATTTTATGATCAAGTCAATTATGTGTGTCAGTTTCCTTCCATCGAGTCCTGGGGGTACTAGTACCCAAAAAATATAGTTGTGTGCCTAGATCCATATCATGTTATCACGATAATCTCAGTCAAGCCATGATCTATAGAAATCAGTCAGTCATGTGACTCAGTAAATCTCATGATCTCAATAAATTCTCAGATGGTAGTACTATTCCGCCAGTCAACGGAAGTCAGTTACTCAGTCCATGTACAGCCAGTAAAATCATGTTCAGTCTCTTCAGACGGGAGTAAAAGTTAGCACCGAGTGAACCTAAGGATGGGAACTCACCAGCCAGTTTAGGGTGTGATTCTTAGTAGTCATCCTTGTGTTCAAGAACTACGTAGCCAGCGTAGGTTGAGACATCTTAACTTGCAAGATTAGGGTTGATGAGGTGGCTAAACCTGTCAGTTTAGGGTTCCCACCATTCTCATTCGAGTACCTGCCAGCTAAGGGTCACTCACAACTGTCCTTACTAGTGGTGCAGTATTGACACCCTTCCAGTCGGGCCAGAGATTGGACCCCAACCTAGCTATATGCGTTATTGGGGCATGTCAATTAAGAAACTACCTCCCACAGTTTCAGTTCCAGTCTCAGTAAAAGTACTCAAATAGTTCTTCAAATTTCAGTACACCAGGACTGTCAGTTACAGTACAGAACTCAGGTAGTTCCATCAGATTCAGTACTGTCAGACACAGTCATCCATGTTATCAAAATTTCAGTATCAGTCATGTTAGATAACAGTAAACCATGTATTAGTGTACAGATGCAGATATCATGTATTCATGATTTTAGTTACTATGTATGCATGTTTGTACTCTTACGATCATATCAGTCAGTCAGTTAGCTTTGTTCATACATGTAAACCCTTTTTGCATTTAGCCTACCTCACTCGTATACTCAGTACTTTCAGTTGTACTGACGCATTTGCGCTATGGTGCTTTCTTATATGTTACACCATAGGCTCAGAGTCACAAGTTCCAGATCAGCAGTAGCAGTAGCATTCCAGTACGCAGAGTGGCAGTGAGTCCTCATCCATCCGAGAATGATATTATTTTATTTCATTCATTATTTCAGTTTAGTTTTGTTAGATGGAGTTAGTTGGAGACATGTTCCTTCAACTCCTTATTTTAGACAGTATTTAGAGGCTTTCAGATTTAGTTCAGATTTTAGATTCAGCTTTCAGTTGTTTTGGGTATTTGTTACCCTCTATGGATGTTATTATTTATCAGATATTCCATTTAGTTGAATTTTATGGCCTATTGTTAAGGTTTTCCGCATTCAAAAAGTATATTATGCAGTGTATAGGTACAGATATTTGTCATGGGTTAGATTGTGGTCCCTCGGGGTCATAAGCATCGTGTAGCATTCCAGTTCAGCAAATCGGGGTGTTAGAAACTTGGTATCAGAATGAAGGTTCAATAGAGTCCTACGAAGTCTGAAAGCCACATCTAGTAGAGTCTTGTGCATGAGTTTGTTGCGCACCACATTTATGTACAAGAGGCTATGAGATGTTTTAGGAACAG
The DNA here is from genome assembly GCA_030864225.1 of Capsicum baccatum var. pendulum. Taxonomy (NCBI): domain Eukaryota; kingdom Viridiplantae; phylum Streptophyta; class Magnoliopsida; order Solanales; family Solanaceae; genus Capsicum; species Capsicum baccatum. The sequence continues at coordinate 73,828,790 of CM061554.1, read as the reverse complement.
TTTCCCCTCTTTCAGTATTCACGTCATGCTAGTGAGCATAATCTCAAGTTAAACTCTCAGTCTAATCCGTTCTTCTCTTATTTCAGAATATGCCTCCAAAGAGAAGAAACCAGCCCGCTCTCAGCCCGAAGATCCTTTGGGCGAACATGTTTCTCATGCGGAGTTTAGGGTCGCATTCACCACATTTGCTCAGTCTGTGGAAACCAAAATGAACAGCCACCAGTTATTCCGGCCAATCCAGTGGCCAACTCAGCCGCAGCTAGGATTTGGGACTTCATCCAAATGAACCCTTCATCTTTCTTCGGGTCTAATTCTGATGAAAACCCTCAAGAATTAATTGACCAAGTCCAAAAGGTCATAGATATCATGGGAGTTACTTCTTGTCAGAGTATCGAGTTAGCCACATACTAGTTATAGGATGTTGCTCACACTTGGTACAAATAGTGGAAGTCCGAGCGGGTAAATGGTGCAGGTCCTATAGAGTGGAAGGAATTTGTCCCGGCTTTCTTAGATAGATTCTTTCCCCAAGAGTTGAGAAAGGCAAAAGTTCTGGAGTTCATCAACCTCAGGCAGGGAAATATTACGGTTAAAGAGTATTCTCTTAGATTTACTCAGTTAGCCAGATATGTCCCTCATGTGGTTGCAGACAACAGGGCTAAGATATGTAAGTTTGTGTCAGGAGTGAATGATAGCGTGGTAAATGAGTGTAGGTCTGCGATGCTGAACAGCGATATGAATTTAGCCAGGCTTATGACCCATTCTCAGTAAATAGAGGAGCATAAGATTAGGACTAGGGAGAGGCAGAACAAGAGAGAAAGATCAGGCAGTTTCAATTTTGCTCAACCCAAATCAGAAGGAGGAAATCGTTTGTAGTGCTGTCCTAAGCCAGCAGTTCCAGCTCCTTCCTCCGCCATTGCCCCAGTGCCAAAATTTAGAGACGACAACAGAGATCGAGCACAAGGATCTAAGTCTCAGTGCAGTATCAGCAGTGCCCGAACTAATCCCATGTGTCAGACTTGTGGTAAGAACCACAAGGGTACCTGTAGAGCTGGTAGCGATGTTTGTTTCGATTGTGGATAGCCAGGCCATAGGATTAAAGAGTGTCCGTAGTCAGGTTTACAGGGTCAGCAGAATCGTTCCATAGCCTAGTCCAATCGCCCAAAGCAGCAGGGTGACACTTCCAGTGCTGCTAGTGGGCAACGCCCAAACAGACTCTATGCTCTTCAGACCTGACAAGATCAAGAAAATTCTCCTGATGTCGTTACTGGTACGTTACATATTTTCCATGTTCATGTTTATGCTTTGCTAGATCCAGGTACATCCTTGTCTTTTGTTACTCCTTATATAGCAGGCAATTTTAGAATCAGTCCTGAAATTTTAGCAGAGCCCTTTTCAGTCTCTACCATAGTGGGTAAAACTATCATAGCTCGACAGGTATATAGGAACTACCTGGTTATGATATTTCCAATGATATTTCATCACAAATCATCACTCAGCTATAAAAGAAAAGAGAAGCCACTTCATCAAAAGGTTTTTTCAAATTCTAAAAAGTAAAAAAAAGAGGCAGCAAAACTCCATTTCATCATTGCCCAAGTTCTTAGCTATCTATGTAAGCTTAAATTGAAATTATTGAGTGAGTACTGATTTGTAATCGAACTACTCATGCTATAGGAGTAGTGTTTCTTTTGTGAGTTCTTAGGTAAAGTTACCTAAGTTAGTTGCTGATTAGAGGTAATCGATATAGAGATCCTTGGTAGAGTTACCAAGATGGGTGTATAGTAGAGTTGCTACAAGCGAAAGGAGCCTAAAGGTAGGCAGAAATCAGGACTGTAATCATGAGGCTGATTATAGTAAATTTCTTTGGTGCTTGTGAGGAAAAGCTATAGTTTTTTCCTTTATGGGTTTTCATGTAATAATCACATGTTCTTACTTCCTTTCACTATTGTTGTTTTTCCAGCACCTCATAGTTGTTTTACTATTTTATTACTTGTGTTTGACTTTGAGGGACCTAGTCCCTCACTATGTTGTGTAACCCCCAAGGGTTTACAATTTCTGTTGAAGTGTTTAAATTGTTAATTTCCAACTTTTTGGCCATTTTCCACTAAGTTAGCCCATTCCATCTAGCTCCGAGATATGGTTCAACTTACCAATTGGCAGGAGGAAGTAGGTACCATCATGACTCATAAATTAGATCATGAAAAATTGGTATCAGAACCTAAATTTCACCAATATTGTTGGTACAAGAACAAATGTCTAGTGAAGTCTCCCAGATCAGAATGATATCATCTATTTCTTATCTTTGGAAGGATACAGGACATTCTTAGGGGTTTTTTTTATTCTTTCACTCATTTAATTCTAAGAGTTTGTGGGTTTCTAAAGCATTCATTTGGTTTCACTCTTTCACGAATAGCTAGGACATATGTTACCGCTCCAAGATCTAGCCTAGGGATCCTTTCGCTATTCGTGGACAAACTAGAGGTCGTGAATCCTTCCCCATACCCTACTCCCGCTCCTAAGCCAAAGATTCTTCTACCCCAGCCAACGGTGGGACAGGGACCATCCCTGGCTCCGCAGGGATTTATTTTACCTTTAGTGCTCATGGATGTTTTTGATCAACTTTTGAGATTGGTTCGTTCATTATCTTGTAACGCCCCGAGATCTCATCCTGATACGTCACATGGTGCTTATGACCCAAAGGACCACAAGCTAACCCTTTTATTGATATTGGTACCTATGCACTGTATAATATCTGAAATAAATGCGGAAACTAGCCATAAGATTCAACACATCTATGAATACACAAAATTAAAAACTGAATACTAAAACATCTTTCTGAAAAGCCTCTAAACTATTTGAACCGTGAAGTTGATGGGACATGTCCCCAACTAACTCCATCAACTGAAAGTAAACAAAATCTGATGCAATAATAGTAAACTGAGATTCGTCCTCAAAAGAAGAAGACTCACGGTTATGGCTACTGCTGCTGGCTGGGACTGAACTGCTGAGGAAACTCTGGATCCTGTGCCTCTGAACCTATGGTGTCAAATAAAACACCATAGCACAAATGCGTCAATACAGGGATGTACTGTGTATACAGACGGGGTAAGGCTATATGCAAAGGCTCATGCATGCATAATATCTAAACTGAATAATCATGAAAATGCCGCACGAGAACACATACACATACATGAATGCATAGACTATAGTCACAATCATCACAACTCTAGAGACTGAAACTCGGATACTGCCTTACTGCAGACTGAACTCACTACTGACACTAAGATACTGAGACACTGACTCATCTAATACTGATGACTGAGAAACTGGATGTACTTACATTGATGATTGAATTCTGAGCTTACTGCTCTCGACTGACAAGATTAAAGATCAACCTCTCTAACTGATAATTACGGAAGCTATTATCAACAGTAAGGAAATGATCATATCTGAATCTAACAACAAGAATACTCAATAGAATCTGAGACTGTGATCAAGCCTGTCAGGCGGCATATCTCTAAATATGATATCAAATAACTGTATATGAGACCAAACCTATCTTACAGATGGTCTATGAATTAATGGAACTATCTGAGTTCCTCATAGAGATAGATGAATGTATCTGACAGTCCTGATTTCTGAAGATTGATACTGAGACTGAAACTGAAACTGAATCTGAAACTGAAACTGAAAATGAGACTGTGGGAAGTAGTTACTTAACCGACATGCCCCAACCTACCACAGGTGAGGTCCAACCTGTAACCCCAGCTGGAAGGGTGTCAATATCGTGCCACGGGTAAAGACCTCTCTCTGGTCAATCTTCTCTGACGGATGACCCTCAACAGGAAGTCGACCTAAGCCAATATAATAGTCAACACAGGTCTGGAGGTTAGGGATTGCCACTAACGACTCCAGACTCTCTCTCGCTGAACGGGAGGAGCTGTCATCCCTTTCCTCGCTCCTAAGGCTAGATTTACGATCCCTAAAGGGGTTACCACCCTAATGAAAGAAAATATGGGAGGATAGGTGGTTTATCTTAAACACAGTGTCCTTCTTAATGCGTTGTCCATCTTCTTTTGAAAGTGGACGCAGTAGGGGAAAGAACAAATCAGTATCCAAGAGGGTCGAGCGAATACCATCGTAATCACTCCAATAGGGGCGAATTTGGTTAACGAAAGGTATTCCAAGAATGATATCTTCAGTGATATCATCAGTAATAACAAAATTGTTAATAAGGCAAATGACATTGTTACAGACATGAGCTTTAGGGAGCTCATAACTAATTTTCATTTTTTCTCCAGTAGCAGAGTATAATCTAGATTTACTCTTCTGGAGATATCGGGTAGGAATTAGGCCTTTAACAATACAATTACTGTCGGCGCCAGTATCAAATAAGGCGACTCTGTTCAGAACAAAGTCATTGTCGATGACAATTTTTACAACGATATGTTCACTGTAGGCTTTAATGGCAGAAATGGCCTTTCCAGAGGAAGATGGAGCATTATTTCTAGGGAAAAGATCGGGTTCTTGACCGATCGGAGGATTGCGAGGAGATTCTGGTGCCTTTTCAGAAGGTACGGCAGATTTAACAACTTGGTCAGTAAGGATGTTGAGTTCTACTTGATCAAGTCTAATTTTGAGATTTTTAATCTCTCCCTTTAAACCGGCTATTTCTCCCTTAAGGTCAGAAATAGAGGGTTCTGAAGAAGTTTGGAATTTAGCCATGACCTTTTGCATGTTGAAGGGCTGAACAATTGGTTTGGCTTTAGGGGGGTTTTCTTCTTGAGAAAGCAGTCGTTTAAGCTCCTAAAGATATTTACTACGTAGGTCATCATCAGTAATGTGCTCAATAATGTCAAACAGGATTTCTTTAGGTTTCCATGTTATGACATTAATAGCTTTGTTGGAGCAAGTACAGAAAGTGTCAGTGCACTCACAATATTGCCCAGACTGGGAATTATCAGACTCATAAGCGGCGTTTATATATTCTTCGTCGCTATAGTCTTCGTCAGAGGAAGAGGAATCTGAAGCCGTGGAAGAATCATTTTCCATTATAGAAAATAATTTTTCTTTAGCTTCATCAAAAAGATCAAGTTGATTGATCTTTTTTTTCTTATTTGATTTGCAATCCTTCGCCCTATGGACAGATTTGCCACAAGTCCAGCAAGTGTCTTTGGTGTTTTTAGAAGACTTTCGTTTGGTCTTTCTACTGGGTTTATAGGACTCTTTCGTGTAAGTCCTTTTGGTGGGGGAAGATCTTTTAGTGGTCTTAAAAGGTTTCTTTCTTCGTTTCTTATGGGAAGAAATGTCAGTGAAACCATAATCATGGCAGAAGGTTCCTAGACCATACTTACTTTTCTGCTTAAGTTGCTGCTTAAGCTTGAGGTCCGTACAGAGATCTATCCCAGTGGAGGTGATAAAGCTTACTATGTCACCATAGGTAAGCCTATTGCAGGGAATTTGACCATTGAATCTATTCTTAATGGTTGTTCGAACTTTGTCAGCGAACAGAGGAGGAAGTCCACTGATAAATCTTTCTTTCCAGAAATCATTATTGCAGTCAGGCCTGATCAGGACTTTGACCAGGAAGGTATCTTTGTACCATCTAAAGTCTGCTAAGTTCTTGCAACGAAGGTTATTTAGGATTTCTAAGCTCCTATCTTGGAATAGTTTGGGCTCTCCTACAAAATGTCTAGCTATGTGATAGAGTAGGGTGGCGCAAGCATTTTCTTGTGCTTCCTCTACAATGTTTTCTTGACCGTTTACAACTCTCACTGTGTGTCCAGTGGTCGTAGCATTATATATGAGGTCTTTTTCTTCCTCAGAGACGTAGTTATCCCACCAATGTTTAATCATTCCGGTAAAACCCGAGACAACCATGGTAGCAGCTCCTTTGTCAGAGGAGCCTTTGATTTTGTAGGCGGTAATGGATACGGCCATTTCATGGAGTTTATTGTAGATCTGGTGTTCTGCCAGACCGTCAATATTCCATTCATTAATACCCCTTCCATCATGATTGCAGGTGGAAAGGTAAGGATGCTCTTCGTATTGAACATCGGGAGGAGAGGGCTTTTTGTAATAGTTCTTCTTGAGACTATATCTTTCGCTGGTAACAAAACCTTCCTTGTCTAGGTATCCCAAATCCCGAAGCTTTCATGATTGTGGAAACCGATGCTTCAGATATTGGATATGGAGGTATCTTGAAGAAAAGGGTAGAAATTAGCTCCCCCGAACAACTAGTTCGATTCACTTCTGGGATATGGAATACAACCCAGAAAAATTACAGCACGGTCAAAAAGGAAGTTTTGTCTATAGTGCTATGTATCACCAAATTTCAAGATGACCTTATTAATAAGGAATTTCTCCTACGAGTTGATTGTAAATCAGCTAAAGAGATTTTGCAAAAGGATGTTAAAAACCTTGTTTCAAAACAAATATTTGCTAGATGGAAAGCTCTACTATCTAGCTTTGATTTCCAAATCGAATTTATAAAAGGAGAAAATAACTCCCTTCCCGATTTTCTAACAAGAGAATTTTTACAGGGCCATGAGACCAGTGAATCTGGGGAAAAACCCCAAAGAAGAACAGTCTAGAATGGCAAGACCATTCGACTCTCCCTCAGCCTCAGCAAATCCATTACGACCCTCAGTTCTTCAAAGGCCGGTTCTCAAAACGGAGATTCAATCTCCAATCCACAACAAGTTTTCTGCATTAACAGAAGTTCAATTCACTATTCCTGATTGGAATCTAGGACCCATCCTATCTCTGAAAGATGACAAAACATCATATCAGCTTTTCAGACAAGAAAGGCATCTGCTTTATTAAAAGCAATCAGAAAACTTTAATAAAGTAAATCAATTATTTTTGCTTTCCAAAAGAAAGCACTCAGAAGTGTCGGCATAATCTCGACCTTCCACTTGTACACTTAGATGTACTCTTCCTTTAGATTTTCTGCCTATCTAAGGCATTGTAAATGTTCAGAGATGGCATTCAGAAATTTCCAATACTAAGAAATTCTCTCTGCCCAATCTCTCTTGTAACCTTATAATGTTTTTCTAAAAGTCTTCAATAAATTTGTTAGTTTGTTTAAGTTTTCTCTTTAATTCTTATTATATTGTTTTAAGTTCCGCTATAACGTTTACGATCCGTTTTCTGGTATCAAAGCCATGACGGCAGATTGTGTGCTTAGCATGAGCAGCTAAACACATAATTTGTCTAGAGCATGAGCAAAACTATGTTCGTATAAGAGCATATTACTTTAATCTGGTATGAATTAACTTAAGCTTTAATTATGTTACTATATCTTGTATTATAATACCCTGTACTCTTTTTAGTTCAATTCAGCTCATAGAGGCACACCAGAGACTTAGGACCTGAAATTTTAGAAAAATGTTGGAGACTTAGTCTCATTGTTTGCCTCTAAGCTTTGACGATTTTATTCATGACCTTTGAATGTCAATTTATAAGTTGTTTCATAATCAGGGTAGTACATAGTATCTTCGATGTGAGTTTCGGAATTATTGGAGAATGTTTGGGGCATATTTTGTTGGCCAAAAAAGAATGACAACACAATATAGACTAACCGCATTAGAGGCTGCATCAGCTAGTCAACGTGATGTGTCGCTAATTGCGTCACAGTGAGCGATGGAATGCCTCACTGATTGAGTCGGTACCCAGTTTTAGTTTTGTTAAAAGATGAATTTATGGGGGCATTTGAGTCATTTACCCTCCCCCAAATCCTTCCAAAACACATAATTTTATCCCTAAAAAGCATAGATGCTTCATCATTCATCTTTTTCTTATCCAAGAACAAAACCCTAGCTCCAATAATCAAGATCAATTCTATAACTCCTACTCCAAGAAAGCCTATAATCCAAAGTTCCATGTTCAATAACTTCAAGAACATAATTAGATATTCAAAATTTGAAGCTTTTAAATTCAATTCATCAGGCAAGGTATGTGGGTTATGAACAAGAATCCTCTTTCATCCTAGTGCCCAAAATTAGTTTTTGTAATGCCCCGTAAAATCCTCTTCCAGTCTGAGCCTTAGAGCATATTTGGTAAAGTAAAAATTCAAGTCAAAATGTTTAATAAATATCCTCCCAAGAATGAAATACTTTGCAATTGTGTCCTAATCTATTTGATCATGAATTAAGATCATAGAGCTCCCCTAACTCATGAACGAGTTGAAAACTTTCCTATCGTTCAAGTTTTAGTGACTGTCAAAATTGGGGTCAACTTCAATAGACCATATATGTTTTTAGATTAAGAATTGAGTGATTTTCTATATATCAAATGAAAGATCTTTGAATTATCTTTCCAACGATGCTAATTTCTCCTAAATCTGATATCGGAGCAAAGAGTTATGCCTATTTATTCCAGCATGTCAAGCTGGAAAACGGTGACGACGTTTTTGACGGGCTATCCATTTCTGAAGGCCTTTTTGATGACGTCGTCACATTCTGACGACATTTCTGATGATGTCATCAGCCCTGGGCAGAAAATCAAGAATTTGGACCCCTTTTCTGACGACCATTCATGACGGCCTATCACGAACCTGATGGCCTGTCACGGATGACGTCAAGTATAGTTTTTCAGTAATTCAAGGAAGTTTTTGCAAGGGTATTTTGGTCATTTTCAACCCTTTTTGAGCCTCTATAAATATGAGGAACCCTCATTCAAACCCTAATTCAATCATTTTCTTTTTCAACTCTCTGAAGAGAGTATAACTAGGGTTTTAATCAAGAACCCTAATCTTCCAAAAATCATCCATAAATCTTCAAGGTTTCTTCAAGAATAAAGTTCCCCAGTGGGGGCTTCAAGAATTTATTTATTTCAAGTTTGGATAAAGTTTGAAGCACTAAAGTTCATTCCATTACAAAGGTTAAGGTATGTAGATGTCGATTCTTGGGTCCCTTTCATCCAAGAAGCTCAAGAACCCTTCTTAAAACTAAAAGATATTTATGTTTATGAGTTGTTAATGATTTGTATTATTTGAAATGGATGTTTAATGTGTTTTTGAGTTTTTATTTATGTTTGCCTACAAAATTTATGAGCTTTGACCCTAGTATGTGAAATTCATGTGATGTTTGTGGTAGACCCTCTTGGAGTTGTTTTTTCATGTGATGTGTTCATGACTTTTGGGTGTAGAAATGGTTGAATAAGTGAAGAATGTTCCCCATAGGTTTTATAAAGAGCTTAGGTTAAGCATAAGGTCCGCTATATTATGTTGAATAGGAAACTCCAAATTGTGAGCTAGTCCATGCATGCCTAGTGTTTGATAAAATGCCTTAGTGAGTGAAATGTGCCAAGATAGCATGAAATCCCCAAGTAGGTGTAACATCGGTCAATTCTAGTGGTTGTTGAAAGACCCTAGGGAACAAAGGAACAAGTCGAGATATGATGGTTGTAAATTCCCCAATTTTGTGCTCTTTGATACATGTCAAGTGGTTAGCAAGTAAATAGTGACGTGTTAGTATGAAGTTTCCCCCAAATCAAGTGATATCCAAGTATATGACAAGACCGATATAGATATGAAGTACTTGATGTAAGATGTCATTTAATGGGGTATAATCTAATAGCATGTCTTCCCTAGGCAAGTATATGATGATGAATAGAGGTCTATATTTCCTAAATACTTAATGCGATGTCCTAAGGATCTTGAGAGGGAAAGTATGTTGTGATGCCCAACTACTTAAAGTGATTATTTAACGATTGTGATAAGACATGAATGATTGTAATGATGAATGAATGCTTGTAATGATGAATGAATGACGGTAGTGATGAATGGATGACCGTGATAATGCATGAATGATTTATGATGAAGAATGATTATGTCTTACTTTTATGTTAACGAGTCCTGGTGGTATTTATACTAAAAAATAGAGCTGTTGTCTAGAGCTTGTGTCAATTTTTTGATAGTTCCAATCGAGCCATGATTCTCAGAACTCAGTGAACTATAGAACTCTGTTTTCTCAGACAACTGCGAAGCTTAATAAAGCTCGGTAATCTCAGTTATCTCTGTAATCTCTGTATCACTAGTAACCTAGCCTCAGACCTATAATTAGCTCAGTTCTAATAATATTTAAGTGATTCAATCCTAATATTTGAAGCAATTCGAGTAATCCATTCAAGCTCTGTATCGTCAGATAGATACAATGATTCGATATCTTTACTGTTAGATACGGAAACAAATTATCTCAGCGTAAATTAATCAGACCTTTTGAGAAATATGATCAGTGTCAAATTCAGTTTAGATAGTGTTTAGTTGACAATTCAGTTTTGAGTATTTTAGTTAGGAGTAGAAACTAGCACTGAGCGAGCTCAAGGATGGGATCTCACCTACTAGTAGAGGGTGTGATTCTTAGAAGCAATCCTTGTGCTCCAAAACTACATAGCTAGCATAGGTTGAGACATCACACCTATTAGTTTAGGGTGGATGAGAGACATCATACCTTCTAGATGAGGGTAGATGAGGTGGCTTGACCTGCTAGATGAGGGCTCCACCGTTCTCGTTTGAGGACCTGCTAGATAAGGGTTATATAGAGTTGTCTTTAGTAGTGGCATGATAATGACACCCTTACAACTAGGGCATATATTGGACCCCACCTGTGGTAGGTCGTGGCATGTCGGTTAAGTGACTACTTGCTATAGTTTCAGCTTCAGCTTCAGTCTCAGTTTCATAATTAGTCTTCAGAAATTAGGACTGTCAGATACAATCATCTATCTTTATGAGGAACTCAGATAGTTCCATTGATTCATGGACCTTCCCGGCAGATAGGCTTTGTCATATATACAGTTGATTGATATCATGTGAAGAGATATACCACCAGACAGGCTTGATCACAGTATTAGATTCCTATTGAATATTCTTATCGTCAGATTTAGATATAATCATACTTCTTATCATTGATAATCGCTTCCAGAATAATCTGTTAGCAATGTTGATCTCTAATTCTATCAGTTGAAAATAGTAAGCTCGGAGTTCAGTCCTTGTTGTAAGCACATCCAGATCTTCAGTTATCAGTATCAGATGAGTCAATGATTTAGTATCTTAGTGTCAATAGTGAGTTCAGTCTGCAGAAATGTGGTATGCGAGTTTCAGTATCTAGAGTTGCGATGATTGTGTTCTGTTCTGTGTATTCATGTATGTGTTCTCATACGGCATCTTCATGATTATTTAATTTAGATATTGTGCATGCATGAGCCCTTATATTAGCCTACCCTGTCTACATACTCTGTACATTTTTGTACTGACGCATTTGCGCTATGGTATTTTATTTGACACCATAGGTTCAGAGGCACATGATCTAGTTTTTCCTCAACAGGTCAGTCCCAATCAGCAGCAGTAGCAGTGAGTTCTCTTCCTCCGAGGATGAATTTCAGTGTACTATTATTGCTTAAAAATTTGATTATTTTTAGTTAAAAAAGTTAGTTGGGGACATGTCCCATCAACTTCACAGTTCAGATAGTTTAGAGGCTTTTCAGATGAATGTATTAGTATTCTGTTTTCTATATTATGAGTATTCATGGATGTGTTGAAACTTATGGCTAGTTTCCGCATTTATTTTAGACATTGTGCAGTGTACAGGTATAAATATTTGTAAAGGGTTAGCTTGTGGTCCTTAGGGGTCATAAGCACCGTATGACCTCTCGGGATGAGATCTCAGAGCGTTACGAACTTTGTATCAGAGCCTAAGGTTCAATAATATCCTAGGGAGTCTGAAAAGCTGTATCTAGTAGATTCTTGTACATGGGTGTGTAGCACATCACATTTATGTACAAGAGGCTACAGGATGTTCTTTGGAGCAGTTCCTCTTCTTTCAGTGATCATTTTATGCGAGTGAGCATGATCTCAAGTTGGTCCTCAATCTAATCCACTTCATTCTTTCATTTACAGAGTATGCCTCCTCGCAGAGTTCAGCCCCCTCAGTCAGTAGATCCTTAAAATAATAGTGTATGACATGTAGAGTTTCGGGCAGCTTTCCAAGCACTAACCTAGGTGGTGACTAATGTTCATGGTAACTATCAGGCTTTAGTCCCACCTCAGCAAGATGGGAATTCTTCCGCATCTAGGATTAGAAGTTTCATCAAAATGAACCCACCCAAATTATTTGGGTTAGCAGTAAGTGAGGATCCACACTTGTTTCTTAAGGAGGTGAACAAGATCACCCAGATTATGCATATGTTAGAGGAGGAGAGTGTTGAGTTAACATCTTATAGGTTAAAAGATATTGCTCATGATTGTGTAGTGATGTGGAAGAAAAATAGAGGGGTGAATGCAGCTCTCCTGACTTGGCTAGAGTTTCAGAGTAACTTTCTAACTAGGTCTTTCCCGCTAGAAATAAGAGAAGCTAAGGTGGAAGAGTTTATGAACCTAAGGCAAGGCTCCATGACAGTGAAAGAGTATTGTCTTAAGTTTAATCAATTAGCTAAGTATGCTCCCGACTTGATTGCTGATCCTTTAACGGGTATGAGTAAGTCTTGACTTGGGTATCAAGTGATGTTTTGAAAGAGTATAGATCTACCATGCTCAATAGATATATGGATATTTCTAGGATAATGATTCATTCTCAACATATTGAGGCAGATAAGATGAAGGATAGACGGAGAGTAAATAAGAGAGCCAAGATAGGTAGTTGTGGTTTCTAGCAATCAGGGTCTCAAGGTGGTAGTAGTTCTCAGTATGGTCGGAGATTTTTAGTTCCAACTCCATCTTCAGCTAGTGTACTCACACCTGCGCTTGGGGGTGTCAGATTTGAGGGAGCGCCAAGCTTCAGAGCCCAGAGTAGTACTAGTGGTGTTCATACCTACCCATTGTGTGAAGAATATGGTAAGAATTATAGGGGTCTGTGTAGAGCAGGTAGTGATGTGTGCTTTGGATGTGGCGAGACCGGTCACAAAGTTTGAGACTGTCCTAAGCCAGGTCCCCAAAGTCAACGTAGTCATCCTTCAGCTCATAATAGATTGTATGCACTTCAGGCTCACCCTGATCAGGAAAAATCCCGTGAAATTTACCCGGGTATGTTATGAGCCCTTCATATTTATGTTATGCATTGATAGATCCTTTGCTCTTATTTTGAGATTATATGTTATCAAGAGTCATGCATAAGTTTCAGATCTTGATCGGTCAATTATGACCCAGACTGTAGGTGCCCCACGCACCGCTCCATATTTTAGTGAGTTGTGTTTAGCGAAGTGTGTTTAGAGGTACATAGAGTCCTAAGGGGGAGATACCCCATGGTATTATGATATTGTATTCTATTAGATTCATCTCGATGCATGTTCAGATTTTCCTTATAAAGTTAGCATCAATCATTGTTGCATTGTCAAGTCGTTCTTTCAAAAGTCAGCTTAGCCGGACATTCATGCATTAGATATGCACATTCAGTAGAAAATGTTTACCTTGTCAGAGTGTGTTTCATTATGTATTCATGAGATCATCCCATTTATGAGTCCATTCATCAGATATGCATGTGTATTATGAGAATTCAGCTATGAGTATCATCAGTCGAGTATTCCATGCATCATATATGTATGCCCAATGTTAGAACTCTATATGTCAGTCATTCTAGTTACGTAGTCCTGATCTGTGTTGTTTCTATTTCCTGAGTAATTTTTGTTGATCCGTATTCTCAGTTTATCAAACGACATTCGATGACTAATGTTCTTAAGGGGGAGATAATGTAATGACCCGCAAAATCCTTTTCCAGTCTGAGCCATAGAGTGTATTTGGTAAACAAAAATCTGAGTCAAAATGTTCAAGAAATATCCTCCCAATTATGAAATACTTTGAAATCGTATGGGAATCTATTTGAGCAAGAATTAAGATTATAGAGGTTCCCTAACTCATGAACGAGTTGAAAACTTTCCTATCATTCAAGTTTTAGTGAACATCAAAATTTGGGTCAACTTCAATCAACCATAACTCGTTGTATATAAAGAAATTGGTGGGTTTCTATATATCAACTGAAATATCTATGAATTATCTTTCAAACTATACTAATTTCTCCTAAATTCGATATCGAAGCAAAGAGTTATACCCATTTTACTCAAGCATGTCAAGCTGGAAAATGGTGACGACATTTCTGATGGGCTATCATGTTTCTGACGCCCTTTTTGACGATGTCGTCATATTCTGACAACATTTATGATGACGTTGTCAGCTCTGGGCAGAAAATCTAGAATTTGGACCCCTTTTGCGACGTCCTATCACTAACCTGACGTCCTGTCGCGGATGGCGTCAAGCATATTTTTCCAGCAATTCAAGAGAGTTTTTTCAAGGGTATTTTGGTCATTTCCCACCCTTTTTGAGCCTCTATAAATATGAGGAACCCTCATTCAAACCCTAATTCAATCATTTTCTCTTTCAACTCTCTCAAGAGAGTATAACTAGGGTTTAAATCAAGAACCCTAATCTTTCAAAAATCATCCATAAATCTTCAAGGTTTCTTCAAGAATCAAGTTCCTCATAGTCTGGGCTTCAAGAATTTATTTATTTCAAGTGTGGATAAAGTTTCAAGCACTAAAGTTCATCAAATTTCAAAGGTTAAGGTATGTAGATGCCGATTCCTGGGTCCCTTTCATCCAAGAAGCTCAAGAACCCTTTTTAAAACTAAAATATTTTTATGTTTATGAGTTGTTAATGATTTTTATGAGTTAAAATGGATGTTTAATGTGTTGTTGAGTTTTGATTTATGTTTGCCTATAAAATTTATTAGATTTGACCCTAGTATATGGAATTTATATGATTTTTGTGATAGACCCTCTCGAAGTTGTTTTTCCATGTGATGTGTTCATGAGTTTTGGGTGTAGAAATGTTTGAATAAGTGAAGAACATTCCCCATAGGTTTGATAAAGAGCTTAGGTGAAGCATAAGGGCCGCTATAGTATTGCAATACCCCAAAAAATCAAAACCAATATTAGAGCCATGTACCAAACTCATGCATTGTACATCATGGTTCTTTTATAGTTTTATGAGTAGGTTAGATGTGTATTAAGGATTCAAATAACTCCCAGCTATTAGACGAATCAAAACATTCCTCACCGATCGAATTCTTGAGAAAGATATTATCATAGTTAGATTCAAACGAGCACATCACACATTATACTTGGAATTTTTTACCTTATGATATATCAACAAATATATAATTGAATTATCTTTCCAATGATATCAATTTATCCTAAATCCGATATCGGTGCAAAGAGTTGTTCCTATTTTACTCCAGCATGTCAGGCTGGAAACAGTGTGATGACATTCGTGGTAGCTTTCCACATTTGTGATTCCCTACCACAAAGGTTGTCAGCCTTAGGGAAAAACCAGCTCCTATGTGATGACATTCATGATATCTTACCACACTTGTGATGCCCTACCACGAAGGTCTTCAACCTTAGGTAGAAACCAGCTCCTAAGTGATAACATTCATGGTAGCTTACCACATTTGTGATGCCCTATCATGAAGGTCGTCAGCCCTAGGCAGTATCCAACTTTTCTTTGATGCCATTTTTGATGGCTTACCACATTTTTGATGCTATGTCACAAATGTCATAAGTCTTAGGCAGAGTCCAGCTTCTGTTTGACGACATTTTTGACGGCTTACCATATTTTTGACGCCTTGTCACAAATTTCGTCAGCTATTATTTTCTGCAACTAGGAATTTATTTCATAAGGGTATTTTGATATTTTTCCATCACTTCCCATGACTTATAACCCTCAATAAACATATTATCTTTCATTCTCTTCAGTTAAAACATCTCAAAAAGCTCTCTCATACACTTTCAACCACAAGATTAGGGTTTTCTCTCAAGATCATCTCCTCAGGAACAAGAGCATTCTTTCCCAAAAAGGGTTAAACCTTGGTCAAGAAAAATCAAGGGAAATCCTAAGTAATTCTTCAACAACCTTCAAAAGCATTAGATAACTTTCAAGATTCAATCACTAAGGTATGCGTAGTGTTCATCTATGGATCCAATCCGTTCATAGAGCTCAAGAACCATGTTTTAAATATTAGTTTGTAAACTTTTGTAGTGATATGAGTATGTACATGTTGATGATTGTTGTTTAAGTTTCAATGTGATATCTAAAGGTGTTTTCATGGAATATATATGTTTGTTAATTGAACACCATAAACTTTAGGTGGTTTAAGAAGCTGCAAGTATGAAACCAACATATGCCTTAAAGAATGCATGCAAGGTGTTTGATAAAATGCTTAGGATGCTAGAAGTTCATGTTTTTATGGTTCTATAATCTATAGAATCTAGTCAGTCATATGACTCAGGAAACCTCAGAAATCTCGTGATCTTAGTTAACTCTCAAATAATAGTACTACTCCGTCAGTCAATGGAAGGCTATTAATCTGTCCATATAAAGTCAGTTGAATCTTTCTTAGTCTCTTTAGATGGGAGTAAAAGTTATCACCGATTGAACCCAAGGATGGGGACTCACCTACATGTTTAGGGTGTGTTTCTTAGTAGTCGTCCTTGTGTTCCAGAACTACGTAGCTAGCATAGGTTGAGACATATTATCCTATCAGATTAGGGTTGATGAGGTGGCTTAACCTATCAGTTTAAGGTCCCACTGTTCTCACCTTGAGTACCTTCCAGATAAGCGTCAGTCATAATTGTCCTTACCAGTGGAGTGGTATTGACACCCCTCCAGTTAGGACAGAGATTGGACCCTATCTTAGCCATGATGGCATACATGGGGAGTGTCGGTTAAACAACTGCCTCCCACAGTTATAGTATTAGTCTCTTTAAAATAACTCAGACAGTTCTTCAGATATCAGTATACCAGGACTATTAGGTACATTTTAATTCAGTTATAGCATGGAACTCAGAGAGTTCAACAAGTTTTAGGGCTGCCAGATACAGTCATCCATGTTATCAGAACTATCGTTCTAGCCATGTATTAGCGTACAGATTTAGCCATTTCGTACTCACGATCTTAGTTACTATGAATGTATGTTTACGCTCTCACGTTTATATCAGTCAATCAGTTAACATTGTTCATACATGTAAACCCTTGTGCATTAGCCTGGCTCACTCATACACTCAGTACTCTAGTTGTACGGACACTTTTGTGCTATGGTTCTTTCTTTCATGTTACACCATAGGTTCACAAACACGAGCTCCAAATCAGTAGTAGCATCCAACTGTAGAGTTGCAGTGAGTCCTCATCCATTCGAGGGAGATATTATTTTATTTCATGTATTATTTCAGCTCAGTTTTGCTAGACGGAGTTAGTTGGAGACATGTTCCTTCAAATCCTTATTCAAACAGTACTTAGAGGCTTTCAGATTTAGTATTCAGACTTATGTTCAGATTTGATTCCGTTTTCAGCTATTTTGGGTATCTTCCACCCATATGTATATTATGTTTTGATAGATTCTTTATTCAGTTGAACCTTATGGCCTACATGTTCATGTTTTCTGCATTATTACATTATATATCCAGTATAAAGGTACAGATATTATTCATGAGTTAACTTATGGTCCCTTGGGGTCATCAATACTGTGTAGCATTTTGATTCAGAAAATTGGGGCATTACAAACTTGGTATCAGAGCCTAAGGTCCAATAGAGTCCTAGGAAGTATAAATGCCGCCTCTAGTAGAGTCTTGTGCATCGGTGTATTTCACGCCACATTAATGTACATGAGGCTATGAGATATTTTAGGAACAGTTCCCTTCTTTTAGTATTCATGTCGTGCTAGTAGGCATAATTTCAAGTCAGTCTCTCAGTCTAATCCATGTCAACAGATTTAGTCAAGTTAGAGATGACTAATTTTGATGTCATTCTCGGCATGGATTTTCTTCATTCCTTCTATGCCATAGTCGACTATATAAATAGGATAGTTCTGTTTGAGTTCCCGAATGAGCCCATCCTAGAGTGGAAGGGCAACACTTTGTCTTTCAGTGGTCATCTTGTTTCCTACCTTCGGGCAAGGAATATAATTTCTAAGGGGTGTGTGTATCATCTCGTGCATGTTAAGTATTCCAGTTTTGAATCTTCCAGTCTCGAATCAGTCCCAGTGGTTAATGGATATTCAAACGTCTTTCTCGAAGATCTTCCAGGCATTCCTCTCGAAAGGGAAATAAACTTTGGCATAGATCTTCTCCCAGATACTCAGCCTATTTTTATTTCGCCATAAAGAATAGCACCAGCAAAACTCAAGGAACTGAAAGATCAGTTGAAGGATCTCTTAGATAAGGGATTCATTAGGCCCAGTGTATGCCTATGGGGTGCGCCAGTCTTATTCGTGTGCAAGAAAGATGGCTCTCTTAGAATGTGTATTGATTACCATCAGCTCAACAAAGTCATGGTCAAGAACAGGTATCCGCTGCCTAGGATAGAAGACTTGTTTGACCAACTTCAAAGTGCCAATTATTCTCTAAGATATATCTCAGATTAGGCTATCATCAGATAAAATTTAGAGAATGTGACTTTCCGAAGATAGCTTTTTGTACTCGGTATGGTCACTTTGAATTTCTAGTCATGTCCTTTGGTCTTACCAATGCCCCTGCATCATTCATGGATTTGATGAACTGAGTGTTCAAGCAGTACTTGGATACATTTGTCATAGTCTTCATAGATGAAATTCTGTTCTATTCTCACACAGAGCATGATCATTCAGATCATCTCATAATTGTTTTTCAAACTCTCAGGGATCTCCAGTTGTTCGCTAATTTAAGTAAGTGCGAATTTTGGCTACGATCAGTAGCATTCCTTGGCTATATTATTTCTGGTGATCGCATTAGAGTAGATCCTTAGAAAACCAAAGCGGTAAGAAACTAGCCTCGCCCTGTCTCTCCATCAGATATCAAGAGTTTATTAGGTTTGGATGGCTATTACCGATGGTTTATTAAGGGATTTTATTCTATTGCATCTCCTATGTCCAGATTGACTCAGAAGGAGGTCAAGTTTCAGTGGTCAGAACCTTGCGAAAAGAGTTTTCAGGAGTTGAATACTCGACTCACCTCAACTTTAAGTTCAAAACTTCCTGAAGGTTCCAATGGATTTTTATTATATTGTGATGCATCCAGAGTAGTTTTAGGTTGTGTCCTCATGCAGTATGGTAGAGTCATAGCCTACGCCTTCAAACAGTTAAAGCCCCATGAGAAGAATTATCCTACTCATGACCTTGAGTTAGCAACAATTATCTTTGCCTTAAAGATTTGGAGGCATTATCTATACGATGTTCATGTAGAGGTATTCACAGATCATAAGAGCCTTTAGTATGTCTTTTCCCATAAAGTTCTCAATCTTCATCAGAGAAGGTGGTTAGAGTTCTTAAAGGATTATGACAAGAGTGTCCTTTATCATCCTGGCAAGAATAATGCAGTGGTTGACGCACTCAGTAGACTGTACATGGGTAGTGCTTCCCATGTTTAGGATAGTAAAAAGAAATTAGCTTAGGAGATTCATCAGCTTGCAAGACTAGGTGTTCGCTTAGTCAACTCTTCAGAGGGTGGTGTATGTGTTCAGAGTAGATTAGATTCATCTCTAGTTTCTGAGGTAAAAGAGAAGCAAGACAGGGATCCTACCCTCGTCAAGCTAAAAGAGTCAGTTCAGAGTCAGGAAGTAGAGGTTTTCTCCCAAGGGGGAGATGGTGTTCTTTGTTGTCAGGGTTGTTTGTGTGTTCCCGGTGTAGATGACTTTAGGCAACGGATTCTTGTAGAAGTGCATGGTGCGGGATACTATATTCATCCAAGGGACACTAAGATATACCGCAACTTGTGGGAGATCTATTAGTGGAGTGGGATGAAGAGGGAAGTTACAGATTTTGTGGAAAAGTGCTCTATATGTCAGCAAGTTAAGATAGAGCATCAAAAACCTAGTGGTTCCATGCAGGAGTTCACTATTCCTACTTGGAAGTGGGAAGAAATGAACATAGACTTCGTGATGGGTTTTCCTAGAACACGTCATCAACATGATTCAATTTGGGTCATTGTAGACAGAATGACCAAGTAAGCTCATTTCTTTTCCGTTCGTACCTCTTACTCAGCCAAGGATTATGCCAAACTCTATATCAGGGAGTTTGTCAGATTAAATGGTGTTCCACTATCTATCATCTCATACAGAGGTATCCATTTTACCTCTCACTTTTGGAAAGCATTCCAAAGGATCTTGGTACCCAAGTTTATCTCAGTACAACGTTTATCCTCAGACAGATTGTCAAGCAGAAAGGACCATTCAGACTCTAAAAGATATGCTAAGGGCGTGTGTAATTGATTTCAAGTGAAGCTGGGATGACCACTTGCCTTTGATTGAGTTCACATACGACCAAAGCTATCACTCCAGTATTCAGATAGTTCCATTCGAAGCTCACCATGGTAGGAGATGTAGGTCTCCAATAGGTGGGTTCAAAGTTAGTGAGACCGCAGTCATAGGGCCTGACATAGTATTCGATACCTTAGAGAAAGTTCAGTTAATTAGAGAAAGACTTCGTGCTGCTCAGAGCCGACAGAAGTCTTATGCGGATGTTCGTAGAAAGGATCTCGAATTCGAGGTCGATGACTATGTCTGTCTCAAGATCTCTCCCATGAAAGGAGTGAAGAGATTCAAAAAGAAGGGAAAGACCAGTCACCGATATGTCGGTCCCTTCAAGAATCTCAGTCACTTTGGTAAGGTAGCCTATGAGCTCGAATTTCCTTCAGATCTAGCCTCAGTTCATCCAGTCTTTCATGCCTCTTTGCTCAAGAAGTGCATAGGTGACCCAGCAGTTGTAGTCCCTATTTAGAGCATTGACATTCAGAATAGCCTCTCTTATGAAGATATTCCAGTCGAAATCCCCGACTATCAGACTCGTAGGCTGAGGAACAAAGAAGTACCTATAGTCAAGGTTGTTTGGCGGAATCAGTCCATGGAGGGAGCTACTTCGAAAGAAGAACCACACATGCTAACCAAGTACTCTCATCTTTTCTCCGCTAATTCAGACTTAGCTCGAGGTAACCATTTTCCTAAAGCTTATTTAATTACACGTTAAAAATTTCAGTATAAAATTGGTATCAAGTATGAGTGCATAGCTTATCATTAATTCATGAGTTTAGCTTATGAGTCATGCATCAGATATGCATGTTTAGTTGCGCTATATTCATTTTAGAATTCAGTTCAGTCCTAAAATCATGTGTCAGTTGAGCATGATCAGTGTATGCATCGTTTTATCTTTTCTCCCCTCTCAACCAGTCATCATTCAAGGACGGATTTTCCAAGGGGGAGATATTGTAATACCCCCAACAATCCAAACCAATATTAGAGCCATGTACCAAGCTCAATCATAGTACACCATGGTTCTTTTATTTTTTAATGAGTAGGTTATATGTATATTAAGGCTTGAAATAACTCCCAGCTATCAGACAAATTAAAATATTTCTCACCGATCAAATTCTTGAGAAATATATTGGCATAGTCAAATTAAAATGAGCATATCACTCATTATACTTGTAATTTTTGAGCTTATGACCTATTAACAGAGTTATAATTGAATTATCTCTCCAACAATACCAATTTCACCTAAATTCGATATCGGAGCAAAGAGTTATTCCTTTTTTACTCCAGCATGTCAGGCTGGAAATAGTGTGATGGCATATATGGTAGCTTACCATATTTGTGATGCCCTACCACGAAGGTCGTCAGCCTTAGCCATAAACCAGCTCCTAAGTGACGAAATTCATGGTAGCTTACCACAATTGTGACGCCCTACAATGAAGGTCGTCAGCCTTAGGCAGAAACTAGCTCCTAAGTGACAATATTCATGGTAGCTTACCACATTTGTGATGCCCTATCTTGAAGGTCGTCACCCCTAAGAAGTATCCAGATTCTGTGTGATGAAATTTTTGATGGCTTACCACATTTTTTACCCCATGTCACAAATGTCGTTAGCCTTTGAATCTGATACTGATACTGATACTGATAACTGAGTACTGAAGTTGAGATCAGTTCTCTCTAGTGGAAGATCTTTGAATCTTTTAATAATAGAAATGACGGACTGAGTTTTATATCAGGACAATCTAACGGGCGATCTCCACTTTATTAGTACGGATACTGATTAACTTTACTTGAGACCAAGCCTATCTAGCGGGTGGTCCATGAATCTATGGAACTATCTAAGTTCCTTACTGATATGGGTGATTGTATCTGACAGTCCTAATTTTTGAGTTATACTATAAAGACTGATACTCAAACTGCAACTATGGGAGTTCTTACTTAATCGATATGCCCCGAATCTGATCTAGTGGGGTCCAACAGATAACCCCAACTGGAAGGGTATCAATACCATACGACTGGTCAAGACCTCTAATATGGTCAAGCCTCTCTAATGGGTGACCCTGAACAGGAATTCAAACATAAGGCAATATGGGGAGCATGCTTTGGTTATACCACAGATTCTATACTTAATTATCATGAATACATCAATATCATGCAACTTGAAGAGGGTTTATCATGAACATCATACAATTCATCACATACTAGAATCAACTCTTGAAATTGGTAGTCTAAATCATGAATTAAAACCCAACAATACAAAATCATTAACTCTAATACACATAAATCATGAAATCTCATAAATACGTAAACCTCAAAATTTTAAAAAGGATTCTTGAGCTTCTTGGGTGGAAGGAACCCCAGAATCAACATCTAATATACCTTGTTATATGATTCTCAGAAGATTTACGGAGGTATCTTGATGACTTTGGTCTTGAGTTATGAACCCTAATGGTTGTTCTTGATGAAAATTGAGAGAAAAATTGTATATTTGGGTGAAATAATGAGAAATCTCGTGTTAAAGAGTATACATAGGGGCATTAAAATGATCATCTTGCCCTTGGAATTAAAATTTAGAACTTAAAAAAACCCCGATTTGACATGCTGGCGCAACGCACCATAATCGCGCCAGCTTACTGGAAATTGAACAATTGGGAAACTAAGCCTTGGTGTGACATGGTGGAAATCGCATTGCCACCTTGGTTGTGAACTGGAAAGCCACCACTATGCAGTGGAATCGCGGAGTCTTACTAATTTTGACAATTGCCATTTTAGCTTGCTTGCGATGTGCTAAAGTACCATGTGGTACACTTTCTCACTAAAATGGTTTTAACTCTTCGCTCGAGTGTTAGATTTGGGAGAATTTGGTATTGATGGAAATTTTATTCGATTTCTCATAGGATAAAAAGTCAAAATATTAAAAATTTCACATAAAATAAAATATATTCATCTTTTAAGCAATATCTTTGATATTCTAGAGATGAATTTAAACTAGGAGAAGGGTAGGGTATTACATAAATACTACTCCCTTTGATCTATATGCTCAATCTATAGAAAATCCATTTTAAAAGCTAGCATAAAGGTTTGTTATGAAAAAACAATTATGCATCTATCTGTTTTAAGCTATAATCAAAACTAATCTATTTTGTATAAACTGTAACAAGACTGTAAAGGGGATTCCATAACTTAACCAAGGATAGAAAGATCAAATCTTTTCTAAAAAATCACAAAATAAGCTAGTCATAGGATGCTTAAGAGAATCATCTTCTTGAAATATCAATACATAAACTTAGGGCTTAAAACTCATGTCTTAAACTCATGTCAAATTATAACAAAGTCATGCTCAATAATCAACATCTTGAAATTCTTGCATAATTCTAGTCAAGATAGTAAAATTTAACTCTTAATGTAAATAAAATCACTTCGCACGTATAAACATTCAAAAGTAGAGATGTAATTTAACATTTAATCACTTGTAACATCAACATCTTTAAATAATAATAATTGGGTATGAACCCTAAACTTTAAAACATATAATCTTATGTAAATTCAACTTTAAAACATAGTTTTAGGCATAAGGATAAAAGAAGATCCTTGTTCATAACCCCACATACCTTGCTTGATGAATTTAATGTAAAAGCTTGAACTTTTGAATCTCTAATGATGTTCTTATAGCTTCTTCTTAAAGTTCTTGAATCTGAAACTTTAGATTATAGGCTTTCATGGAGTAGGAGTTATAGAATTATTCTTAATTCTTGGATCTATGGGTTTTTTTCTTAGAGAAGAAAAAGATAAATAATGAAGCATCTATTCTATTTGGGGCTAAAATTGTGTGTTTTGTGCGGATTTTGGTGAGGGTAAATGCCTTAATTTCCCCCATAAACCTGTTATTTAACAATAATAAAAATTGAGTACTGACACGATCAACGATGCGTCGAGTTGCCTACCCAATGTGCACACCAATGCAGCATGTCTATATCGCATCGACATTTTATTTTGGCCAACCAAACATGCTAAACCTTCTCCAAAAATTCAAAAACTCACCTCGGAGATACTATGGACTACCCTGATCATGAAACAACTTAGAAATTGGCATTCTAAGGTTGGGAAGGTTAAGAATAAAATTGTCAAAGTTTAGAGGCCAAAAGTTGAGACTAAGTCTCCAACACTTAGCTTAAATTTCAGGACTTAAGTCTTTGGTGTGCCTCTATTGAGCTGAATTGAACTAGAAAGAATACATGGTATTACAGTTATTTAGAGGCCAAAAGCTGAGATTAAGTCTCCAACACTTAGCTAAAATTTCAGGACTTAAGTCTCTGGTGTGCCTTTATTAAGCTGAATTAAACTAGAAAGAATACATGATATTACAGTTATAGTATAAATATGATATTTTGTTGGATTGGGGAGGGTTTAGGTTTTGGTTTGATGAATTGCAAGACTTGAGGTTGGTTGAGACATTTAGGAAAGTTTGACACCATAAGCTTGTAACCTATGTCTTATTCCCTTGTGCTTTAGGTGAATTGGAGTTTGTCTCTCATACATAGCATGGTTATGACTTTGATTACTCAAGTTAGGAATGATGAACCTAGTTACTCATGTGTTAGACGAACTTCCTATCATAGGAGTAATTCAGGCTTGTTTGACATCTATAAATAAAATTAGATACCTTGAAGCTACTTCAGGTATAAATTTGCCTAAATTGAAATTCGAGGATTAGGGTGGAATCTTAACCCACCTTAGGCTATGAGACATATTAACTTGTGAGACATGTTATCTAAAGTGAATATTTATGCCTATTAGACATTTGGAAAAGGTATAAAGGTTATGGTGATAAATCTTTGCACTTAATGTTATTTTTGGTAAATATGAAGAATGATTACATTATTATTTATGTTATTGATTATGCTATTATGGTAATGATGATATTTATGCCCAGTTCAATTTCAAGTCTTGATGATATTTATGACCAGTTCTATTTCGAGTCTTGATGATATTTATGACTGGTTCAATTTCGAGTCCTGATGATATTTATGGCCGGTTCAATTTCGAATCTCAATGATATTTATGACCTGTTCAATTGTGAGTCTTCTTGATATTTAAGATCATTCGATTCCAAGTCTTGATAATACATAATCCCAGTTCAATTTTGAATAATGATTATAAATAGTGATTTGATTCAAGATACAGGTATATGTATGTATAGTCATTCCATGGTGTACTATGTCATGAAAAAGTGGTGATTTGCTAATTCTATATGACTATTGATATAGGACGCCTAGTAGATAAAATAGTGAATAGTGGCTAAATGATAACTAGTTGATAGAAAATGTAAGTGATAAAAGATGGATAATGGTTGACTAGTGGTTTATGTAATAATGTTGACAAGTTTCTAAGTAATGGCTTAGCGCTAAATGATGGTGAATTGTGGTAAGATGAGTAATTTATGATAAAGGTGTTTTAATTCTAAGTTACTGATTTACTGTTCTCTTGGGTGTACTCTCTAGTTGTATGGGAGGCTGCGATGAGTTCTTTAGTTTTTTGCGCCAATTGACGTATGGGAGCAAATTTCATAGTTTTGTTTGCGTGTGCTTCATTGCTTACATTATGCTATCATTACTGTTTTGATTTATGTACTAATTATGCCAAAAGGTAATGGAAATGATTCAGTTTTGATTTTGTACCTTGACTTAGTAATGTTATCTTGCATTTTATAGTCTTTATATCATGAGCACTAGTTGTTGTAACTTTTTGGTACTCATACTACACTTCTATAACTTTTAGATACAGATTCGAGTACTAGTTGTCGTCGTTGACCTTTATTAGTGTAGAGTTGATCTTAGTCGCCCATTTTCTTCTATTTTATTATTATTCTATTTTTTGTATCGAAACAGATGTATTTACTATATTCTAAGTTTTTTGGGTTGTATTACTGACATTAGATGCTCTTGCACTTGCTATATCATGTCATGGGATTTGTATTCTTATGTTAACTATTTTAGAACACTATGTCTATTTATAACTTATGATCATTGAATTTATCCTCTGTTGGGCATTTCCTACCTAATTAACTCATTGCGTTAGCTCTGGGTTAAGGTATTGACATACCTATTGGCAGGATTTAGTAGGTTCCCTCATGACTCATAAATGAGGCCGTGACAGTATCCTTATACCTTATCTTGTTTACTTGATTGTGGTTCCTTGTATCTAAGTTTGTATTATAAGTATATTGAAAAGATCATCCGGCCATCTGTACAAAACAAATTGTCATATGCCTAATCCTCACATATACAAATGAAAAATAAAAATTAGCTAACCAGAAAAACTAATTAGAACAGCTTAGTTTAAAATAAGATGATCCTCTCTAATTCTGATCTTCTATGCTTTAACTCATAACAATTAATGTTGGGCCTCATCTATCCATATGCATTTTGTAAACTAATCCTAAAATATTTTCCTAACTTGTAAAAGTAGCAGGTAGTGAAGATAAATTTAAAATAGGGGAGGAGAAGAGACTTTGAAATGATGATAATTTTTTCTTCTTTATTATATAAATTTTAAAATGATGCTTCCTACGCCATGCCATCAATAATTCAAATAAGTTAGTAGTTATATAGAAGTCCTTTCAGATTGAAGGAATTGCTTACATAATTTTTTAAGTTTTGATTTTTAATGTCCACATACATAGTAAATAAAAAAATTCAATAGCTTATAATTAAAATATATGACAATGATATGATAGCATTTGGTACACCGGCTTAGATAATGTCCTTATGTACACCGGCTCTGATACCATTTGTAGGGGGTGCGAATGCGGATAACTTGTGAAATAGATCTATTATATGTTTAATGGATCTGTTTTTCTTTGTGCGTGGATATTCCTTAATTTAAATATTCTATATCTTTTGTTTCAAAATATCCAATTAGATTATCTTTCGTAAGTTTTTCTAATAAAATTATTTCATCCATATTTTGTCTCCAATATTTTAAATATTTGTAGTCTATCATTTTATCCTATAGTAATTGCAGAGTTACAGATTTCTGTATAATAATTTATCCTAATTGTACTGTAATGTATATCTAATTCTAGATTTTCAATGTTATTTATTATCTTGAATTGTTCTTCTCGTAGCGAGATTTTTAAATTATATAAACTATCACATGTATTTTTTCCTAAATTTTCTAAGGTTTCTTCTATCCATATTAATTTTTATTTTAAATTCTCCATTATTTGTCTAATTCGGTTTCTATAATTTATTTCTTCATTTAGATTATCTTGATTTCCTCTAGTTTTTCTAATATATTCTAACATCTCTTAATCTGAATAATATTCATCAGGGTAATTATCCAGGTATAACTGTGCTATCCAGTTCATAGTTTCAATTTCATAGTCTAATATTTTTTCTAATATTATTCTCTTAATATTTATAATTTCTATATCTCTAATTATATATAAGATTAAGACTTTAAGATTATCTATCATTTAAAATTGGCTAAATATTTTATTATAATATTCTGTAGTTGTTCGTTTTAATCTTATTAACTCTTTTATATTCTTACTAAGAAATTGTATATATTTTATATCTATTTTCCAAAATTCTAAATATACATAATTTATCATAGTTAATGTGTATATAGGTATTTATAAGAGTAATTAGGTAAGTGTGGTATGTAATTTATTCTAGCTATATATTCTTTACCGAATATTTTTTCTAATATGATTTTCCTTATATCTATTATTCCTATATCCTTAATCACATACAAAATAAGTATTTTAAATGTATCTACCATTACATCAGATAAATAATCATTCATTTTCATAAAATTTCTCTTTTCAAAATATTCCCTTCAATCATGTACATAACAAAATATGGTCATCTTAGATTACTATATACTAGATTATTCTTAAATAACATGTTCTTCGGTCACTATTAGCATGGTCATCTGGATATTTTTCCCTTAAACAGCACCTCTACTCTGGTTACTCCCCACCACCGCTTCTTGCCTCATCGGTTTTACCTTTAGGATGGCATAGTTCTTAGGGATTTTTCTCCTTTTCCACTTTGCTAATAAACTTCTTAACATATTATTCTTCGAATAATTCTACTATAAAGTAACTAACATGAATTTATTTTATCATACCATGATTGTTGGGAATTATGAATTTATCTATTCATAATCATAAATAAATATATCTGTTCGGGTAGGTTTGATAATTCTACGGTTTGTTGCTCTATAGCCTTTTCCATTGAAATATACCTGTTTTTTAATAATTAAGCAAAATATTTGTTGTGGATAAGAGAGAGTTTTTTCTTCTTCCCAACTCTTTATTATTTTTGAACTAAATGATTCGGGTAATTTATTAAAATATAATTTTCTTATTTCTTCACTTTCTTCTATATTATATGCTCCTTTATAATAATATTCTTTAAATGCGCAAGTATATTCATCTATATAAGACATATTACACATTGCTAATTTTAACATTAAATTCCTATTTGTATCTTTTTCTTCATTTTGTTCTTCTTCTATTGTTGTCATACTACCAAATTCATCTTTTATAGCTGTTTCATATTTTTTTAATAATTTTATAGGTGTTAGTTTAGTTGTTGTTGATGATGTTCCTTTTATAGGTTTATCAGTTCTTCTTAATATTTTTTTGCTATTTTCAGTTAAATTTGAAAACCATAATTTCACTGTTCCTATTAGTGTTCTTTCTATATATTCTGGTGCATCTGTTATGTTTATATTATTATCTAATAATTGTTTTGTCATATATCTTATCCATAATTGTATTGTTTTTTCTGTATCTATTACATAATCTAAGTCTAAAAAGTTATAATTTTTATTAACTATTTATTTTGTTGTCCATTTGTCATATTCATTCTTTAGATTATATCTTTTAATCTTATTCTTATAACATGTAGGTTTTCTTATTCCTGATGTTCTAGGTATTATATTTTCATCTTCTTTTTTGTCAAGAATGTTTATTTCCATGTTTATATTTTCTAAGTTTTCTTCATTAATTACTTCTTGTTTTCCACTGATTCCTAAATTTTTTGTATTTGTTAAGATTTCTGTATATGTTTCACTATCTTCCGAATCATAATGATCTGTTTCTTCAATATCTATTGTATTGATTTCTAATTCCTTGGTTTCTATTTCTTTATTGTCTATTTCTAATTTTTCTTTAAATAGATTTATCTCATTTAATAATTTTTGTTCTTTATCGTTTTCTTCTTTTTCTTTCTGTCTTTTTTCATACATATCTTTTAGCGTTTGTAGTTCTTTTTCTAATTCAGCAATCCTACTACTTTTAGTTTCTTCTATTTTTCGTATTTCTTCTGTAGTTTGTTGTTTTATTTTTTCTATTTCCTTTTTCCTATCTATTTCTTCATTTTCAATTTCTATTCTTAGCATAGATGTCAATTTATCTTCTAATTTTAATTCTTCTTTTACTAACATTAAATATAAATGTTCACCTATTTTCTTATATTTTCTTCCTATATTAGAAAATACTATTTTTATTTTTAATCCCTCGTGATTTTCATATATTTTTTCATCTATTATAAATTCTTCTTTGATCATTTTATTGTAAATAGTTCATGTTGATATATATATATATATATATATATATATATATATATATATATATATATATATATTCTAAACTATCTATTTGTGATTCTAATTTTGATATTTCATCTTATTGTACATTTATTGAGTGTTCACTAACTCCGACAAATATATTATAATATAGTCTTTCTATTCTTATTTTTAATTCTTTACGTTTTTCAGCAATAATTTGTTTTAATTCTTTGTATTTTTGTACTTTTTCATTTAAAGCATATTTATAATATTTTGGTGGATATCTACATCTGATTTTATCATAATTACGTGGTATGTGTCTCATTCTTCTAGATTTCAAATGGATTATTAATTTTGCTTCAATACTAGATATTAAGGTAATTATGTAAGCTAATCTTTATGAGTTTTCTTTTATTTTATTTAGACTTAAATATTCTGAATAATTACTAATAAAATAATTTCATCACTACATAATATCTCATATAAAACATAGGACAAACGTCATTACAAACTTTATCCTGAAATTATTTTTATTATCCATCGTACCAAACGATCTTATTTGGTTGGGGAATATGTAATCTCGGGATTAACTAACTCAAGACTAACTGTTCTGGGATTGTTATCCCACTAGTCTTGTGGCATAAAAACAACACTAAGTCCAAAATAAGCAATCCCGTGATTTCATCTCAAATAAACACAAGATAAAATCATCCTAATGAAATCTAATTCCAAAATTGGTTATCCTATATCACTACACCAAATGAGCCCTTATTCCCTTAATGTTTGATCAAATTCGAGCAAATAGTTGTTAAAGTGACCAATTTACCTCCAAAAATAATGCTTACGGAAACCAACCATATATTCACTATATTTCTACTCGTCTTCTTGTGCAATATTTTCATGTACGAACTGACTATACTATTTGTACATGTTCTTTATTTCGGATAAATTTGTATTGTTAAACATGTAATAATTTGTTTTTCCTTTTCTACTTTAAAGTTTTGAATGATCAGATAATTAATTTAAACTTACCATATACTTGACAAAATACATGGAGCCAAGCTTTCCGATGGTAGCTTAATTGTCTGAGTATATCCTCATCATTATAAAATGAAGCCAGGTTCAATATGTTATCAATAATTCAAGTTCTTGATCTATCCTGAAATTTAAAATTGCTTCATAATCTGTTAAGAGAAATTATGTTTCAAACAGCAAAAGAGAAAGAGGATACATATTTTTTTGTCATTATTTTAATTTTGGGATGGATAGAAGAAGAATACAATGGTTTTAAAGAAGAGAAAAATATCATGCAAAATCTGTTAAATTTATAGAGAAACACACTGCAGGTTCACATAAACAAAGAATACCTATAAAAGTAACGGAACATGTGAGAAGAAAGGTGCATACCTTTGTCCACCATTGCAGCATGTAACCCAAGACAAACTAGGCTTTGTCTTCCTCTCCTTTGAATATGATGACTGACACTTTATGAGAACACGTCTTATGTTGAAGTCAGGAGAGGGGACCTAGCCTTATATTTATAGGCTTAAAAGCCTTAACCTAGTGCACCCCCCATTATGGGATCACAGGTCTTCTACATGCCTACACTATTGTCAGACCATACCAATAACATGTAATAGATACTTGCCCATATGGAATCCGCATGAATACACGGTCAGTGTCTTGTCAACTAATTAATAGCATCAGCCCGTTTGACTTTAACGTAAAAAAAAGTTAATGTTAAGTCCACATAAAATAAATAATTCAAACATTTTTTCACTTGAACAACATCAACTTTTAAAGAAAATTTTGGATTTTTTTTTAATGAAAATGACTCTAGGGTAGAATAGACAGTGGCCATAAATATTTAGTAGTGGAACGCCATCTCCAATATAGTTCAGTCAAGCAAAACATCACTATTATACTACAACAGTACTTGCATCAACAAACGACACAAGACCAATCCATAATTACTAAAACTGAAATTTTATATACATAAATCAAATGATATGGTAGTGTGGCAAGAAATAGCCAACATGTACTCCAAATTGAGGTTATTTCATTGTTAGTCCTTTAAACGATTTTCATATCAATATATATGCTTAAAATCAACATGTGTATCATATATAAATCGTCACAACGATTTTCTGTTACAACATATATGTACACTAAAACAACTTGTGCTCTACTAGAAAATCTTGATTTTTAAGGTTCAACATGTGCAACGTATTACATGGTAAAAAAACCAGACAAATCAACAAGGTAGAATAATATACCATATATGTCTCCAAAATACAGATCCAATCAAACAACAATATGATATTACCAATATGAGACAGAGCCAACACGCAAGGCAAATATAATAAAACTATATTAAACTGTGAACGATGAACTTGCCGATTTTGAGAGAGATGCAATGATCAATATTGTTATCTACAAACTCCATAGAAGTGATAATTTCCTCAAACATCAAGTACCACTATCGAGAATCATGTTTCAAGCCATAGATAGATTTCATCAATTCACACACAAGATTCTCACTGTCTTTACCAATAAAACCTTGGAGTTGTTTCATATAAACCTCTTCATTAAGATCACCATTAAAAAATAGTGTCTTTGCATCCATCTGATGTGGCTGAAGATCAAAATCAGTTAACAATGCCATAATGATCCTAAAAGAATCCTTAGATGCCACAATCTTATAAATATTTGGCAAACGGTCCCATCTATTGCCTAGTCTCAGTGTATATACCATAGTACTTACTCCCACGACCAGACATCACTATCTTAATGACCATTCACAGTTGTTTCTCTTCTTCAGTTTTAAAAACTTTGAACGTTTCAATAGAATCTGGTTTTTCTTTAATAAGAAAATCAAAACCATATCAAGAAAAGTCATTAATAAAGATAGTAAAATAATTGTCCTAGGATTGTTATCCCACTAGTACTGTGGGATAAAAACAACACTAAGTCCGAAATAAGTTATTCCATGATTTTATTTCAAATAAAGATGATATAAAATCATCCTAATTAAGACTAATTCCAAAATTGGTTATCCTATATCTCTACACCAAATGAGCCCTTATTTCCTTAATGTTTGACCACATTCGGGAAAATAGTTGTTAAAGTGACCAATTTACCTCCAAAAATAATGCTTACGGAAACCAACTATGTTATCACTATATTTCTACTCGTCTTCTTAGTTTTTGTCCGGTAATAAGACCAGGGAAAAACTTTATTTTGAGTCTCTAAATATTCTTGTGTAATCTTTTTATGTACGAACTGAGTATACTATTTGTACATGTTCTTTATTTAGGATAAATTTGTATTGTTACACATGTAATAATTTGTTTTTATTTTTCTACTTTTAAAGTTTTAAACGATCAGATACTTAATTTAAACTTACCATATACTTGACAAAATACATTGAGCCAAGCTTTCCAATGATAGCTTAATTGTCTGAGTATATTGTCATCATTATATAATGGAGCCAGATTCAACATGTCAGAAATAATTCAAGTTCTTGATCTATCATGAAATTTAAAACTGCATTCATAATCTGATAGGAGAAATTATGTTTTATACGACGAAAGAGAAATTAATAGAGAAAATTAATTAAAATAATTTTGAAGCAGATAAAAATATCATGCAAAATCTGTTAAATTAATAGAGACACACACCAGAGGTTTACATAAACAAAAAATAACTATAAAAGTAATGGAACATGCAAGAAGAAAAGTGTGTACCTTTGTTTGCCACTGCAGCACGTAACCCAATATGAACTAAGCTGAGTCTACCTCTCCTTTGCATATTACGGATGACAGCTTATGAG
Source organism: Capsicum baccatum var. pendulum (assembly GCA_030864225.1). NCBI lineage: Eukaryota > Viridiplantae > Streptophyta > Magnoliopsida > Solanales > Solanaceae > Capsicum > Capsicum baccatum. The sequence goes on along the minus strand of CM061554.1, from coordinate 73,795,116 downwards.
AATACGTCTTATGTTAAAGTCTGGAGAGGGGGCCTATCCTTATATTTATTGATTTATAAGCCTTAACCTAGTGCACCCCCCATTATGGGCCCACAGATCTTCTACCTCCCTACACTATTTCCAGACCACATCAATAACATGAAATAGATACAGGCCCATATGGAATCTACATGAATACACAACCAGTGTCTTATCCACCAATTAATAATGATGTGGCTGAAGATCAAAATCAGTTACCAATGCCATAATGATCCTAAAAGAATCCTTAGATGCCACAATCTTATAGATATTTTGCAAAGGGTACCATCTATTTCCTAGTCTCAGTGTATATACCATAGTACTTACTCCCACGATCATACATCACTATCTTAATGACCTTTTACAGTTGTTTGTCTACTTCTGTTTTAAACAATTTGAACATTTTAAGAGAATCTGATTTTCCTTTAATAATAAAAATAAAACCATGTTGAGAAAAGTCATTAATAAAGGTAATAAAATATCTTGAATCACATATTATAGTAGAATACGAACCACTTATGTTTGCGTGAATGTTTTTCAATAAACTAGAACTATAAGTAGCACCCTCTTTTCTTGTTTTAGTCAACTTTCCTCTAATGCAATCAATATATGTTCCTATGTCTCCAAAATCAACAGAAGGGAAAATATTAGAGTTAACCAATCTATCAACTCTATCTTTAGAGATATGACGTAAACACATATTTTACAATATGCTCAATTTTTTATTTAAAATTGATTATTTAAACCTAATAATTTTTGAATTAAAAGAGTTGTATTAAAAATTAGAAGTCAATGAAATTTTAAAGAGACCATCAGATAGGATTTCATGACCAACAACTCGGGAGTTCAAAAACAAATTAATTTTTCCATTAAAAAAATTAACATCATAACTAAATCTTTCTAAAACTAGAATAGAAATCAAATTTCGTGTAAAAGATGGTACGTAAAGAGTATTTTCAAGAACAAGCTTATATCCAATTTGTAAGTCTAAAATTACTGTTCCTATGAACTCTATTTCAACTTGGACATCTATGGCGTCTCTAATTCTTGACTCTATTTTCTTTGGCTTCCTTTGGTTTTTGAGTCCTTACAAGGAAATGACAAAATGAGCAGTAGCTCCACCTTTAAACCACTAAGAATTAATGGGGATATATACAATGTATGACTCGAAACAAACACGATCTAGATGATTCCATTCTTTTGACTCTTTTTTTGTCCAAGAATGTAATTTGGTGCAATCTCTATACTTGTGACCAGGTTTCTTACAAAAGAAGAAATTATTATTTTTCTTAAAAATCATGTTATTGGTCCTAGGAAAATTAGTCTAATCTTTATCATGCCTTTTGTTATCCTGACCCTTCTTTAAAGTATGATTATTAGATTTTTCAAACTTTCTAGGTCCTTTGCTAGAGCTTGCTTTGGAATCATGATAGTCTATCATGGCAAGCTCACCCTTCTCCCAATTAATCTTTCTCTCTTCAACATAATATTTGGAGATTAGATCATTGATTGACAAAGATTCATCTTTAGTATGATAGGCAGTATTCATTTGGCTAAAATTAGATGGCAAAGCATTAAGACCAAAGTGAAAAATATAAGTATCAGGAAGAGTTATTCAAGAGATTTTAGGTGCAAGACATTTTTGAGGTTCTCACAAATCGACCTCTTAAAGGTAAGGATGCATAGCCTAATATATCTATCCCACTTGGCATAAAATTCTTTTTCAGCAGCTGTACTAGTATCAGTGAGAGTTGGAGGCTCATTCTCATGCAAGTCTTGATCTATGTCAGCCATGCCCAAAGAAAATTCAAGATCTTCTATCCATCTCTTAAAGTTAAAGCCCAACAGAACCACAACTTCAGCACTGCTATTGTTCAAATAAATGGTAACTTTTTACAACATAACATGAATGAATTTATCAAAATAGCAAGGTATGAGAACAATAATCTTATCACAATGATGTGTCCCGCAGCATCAACAAGTAGCCCCCCTTTGGGCAGGGCAAGAAAATATTTTAAATATTAAAAACCTATTTCCTTGAGCAGATAAATTTACTAAAATCAAATATTTTCACTTAATAGGGCTCATCACAAAACTAATTTAAAATAAACAATAAAACTCCTTTGGGCAAACCATTGTATATTCTAGCATAGTGATATCCCTCAAAATGGATTAAATAAGTCTCATAAAGCAAAGAAAATAAGTCACTTTTGTGTAAACTATTTACCCTAGTTTACAAAACAAATTCAATCTTAGGTATTCAGCATGCCATTGCTTAATTTTCTTAAGTGACACAGTAAGTAACTACCTAACTAAAAATATTATAAATCTGATTTAGTTATAATTAAATGAAACCAAATTCTAATAGAATAAATAATTAAATAATAATTCAATATCTTTTATAATCTATAGCTTAAATTTTTTAAATTTAATAAAATAAAAAACTTTTAATATTATTTAATCTAAGCGTATGCAACTAAATAAATGAATGAATCTTTAATAACATAGCCAACAAAGCACATTCTTAGGAAGGATTTAGTTTAGACAACTTTACATCAGCCAATATTAAAAAATAAATAAAATCAACACTCTTTAAACAAGAAACGCAGTAGAAAAAACACTTGGACAAGGAATATCTTTCACAAAATCTTTCTCAAGAGCTTTTTATTTAGGGCACATCATAACAAGGTATCATCATTACCAGACTTGCATGTCCTTCATTTCACACCACATCATATCTACTGCCCTTCTTATTTTCAAAGCATGTTAATGATCACACCAAAATATTTAAACACCACATGAGGGAGTTCTTGTTTCGAAACACATGAAAACTTATGCAAACTACTCCCCTTTCAATACTTTATCATACGGTGGTCATCCCTTTAATTAATAACATGCAAATTCTTCATTAGGAGACAAGATCACTTGTAAATCAAGGAAAAACCCTCTTACTTTCTTATAAAACAATAACAATCCATAATGATAATACAAAAATTTACTCTCAAGCTTGTAATTTATGCATTTGAACAACCCACAACAGATTAAAATAATGGATTTCATAACAAGAGAGGTAATTTCATAGATTATAATTTCATATAACTATTTAAAACTCATAACATCCAACACATGAATATAATTCAAGTTTAGGAAAAACCCCATAGTTTAAAAAAGATTTCATCATAAATTGGGATTACCAATACATTCTCTCAAAATAATCTCAAATCTCATAATACGTGCATACATACATACTTTAAAACTTGTAATAACTTTAAAACTTACTCTCATAAAATTTAGGATAGTCCCACATACTAAAAAATTATTTAAACTTGATTTTCTATTGGCCTAGAATTTCTAAACACCAAATCCAATTGATTTTGTTTCACCCACTTTATTAAATCCAATTAATTTTTCAACCGTTGCCTCTTAATCATATGTACACCTTTTTTATGGAATAAAATAGTGTGCAATAATGGTAATGAAGTCAACAGCCAAAAGGAAAAGGGAAATCATTTAAAATTTATGTTGAAGACGGAGTACATCACGAATATTATTTTCAATTATTTTTCTCATGAATTGAGTGATAGGGTTCAAGATCTATGTGAAAAGCTCTGATACCAAGTGTTAAATTTTTAGAGATACATACCACAGACTCTCAGAAACCAAAAACACCTATAAAAGTAATGAAACTTGCAAGAGAAAAGATGTGTACCTTTATCCGCCATTGCAACACATAACCAAAGACGAACTGGGCTGAGTTATCCTCTGCTTTGCTTATGACAGTTGGCAACTTATAGGAATACGTCTTATGTTGAAGTTGGGAGAGGGGACCAAGATTTATATTTATAGAATTAAAAGCCTTAACCTAGTGCATCCCTATTATGGGCTCACAGTCCAACTACAGGCCTACACTATTGCTAGACCACACTAATAACATGAAATGGATACAGACCCATATTGAATCTGCATGAATACATGGTCTGTGTCTTTTCCACCAACTAATAACATCAGCCGATTTTACTTTAATATAATAAAAAGTTAATGTTAAGTCCACATAAAATAAATAATTCTAACAAAATCCTCATTATTAGGAAACTAAGCATGGTTATAATTTGAGTTAGTTATTAAATAACCTATGCAAAACATGGTTTATCCCTTACAACCCATCCTTACACCTCTCTTTCATAGGAATAACTCATAATTTTTTGTGAGACAATAATTGTTTCTTTCTCTGATGACTCATATCTCTATATAAAGGAACGTTTTCTTTATATTTCATCACTCATGACTCTACACTTCATGGACAACTTATAACTAATTAGGTTCTTTTCAAATTTTACATGTTTCACCAACATATATTTTATGCCGAGAAGGGAAGCCTTAAAGTGATTAGTATAGTTGCTATCATGTTACCAAGATGTCACCAATTCATGCCTTGGAAATAGTCTCTAGAAAAAATGCAAGGTAAGACCGTGCATAATAGACCCCTGTGATTGAATTTTCCCGAGATCCTGTACATAGCGGGAGCATTAGTACACTAGGTAAACCTTTTTTCCCTTTATATTTCATGCATGAATATAAAATTCCAAGTAGGATTAATCAATACAATATCATATAAAGGGTGGATATTATAGAATGGTCAACATACTATCTCATAATCAATAAAACTTTATAGAAAAAAATTAGATATTATAAGAAGAGTAACACACAGTTTCAGGGAGATTATATATAAGCACAAAACTCATAACTACTATAAGTGAAAAATCATAAGAAACAAAACTCATCAAGAAACAACCATATTTAGTCAAATATATGGTAGACTAAAACATATTAAGATTAGCATATAATAGGTCATCATTTACCATTTTTAAGTACTTTCAAAACCTTTTGTGTCAAGGTAAAAAACATAAGGATTTACTCAATTGATATCCAGCACCACTAGAGTACCCAAAACCCATATAGAAAAAACTTTACATGTTGTAAATCAATTTTCTCAGAATTAAATAATTAATTTAAACTACCAATAAGTCTAAACTAAAGAAAAATTATAAAGAACAAAACCTAGAAGATTACAAATCTTCAATTCATCATCTTCTAGCTTCTACATATTCAACAATATTGGTATATTCATTTTATCATAGCAAAATAATGATACATTTACAATTTTGTAATTGTTGTTGAAGTTTTATGATGAAACCTTAGGGGTTTCACCATATAGTGAGGGACCAAATCACTAAAAATTAGTCACATGAAATAAAACAGTAAACCAACCCGGAAGACAACACAGTGCAGGAAGTGTAAAAAATATTGAATATAACGTGGAAACCTCCTTACTCGAGGGAGGAAAAACCACGGCTTGTCCTCACAAGCTTTCAAAAGTTCACCATAATCAACATATTAATTACAGACTTGAACTTGAACCTATCTCTAGGATCCTCATTCTTGTATTAACTCTACTACAAGCTTACCTTGACAACTCTGTCAAGACTCCCTCAAATTTAATTAACTCTAACCAGTATCAAGCTTAGGCAACTCTACCTAAGCACTCTCAAAGAATAAATAAAAGAGCATTACTCTCATAGAATAAGTAATTAAATTACAGACTCAAAGATATACTAAGAATACTTACTATTTTATCACATACAAGAAATGAGATCTTGATCAATGTTGAATTTTGAGATTTTGACTTTTTCTCTCTTCAGCTTTCCAATTTGCGAAAACTACCAGTTGAAAAACATCCTTTACCCTATATAGTAGAGTAATGATTAGCGTTAAAATACAATTGGACAAGGTGTCCTAAATAGTACAAGCAACACCTACATAGTTTGTTACACTGGAGCAAAAAACTATGCAGATGCATGCCAGCTATATTGTATCCTTGAAGATCTAGGGACTCCGTCCCTTGTTGTTAGTTGTTCATTATCAAAATAAAATACAGAATTTTTCAAAGTTTTTGATGATGAAAAACTAACCATAGAGTTTAGAACTTCAAAATTCATTAATCACATTCAGTTAGAGTGATTACCACTTCTAAAGATGGATGTTCCCCTATCATTCAACACCATGTTTTTATCATCATTCAACTTAGGTACCTGGTCCCTTGTTGTCAATTGACATCAAATTTTACTTCCGCCTATCATTATGTAACATCATTTCTTCCCCCTGTCAATATGCCATCATGCATTACCAATCACCACACATGTGCACTTGGTACCTGGACCTTAAAATTATCAGTACATACATCAATACTCAGTAATACTCAGTATATTCACATGCAGCACACACCACCTGGTTCATAATATAAGAAGTTCGTATTACCTTTTTTGGAATCATTGAAAAGTGAAAACAATAAACCAAGAGAATAATAAGAATAGGTTAGTTGAATCATGGTCACGAGAGCAACACTAACATAAAGAACAACATTAATATAAAGAAAGAAAATATGAAACACATAAGTAGAAATTTATTCACTGTTAAGTAGGATCAATACACATGCAACGTACAAATAAAATATAAGATAACTGTCTGCAAGAACCACAAAGGATCCAATGACCAAAAACTAACACAATAGGACTTAGGTAGAAGCAGGCTTAGGTGAGAGGGATTTTAGCAACAAGTCTATTCTGTCAGCCTCAGCAGCATAGGCATCCAATAACTGTTTGGTGAGGACCTTCACTGCAGTATTTAGTCCTGGAACTTCATCAGTCAGTTCTATAACTTTATCCAAGAGCATTGCATTTTCTACTGCAAGTTCCTAATTGACACTTGGTCCTTCGAAAGATAACCTCTGATTCTGTATTTTTAGGTGAACTATCTCAACATCCTTAGCAACCATATTGATCCTTAATTTCTCAATTTCCCTACCCAACTTTTCTTGAGCATCCGTCGACTCAGACACTTGAGAAGTTATTCTAGTCTTACCTTTTATGCATTTATTTTCTGCGATAGTTGTCAGACTTAACATCTACTTGACTGTTCTAGGTGTTCCCTTAGTTCCAATCACACTAAAATGCTCAAATACTTTGTTCAAGAAATATCCATATTGCATACCATGTCTTTTTTTTTCATGAAACACCTTATGTATCTGCTCTATAAATAGAGCAAGCAGACTTATCAGTTCAAATTTTCTCAAGATTTTAATCAAAAATAGGTCAACAACAAATGTTATGGTTCTTTTTTCATATCTTGGCAACAAGACCCTGTCAATGAAATGAAATACCAGTTGATACTTTACTTATCAAGAATTTCTTTTTTAACTTAGGTTTTGATGCCTCTCCCACCTTTAAGGCATTTTTTATATACTCTAATGAGGGTTGCTGCTTTACAACTATCCTTATAATAGGTACTTCTAAGATTTTTCCAAGTGATTCTTTATCCAGTATTATTTTCTTTTCTTGCACTTGTGTTGTCAGAATCAACCCATATTCTGAGAAATCTAATAAATAATAAAATTTATTAACTTTATTCCAAAACCCATTGGTGTTGATTCCTTAAAAATATTTAGCCATCCTTGGTGCCTAACATACTTAACCAACTTTATAATCGTAGGATTCTAATATATTTTGGGATAAAAACCTCTTCATGATAAAACCTTTTATGTTTTCAGGCTTCTAATCCTTCTTCACAAGACATGTCTTTCTTTTTTCCTTTTTTTTTATTCTTTTGGTCTCATTACATGGCTCTTTCTTTACACCAGTTTTTCTATTCTTTGGACCAAGTCACTTAGAGACTTTATTCTTCTTACCAACCATTCATTTCATTTTTATTCCTACAGGGCTTGCAAACTTTCAATCGGAGGACTTGGTCCACTCTGCTCTATGAACTTCTTGTATTTTCTTCTCAGTTGTAGCAGTAATGTTAGAATCAATATCCTTATCTTCTTTAACATCCATAAATTTTATGATCTTCTTCTTTTCAACCATAGTAGCTTTCTTTAGTCTTCTTCTCTTAGTAGTAGAAGACTTACTAGCCTTCCTGGCATCAACTAGTAACTTCTTTTTAGACCCCTTACTAGATAAGTTCTAGACAGTTTTACTCTAGAATCAATCACTTTATCCTTTCCTTTATCGCCCCTCAGTGTCTTTATGGACTAATTAAAAGATTGTTCATTCTCATCCTCCCCATCTTCCTCATTTGGAGGTAATACAAATTCTTTATTGTTTGTCACATCTTTCTTTTCACCTGCCATTTGCTCTCCTACACAAACTGAGCCTTTCTTGGGATCATGTGAAAGTAGAAGAAAATCTTTAGCTACCAAGTTAACATTATTGAATGGATCAGATTTCTTTGCAGGAATTTTGTCATCACAAAGTTGGACAAAGATAGGATTTGATTCACAAGAAGAAGGGGAACCAGGTATTAGTACACTCTTAGAAATTTGTGTACTTTCCAATTCATTTGAAAGAATGGTGATTTGTGAAACATCAAAGGACGTTTATTTTTTTGAGGAAAAATGTCCTTTAGATGAAGGAATCTGTTGTTTAATTAGACAACCAAGGCCTTTATTTAAGTCAACTTCCAAGGCTAACTCAACAGGATTTCTGCTAGATCATACAGTTTTTACTGGAATAGTTTCACTTAGGGTTTTAGGAATTTCATGAGAAGGTATGGTGCTTAAAGAACTTTGTGATTATTGTGGATGATCAGAAGATAATTCTTTCAGGGGGGTTGAAAAAATGGTATTTCCAGTATGTTGAACTTTTGTAGGAATAAAAGGACAAGAACAACTTTGGATTAAAGAACGAAATTATTTACGAGCATTCTCTAAGTTAATTGAGAAGAGAATGAAATAAAAAGATTTGATTTTAAAATTAATAAGGTGACCATTTGAAATTTAAGAGGTACCATTTTGAATTGACGTGTCTGATTATAAAGGTGCGACTCTTCATAGTTGAATTGAATTGACATCTTCTGTTCATATAGGAGAAGACATGCGGCCTTTTTAAATAGAAATTTATGAATTTGAAGGCACATTATTTTGGTAGTTACCAAAAGACATTGATTCATACATTAGGTTAGGAAAATTTGATCAATCCTAACTTTAACCTTTTACCCTTAGAACACTCCCCTTTTTGAACTATTGAGAGATCAACCAATAGTTTCTGAGAACTTAGGTGCCAATTTTTTCTTCATTCACACTATCTTAAGCTCCTTCATCTACGATAAATTCCTTTGGGACCAGGTCCCTAAGAATTCTGACATGAACATTTCTTGTTGATCTTCTACCTAAGCTTGGATCAGTGACTGACATTCTAATTCAACATCATTCTTATTTTCTCCCTTCAACCTTTTATCCATTATTTTTAGCATTATCAATTTTTAGCAGATATAAGTTTTTCAATTTTAGATCCTTTACTACCATCACTAATCAATAGCTTTCCTGACAAATCAGGAGTTTTATGCACTTCATATCTTAAAAATTTTATATTCATTTTGCAATAGACCAGGTCCTTTGAAATCAACTACTTCAAAATGAGAACCTTCTGCTTTAAAGTTTCTTGAGAGAGAACATAGTCAGACCTTCCAGTATTAGGCTTTGAATACAACCTATAAATGAACTATTTCTGACTGCAATCCCCTTTCTCATTCTTGGAACCATGATCACTTGTTTGATTTGGGAACCTACTAGAATTTGAGTTCACAGTAGAAGGACAATTGTGTGATCAAATCCCTTTTAGCCCATCTAGGTAAAGAATTCCTTTTCATAATTTATAGAGGCTTGAAGCCCTTAGGATGTGAATTCCAAAATTGAACATATCTGGAACCATTAATTTTAGCTCTAATCCAACTCAGATAATTTTCCTTTATGTGCCCATCTCTTCCACAATGAGTATATAGAGGCTTGTGCTCCTTGTTCTTAGCATCATAAAAAACCTTCCCTTGAGACCCAAGAACTTGGGCTTTTCCTTGATAACCAAGACCTATTTTTATAATTAGCATTGTCTCTAGTTAAGTTAGAAAAGGTTTGTGAAGATAGTCCATTTAAGAGATTTATTAAGCACTTCTCTTAGATGGACCAGGTCCATTTATAACTCTTTATTCGTATGGAGTACATACATAAGATGCTTTTGAGAGTCCTTTAGTTTCTCTTCAAGTTCAATATGAAGTTTTGAAGATTCTTTCTTCCTTTTACCATCTAAAGCATTTGCATTCTCTAGTTGACTTATGCATCTCAGATTCTCCGATTTTAATTAAGTGACAATTTCTTTAGTTTCAGATATTGGGAGATTTAAAGTAATCAATACAATTTCTTGATTCTATACTTTTTCCTCTAAATCATTTTACTTAGTAGTTAGTTCACACATAAAGTATATCACCACATGTGCAAGATTTTTTATGCTCCTAGCATAGTATTTATTTAGGTTTTCCTTAATGTTAGAAGGAGTTATCTTATTTCTACTTCATCTTTTGTGTTTTCCATGAATGTAAACAAGGAATCATAGTTGACAGGACTGACTTCCACTAATAGCATATATACATCTCCAGACATCTCATCTTCATCAAATTCACTAGAAGAATCTCCCCATATGACCCGAGCTTGCTTTACTGCATAATCAGCTACAGTCTTTCTTCTAGAATTTTCAGATACCTGGCCCTTCTTCTTTCCTTTGTCACCTCCTGTCTTGAGGTGTTCCACATAATCTATTTTGTGCATCGAAAAGGACTTAATATAATACTCAGGACTATCATATTTATGACATACTTTGACATTACTTCCCCTTTTGTTGATGCTTCCTCTTCTTTGGAACTGACCACCTTACCTTGTGGCTTTCACAATTCTTTTTGCCAAAGAGACAACATCAGTTTCCACTTTTGCTGAATTATGTTTTGACGCCTTCAATTCCAGGGATTTTTCTCTTTTTGCTTCGTTCTTCTCCATCATTTGCTGCTTCTTAAGCTCATTGTTTTTTAGACTTCAAATCAGTTCATCCTTAGTGAGGGTCTTCAAGTTTCTTGCCTTATTTATAGCATCCATTTTTCCTTCCCAGGACATAGGAAGAACACCAAGAATCTTTTTGACTTGCTTATACAATGGAATCACTTCTCCCAAGCAGTAAAACTTATTTGTAATAGAACCAAATTTTGTATACATTTCTTGGATTGTTTCTACTTCTTTCGTTATGAAAGTTTCATACTGATTAGTCAGCATGTCTACTTTAGAATCCTTCACTTAAGTTCTATCTTCATGAGCAGTCCTCTAGCAATCCCAGATCTTCTTGGCACTTTCATAGGCAGAAATTCTACAGTATTAACCAGGTCCTATGGCACAAACTAATAGTTTGTTGGCCTTATAATTTTTCAACCTTCTTTCTATCTTGATCATCATATTCTCCCCTACTTTTGTCAACTATTCGTGTTACTTCTCCTTCTTTAACTTCTCTAAAACACACATGAGGGCTATCAAGAATTATGTCCACAAGCTCACCATCCCCAACCATAATAAAGTCAAACTTCCTGATTTTTCACCGCCCATAATAGTGACCATTAAATCTAGGTGTTCTAGAGGTAGATTACCTTTCTTCCAGATTAGGTGGAGCAGCCATGATGACTAAAACACTCTAGGTGGTAACCTTTTAGAGTAAACTATATCTGATACTAATTGTTGAAACCTTGTGGGTTGCACCAAACAGTGATGGACCAGGTCCCTCAAAATAAGTCACAGAAAATAATACAGTAACTAACAAAGAACATAACACAATGTAGGAAATGTAAATAGAACCAGATATAACGTGGAAACCTCCTTTCTCAAAGGAGTAAAACCCATGACTTTCCTTCACAAGATCTCAAAAGTTTACTATAATTAACCTCTTAATTACAAACTCGAACTTGAACCTAAATCTAGGCTCCTCATGCTTGTAATATCTCTACTACAAGCTCACCTTGACAACTCTGCCAAGACAACCTCAAAAATAATTAACTCTAACCATTACCAAGCTTAGACAACTCTACCTAAGCACTCTCAAAGCAAATAGAAAAGAGAAATACTCTTATAGAATGAGTAATTTAGCTACAGACCCAAGCTGGACTCAAGAATACTTACTAGTTTAGTACACATAATAAATGAGATCTTGAGCAATATTAAATATTTAGTTTTTGCCTTTTGATCTCATCAGCTTTTCCATTTTCAAAAACTACCAATTGAGAAGCATCTTTTACCTTTTATAGTAGAGTAATAATTAGGGTTTAAATGCAATTGGACCAGGTTTCCTAACTAGTACAAGCAGCACCTGTGCAGTTTGTTACACAAGAGGACAAGACTGTGCAGACGAGTGCTAGCTATATTGTAGCCTTAAAGATCCCGGTACCTTGTCCCTTGTTATCAGCTGCTCATAATCAAAACAAGATATAGTATTGTAGATTCATAACCTACATTGTCTCTTTGCATCATTTTTGGACTTTAGAAACTTAAGGTCATGCATTCTTTTTATGGATTTAACTTTTTCACTCTTTCATTCATAAATATTATTACCTTTTAGACAAATGAAATTTATTGAAACAAATTCATTCAAAATTTGAATTTGATCCATATTTGCTTGGGTCTAAATTTATTTTGGTCTTTAAAAAATAATAAGCTCATTTTATTCCTTATCAAGGTCCATCTCATCTTAAAGACCAAACTCATGCCATGTGTCAAGTGATGTTGCATCCCAGTAGAATTAAAGACCAAAAAGATTAAGCAACACATTCAAATATTGTGGCAAGCTAAGTCAAGTTCAATAGCCTATGAAATATTGCTATGTGTTCCAAATGACATATTTCTAGTTAATCACTAGCAACCTTATCACACAAAATTTATGATAATCTTGATAATTTGATGGACCAATCAGAATAAGTCAAAAGAGGTTATTTAAACTTGGAGGGACCAATCAAAAGAAGGCAAAAGAGATTATTTACAATTGACTGTCTATGATGCGACCCAACTGGGGGCATTGTTGTAATGGGCATCCCAAGTCCGTCCAGGACTGGAAACCATCCTCATTATCCAACCCAACCTCCAGTCGCCTTCTTTGAGTTAGCAAAATTTTGAGCATGTAGCAAGACAGTGCAACAGCTCATATGAAGACACTGGGATAAGATCACAACTATGTATAACAAAATCGAGTCTACTAGCCAATACTAACAATCTAATCATACCAAACTGATACCGAAAAAAGGGCCATAACCCAGGCCATAACCAAAGATGTTCCAAAAATATAATATAGTTAATCCTAAAATAAAATAGGATGGAACAATCAATAATATCAGCCCATTGGGTTATTCCAATTCTAAGGATGACACCGATACTAATCTCGCCTATTCCAACCCATAGAAGTACCACAAATCCTCTAACCAAAAGAGTAATAAAATCTGATTGGTACATTCCCCTAACCATTGCAAAAACCAATATTCAAAATAAAAAAAACATGTCTAAAAATATCCATAACATTAAATAGATCCTTCTGAAATGATGGAAACTTATCACCTCAGTTAAAATACATAGGTGTACAACCGCTAGTAGACGGGTTAGCGGGTGAACGCTTTCATGTTCTAATGATAAGAAAAAGATAATGCCATTAATAAAACCAAGTAAAATCTTCCATATGCACACAACCATACATTTATACATATATAACTGTGCCAAGAAAAGGGATCGAGTTTAACATGCCTTTAAAAATGTTTACCTGGGCTGTGTAGCTTTGCCATCCTAAACCACCTACAGACTATATGGGTTCATCTGCCCCCACTAAAAAGTTCCCAATGCATGTATTAACACGACCAGGGAATAAAACCTTAGGATGACTAGTATATCAACCAAAATATAGTGTGACATTATGTATACGATTACCAAGACCAACCTCATATTGGCAAATATAAGTTTCTAGTTTTTGTCACCTTGGGACCTCTATTTTCTATGGCTTTGCTACACATCACACCATTATTTCCCAATTAAAAACATTTTCCAAATAACCAAAGCATTATCCATTTATTAAAAAGGGCCAATAATATTGGTATCACCATACTAATCCTTACTTGCAAGTATTATTCATAGCTAACCATATATATATTTAAGGGGACTTTTAAGTGGCCTTACATTTACCATATTAAACCATATGGGAATTTCATATGTCCCACAAGAAGAACTATTTATCCATTTACTATTCCAAGCCATTTAAACCATGCATAGTTCCTTTACCAAGTTTTAAAACAAGCATTAGTTTCATTAAAAGTAGTCAATCTAATGAACATATCTTTATAAGCTTTTTGTCAAACACATTTAGGAATGATGAACCTAGTTTCTCATGTGTTAGACGAACTTCTTATCTTAGGACGAATTCAGTCTTGTTTGACATCTATAATTAAAATTATCTACCTTGAAGCTACTTCAGGTAGAAATTTGCCTAAATTGAAATTAGAAGATTAGGCTGGACTCTTAACCCACCTTAGGCTATGAGACATGTTAGCTAATATGAATATTTATGCCTATTAGACTATTGGAAAGGGCATAGAGGTTATGGTGAGAAATCTCGGCCCTCAATTCTGAAACGTGGTGATATTTATGATCGATTCAATTCCAAGTCTTGATGATATTTATGACCAGTTCAATTCTGAGTTTTGATGATATTTATGGCCGGTTCAATTCTGATTCTCGATGGTATTTATGACCAGTTAAATTATGAGTCTTATTGATGTTTATCATCGTTTGATTCCAAGTCTTGATAATACATAATTTAGGTTTAATTTCAAATAATAATTATAAATAGTGATTCGATTCAAGATACAGGTATATGTATATATAGTCATTCCATGGTGTACTATTTTATGAAAAAGTGGTGATTTGCTTATTCTAGATGACTATTGATAGTGGACGCCTAGTTGATAAAAAAGTAAATTATGGCTAAATGATAAGTAGTTGATAGCAAATGTTAGTGATAAAAGATGGATAATGGTTGACTAGTGGTTTATGTAATAATGTTGACAAGTTTCTAAGTAATGGCATAGAGCTAAATGATGGTGAATTGTGGTAAGATGGGTAATTTATGGCAGAGGTGGTTATAATTTTAAGTTATTACTTTACTCTTTTGTTGGGTGTACTCTCCAGTTGTATGGGAGGCTGTGATGAGTTCTTTTGTTTTCGTCACCAATTGACGTATAGGAGCTAATTTCATAGTTATGTTTGTGTGTGCTTCATTGTTTACATTATGCTATCGTTACTGTTTTGATTTATGTACCAATTATACAAAGTAGTGATTGGAATAATCCAGGTTTGATTTTGTACCTTGACTTATTTATGTTATCTTGTATTTTATCGTCTTTATATCATGACTTAGTTCAGTGGGTCGAGGATGCCTACTGAGCACCCGTTATTTTAGTAGTCATACTATACTTCTATACCTTTTTTATGCAAATTTGAGTACTAGTTGTCGCTGTTGATCTTTATTTCTGTTGAGTTGATATTACGGAGATAGGGTGAGCTCTTAGAGTTCTTAGTCGCTCATTTTCTTCTGTCTTATTATTATTCTGTCTTTAGTTTCGAAACAAATGTATTGACTATATTCTATGTATTTTGTATTGTATTGTTCACATTAGATACTCTTGCACTTGCTATATCATGTCATGGGATTTGTATTCTTGTGTTAACTGTTTTAGAACACTATGTCTATTTATAACTTATGTTCATTGAATTTATCCTCTATTGGGCATTTCGTATCTAATTAACTCATTGTGTTAGCTCTAGATTATGGTATTGACATACCTATTGGGCGAATTTAGTATATTCCCTCATGACTCGTAAATGAGGTCGTGAGAATATCCTTATACCTTATCTTGTTTACTTGATTGTGGTTCCTTGTATCTAAGTTTGCATTATAATTATATTGAAAAGATCATCCGGCCATTTGTACAAAACAAATTGTCATATGCCTAATCTTCAGATATACAAACGAAAAATAAAATTAGCCAACCAGAAAAACTTATTTAGAACAGCTTAGTTTAAAATGAGATGATCCTCTCTAATTTTGATCTTCTAAGCTTTAACTCAAAACCATTAATGTTGGGCCTCATCTATCCATATGTACTTTGTAAACTAATCCAAAAATATTTTGATAACTTGTAAAATAAGCACGTAGTGAAGATAAATTTAAAATAAGGGAGGAGAAGAGACTTTGAAATGATGCTAATATTTGCTTGTTTATTATATAAATTTTAAAATGATGCTCCCTACGCCATGCCATCAATAATTCCAATAAGTTAGTAGTTATATAGATGTCCTTTGAGATTGAAGGAATTGCTCACACAATTTTTTAAGTTTTGTTTTTTATCGTCCACATATATGGTATATAAAAAGATTCAATAGCTTATAATTAAAATATATGACAATGATATGATAGCATTTGGTACACCGGCTTAGATAGTGTCCTTATGGACCTATTTTATACCACCTTCTATATATGATAGTAATTTTATTATTATATTAGGTATAGTGAGATAAAATAATTCCATCACTAAAAAATATATCATATAAAAAATGGGACAAACTTTATCCTAAAATTATTTTTCTTATTCATCGTACCAAACGACCTCATTTGATTGAGGAATAAGTAATCTCGGGATTAACCAACTCAAGATTAATTATCCTAGGATTGTTATCCCACTAGTACTGTGGGATAAAAACAACACTAAGTCCGAAATAAGTTATCCCGTGATTTTATCTCAACAAAACACGAGATAAAATCATCTTAATTAAAACTAATTCCAAAATAGGTTATCCTATATCACTACACCAAATGAGCCACTATTCCCTTAATGTTCCACCACATTCGGGAAAATAATTGTTAAAGTGACCAATTTACCTCCATAAAATAATGCTTACGGAAACCAACTATGTTATCACTATATTTCTACTCGTCTGTTTAGTTTTTATCCGGTAATAATACCAAGGAGAAACTTCATTTTGAGTCTCTCAAATGTTCTTGTGTAATCTTTTCATGTACGAACTGAGAATACTATTTGTACATGTTCTTTATTTAGGATAAATTTGTATTGTTACACATGTAATAATTTGTTTTTCCTTTTCTACTTTTAAAGTTTTAAATGATCAGATACTTAATTTAAACTTGCCATATACTTGACAAAATACATGGAGCCAAGCTTTCCAATGATAGCTTAATTGTCTGAGTATATCGTCATCATTATATAATAGAGCCAGATTCAATATGTCAGCAATAATTCAAGTTCTTGATCTATCATGAAATTTAAAATTGCATTCATAATCTGTTAAGAAAAATTATGTTTTATTCAGCAAAAGAGGAAGAGGATACATAATCTGTTAATTTTGGGATGGATAGAAGAAGAATAAAATCATTTTGAAGCAGAGAAAAATATCACGCAAAATATGTTAAATTAATAGAGAAACACACCAGAGGTTCACATAAACAAATAATAACTATAAAAGTAACGGAACATGTGATAAGAAAAGTATGTACGTTTATCCGCCATTGCAGCATGTAACCTAAGATGAACTAAGCTGAGTCTCCCTCTCCTTTGCATATGACGGCTGACAGCTTATGAGAATATGTCTTATGTTGAAGTCTGGAGAGGGGACATAGCCTTATATTATTGGCTTAAAAGCCTTAACCTATTGCACCCTCCATTATGGGCTCACAAGTCTTCTACCTGCCTACACTATTGCCGAACCACACCAATAACATGAAATGGATACAGGCCCGTATAGAATCCACATGAATACAAGGCTAGTGTCTTGTCCATCAATTAATAAAATCAACCCATTTTACTTTAACGTGATAAAAAGTTAATGTTAAGTCCACATAAAATAAATATTTCTAACATTTTTCTACTTGGACAATGTTAACTTTTAAAGAAAAATATTGAATTTTTTTTATTAAAATGACTCTCGGGTAGAATAAACAGTGGCCATAAACATTTAGTGGTGGAACGTCATCTCCAACATAGTTTAGTCAAGAAAAACATTACTATTAAACTGCAAAAATACTTGCATCAACTAATGACACAAGACCAATCCACAATTACTAACACTGAAGTTTTGTATATGTAAATCAAATGATGTGGTAGTGTAGCAAGAAATAGCCAACATGGACTCCAAATCGATGTTATTTAATTGTTAGTTCTTCAAACGATTTTTCATATCAATATATACGCTTAAAATCAACATGTGTACCATAGATAAATCGTCACTGCAATTTTCTGTTACAACATGTGTGAACACTAAAACAACATGTGCTCCACTAGAAAATCTTAATTTTCAAGATTAATCATGTGCAACATATTACATGGTCCAACAACCAGAAAAATTAACAAGGTAGAATGATATACCATATATGTCTCCGAAACAATGATTCAATCAAACAACAATATGATCCTACCAATATGAGACAGAGCCAACATGCAAGGCAAATATAATAAAATAATATTAAATTATGGATGATGAACTTGCTCCCACTGATCTTAATATGCAATGATCAATCATGTTCTCCACAAACTCCATAGAAGTGATAATTTTCTCAAACTTCATGTACCAGTGTCGAGAATCATGCTTCAAGCCATAGATAGATTTCTTCAACTTACACACAAGATGCTCACTATATTGACCAATAAGACCTTGAGGTTGTTGCATGTAAACCTCTTTATTAACATCACCATTGAAAAATATTTTCCTTGTATCCATCTGATGTGGCTCAAGATCAAAATGATGTACCAATACCATATTGATCCTAAAATAATCCTAAGATGCCACTTTCTTATAGATACTTGGCAAAGGGTCCCATCTATTGCCGAGTCTCAGTGTATAGACCATAGTACTTACTCCCATGATCAGACATCACTATCTTAATGACCTTTCACAGTTGTTTCTCTACTTCAGTTTTAAATACTTTGAATATTTCAAGAGAATCTGATTTTTCTTTAATAAGAGAAACAGAATCATATCGAGAGAAGTCATTAATAAGGGTAATAAAATATCTTGAATCACATATTGTAGTAGAATACGGACCACTTATATTTGCGTGAATGGTTTTCAACAAACTAGAACTACAAGTAAGACCCTCTTTTCTTGTTTTAGTCAATTTTCCTCTAATGCAATCAATACATGTTCCTATGTCTCCAAAATCAAGAGAAGGGAAAATATTACACTTAACCTATCTATCAACCCTATCTTTAGAGATATGACCTAAACGCCTATGCCATAATATGCTCGATTTTTCATTTAAAATTGATTGTTAAACCAAATAATTTTTTAATTTAAAAAGTTGTATTAAAAATTAGAAGTCAATGAAATTTTAAATAAACCATCAGATAGGATTTCATGACCAACAACTCGGGAGTTCAACAATAAATTAATTTTTCCATTAAGAAAATTAACATCATAATCAAATTTGTCTAAAACTACAATAGAAATCATATTTTGTCTAAAAGATGGTACATAAAGAGTGTTTTCAAGAACAATCTTATAGCCAATTTGTAATTCTAAAATTACAGTTCCCATGAACTCTACTTCAACTTGAAAATCTATGGCGTCTCTAATTCTTGACTCCATTTTATTTTGCTTCCTTTGGTTTTTGTGTCCCTACAAGGAAATGGCAACATGAACAGTAGCTCCACTTTCAAACCACCAAGAATTAATGGGTATATATACAATGTGTGACTCGAAACAAACAAGAGCTAGATGTTTCTATTCTTTTGACTCCTTTTTTGTCAAAGAATGTAATTTGGTGCAATCTTTCTACTTGTGACCATATTTCTTACAAAACAACAAATTATTATTTTTCTTAAAAATCATGTTATTGGTCCTAGGAAAATTAGTCTAATCTTTATCATTCCTTTTATTGTCCTGACCCTTCTTTAAAGTATGATTATTATATTTTTCGAACTTTCTAGGTCCTTTGCTAGAGCTTGTTTTAGAATCAAGAGTGGCTATCATGGCAAACTCACCTTTCTCCCTATTAATATTTCTCTTTTCAACAGCATATTTGGAGATTAGATCATTGATTGACCAAGATTCATCCTGAGTATTATAGGCAATATTCATTTGGTTAAACTCAGCAGGCAAAAAGTTTAGAGCAAAGTGAAAAATGGAAGTATCATGAAGAGTTATTTAAAGAGTTTTTAGTTTGGACTGAATATGGACCATCTTAAGAATGTGATCTCTGTCACCCTTAGTAAAGTCATAGCTCATCCCTGCAAGACACTTTTGAGCTTCTCACAAATCTACCTCCTAAATGTACGGATGCATAGCCTATTATATCTCTCCCACTTAGTATAAATTTTTTTTCAGCAGTTGTACTAGAATCAGTGAGAGTTGAAGGCTCATCCTCATGCAAGTCTTGATCTATGTCAGCCATGCCCAAAGCAACTTTAAGATCTTCTATCCATTGCATAAAGTTAGAGTCCGACAGAACCACAACTTCAGCATTGCTAATGTTCAACTAAATGGTAACTTTTTACAACATAACATGAATGAATTTATCAAAATAGCAAGGCATAAGAATAATATTCTTTTCACAATGATGAGTCCCGCATCATCAACAAGTAGCCCCCATTTGGGCAAGGTAAGAAAATATTTTAAATATTTGAAACCTATCCCCTTGAGCAGATAAATTTACTAAAATCCAAATATTTTCAAATAATGGGGCTCATCACAATACTAATTTAAAACAAATAATAAAACTCCTTTGGGCAGACAATTGTATATTCTAACATAGTGATATCCTCGAAATGGATTAAATAAGTCTCATAAAGCAAAGCAAATAGGTCACTTTGGTGTACACTATTTACCCTAATTTACAAAATAAATTCAATCTTAGGTATTCGACATGCCATTGCTTAATTTGATCATGTAACACAGTAAGTAACCACCTAATTAAAAATATTATAAATCTGATTTAGTTACAATTCAAATGAAACCAAATTCACATAGAATAAATAAATAAATAAATAAATAAATAACAATTCAACATCTTTTTATAATCTATAACTTAAATTTTTTAAATTTCATAAAAACTTTTTATATTATATAATCTAAGCATATGAAACTAAATAAATGAATGAATCTTTAATAACATAGCTGGAAGAATACATTCTTATGAAGGATTTAGTTTAGCAAACTTTACATCAGCCAAATATAAAAAATAAATAAAATTAATACTCTATAAACAAGTAACGCAGCCGAAAAAATTCATGGACAAGGCACATCTTTCATAAAATCATTCTCAAGATATTTTTATTTAGGGCGCAATATAACAGGGTATCATCATACCCAGACTTGCATGTCCTTCATTTCACACCACATCATCTACTGTCCTTCTTATTTTCAAAGCATGATAATGATCACACCAAAATATTTAAACACCACATGAGGGAGTTCTTATTTCGAAACACATGAAAACTTATGCAAACTACTCCCTTTTTAATACTTTATCATACGGTGGTCATTCCTTTCATCAATAACTTGTTAATTCTGTATTAGGAGACAAGATCTTTTGTAAATCAAGGAAAAACCCTCTTATGTTCTTATAAAATAAAAACAATCCATAATGATAATACGTAATTTACTCTCAAACTTGTAAGTCATGCATTTGAACAACCCATAGCACATTAAAACAATGGATTTCATAACAAGAGAGGTAATTTCGTAGATCATAATTTCATATAACTATTTAAAACTCATAACATCCATACACGAACATAATTCAAATTTATGAAAAAACGCATAGTTTAAATAAGATTTAATCATAAATTGGGATTCCCAATAAATGCTCTCAAAATAATCTCAAATTTCATAATACGTGCATACATATATACTTTAATACTTTTAAAAACTTTAAAACTTACTCTCAAGAAATTTAGGATAGTCCCACATACTCAAAAATAATTTAAACTTGATTTTCTATTGGCCCAGAATTTCTAAAAACCAAATCCAATTGATTTGGTTTCATCCACTTTCTTAAATCCAATTTATTTGGCCATCGATTGCCCCTTAATCATATGTACACCTTTTTATGGAATAAGGTAGTGTGCAATAATCGCAATGAATCAACAACTAAAAGAAAAAAGGAAATCATTTAAAATTTAAGTTTAAGACGGAGTGCATCATGAATAATATTTTCAATTATGTTTCTCATGAACTGAGTGATAGGGCTTATGATCTATGTGAAAAGCTTTGATACCA
Source organism: Capsicum baccatum var. pendulum (assembly GCA_030864225.1). Classification (NCBI taxonomy): domain Eukaryota; kingdom Viridiplantae; phylum Streptophyta; class Magnoliopsida; order Solanales; family Solanaceae; genus Capsicum; species Capsicum baccatum. The sequence goes on along the minus strand of CM061554.1, from coordinate 73,772,921 downwards.
TGTGTTAAATTTATAGAGGAACACACCACGGACTCTCATAAACCAAGAACACCTACAAAAGTAAAGGAACTTGCGAGAGGAAAGATGGGTACCTTTATCTGCCATTTTAATACATTACTGAAGATGAAATAGGAAGAGTCATCCTCTTCTTTGCAATTGAAAGCTGGCAACTTATGGGAATACGTCTTATATTGAAGTCAGGAGCGGGGACCTAGATTTATATTTATAAGCTTAACAGCCTTATCCTAGTTCACCCCCATTATGGGCTCACAGTTCTACTACAGGCCTACACTATTGTTAGACCATACTAATAACATGAAATGGATACAGGACCATATGGAATCCGGATAAATACATAGCCTGTGTCTTGTCCACCAACTAATAAGATCAATCGATTTTACTTTAATGTAATAAAAAGTTAATGTTAAGTTCACATAAGATAAATAATTCTAACCAAATCCTCATTATTGAGAAATTAAGCATGGTTATAATTTGAGTTAGATATTAAAAACCTGATCCAAAACATGGTTTTTCCCTCACTACCCTTCTCACACCTCTCTTTCATAGGAATAACTCATAACTTTTTGTGAGACAATAATTGATTCTTTCTTCGATGGCTCATTTCTATATATAAAGGAACGTTTTCATTATATTTCATCACTCATGACTCAACACATTAGGGAAAACTTATATTTAATTTGGTTATTTTCAAATTTTACATGTTTCACCAACATATATTTCATGCCAAGAAAGGGAGCCTTAAATTGATTGGTATAGTTGCTATCAGGTTACAAAGATGTCACCAATTCAAGCCTTGGAAATTGTCTCTGGCAAAATGTAACGCCCTGAAATATCATCCCGAGTTGCCACACGGTGCCCAAGGCTACACGTAGCCTCAAGCTAACTCTTTAAGCCAAAACACTACCCATGGGTTCCAACAGAACAACATACACGCTACGCTAAGGATATATATATATATGTACATATCATATCACATCCACATGGCACGGAATATCGTTAGACTATACATATATGGAATGTCTATGCACAGACCAACCTAACAATACACTTATCTGACATAGCCTCTATATGGAAAAATCAACGAGCCACTGGGACAAACCCCCAATTGACTCAACAGATCAAAGGGATCACAAAACAATAGCACCAAAACTAGAAACTTGGTCCTCAAACCATGAGGACTCACCACTGATGGAACGTAGATGCGGCACTCGGATATCACCGTCGCGGCTGCGGCTGAGTACCTAAACCTGCATCATAGTAAGAATGTAGCCCATAGAGAAATATATGGGTCAACACAAGATACGTACTGAGTATGAGGGGGCGCATGCAAAATATAAATAATATTATAAATTTCTTAAAAACGTACATACGGACCATAATGACACACCTGGCTTGAGTGACATTGAATCATGCAACTCATAACATCTTAGATAGGAAATAGGATAAAAACCTCATAAATCATTATAGATCATCATAGGCAACTTGAATTACCACATCAAAACTCGGAGTGACTCAGTATTTCAATAAACATGACTTTTATGGACAAGGGAGTTTCCTATAATCGACAACCCCACGTGATCTATGTGGAATACCAACGTTTTGAAATCTCCATTGGCGAGAGCGTCATACTCTTTGCCAGGGAGTACGACCTTAAAACTGCAATAATCACAATCGAGCTCTCTGTCCAATAATATCATCATCAAACAATCCTATGGTGGCACATAGGTTTAGGGAAATACCAAATTTCCCTCTCGGTGCTAAGTACTACTCCCCGACAAGATCATAACACATCAGGAAATCCACCACAACATCACAAGGGTCTATCATAAAGATCAAATCTCTTTCTCATTTATCAAATCATATCAATTTGTGGATTCTTAACTCAACATATTTTAGCTCAAAATATTTTAATCTTCCTCAGCATCAACAAGGTATCAATGCATTGAACCATAACCGACTCGACATTTGGACAAAAATATGAAGACTCAATACAGAATATTTTCAATAATTTAACTCATCAAAATCATCCAAAAAATACCAAGACTTATTGCAACTTCAATATCAACATTTCTCAATTTGCCATCCAACTCTCATTTAAAGGTACTTGAGACATCAACCCATAGTAGGGATATAGAATTTTCAATATCAATTATAAATTCATAATAAGGAAATAGTAGAATGATAGTATAAATAAAGGCTTAACAAATTAAATCATCATACTCTCATAATCAAATACTTTTTGGACATAATTCCATCTCAACATCATACACATATCGGATGACATAATCCCATAGCTCATGGATAATAATATAAGATATAAAACCATATTTTCAATTTATGGTAAAACATGTAAAATCTCATGTCAATGTAATTCAACAAAAATACCGGGCACAAGATCAAAAGGATAATCTTGTTCAAAGCCCCACATACCTAAAAATGGAAGATGAATATGAACTTCCGACTCAGGAACTTTATTCATGAAAATAAAGGGTTCTTCTCGAAGCCCATAACATGATCAACTCGAATCCCAAATTAATTTGAAATTTCTACGGTTCAATCAAGAGACATAGAAGGATGAAATTTGGAGTAGTAAGGTTGGGGTTTGAGCCTTAGAAAATTTTGGAGAAAAATGAGCTATTGAATGATCTTAATTGACTTAAATCCATGGTTTACCCGGATTGATTGGAGTAGGAATGACAAAAATACCCTTAAAAATCAATGAATGTCAAATCTGTCCTTTGGTGGTCTATTTTGATAGGCTGAATTAGATCGACCATAACTTTTTTCTCCGATGGCCAAATTGGATGAAACTAATTTTATTGAAAAGAGGACTTTCAGAGCTTTCTTTTGATATGTAGTAGCTTATCCAGATCATTATGTACAAGGATTTATGATCGTTTGAACTTGACCCTAAAATTCGCCTGGCCTCAGTATTTTTTTCCTGCACATTTACTGTTCACCACTATTCAAGGTTAGATCGGAATGATTATAACTCATCGCTCGAGTGTCCATTTTGGATGATCCACAGATCGTTGGAAAAATTATTCGATGATCTACATGATGACGGGTCGCATATCCAGAAATTCCACACAGAAAAATTATTAATCATGATAAAGTATAGAATTCAACACATTTTCGTCTGAGATCTTAACGGAAAATTTTTTCGGGGCATCACATCATCTCCCCTTTGGAAACATTCATCCTCGAATGTTGATAGGTAGGTAAATAATACTATAAAAATGAGTATATAGAGAAAAATCATCTTGCCGAAGCATATACTCCATTCTAGATTTTTTTGGATATCATAGAAAACACACAAGCCAAGATAAACATAGCAATAAGGATTCAATAAAAAGAGAACGATACCTTTGACATGCTCAGGATTCGTAGGAAAGAGGTGGGATATTTGGTGCACATATACGCTTTGGCTTCCCAAGTAGCACTCTTCAAGGATTGATTTAGCCAAAGCACTTTAACCAAAGGAACTTCCTTGTTTCTTAGCCTACGAACTTGAAAGTCAAAAACCTCAACCGGAATCTCTTCATATTAAAGACTATCTTGAATACCCGAGCTTTTGGAAGGATCAATCACAACAGAATCACCAATAGACTTCTTAATCATAGAAATATGGAAAATCTGATGGACGTTAGATAACTCCGCGGGCAATTGAACCTTATATGCTACCTTCCCAATGAGATCCATAATCTTCTAGGGACCAATGTAACGGGGACTTAGTTTCGCTTTCTTTCCAAATATCTTAACCCCTTTCAAGGGTGAAACTTTCAAGTACACTAAATTACCAACATCAAATTCAAGGTCTTTCCTCCTTACATTTGCGTATGATTTTTGATGACTTTGGACGTTTTCAACCTTTCCCGAATTAACTTAACCGTCCCCGTGACCACGAACACCGCATCTGGTCCAGTCGCGGAAGCCTCACCAACTTCAAACCAACCAATAGGTAATCTACACCTTCTACCATATAAAGATTCAAACGGGGCCATTCCTATAGTAGCATGAAAATTGTTATTGTAAGCAAACTCGATTAATGCTAAGTGCTCATCCCATCTATATTTAAAATCAAGCACACAAGCCCTCAACATATCTTCTAAAGTCTGAATGGTCCGCTCGGCCTTACAATCTTTTTGCGGATGGAAAGTAGAACTTAAACTAATTTAGGTACCAAGACCCTTCTGGAAAGATTTCCAAAATTGAGAGGTAAACTGAGTACCTCTGTCAGAAATAATAGCCAAAGGAGTTCCATGAAGTCTAACGAGTTCCCGAATATATATTCTAGCATAATCTTCAGCTGTATACGATGAATACACAGGCAAGAAATAAGATAATTTTGTTAGTCGATCTACGACAACCCAAATCGAATCACGATGGCGACGAGAAGGAGGCAAACTATCTATGAAGTCCATATTCACTTCTTCCAACTTCTAAGTAGGAATGCTAAACTCTTGCATCACACCACTGGGCCTTTGATGCTCTATTTTAACTTGTTGACACATGGAACACTTTGCCACAAATTTTGCTATGTTCCTTTTCATACCGTTCCACCAATAGATTTCACACAAATCATGGTACATCTTGGTAGCACCAGGATGGATGGAGTATCGCGTACCATGCACTTCCGCCATAATCTTCTGGTTCAAGTTATCAACATCAGGAACACATAATCTTTCTCAGAGTCTCAAAAAACTATCTCCCCCATGGGATAAAACCTCCACCTTTTTGTCTTTAACTGACTCTTTTAACCTGACCAAGGTAGGATCCCTGTCTTGCTTCTCTTTCACTTCCGAAACTAAAGAGGATTTGCAAACGCTTTGCACTCCTATACTACCCTCAGCATCACCAAACAACCTAACTCCCAATCTAGCCAAATGATGTACCTCACGGGATAACTCCTTCTTACCAATCTCCACATGTTCTCGCTACCCATGGACTTTCGACTAAGGGCATCTGCTACTATATTGGCCTTGCCCGGATGATATAGCACGCTCATATCATAATCTTTCAACAGTTCTAACCATCGTCTCTGCCTAAGATTCAACTCTTTTTGGGTGAATACATACTGCAGGCTCTTACGGTCCGTGAATACGTCAACATGGACACCATACAAATAATGTCTCCAGATTTTCAAAGCAAAAACCACGGCAGCTAATTCAAGGTCATGGGTAGGATAATTCTTCTCGTGAGGATTTAGCTGCCTGGAAGTATAAGTTATAACCTTGCCCTTTTGCATTAATACACAACCCAAACCGATTCTGGCAGCATCACAATAAACAACAAAACCATCAACACCGTCAGGCAAAGTCAACATAGGGGTTGAAATGAGTCAAGTCTTTAACTCCTGAAAACTCTTCTCACAAGATTCGAACCACAGGAAATTCACTTTCTTTTGGGTCAAATGGGTCATATGAGATGCAATAAATGAAAAACCTTCAACAAAACGACTATAATAACCAGCTATACCCAAGAAACTTCGGATATCATAAGGAGAAATAGGTCTAGGCCAACTCTTTATAGCCTCTATCTTTTGAGGATCAACTCTAATACCTTTAGTAGAAACAACATGACCCAAGAAGGCTATAGAGTTCAGGCAAAACTCATACTTACTTAACTTAGCATACAGCCGATGAGTTCGAAGAGTTTCCAAAACGATTCAGAGATGATCCGCATGATCACCCTCAATTCGGGAGTAAATAAGAATATCATCAAGGAACACCATTACAAATAAATCCATCTATGGACGGAATACACGGTTCATAAGATCCATGAAAGTCGCTGGAGCATTAGTTAATACAAAAGATATCACTAGAAATTCAAAATGACTATAACGGGTTCAGAAGTCTGTCTAGAGGATATCACATTCCCTAACATTAAGTTGGTGATAACCGGATCTAAGGTCTATCTTCAAAAAGTAGCTCGCACTTTGCAATTGATCAAATAAATCATCAATTCAAGGAAGCAGATATTTATTCTTGATAGTAACCCTATTAAGCTGCCGGTAATTAATACACATCCGCAAAGGACCATCTTTCTTACGCACAAATAAGATAGGTGCACCCCACGGGGACACACTAGGTCTGATAAATCTTTTGTCTAAAAGATCTTTCAATTGCTCCTTCAACTCTTTCAGTTCCGTGGGAGCCATGCGATACGGAGGAATTGAAATAGGCTGAGTATCGGGAAGAAGGTCAATCCCGAACTCTATCTCTCTATCAAGAGGTACTCCAAGGAGATCTTCCGAAAAGATATTATTAAACTTATTAACAACATTAATTAACTGAATGGTCGGGGTTTCAAACTTAGTGTGTTTAACCCGAACCAAATGGTGGATGCAACCCTTGGAAATCAACTTCCTAGATTTGAGATAGGATATGAAATGACCCTTAGGAATCACAGAACTGCCGGACTATTCGAGGATACGTTCATCAAGAAATTGAAACTTGACCACACGAGCACGATAATCAATAGACGCGTAGCATGAGTGAAGCCAATCCATACCCAAAATGATATCAAAGTCAACCATATCTAGATTAATCAAATCAGCATACATAACCCAATGAAAGACAGTAATGGGACATTTCTTAGACACCCGCTTAGCAATGACAGACTCTCCTACCAGAGTAGAAACCAAAATAGGCTCAGAAATTAGTTCAGGATCTATTTCAAAATTTACACCAACCAGAGGTGTCACATAAGAAAAACTCAAACCGGGGTCCATCAACACATAGACATCAAAATAGAAAACACGGAGTATACCAGTGACAACATCGGGAGAGTCCTCCTACTCCTGATAAAGTGGTATAGCATAGAAATGATTTCAGCATTGACCACCAGCAATACTAGATGAAGCACCCTGAGGAGGAACTGGACGGGCTGTGAGAGGCGGGGCACTAGTAGCTTAACTCTGGGGACGGGCATCATGACTTTGTTGTCTGGCATACGGACAGTCTCTAAGTATGTGTCCCAACTTCCCACATCCAAAATAGCCCCGATGCCCCATATAACACTCCCTAAAATAGTCTTTACCACACTTAGCACATGAAGTAGGATGATACCGGTTGCTTACACTGTCCTGAGGCCTAGAAGGTACCGACCTATTCCCGAGCTCCTGCCTGCCCTGATAAATAGGAGCACTAGCTGAGGAAAGCGCAGGTATAAATGGACCTCTCTGAAACTGAGGGCGACTCCCTCTGGAGAATCTAGTCAGACCAGACCCCTGTTGCTTCTATCTGACTCTCTTAATCCCTCTCACTCTTTCTCTTTCCTTTATCTTGTCTAACTCAATCTGTTGGGCGTGAATCCTTAACCAAGGAAGATCAATCTCCTTGTTGTTCATAGCAGATCTATATTTTTTCACCACATAACTCGACACCCCAATTAGAAACTTTCTCATACTAGTCCTCGAGTCAGCCATCATATTGGGAGCGTACTTTGATAGCTGATTAAACTTAAGACAATACTCCTTAACTGACATGGAGCCTTGTCTCAAATTCATAAACTACTCTATCTTAGCTTCTATTAACTCAAGAGGAATGAATCTATCCAAGAAATCATCTTGGAACAATTGCCAAGTCACTGAAGCGGCATCTCCTCTCTACCCTTATTCCATATCTGTACCCAGTTATAGGAAACATCCTTCAACCGATAAGAATCTAGCTCCACACTTTCTTCCTCGTTCATATACATAATCTGTGTAATTTTCTTCATTTCATCAATATACATCTGTGGGTCCTCACCTACTCTTGACCCATAAAACTCTGGTGAATTCATCCGCATAAATTCACGAATTTGTGCTGCTGCTGAATTATATTCCTGTGGAGGTGGAGCTTGGCCTGAGTATTAGCGGTAATTGCCTGGGCTAAAGTCTGAAAATATGCCCAAAATTTAGTATGGGATACCGTCTCATGTAATGGATCAACGGGTTAAGGTTGGTTGTTATTTCTGTGAGCTCGACATGGAGGCATTTTCTGGCATAATAACGCATAAATTAACAGCAGAAGGAACCAGTTATAATCATGATAGACTATTGTAGAATGAAAGAAACGACTTGTCCTAGAACGCCGCACAGCCTCTTGATCATAGGTGTGGCGCGCTGCACACCGATGCTCAAGACTCTATGTAACGCAGCTTGTCATACTCCCTAGGACTCTTCACAACCTTAGGCTCTAATACCAAGTTTGTAACACTCTGAAATATCATCCCGAGATTCCACACGGTGCCCAAGGCTACACGTAGCCTCAAGCTAACCCTTTAAGCCATAATACTACCCTTGGATTCCAACACAACAACATACACGCTACGCTAAGGATATATATAAGTACATATCATATCACATCGCACATGGCATGGACTATCGTTAGACTGTACATATATGGAATGTCTATACACAAACCAACCAAATAATACACTAGTCTGACATAGCCTCTATACAGAAAAATCAACGAGCCATTGGGACAAACCCCCAACTGACTCAACAGAAAAAAGAGATGACAAAACAATAACACCAACACTAGCAACTTGGTCCTCGAACCATGAGGACTGACCATTGAAAGAAAGTAGATGTGGCACTCGGATATCACTATCGCAGTTGCGGCTGAGACCTGAACCTATATCATGGTACGAATGCAGCCCATAGAGAAATATGTGGGTCAGCACAAGATACATACTGAGTATGTGGGGGCACATGCAAAATATAAATAATATCATAAATTTTGTAAAAACGTACATACGGACCATATGACACACCTGGATTGAGTGACATTGAATCATGCAACTCATAACATCTTAGATAGGAAATGTAGGAGAAAAACCTAATAAATCATTATAGATCATCGTAGGAAACTTGACTTACCACATTAAAACTCGGACTGACTCGGTATTTCAGTAAACATGATTCTTATGGACAGGGGAGTTTCCTATAATCGACAACCCCAAGTGAGCTACGTGGAATACCAATGTTTGAAACCCCGGTTAGAGGGAGCGTTATACTCTTTACCAGGGAATACGACCTTAGAACTGCAGTAATCATAATTGGGCTCTCTGGCCAATAATATCATCATCAAACAACCCTACGGTGGCACATAGGTTTGGGAAAATATCAAATTTCCCTATCGGTGCTAAGTACTACTCCCCGACAAGCTCAGAACGTGTTAGGAAATCCACCACAACATCACAAGGGTCTATCATAAAGACCAAATCAAATCTCTTTCTCATTTATCAAATCATATCAATTTATGGATTCCTAACTCAACACATTTTAGCTCAAAACATTTTAATCTTCCTCAACATCAACAAGGTATCAATGCATTGAACCATAACTGACTCGACATTTGGACAAGGATATGAAGACTCAATACATAATATTTTCAACAATTTAACTCATCAAAACCATCCTAAAAATCCCAAGACTCATTGCAACTTCAATATTAACATTTCTCAATTTGCCAACCATCTTTCATTTAAAGGTACTTGAGACATCAACCCATAGTAGGGATATAGAATTTCCAATATCAATTATAAATTCATAATAAGGAAATAGTGTAATGATAGTATAAATCAAGGCTTAACAAATTAAATCATCATACTCTAATAATCAAATACTTTTTGGACATAATTCCATCTCAACATCATACACATATCGGATGACATAATCCCATAGCTCATGGATAATAATATAAGAAATAAAACCATATTTCCAATTCATGGTAAAACATGTAAAATCTCATGTTAATGTAACTCAACAAAAATACCGGGCACAAGATCGAAAGGATTATCTTGTTCAAAGCCCCACATACCTAAAAATAGAAGATGAATATGAACTTCTGACTCCGGAACTTTATTCACGAAAATAAAGGGTGCTTCTCGAAGCCCTTAACATGATCAACACGAATCCCAAATCTATTAAAAATTTCTACAGTTCAATCAAGAGACATAGAAGGATGAAATTTGGAGTAGTAGGGCTGGGGTTTGAGCCTTAGGAAATTTTGGAGAAAAATAAGCTATTGAATGATCTTAATGGACTTAAATCCATGGTTTACTTGGATGGATTGGAGCGGAAATGACCAAAATACCCTTAAATATCAAATAATGTCAAATCTGTCCTTTAGTGGACTGTTTTGATATGATGAAGTAGATCGACCATAACCTTTTGCTCCAATGGTCAAATTGGATGAAACCAGTTTCATTGGAAAGAGGACTTTCAGAGCTTTCTGTTGATATATAGTATCTCACCCAGATCATTATGTACAAGGAGTTATGACCGTTTGAAGTTGACCCTAAAATTTGCCTTGCCTCAGTATTTTTTTTGCTGCACAATTACTATTTACCACTATTCACGGTTAGATCGGAATAATCATAACTCATCGCTCAAGTGTCCGTTTTGTATGATCCACATATCGTTGGAACGCTTATTCGATGCTCTACGCGATGATGGGTTGAATATCTAGAAATTCCACACAAAAAAATTATTAATCATGATAAAGAACAAAATTCAATACATTTTCGTCCAAGATCTTAACGAAAAATTTTTCTGGGGCATCAAACAAAAATGCAAGGTAAGACTGTGCATAATAGAACCTTGTTATTGAACCTTTCCTGAGAATTTGTACATAGCAGGAACTTTTGTGCATTGGGCAAACTTTTTTGCCCTTTATATTGCATGCATGAATATAAAATTCCAATTAGGATTAATCAATACAACATCATGCAAAGGGCGGATATTATAGGAATATCAACACACCATCGAATAGTCAATACAACTTTATAGAAAAAAATTCGATATTATAGAAAGAGCAACACAGTTTCAAGGAGATTATATATAAGCACAAAACTCATAACAGCTACAAGTGAAATATCATGAGAAACAAAAAGCATCAAGAAACAACCATATTGAGTTAAATATATGGTAAACTGTAACATCTGATGATTAGCATATAATAGGTCAATGATTACCATTTTTCAATACTTTCAAAGCCTTCTGTGTCTTGGTAAAAAATATAAGGTTTTACTCAATTGATATCCAACACGAATTGAGTACCCCAAACCTATATAGTAAAAACTTTACATGTTGTAAATTAATGTTCTCACATTAAAAAATTAATTTAAACTACCAATATGTCTAAACTGAAGAAAAGTTATAAAGAATCAAATATAGTAGATTACAAATCTTCATTTCATCATCTAGCTTCTACATATACAATAATATTGGCTTATTCATTTTATTATAGAAAAATAATGATACATTTACAATTCTGTAATTGTTGTTTAAGTTTTATGATGAAACCTTGGGGGTTTCACCACACAGTGCGGGACCAGGTCACTAAAAATTAGTCATTGGAAATAAAATAGTAAACCAACTAGGAACCCAAGCTCTCAAAAGTTCACTATAATCAACCTCTTAATTACAGACTTGAACTTGAACCTATCTCTAGGTTCCTCATTCTTATATTAACTATACTACAAGCTTACCTTGATAACTCTGTCAAGACTCCCTCAAATTTGATTAAATCTAACCAGTATCAAGCTTAGGCAACTCTCGCTAAGCACTCTCATAGAAAACAAAAAAGAGCATTACTCTCATAGAATAAGTAATTCTATTACAGACTCAAGCTAGACTAAGCATACTCGCTATTTTACCACACACAATAAATGAGATCTTGAGCAACGTTGAATATTGAGATTTTGCCTTTTTCTGTCTTCACCTTTCAAATTTGCAAAAACTACCGGTAGCTAAACATCCTTTACCCTATATATTAGAGTAATGATTAAGGTTAAAATGCAATTGGTCCAGGTGTCCTAAATAGTATAAGCAACACCTACATAGTTTGTTACACAGGTGGACAAAACTGTGCAGATGCATGCCAACTATATTGTATCCTTGAAGATCCAGGGATTTCGTCCCTTGTTGTCAGTTGTTCATCATAAAAACAAAATATAGCAATTTTGCCCCTTTTTAATGATGAAAAACTAACCACAGAGTTTGGTGATTTAATATTCATTCATCACATTCAGTAAGAGTGATTACCACTTCTGAAGATGAATGTTCCCCTATCATTAAAAATCATGACTTTATCATCATTCAACTTAGGTACCAGGTCCTTTGTTGTTAATTGACATCAAAATTTACTTTCGTCTATCATTATGTAACTTCATTTATTTCCCCTGTCAATATTCCATGATGCATTACCAATCACCACATATGTGCACTTGGTACCTGGACCTTAACATTATCAGTACATATATCAATACTCAGTAATACTCAGTACATCCGTATTTAGCACACACTACCTGGTTCATAGCACATGAAGTTAGTATTCCCACTTTTGGCATCATTGAAAACTGAAAACAATAAACCAAGAGAAGAATAAGAAAATGTTAGTTAACTCATGGTCACTAGAGAAATACTAACATAAACAACAACATTAATATAAAGGAAGAAAATATGAAACACACAAGTAGTAATTAAGTCATTGTTAAGTAGGATCAATACCATTACAATGTACAAATAAAATATAAGACAACTGCTTGCAAGGGCCATAAAGGATCCAAAGACCAAAAACTGAAACAATAGGACTCAGGTAGAAGTAGGCTTAGGAGAGAGGGATTTTAGCAACAAGTCCATTCTGGCAGCCTCAGCAGCATTGGTATCCAACAACTGTTTGGTAAGGACCTTCACTTTAGCATTCTGTCCTTGATCATCACCAATCAGTTCTATAACTTTGACCTAGATCATTGCATTTTCTACTGCAAGTTCCTAATTGACACCTGATCCCTCAGAACATAACCTTTAATTTTTCATCTTTAGGTGCACTATCTCAACATCCTTAGCAACCATCTTGATCCTTAATTTCTGTATTTCCCTACCACACTTTTCTTAAGCATCTGACAACTCAGACACATGAGACACTGTTCTAGTCTTACCTTTTATACATTTATATTTTGGGATAGTTGTCATACTGAACATCTGCTTGACTTTTCTAGGTGTTCCTTTAGTTCCAATCACACCAAAATTCTCAAATAATTGGTTCAAGAAATATCCATATGGCATCCCATATCTTCCTGCTTTTTCATGAAATACCTTTAGCTTATGCTCTATAAATAGAGCAGGCAGACTTATTAGTTCAAATTTGCTCAAGATTTTAATCAGAAATAGGTCAACAACAAATGTTATGATTCTTTTTTCAGATCTTGGCAACAAGATCTTGTTAATGAATTCAAATACCAGTTGATACTTTCTTATCAGGAATTTCTTTTTTACCTTAGATATTGATGTCTCTCCCACCTTTAATGCATTTTTTATAGACTCTATTGAGGGTTTCTACTTTACAACTATCCTTACACCTATAATAGGTACATCTAAGATCTTTCCAAGTGATTCTTTATCCAGTCTTATTTTTTTTCTTGCACCTGTGTTTTCAGACTTAACCCATCTCCTGAGAAATTTATTAAATAATAAAATTTGCTAACTTTATTTCAAAACCCGTTGGTGTTGATTCCTTAAAAAGATTTATCCATCTTTGGTGCCCGACTTACTTAACCAACTTTATCATCCTAGGCTTCTCATATATTTTGGGATAAAAACTTCTTCATTATAAAACCTTTTGTGTTTTCAAGCTCCCAATCCTTTTTCACATGACATGTCTTTCTTTTTTTCCTTCTTTTTCCTTCTTTTGGTCTCATTACTTGGCTCTTCCTTTTCACCAGTTTTTCTCTTCTTGGGACCAGGTCACTTAGAGAATTTATTCTTCTTACCAACAAAATGTTCTATTTTTATTCCTGTAGGGCTTTCTGACTTTCAATCGAAGGACCTGGTCTACTCTGCAACCTAATCTTCTTGTATTTTCTTCTCAATTGTTGCAACAATGTTAGAATTAATATCTTCATGTTCTCTAACATCCATAACTTTTATAATCTTATTCTTCTCAACCATAGTATCTTTCTTTAGTCTTTTTCTCTTAGTAGTAGAAGACTTACTAGCCTTCATGGCGTTTGCTAGTAACTTCTTTGCAAACCCCTTAGTAGATAGAATCTAGCCAGTTTTACACCAGAATCAATCACTTTCTACTTCCATTTATCACCCCCCAGTGTCTTCATAGACCAACTCAAAGATTATTTATCCTCATCCTTCTCATCTTCCTTATTTAGAGGTAATACAAATTATTCGTTCTTTGTCACATCTTTCTTTTCACCTGCCATTTGCTCTTCTACACAAACTGAGCCTTCCTTGGGATCATGTGTAAGTAGAATCAAATGTTTAGCTACCAAATTAATGTTATTTAATAGATCATATTTCTTTGCAGGAATTTTGTCATCATAAAGTTGGGCAAATATAGTATTTGATTCACAAGAAGTAGGGGAACCATGTATTTGTACACTCTTTAAAATTTTAGTACTTTCCAATTCTTTTGAAAGAATGGGGATTTGTGAAACATCAAAGGACTTTTGCTGTTTTGAGTAAAAAGGTCCTTCAGATTAAGGAAACTCTTGTTCTCGAACCAAGGCCTTTATTCAAGTCAACTTCCAAGGCTAACTCAATGGGATTTTTTCTGGAGCATACAACTTTGACTAGAATGGTTTCACTTAGGGTTTCAAGAATTTCATGAGAAGGTATGGTGCGTAAAGAACTTTATGAGTATTGAGGATGATCAGGAGATAATTCTTTCAAGGGGGTTGAAAAAATGGTATTTCTAGAATTTAGAACTTTTTTGAGAACAAAAGAAGAAGAACCACTTTAGATTAAAGTAGGAAGTTATTTACAAGGATGCTCTAAGTTAATTGTGAAGACAATGAAATAAAAGGATTTGATTTTAAAATTAAGAAGGTGACCATTTGTAAGTTAAGAGGCACCATTTTGAATTGACACGTCTTATTATAAAGGTGTGACTCTTCATATTTGAATTTAATTGATATCTTTTGTTCATATAGGAAAAGACATGCGACCTTTTTAAATTGAAATTTTTTGAATTTTATGGCACAATATTTTAGTACATACCTGAGAGATGGAACTAGGCCCCTCTCTTTCTTGAGTGAATTCTCAACTTCTGTTTGCTTCAACTATTTTCCTCCAATGTTATTTCCATGGGTGTATGCCTGGAAAGGTATGATACTGAGTTTGACCAACATGCACCTATTCTACCATGGATACTTGCCTCCTTGTGATAGCCAGATTTGAGGAAAGACATTGATTCATATGTTAGGTTAGGTAAATTTTATCAATCCTAAATTTAACCTTTATCCTTAGCACACTCCCCTTTTTTGAACAATTGAGAGATCATCCAATAGTTCTAATCTCTCAGTTGTTCTAAGAACATAGGTGCCAGTTTTTTCTTCATCACACTACCTCAAGCTCCTTCATCTAAGATAAATTCCATTGGGACCAGTTTCCTAAGAATTCTGACATGAACATTTCTTGTTGATCTTCTACCTAAGCTTGGATCAGTGACTGGCATTCTAATTCAACATCATTCTTATTTTCTCCCTTCATCCTTTCACCCATAATTTTCAGCATTATCAATTTTTTAGAAGATTTAAGTTTTCCAATTTTAGAGCTTTCACTACCACCACTAATCAGTAGCTTTCCTGACCAATCAAGAGTTCTATGCATTTCATATCTTAATAATTTTAACTTTGTTTTGCTATGGACCAGGTCCTTTGAAATCAACTATTTCAAAATGAGACATTTCTACCTTAAAATATCTTAAGAGAGAACATAGTCAGACCTTCCAGTATTAGGATTTGAATACACCCTATAAATGAACTATTTTTGACTGCAATCCCCTTTCTCATTCTTCTAACCATGATTACTTGTTGGATTTAGGAACCTACTATAATTTGAGTTCCCCGTAGGAGGACAACGGGGTGATCAAATCCCTTTTTGCTCATCTAGGAAAAGAATTCCTTTTCACTATTTCGTGAGGCTTGAATCCCTTAGAATTTGAATTCCCTCACTGAACTATCTGAAACCATTAATTTTATCTATAATCTAACTCAGACAATTTTCCTTTATGTGCCCATGTCTTCCACAATGACTATATAGAGGCTTATGGACCTTGTTCTTAGCATCATAATCAACCTTTCCTTGAGACCCAAGAACTTGGGATTTTTCTTGATAACCAAGACCCATTTTTATTATTAGCACTATGTCTAGTTAAGTTAGAAAAGGTTTGTGAAGATGTAGTCGATTTAAGAGATTTATTAAGGTCTTCTCTTAGATGGACTAGGTTCATTTATAACTCTTCATTCTTATGGAGTATATACATAAGATGCTTTTGAGAGTCCTTCAGTTTCTCTTCAAGTTAAATCTAATGTTTTGAAGCTTCTTTCTTCTCTTTACCATCTAAAATATTTACATTCTCTAGTTGACTTATACATTTCAGATTCTCAGATTTTAATTTAGTGACCATTTTTTAGTTTCATATGTTGGGAGAGTAAAAGTAATCAATACAATTTCTTGATTCTTTACTTTCTCCTCTAAATCATTTTTCTCAATAGTTAGTTCTCACATAAAGTATATCACCATATGTGTAAGCTTTTTTATGTTCCTAGCACAATTTTATTTAGGTTTTCCTTAATGTTAGAAGGATTTATCTTATTTCTTCTTCATCTTTTGTGCTTTCCATGAATGTAAAAAAGGAATCATAGACAATAGGACTGACTTCCACTACTAGAATTTACACATGTTTATACTTCTCATCTTCATCAAATTCCTTAGAAGAATCTCCCCATAGAGCTTGCTTTACTGCATAATCAGTTGCAGTCTTCCTTCTTGAATTTTCAAGGACCTAGTCCATGTTCTTTCCTTTGTCACCTCCTATCTTGAGGTGTTCCACAAAATATATTTTGTGCATCGGAAAGAACTTAGTGAAATACTCAGGACTATTATATTTGTGGCACACTTTAACATTACTTCCCCTTTTTCTATTGCTTCCTCTTCGTTGGAACTGACTACTTTACCTTTTGGATTTTACAATCTTTTTTTTCCAAATAGGCAACATCAGTGTCCACTTCTACTGAATTATGTTTTAAGGACTAAAATTCCAGGGATTTTTCCCTTTTTTCTTTGTTCTTCTCGATCATTTGTTGCTTCTTGAGCTCATTGATTTTAGACTTCCAATCAGTTCATCTATAGTGAGGGTCTTTAAGTTTCTTGCATTAGTTAAAGTATCCACTTTGCTTTCCCAGGACATAGGAAAAACGCCAAGAATTTTTCTCACTTTCTTATACAATGGAATCATTTCTCCTAAGCAGCAAAGCTCATTTGAAATAGAAGTAAGTTGTATACATTTCTTGGCTTGTTTCTACTTCTTTCGTGGTGAAGGTTTCATAATGAGTATTTAATATGTCTACTTTAGAATCCTTCACTTCAGTAGTATCTTCATGAGCAGTCCTCAAGCAATGCCACATCTTCTTGGCATTTCCCCAAGTAGAAATTATGCAGTATTCATCAGGTCCTATGCCATACATTTATAGTTTGTTTGCCTTATAATTTTTTCAACATTCTTTCTATCTTCATCATAATATTCTATCCTACTTTTGTCAACAATCCTTGTTACTTCTCCTTCTTTAAATTCTCTAAAAGCCACATGAGGACCATCAAGAATTATGTCCACGAGCTCACTATCCTAAACATAATAAAGTCAAACATCTTGATTTTCTACCACCCATAATACTGGCTATTAAATCTAGGTGTTTTAGGGGTAGATTGCCCTTCCTCCAGATTAGGTGGAACAACCATGATGACCAAAACACTCTAGGTGGGAACCTTTTAGAGTGAACTATATCTGATACCAATTGTTGAAACCTTGTGGGTTGCACCAAACAGTGATGGACCAGGTTCTCCAAATCAGTTATAGGCAATAATACAGTAAACCAACAAAGAACATAACACAATGTAGGAACTAAAAAGCACTAGATATAATGTAGAAATCTCCTTCCTCAGGGGAGGAAAAACCATGGCTTTCCCTCACAACATCTCAGAAGTTTACTATAATTAACCTCTTGATTACAAACTCGAACTTGAAATTAAATCTATGCCCATCCTGCTTGTAATATCTCTACTATAAGATCACCTTGACAAATCTGCCAAGACAACCATAAACTAATTAAGTCTAACCATTATCAAGCTTAAAAAAAGTTACCTTAGCACTCACAAAGCAAATAGAAAAGAGCAATACTCTTATAGGATGAGTAATTCAGTTACAGACTCAAGATGGACTCAAGAACACTTGCTAGTTTAGAACTCATAATAAATGAGTTCTTGAGCAATGTTGAATATTGAGTTTTTTTATTTTTCTCTTCTGAGCTTTCCAATTTGCAAAAACTACAAATTGAGAAGCATCTTTTACCTTTTATAGTAGATTAATAATTAGGGTAAAACTGTGACTGGACCAGGTGTCCTAAATAGTACAAGCAGCACCTATGCAGCTTGTTACACAAGAGGACAAGACTGTACAAATGAGTACCAACTATGTTGTAGCCTTGAAGATCCCGGGACCTGGTCCCTTGTGGTCAGCTGCTAATAATCAAAACAAGATATAATATTGTAGATTCATAACCTACATTGTCTCTAGCATCATCTTTGGGCATTAGAAACTTAAGGTCATGCATTCTTCTTATGGATTTAACTTTTTCACTCTTTCATTGATAAATATTATTACCTTTTAGACAAATAAAATTTATTGAAAAAAATTTATACAAAATTTGAATTTGATCCATATTTGCTTGGGTCTAAATTTATTTTGGGCTTTAAAAAATAATAAGCCCATTTTATTCTTCTTCAAGGTCCATCTCACCTTGAAGACCAAACTTATGCCACGTGTCAAGTGATGTTGCATCCTAGTCAAATTAAAGACCAAAAAGATTAGGCAACATGTTCAAAAAATGTGGCAAGCAAAGTTAAGTTCAACAACCTATTAAATATTGCTAAGTGTTCCAAATGACATATTTCTAGTTAATCACTAGCAACCTTATCACACAAAATTTATGGTAAGCTTGATAATTTGATTGACTAATAAAAATAAGTCAAAAGAGGTTATTTACACTTGGATGGACCAATCAGAAAAAGGCAAAAGTGGTGATTTACAATTGGACTGTCTGTGATGCGACCCAACTGGGGGCATTCTTGTAATGGGCATCCCAAGTCCGTCCAGGACCAGAAACCAGCCCCATTACCAAACCCAACCTCTAGCCACCTGCCTTGAGTTGGCAAAATTTTGAGCATGTAGCAAGATAGTGCAACAGCTCACATGAAGACACTGGGATAAGATCACAACCATACCAAACCAATACCAAAAAAGGGCCATAAACTAAGCAATAACCAAAGATGTTCCAAAAACATAATATAGTTAATCCCAAAATGAAATAGGATGGAACGACCAACAATATCGTCCAATAATATCAGCCCACCAGGTTACTCCAATGCCAAGGATGACACCAATACTAATCTCGCCCATTCCAACCCATAGAAGTACCCCAAAGCCTTTAACCAAAAGAGTAATAAAATCTGTTTGGTACATGCCCCAACCATAGAAAAAAACAATATCCAAAATAAAACCAAAATGTATAAAAATATCCATAACATTAAATAGAGAGTTCTGAAAAGATGGAATCTCACCACCTTAGTTAAAATCCGTAGGTATACAGCCACCAGTAAACGGGTTAGCGGGTGAACGCTAGCATGCTCTAATGATAAGAAGAAGATAATGCAATTTATAAAACCAAGTAAAATTGTCCATATGCATACAACCATACATATATACATATATAACCATACCGAGAAAAGGGACCGGGTTTAGCATGCCTTTTAAAACCATTACCTGGGCTGTTTAGCTTTGCCAGCCTAAACCAGTCACGGGCTATATGGGTTCATCTCCCCCCGCTGAAAGGGTCCTAATGTGTGTAGCCGCATGACCAGGGAATAAAACCTTGGGATGACTATTACATCCACCAAAATATAGTGTGACATCATGCATATGATCACCAAGACCAACCTCTTATCGGTAAATACAAGTTTTTAGTTTTTGTCCCCTCGGGACCTCGACTTTCTATGGCTTTCCTACATATCCCTCCATTATTACCCAATTAAAACCCTTTTCCAAATAACCAAAGCATTATCCATTTATTAAAAAGGGCCAATAATATTGGTATCATCATACCAATCCTTACTTGGAAGTATTATCCATAGCCAACCATATATATGTTTAAGGGGACTTTCAAGTGCCCTTCTATTTACCATATTAAACCACTTGGGGGATTCCATATGTCCCACAAGAATAACCATTTAGCCATTTACCATTTTAAGCCTTTTAATCCATGCATAACTCCTTTAAAAAATTTTAAAACAAGCAAGAGTTCTATTAAAAGTAGTCAATCAAATGAACATATCTTTATAAGCTTTTTGTCAAACACATTGGGGGCATAATATGACAAAAACCAATTCCAATTACCATTAAACCATTCCCACAATATCAAATTATCCAGAACACCCATTAATGAATATAAAAGCATAATGAAAACCATGAGAAACCATAATCAACCATTTAATATCAAAACCCCCAAATCATATTTGAAAACCAAATCATACAACCCCTAAAATCTTGAAAACGTTCATAAAAACATGCTTTTAGATAAAATTAACAATAAGGGAAGAAAATATGCATTAAACCTAGATGATGATGGAAAGAAATCACCAAGAAAAGCCCCAAAGCAATCCTCTAGTTGAAACCTTAAATTTTCTTACCCAAAAGCTTTTGAGAGAATTTTAGAGTGTTAAAAATAGTTTCTAAGTGTTATTGAATGGAATAATAGGGTAAATAACCTTCCGAGTAAGTTAGAAGTCATGGGACATTATGAGGATAAGTGGGGAACGTTCAAAATACCCCCACTTAAGTTTCATCAAAATCCAATCAAAGGGACACGACTGACCCTCATGAGTCGTACCCTCCGATACGAGTGGTACCCTCCACTCGCACCCTAAGCCTCAACATTTGGATAAAAAATTGTCCAGGATATAACCCATCCAACCAAGTTTTATCCAAAGTATACGATTCATACCCATTATCTATACCCTGGTAGATTTAAACACATGGAAGATTTAGACACTATCCACTATACGAGTCTTGGGTACGACTCGTACCCTGGATTACAGCTCATGGTGAGCCACTCATAATCAGATCCAACCTAAGTAACCAAGTCTTATATTATGTTAAGGAACCAAATAATCTGTAACCACCAATACTAATTGTAACCCTAAGTCCTACCCATTCTAGAAACCAAAGTTCATCCCACCAACCAACACTGGTCAGCATGCGACAAGACTATACCATCCATACCCCAACATACAACTCGTACCCTCGAGTCATATTGGGTCCAGATATCAGAACTCTCGGAAATTTTCTAAGGTCTAGAAACTAGGTTGTTTCAGTCTCCCCCGCTAGAAATATTTATTCTCGAATAACAAACAAGGTAGGGGTAACCAAACGCAAGTGTCAGTTGCATTATCAAATATATTCCCAATCTATAACAAAGTTTGAAAACAAAGAGGCCAAGATAGTAATCTTTCCGATAAAAACTCTAAAAATAAAGATATGTTGAATAACACAAAACTTCTGCACGAATCCCAAGAGTAAAAAATAAATGTGTAAATTTAGACTTCATGTCCTCCTCTATTTCTCATATAGCTTCTTCCACCTTATGGTTTCTGCCAAGAACATTAACCAAAGACACATCCTTGGTCGGCAACCGGTAAACCTACCTCTGTAAGATCTCAACTGAAACTTCTTCATAAGATAAAGAGTCTAATATACCCAATCCTTCTAAAGAAACAACCGAAAAAGGATCACCAATGACCTTCCTCAAAATGGAAACATGAAAGACTAGATGAACCAAGATAAAGATAGAAGGCAACTCCAGCTCATAACCAACATTACCATTATACCAGGGACTGAGCTTCCACTTCTTACCAAACCACACTACTTCTTTATGGGAGATACATTCAGGAAAACCTTATCCTCAATCTCAGATTCTAAGTATCTATGCCTATCATCTGAATAGGACTTTTGGTGACTTTGGGCAGCCTTAAGATTCTCTCAAATCACATTCTCCTTCTCTATAGCCTATTAAACAAAGTTGGGACCATACATATCTGCCTCACCAAGCTTAAACTAGCAAATAAAAGATATACACCTCCTACAATACAATGCCTCAAAAGGAGCCCTACCAATACTAGAATAATAGTTGTTATCATAAGCAAAATCAACCAAAGGTAGACGCTCAACCCAACAGCTACCATAATTAATCACACAAGCTCGAAGTATATACTCTAATGTCTGAATAGTACACTCTATTTGCCTATCCATCTCCAGATGGAAAGTTGTACTCAGACTAACCTTAGTCCCCAACCATCTCTAAAAAAATTGCTAGAAGTGAGATGTAAGCTTTATTTTATGATCAGAAATAATTATAACAGGCACCCCATACAGCTTCAGAATCTCCTAAAGATAAAACTTCGCATAATTTTCCATCGAGAAGGTAGTCCGCACTGGCAAAAAGTATACAAACTCAGTCATCCTATACATGATGACCCAAATCAAATCATATTAATTCTGAGACCGAGGCAGATCGATAATGAAGTCCATATTAATCACATCCCATTTCTATTCGGGCAAATCAATTTCTTGATACAACCCCCTGGCCTCATGTGCTCAAGCTTAACCTGTTGACACACCATGTACTTAGCCATAAAATTTGACACAGCCCTCTTCATTCCATTCCACCAATAGATCTTCTTGAGATCATGAAACATCTTGGTCGAGCTAGAATGAGCAACATAGCGTGATTCATGCATCTCAGCCAAAATACTTTGTCATAACCTGTCGACATCAGGAACACATAACCTCCCTTGATATCATAAAGTGCTATCACCGCCAATCTAAAACACCACTACATTTTGCCCACCAATGTCACTATTGATTTTTATAAATTTAGAATCTAGCACTTCCTTCTCCTTACTCTTTTCACCAAGAAATGATCGAACCACTTTTTGCACCACCACACCACTATTCTTGGAGTCCAATAGGAAAACTTAAAGATTAGCCAAGTAGTGAATATCTTTCACAAATTCTCATTTTCTTTCCTACACATGAGCTAAACTCTCCACGGATAACCTTCTAAGAGCATCAGCAACCATGTTAGCCTTACCTGGTGATAGTGACGATTCATATCATAGTCCTTGAGAAGCTCAAACTATATCCCCTGGCTGAGATTAAGCTTATTCTTGGTGAACACATACTGTAGACTCTTATGATCAAAAAATATATCCATGTGCACACCAACAAATAATACCGCCATAGCTTCAAAGAAAACCCAATCGCCAACAGCTCCGAATCATGAGTAGGATAATTCCTACTATGTATTGTTCAACTATTTGAAAGCATAGGCAATAACCTTCCCATGCCGCATCAACACACAACTAAGACCTATCTGAGGTACATCACAACACCACGAACCCATCATTGCCTTTTGGGAAAGTCAAAATTAAAGCCAAAGTTAACTTATCCTTTGACTTCTTGAAACCCCCTTCAGAAGTCTCCAACCAAAAAAATACAACTTTCTTCTAACTTAACTTAGTAAAAAAAGTAGCTATCAAGCTAAAGCTTTCCACCAACCGCCTATAATACCTGGCTGAACCCATGAAGCTCCAAAGGTTGAATAGATATGTGGGCCAAGGCCACCTCTTCACCATGGTAAACCTTTTGCGGATCAACCATGATCCCCTCACTAGAAATATTATAACCAAAGAAAGTTATAATATTCAACAAAAACTTATACTTGGAGAACTTGGCATATGACTGTTTTTCCTTTAATGTCTACAACACAACATGGAGGTGATTAGCAAGATCCACCTTACTCTTCAAATAGATTTGAATGTCATCAATAAACACAATGACAAACAGATTAAAATACTGCTAACAAACCCTATTTATCAAACCCATAAATGTTGCTGGAGCATTAGTCAACCCATATGACATTACCAAAAACTCAAAGTGCCCATACCAATTATAAAAAACCTTATTAGAGATATCCACCTTCCTAATTTTTAGTTGATGGAACCCAGACCTAGGATCTATTTTTGAGAAGAATTTGACACCTTACAACTGGTTAAATAGATCATCTATCCCTGGAAATGGATACTTGTTAATAATCGTCACCTTGTTCACCAACCTATAGTCAATGAATATCCAAAGGGAACCATTCTTTTACATACAAATAACACCGGGGCACCCAAGGATATACACTAGGATGAATAAACCCCTTAACTAAAAGATCCTTAAGTTGTTTCTTGAATTCTCTTAACCCAGTTGGAGCCATTCTATTTGGTGGAATAGAAATTGGACGAATGTCTGGAACTAAGTCAATACCAAATTCTATTTTCCTACCAAGAGGAACAGAATGAAGATCATCTGAAAAGACCTCTAGAAACTCATTAACCACTAGAACCAAATAGAAAGATGGACCTTTTGAGTTAGAATCTGTAACCTAGACCAAGTGATAAAGACGTCCTTTAAAGATTAACCTACAAGATTTAAGATAAGAAATAAATCTCTCCCTAGAAGCTAAAGAACCACCCTCTCCTTCTATAATTGGTTCACTAGGGAACCTATAGATAAACCTATGGGTCTGACAATCCAAGGACGCATAGTAAAAATGTATCCCATCCATCTTAAGAATAAATTCAAAATCTATCATACCCAAGTCAAACAGATCCACCAAGGCCTGCTTACCAGCAATAGATAGCACACACCCAATATAGACTCTTATAGAAATAACCAAGTCACCGACTAGGATATAAATGAAAAAAAGGATCTTAAATAACTTCTGGATTAAAATGAAAAGTTACAGTCACATAAGGAGTCACATAGAAGAGAGTGGAACCTTGATCAAGCAAAAAATATACATCACTAGAAAAAAGTTGTAACGTGCTACTAATGATACCAGGTAATGCCTCAGATTCCTGCCGAAACACCAAAGTATAAAACCTATACTGAGAAATACTAGAACCAAGATCAATAACAGAATTAGATATCACACCGCCAGGTGTAAGAGTAGAAGATAAAGCCACATGAATCTTATTCGCCCCCATAGCAACCTTAATAACCAAACAATCCCTGAGCCGATGTCCTATCTAGCCATATCTGAAGCACTTATCCTTTTCTTCATTATAATAACACCAATGAGGATGGCCATAAAACTGACCAAGAGGGCATTAAGAAACTGACTGACCTCTATTTTCCTAATAGTGGTAATCCTGTGCTTGAAAATTATCACCACTATGATGACGCATGTGATGAGTGTTGAGTTTACCACTAAATCGCACTCACTATTAGTGCACCTCACCTTGTTATGTATTAATAAATGAGACATAATTATTGTTATATGCATTAATGTCCAGTTCTTGCAGGCATAAATAAACGGATGGGAAGGATATGGATTAAAGCTCAAAATAACCTAAAAGAAAGAAATAAAGTGTAGCTGAAGACCTGAATTAGAAAAGACATAGGTACCGCGATCGCGATCTGCTGATCGTGGTCGCAGCGGTTAAGTATGGTCTATCAATCATGATCATGAAGCTAAACCATATTTGAGTAGCTACGATCACTGCTAGACCTGCGCGATCGCGGCCTAGCAGAAGATTTTAACCTAATGGAAAAATTGTTATTGCATATGCTGATCCCAATTTGATAAAAATGAGTCAAACCCTAGTATTATAGAAACAATTCCATCTTTCCCAATTTGGAGTTTTTGTTTTAATATAGTTCATACCCTTGATAGGACGTTTTGGAGGAGATGAATTATAGTAGAAAGTTAATCCGTGTTAGGAGGTTGTAAGTTATTTTCCATTGTATCTTGTTTTATTGCCATTCCTTATCTTATCTTAGATTGCTTTATTTTTTTCTTATCTTATCTTGCTTTTGATTGTTTTATTGTTTTATTTTAAGTCAGGGGTCTATCGAAAACAACCTTTCTATCTCACTTTGAGGAAATGATATGGACTATGTATATTTACCCTCTCCAGACCCCACTTAGTGGGAATATATCAGGTATGTTATTGTTTTTGTTGTTGTAGTTTTAGTGTAGTTCATAGCCTCCATTTTTTGGAGATGAAAATATTATATAAATTTTGAGTGAAGAATACATTAGAGACCTTCTAAGTGTAAGATTTGCTCACTTCCATTGTTGAAACTATGGGAGAACCAAGTTTCTAGTAACATTCTCTTAAATATTCAACAATTCAATTCAATGGAGATTATGGGTATATCTATGCTTATTTATCTTATGTGTAGCTAAATCTCCCTCTTGGGGTTTATGTGTGTAGGTCGTTATTTTTAGCATCTATTTGGTAATTCATGTTTATGGGTTTTATCATTCCTATGCTATTTTGGTTGGGATTTGATGGGTCAAAGACCCAAATACCCACATGGGTTAATTGAGAGAAAGATCCAAGCTCTAGAAAGTTCAAGGCCATCTTCGAAAAAAAGTTTTTGGGTGAACTTTAGGATTTAATATCATCCTCGAAAGAGGGATGTGGAGACCAAAGCAATGATAGACAATTATGTGTGTAGTTTGCTAAAGTTTTACTATCTTAGACATAAGGGTGAATATGAGGTTGACTATGCCATGGGTATCATCCTAGAAATAGGTATGCATAGACTGAGGTTGTGGTTTCCAATTGTTGAACACACCTATTAGGTATTCAAAATAATCAATGGGCAAAATTTTTGCATTTTGTTGAAAGACTAGTGTCAAAATCTATAACCAAGCCTACTCATATTTGATTTGCTAAATTGATGTTGATTATTAACTCCCACATGTTACTCCCTTAGTAGTGCATAATCCCAAGATCCATGCTGAATTGTTAAAAATCAAATTACTCGTAGCCCCGAATTTATACTATAAAAACCCAAAAATAAATACTAGTGTAGGATCTTATCTCCCCATTTTAACTTTTTGTACCATTGGTTTGAATTTAACTTTTATCTATTGTTTTGAATTAATTTGATTGCTAGTCACATTGTTCCTGATGGAATTCTACATTAGTCACCTTCCCTTGAGGAGGACTAGTAGAAATAGGTAGAACTCCAGAACTTTCAAAGATAAGACCATGAGATCAAATATAAACCCCAGAAGTAGGATACACCCCTTCAGTATTACCCCTAGATTGGATAAAAGAATTTCCTTGTGTTGTAGATCTATGAGGCATGATCTGAAAGACGAACAAACAAGGATTAGAGATGATTCCAGGACTGAGACTCCAATCTTGAAAATAGAATACCAAGAAAGTGAACCATTCCAAAATATCTTGTAGCCTTTCCCTTATGAGTGTAGTGCACTACATATCTCTAAAAGAGACACTACTCGACATAGCTTTGTGGACTCCCTATTGACCATGAACCTAGGCTTTGATACCATCTTGATACAAATCGATGGAGGCCTGGTCATAATGGGCATCCCAAGTCCATTAGGTACATGAGACCACCCCTGTTACCTAACCCAACGTCAAGCCGCCTGCCCTGATTTGGCTGAATTTCGAACATGTAGCAAAATAGTGCAATAGCTCAGATGAAGACCCTAGGCTTAAATCACAAGTTTGACCAACCCAAGATAGTCCAACCATCCCATACAAAAAATCCAACTATACCAAATCGATACCAAAACAAGTTCCATAAACCAGGCCATAACAAAGATATTCCAAAAATATAATATAATTAATCAAAAAATGAAATAGCATGGAACGATTAATAATATTGTTCAATGATTTCAGAAGATTGACTTATTCCAATACCAAGGCTGACACCGATACCAATCCTACCTATTCCAACCTATAGAAGTACCATAAATCATCTAACTAAGAGAGTAATAAAATCCTATTGGGACATACCCCTAACCATAGAAAAAACCAGTATCCAAAATAAAACCAAAATGTCTAAAAATGTCCATAACATGAAATAGAGCCTTCCAAAAGGATGGAAGCTCACTACTTTAGTACAAATATTGTCCCTGAGTCAATCACTATATAGGAGGAGTATAATGGCTAGTTCCTGTATAGCGTAGGTTTATAGCTGCTCATAAATGGGTTAGCGGGTGAATGCAATCATGATCTCAGGATAAGGGTAGGATAATACAATTTATTAAACCAAGTAATACCGTCCATATACACACAACAATACATATATAAATATATAACCATGCTGGGAAAAGAAATCGGGTATAGCATTCCTTTAATGCCTTTACCCGGGCTGTGTAACGTTATTGTCCTAAACCACCCACGGGCTATATAGGTTCAACTCCCCCTACTAAAAGGTCTCCAATGCATGTAGCCACACGAACAGGGAATAAAACCTTAGGATGACTAGTACATCCCTTAAAATATAGTCTAACATCATGCATAAAATCACAAAGACCAACTTCATATCGGCAAATATGAGTTTCCAGTTTTATTCTCCTCGGGACCTCAACCTTCCACGACATTGCTATATATACCGCCATTATTTGTCAATTAAAACCATTTTCCAAATAACCAAACCATTATCCATTTATTAACCAATGTCATTAGTACTTGTATCATCATACCAATCTTTACTTGGAAGTATTATCCATCGCGAACCATATGTAGTTTTAAGGGGACTTTCAAGTGCCCTTCTATTAACCATATTAAACCACTCAGGGGATTCCAAGTGTCCTACAAGAATAACTATTTAGAAATTTACAATTTCAATCAATTTAAACCATGTATAATTTCTTTAACAAGTTTTAAGACAAGCAGGAGTTCCATTAAAAGTAGTCACTGCAATGAACATATCTTTATAAAGACTTGTCAAATATATTGGGGGCATAATATGACAAAAACCAATTCCAATTACTACTAAACCATTCCTATGCAATCCAATTATTCAAAACCACCATTAAAGCATATAAAAGCATAATTAAAACTATGGGAAACCATAATCAACCATATAATGTAAAAACCCCTAGATCATATATAAAAATCAAAATCATACATCCAATGAACTCATGAAATCATTCGCAAAAACTATGAATTTAGATAAAATTAACAATAAGGGAAGAGAACATGCCTTAAACCAAGATGATGATGGAAAAAAATCACCAAGATAAGACCCAAATCAATCCTCTAGTAAAGACCCTAGCTTTCCTTGCCTAAAAGCTTTTGAGAGAATTTTAGAATGTTTAGAAGAGTTTCTAAGTATTATGGAATGGAATAATAGGGTAAATATCCTTAAAAGTAGGTTATAAGTCATGGGACCTTTTTAGGATAAGTACAAAAATGTCTAGAATACCCCCACTTATATTGGACCAATATCCCATCATAGGGATATAACTGACCCTCATAAGTTATACCCCCGGATACAAGTGGTACCCTTTACTCGTACCTTAAGCCTCAATCTTTAGATCACTCACTATCCCTTATACGACTCATCCAACAAAGTCATATCCAAAGTATATGCTACTTAACCATCATCCATACCCTTTGAAGATTTAAACCTCAGGAAGATTTAAACACTGTCCATCATACGAGTTTGAGGTATGACTGATACCCTGGCTTACGGCTTATGGTAAGTGACTCATACTATGATTATACCAATATGACTCGTACCCCTAAGTCGAACCCATTATAGTAATAAAAATCTATCCCTCCAACCAACACTAGTCTGCATACGACTAGACCATACCATTTGTACCCTAACATACAGCTCATACCATCGAGTCACATTAGGTCTAGAGATCAAAATTCTAGGAAATTTTCTAAGGTCAAGAAATAAGGGTAGTTAAGCCTACAATCTACAACTATTAATTGAAGGGCTACATAATTTTCTAAGGTCATTCTGCAAGTATTGGAGCAAGTAAAAACATCAACTACATAGCTCTTAGAGTGAATAGTCAATGAACATCTTCCCGGATATCAACCTAAAATAAATAAGTCCTACACGACGTTTCTGGAGATCAAACACATTTGAAGAAGTTCTGAATCATCCTATATTCAAGAAACACGCTACAGAAGGCCCTCTAATATAGAAAATCTTAGGAAAGAAGAATCAAGTGAATAACAGAATTTTACTCACAACATTTATTTAATAAAATTTTTTTGTTTGATTTATTTTACTTCTAGTTAATTTTTATCACTATGAAAATTTGTTGGGAATAAATTTTTGCTCACCTAGTGGAAAAAGTCCTACTCTTCATCTATTCCTTATTAAAAATAGAAAATAATAAATTCAATACTACAATGGACTTCAAAAGAATCCATGATATTTCATCCAAGAAGTCTACTACTGCCACATATGATGAGATCAAACTTGTTAGCCCCATCAATTAACGCAAACTTAACGTTTGTGATTTAGATAGATCTTAATACTTTACCTTTTTAGAGATGATAAAAAGAAAAAATATCAAATTTAGTCAATAAGTGTAAACCTTGGGGGCAACCTTGCATCTATGTTACAAGACAAACTATTTGAAACTGTCTTTAACTTTTGAGAATCTGAGGACTCAACATATTCTCCAACTTCAACGAAAGTCAATAGTTTCATGGTTTATGTCATTGACATGGATGTGAAATTTTTAATGATTGAGAAAACCTTTGAAACCTAGAAAACTTCCTTTAATAAGAAAGATCTTCAAATTACCAAACTTATGAACTTACTAGCAATTATGATCTCTACAACACTGGAGACTCAAGTTATAATCCAACATCACATGAAATAGTTGAAGGTGAATCCTTTATCAAGTCAATCAAAAATCAATGTGTTGATTGATCCACTTCAGTGGCCACTCAAATAGTTTAACAACTGCACGATATGATTGTGAAAATCATCAAGGAACAATATAAGGTCCGTCATAAAGTTTAGTAAGATACTCAAAGCTATATTCTAAGTAAATCGTGGGCTTAAAGATGACAATTAAATATCAACCACCGGTGTTACGACAATGCAATGGAAATAAAAATTTAAGGTAGCACATCACTCATATCATTGAGACTTGTAGAAGTTCTAATATGCATGGTGGTCTTTTGTCAAGCAGTTTGTTTTCTCTTTATAAAACAATGCCTTTGATCAAAACACATACTTGGAGTTTGAATAAATTAATTATTGGAAGGAACTAGAAAGTTAGTTTCTAAATCATTTCTACATCACTCATTGTACGGTCAACATGATGGAGTTGATAAAAAAAAGACAAAGTATGAATGAGCCTATAGTGGACTACATCAATTGTTAGAAAATATTAATCTTTGCTTAAAAGAATCAATGTTCTAAAACTTCTGTAGTTAAAGTTACCATTAAAGTAATGCATTGTGGCCTTGTGTATATCCTTTAAGGAATTAAGCCTCAAAATTTTAAAGAATTAGCTACGCGCGCTCATGGCATAGAACTAACAAGTTATAAAATAGTGTCATCTACATTTGATCCTATGAATGAAGTCACGAGATTCAAGGACTCGTAAAAAGACCAGATTAGGTAATCTATGGCAATAACTGTAAGTTCTACAAAAGCCATCACAAGACATCAATTGAAAGAGAAAGTTCCAATGAAACAAACAAGAGAATGTAAAAAATCAACCAACCTTAAAGGAGTTACAAGCAAAGGTGTATCATTTTCTAGAATCTGATGTTCCTTCAATTCTTGATGAGTTGTTAGCCAAATAATCCATTGAACTTCCTAAGACAAACAGACCTAAAGAATCTAACAAGGCAAACAATCCTAAATATTACAAATTTCACTGCGTTGTTAGTCATCACACCACAAAATAATTCATCCTAATGGAAAAGATTATGGAATTAATGCAATAGAGAATGATCATTATCGAAAATGACAATATAGTTGATGCAAACCATGCTAGAGCTAAACTGAACCATAAAAAATATTCAATTTCAAAAACTCTACAACATATGTGCTCTTTGGCATTACCAAAAGTTTGAGGAATATTCATGCTACAATTTGGGAGTTTTAACCAAATTGGTGTTCCCACCTTAAAAGAAACAACCAGAAAGTACACGGAAAATTACTTCTCCAATAGCAAGAAGGTAACATTTAGACATTGATTGCTTGTAAAAAAAGAAATGTTAAGGAATGTCTAAACTCCAACTTTCAAAAGCCAATATGAGATCAAGTGCAAATATGCTTCAACTAATACATCCCATAAAATCTATTACCAGACTAAAGTATAACAATACTTCATCATAAAGGGCGGTGAGGAAAGTTACATTACAATAATTCTTGCCTAAAATTCTCCTCGATGCATGAGCCTAAACTATGACTCAATAGGTTCCTCGACATACAAGCATAACCTGTAAGTCAAAATACTCCTTAACATAGGAGAATAAAGTCATTTTAATCCTAGCCTATATGTTTTAAGCTGTGTATGGCCCTAGAAAATGACAAAGGCAAAATTTGAGCTAACTTTGAAGGAATATATGTATAAATTTGTAAGGGTTTTGACCGTGGTTTTTACATGTATGTCATCTCTTTTAGTTCTCTTTGCATAAAAGCAGCTTGTGATTCATATGCTTCTAAACCAACTTATAAATTTTCTATCAAAGCACCAAATATGCAAAATAGGCGACCAAATATTGATTGAACTAATTTTGTCGACATATCTATAAAAATTCATGTATAGCTTTTGATCATAATTTTTATATAGATTGTATCTTTTAGAGTCTCCTGGCAACAAAAAATATCAGCTCGTAATTCAAAAGCTCCTACTTCCAGTTATGAATTTTCTACCATCGGCGTACAAAGCTGAATAACAAGTATGACAGATGTGTGTGCCAACTTCAAAGAAAACTCTGTGTAAATAAATAAATCCTTTAGTCATGATTTTTAAATGAATTTTAGTTATTCAAATTCTTTTTGGAATGAAAAGGCAGTTGGCAATTCAAAGGATCCTACTTTGCATCAGAAATTTTCAATTACAAACATACGAGGCTAGACAACAAGCAAAATAGAAGTGTGGGTCACCTTCAAAGAAAAATCTATATAAATTCATAAATCCTTTAGTCATGATATTTATATGGATTGTAGTTCTTAGAGTCTTCTTCTCAACTAAAAAAGTGGTTCATGATTAAAGGATCCTACACCCTATCATGAATTGCACCACGACTATGCAAAGCTATAATAAACATGTTAGATTCAAAAATCAATTTCAAAAATTAATTTTGATAAATTAAAAGGGGAATTTGATCAAATATTTATATAAATCATAGACAATTAAGTTACCTTTATTTTGGATCAAGTGATTGCATGTAATACCCCAAGTTTTCAAGTTGTAGACCCATCGAAGGATTGGCCATTAAATTAGCTTTACAATGTCAGTAGTCTTGCCTTAATCTATTGTTATGGAAAAAGTAATGGAAAACTTTTTTAAGACTATAAAACTGCCAGTGACAATGGCTTAGGCAATAAGTCATTCCCAGATGTAATGAGTCATTAAGTATGAGCCATTTCCACTCTAGTAAGGGTCTCAAATTTCATCCCAATGGTAATGAGTCCAGCGCATGACTCGTTATAAGACATAATAAGTCATTGCGTGGACCCATTGCCACACCAGTAAGAAATTTAAAAATTGTGTTGTTTGATCACGACTACTCTTAATAACTCGTGATCATACCTAACAAGTCATTAGAAGGGGAGTTGTTACCTTAACAGAAAGAATCCAACACCTCAGGTCCTTAGGTCGCAACTCAGACCATGACTCATGACCATTCAAAATGGGTCATTGGGTGAGTTATGACTAATGGAACCAGAATCCCTGGATGATTTTAGAAGGGTCTTTTTGGTAAATTCTTATCTTTTAATACCAAAACCATTATTTTCTAGGCACTCCAACATCAGTTATTAAGGGTTTTATGTTACCCTAGCACTCCATAATCTCTAAAATCATTACATTTATCTAAAAGAAAGTGATTCTCTTCCCCTCCAAAGTAAATTAGGGTTCTCCAAGTTCAAGGACAAGTTCAACCCAATTCCTTAAGAAATTCACTACAAGTATGTGGGATTTTATTTATGTGTACCTTCCACCCATTAATTCCTAAGAACTCTTAAATACTTAAGTAAAATTCCTTTTTCCTTGAATTGGGTTCCAAGTTAAATATGACTTTTCCTGCTCTCTTCAGTTTATATGTTTAATTAAACCATGTGCTTTCCTCTAGAGTAGTGATTCCCCATGTTTAAAATCATGAATTTCCCTCTCATTAAGTTATTGATTTATTGGTTTTAAATTGTGAAATTCCCTTTCTCATGCTATGTAAACATCATTATATTCAGTCGCATTAGCTAAAGCTGGTGGGTTATGAATACTCGATACCTAGATAGTCATTCATAAATCAGGTTTCATGTTATGATTCATTCAAATCATGTTCATACTGCTAAATTCTAAATATTATTTTATTGATTCTATATATGTATGAGTTTTCAGTGTCATTCCATTAAAAATGGTACTTAGCACTTAGTAAAGACAAGGATAA
Source organism: Capsicum baccatum var. pendulum (assembly GCA_030864225.1). Taxonomy (NCBI): domain Eukaryota; kingdom Viridiplantae; phylum Streptophyta; class Magnoliopsida; order Solanales; family Solanaceae; genus Capsicum; species Capsicum baccatum. The sequence continues at coordinate 73,738,357 of CM061554.1, read as the reverse complement.
AGGCTCACCTGCCAGTTGAGGACTGAGACTTTTAGTAGAAGTTCTAAGTTCCAAAACTATGGTGCCATCATAAGTTATGTAGTTTCACCCTCCAGTAAGGTACTAGCACCCTTCCACCTGGGGTTATAAGTTAGACCCTTTCAGACTGCGGCTTATCAATTATTGTTAGCTTCCACAGTCCTCAGTTTAGTTTAATTTATGTATAATTTAGGTTTGCTTGACCAAGTGTTTAGTATTTAGTTAATCAATTTATCCAGCACATGTTTATACTTGGTCCTACATTCAGTTACATTTCCATGCATTTATGTTCAATTCATATATACTATTTTGCTTCCCATCTTACATACTAAATACATTTAAAGTACTAATTACATACTTTTTTCCACTATATTATCTCATAATATAGGTTCGGACGCTCAGTTCCTAGACCGCTCTTAGCACATCTATGCACCACTCAACGTCAATATTGGTGAGTCCTCATTAGTTGATGACTAGCTATTATTTGTTTATTTTTAGTATTTTACATTATTTTAGTTAGTTAGAGTTAGTTGGGGACCTGTACCAGTATCTCGTCAAGATTTTTAAGCATACTAGGATTTGGCCCTCAGAAATTTCCTATGTTTAGGACTCACTGTCCCTATTATGACTCACCAAATAAGTCATATGGGTTAGGTACGAATTAGGGGACCTTAGTCATTAAGAGACCAGTAAAGCGTGGTTGGGTTTCTATTAAGGTTGTAGTTTGGTGGGTACGGGTCGTTAAGGTTGATGAAGATTAGTCTGAGTTGGTCCCTTAATCCAATTAGAAGCTTAATAATTTTACTTTGCTCTAAGTATGAGTGGATCACTATGATCCATGAGGATAAGGTAGGAGTGGTAAGATTGATTTTTATGTTCTCCAGTGTCATTCCCTTTTGATTCTGCCCTGGGTATGACTGGACCATACCTGTCATATGGTCTAGTCACATATTGTGGCAAGAAAGTCATAAGGTGGATAGTGTGTGGTGTCCAACGTTCTACACTGGTGACGACTGGATTGTGCTAGTCGTATGTTGCGAAGATGAGTTGGAGGGCCGACTCATACATATCGATAGTAATTTTTTAGTTTAAAGTTAAGGCCATTCTTGACATTTGCCCTTTGTAATTCCCTTTGATACCATGACATAAAACATATTTGGGGGATTCATTAGCCTTTTATTGTTAATCAAACACTCTTAAAATCTCTCTCAAACTCGTTCCAAAAAAAGGCTAGGGTTTCTTCAAGATAATCGATGAAGGCTTTCAAGGGCGGTTTTTCTTAATCTTCATTGGTGTATAAGGCAGGTTACTCCTCCATCATTTTTATTTTTACTAAAATCATGTTTTTTAATGTATTCTTTTTCATGATATTAATTTGCTTTGAAATAATGGTTGGGGGTTTTGGATGTTCATGGTTGAACAATCTTTCTAATAGTATAATAATGTTTCTTTCATGCTCTTAATAAGATTTCGGTATTGGGGAATTCATGGTAATGGTAAATGTATTTAAGGTTACATTGGAATCCATCAAATTACTTGGTTATGGTTTTGAAATATATGTGCCCTCCACCTGTTTGTTAACATTCCAATGAGAATTATTTTGTCACATAGTTTGACTATTCTTAAAATATTTGCATTGCATAAAAGGTAATGGAACATAAATTGGTTTTGTTTGTATAAAATAGTTTGGAAAGGCCTTGGTGGACATGTTCTTGATTTAATTAGAAACTTGGGAGTCAACTTAGTTGAATGGTTTTTGTATGGCATAAAAGGATAGAGTTGCAAGCTCTAATTTTTGTATGATGATACCAATGGTTAATGCCTAATTAAATAAATCCTTGGGAAATGGTTTGGTTATATGTAAAAGGTTTAATTGGACTTAAATAGGGTCGAGTAGCAAAGCCATAGATGGTGTAGGTATCGGGGGGACCAATACTAGTAACTTATGTTTGACGATATGAGGGTGGTCTTAGTGACCGTATTCATAATGTCACAATTTATATTTTGGGAGATATACTAGTTATCTCAGGCTCTTTTCTCTGGTCGTGCAACTAACATGCACTAGGGCCTTTCCAGTAGGGGGAGATGAACCTATATAGCCTATGGGTTATTTTAGGATGGTCAATATACTCAACCTAGGTTAAGTTTTTAAATGAATGCTAAACTCGGTCCCCTATTACGACATGATATATATGTATATGTATGATTACATCAGGTAATTTCTTTGGTTTTAAATGACGGCATTACTTTATCTTATGCCCTAAGAATATACTAGCATTTCCCCCGCTAACTGTCTTCAGACATTATATCCTCATGCAATGCAGGGACCATCCATACTACTAATCCTCCTACTTAATGACTTAGATTTGGGGACAACTTTGAGTTAGACTAAAATGGTGAGCTTTCATACTATGGAAGGTTCCATTTCATGGTATGGACTTTTTCTAGTTTTGTTATTTCTTTGATTTGGTTTTAGATATGGTAGTGTGCATGTCCCTATCGAATGTTATTAATTCTAGATAGAGTCATTGTTGAACAACTATCGGCGTGGGCGATGTCGGTATTCATGTTAGCCTTGGTATTGGTATTGGAATCGGGGTTGGCATCGATTAGATACTTGATTGAGGTTGTTGGAATATGCTTATAGACTTTGTTTAATGCCTTTGAAATATTATTATTTTATCTTGTCATATGTTCCAAATTCATCCGCCATAGGGTGCAAGGCAGTTACAATTGGGTAATGGGGGTTATCTCCTGTCCTGGTTTGACTTGAGATGCCCGACATGACTACACCCTAGTTCAAATCGCGTCATATTGGTCGCAGAGTCCTAGGTTAATGGTCAGTTGGGTATCTGATAAAGTCATGTCAAGTAGAGTCTCTTTTAAGGGTGTGTAGCATGCCACACTCATATGGGAGAGGCTATGAGGCATTTAGGAATATTTTTATTTCTTGTGTTCTATTTTCAAGCTTTAGAGTCTAAAGTCCTAAAATCTTATATAATTCCTGTCTGTTCACTTTTCAGATCATGAATCCTCGACAATCTAAAGATTAAGAAAACTCCTTCATCCCACTCGAGGATAATGTTGTTAGGACCCATCCTACTTATAGGGTCCAGACTCAATCTAGGGGTCCAGTTCCTGATTGTCCTCCTGGAGATACACTAGTTCCCTCCAGTACTTCTTGAGCTCTTAGGGATGACGTAATAAATATTGAGTTTTGTTAGTCTATTTATATATTATTTTTCTTGACCACCTCTTTTCTTCGGAGTTGAGGAAAGTGGAGATGAAAGAGTTTATTAACTTGAAACAGGGCAAGATGTCAATCTTGGTATGCTCTGAAGTTAGTTTCTAGCTGAAGGCTAGAATGACAAAGTTCGCTTTTGAGTTGTCTCGAGACTTGATTTTGGAGAGTAAGCTACCTTATTGAACAAGGACATAGATATTTCGATATTTGTTATGTACATGTAGCAGGTTGAGGAATAGAAGAAGCAAAAGGTGGAGAACGAGGAGAGACAGAATAAGAAGTTTAGATTTTCTGAGAAGGGTGGTGGCTAATAACAGAGTGAAAGGAAGGTAGAAAATGTCCCAAGAAGAAGTAGGGTACTTTTGGGTCTTACTCGATTGCTAATACTCCCTACCCATAGTTGTTTGGTGATAGATATCTTATAGTGGCGACAATTATAGGGAACAAAGTGCCTAATCTCAATCTATATGAGTGAAACATCCTGGTATTTTAACCCTTAGAAAATTTTCCTAGAATTTTGTTCTCCATACCCAATATGGCTCATAGGTATGAGCCGTATATTACGGTACAAGAGTTATAGTCTTGTCGTATGCTGACTAGTGTTAGTTGGTAGGATGGTTTTTTACACTGGAATGGGTATGACTTAGAAGTATGAGTCATAGGTATTGGTACGAGTTATACCAAGGACTCTTATGGTAGGTAGTGTTTGATCCTCCTAGTATTTCATTCTGCCAGGGATACGGGTTATGGATATGAATCGTAGTTGTGGTTACGACTTAGTTGTATAAGTCGTATACTAGATAGGGTTTGATCTAAGGGTTGAGGCTTGGATACGTTGTGGGTACCAATCATATTAAGAGGGTACAACTCGTAAGGGTCAGTCGTATCCCTGTGATGGGATTTTAAGGGATTTAAGTGGGGGTATTCTGGATATTTCCCTACTTACCCTAATTAGGAACCATGATTTCTAATACACTTATAGGCTATTTATCATACTATTCTATTCATTAACACTTAGAAAATATTCCAAAACACTCCATAATTCTCTCAAGAGCTTTTGGGGCAAGAAGGCTAAGGTTTTATCTTGAGGATTTCTTTAGGGCTTGCCTTGGTGATTTATATCCATAAATTCTCTGGTATAAGGCATGATTCTCTTCTCTCATTTTAATTTCAAATTAAGGCATTATTTATATGATTGATTACATAATCTTTCTATTTCTAAATTATGGTTTTAAACTATTATTTGGGTTCTTGATAATAAATACTTGGTTATGGTTTCCTATGGTTTTATTATGCTTTTATATGCATTAATTCTGGATTTGTGCAATTGGATTCCATGGTAATGGTTTAATGATCTTTGGAAGTGGTTTGGGTTATATTTTACCCCTAAGGTGTTTGATAAAATACTTATACAGATATGTTTATTGTATTGACTTCATTTAATGGAAATCGTGCATGTTTTAAACTTGGTAAAGGAATTATGCACTGTTAAAATGGTTTGTAAAGGCTAAAGCCTAAATTGTTATGCTTGTTGGGAACATAGAGGTCTTCCAAATGGTTTAATATGGTATATGGAAGGGCACTTGAAAGTTCCCTTAACCTAAATGGTTTTGGTATAGATATTACTTGAAAGTAAGGTGCGGTATGACTATACCACTAATATTGGCCTTTGTTAATAAAATGGTAAATGGATTGGTTGGTCATTTGGAAATGGTTTTGATTGGGCATTAATAGTAGGGTATGTAGCAAAGTTGTGGAAGGTGGCTGTCCTAGGGGAACCAAAACTAGAAACTCATATTTGCTGATATAAGGATTGGTCTTAGTGGACCTTATGCATAATGTCATAGTATTGGGGGATGTATTAGTTATCCCATGGATCCTTCCCTGGTCATACGACTGCACGCAATGGGGACCTTTTAGAAGGTGGAGCTGAACCCATATAGCCTGTGGATGGTTTAGGATGGCCAAGCTACACAACCCAGGTAATGGTTTCAAATGCTCACTAAACCCTATTCCCTTTCCCGACACTTATATATGTATGGTTATATGCATTATTGATGATTTTACTTGGTTTTATACCTAGCATTATTTTATCCTTATCCTGAGATTTATGCTAGTGGTCACTCACTAACCCATCTATTGGTAGCTGTATACCTACGCTATGGAGGAATTGGTAATTCTACTCCACCTGTTTAACACACAAATTTGGTATTAGCATTTGGACTGAAGTGGAGAGCTTCCATCCTTTTGGAAGGCATTTTTTCATGTTATAGATAGTGTTAGACATTTTTATTTTATTATGGATATTGGTTTTGACCACGGTTGGGGTCATGTCCCAACCGGATTTTTTTACTCTTTTGGATAAAGGTTTTGTGGTACCTCTGCGGGTGGGTATCATCCTTAGCATTAGAATAGTTTGGTGGCTAACACCACATTATAGGATTTCTCATTGTTCTATTATCTTACATTTTTGGGGTTGATTATCATATTATGTTTGGGTATTCTCTTTAGTTTATGGCCTTTGGTTTTACTTTTTATTATAGGATGATTGGTTTTGTTTGGGTGGACTGAGGTGGGTTGGTAATGGTTGTGACCCTATCCTAGAGTCTTCATGAGAGTATTTACTCAACCTTATTATATGCTCAAAATTTAGCCCATCAAAGGATACATATAAGTGGTTGGGTCGGGTAATCGGGGATGTTTCCAATCCTAGTTGGACTTAGGATTCCTATTATGACAAGGTTCAAAGTCGGGTCGGTTGAAGTTGGTATTAGATCCTAGGTTTATGGTCACTTGGTTGTCCCATAAAGCCATGTCGGGTAAAGTCCTTTTTAGGGCTGTGAAGAGAGCCACACTCATAAGAGAAAGGCTACAAAATATTTAGGAATGTTTCATTTCCTTTGTATTCTATCTACAAGCTTGAGTTTTCAGCCATAGAATCTTCTCTAATCTTTGTTTGTTTATTTTTAAGATCATGCCTCCTAGATCTAGAACACAAGGAAATTCTTCTATCTAATTTGGGGATAATATTGAAGGGGTACATCCTACATCCAGAGTACATCTTTGATCTTATTCTCCTATTCCTAATGGTGTTGGAGTTCCTTCTATCCTGGATAGTTCTCCTCAGGTCCCTCATGGTAACATGATGAATATAGAATTTCATTAGTCCAATTTATGTTATTCTCAATTAGTTGCTGCTAAGGCTGAGTGGGTTATGGCTGGTGCTTTATCTACTGAGGCCACAAAGGTTGGTTAATTTATGAAGATAGGTCCTCCTACTTTTACTTGAGTGAAGGTGGAGAAGGATCAATAGGGCTTCTTAGTTGAGATAGAAAAGATCTTTCAGGTGATACAGGCTACTAATGTAGAGGGGTTTAACCTTATAGATTATAAGCTCAAGGATGTTTTGTTTAGTGGTATGAGGAATGGGATAGGGATAGAGGTGATATGGAAATGGAAGGGATATAGAAGGCCTTTTCTAATGCCTTATTATATCGTTCTTTCCTCAAGAATTAAGGAAAGATAAGATGGAGTAGTTTATGAACCTTAGGCAGGGGAGGATATTAGTTAAGGAATATGCTTTGAAATTCCATCAGCTACAAGGTATGCTCCTAACTTGGTGACTGATACAAAGTTGAGAATGAGATAGTTCGCTTTTGGGTTGAAAGTATGTTTGATTTTATAAACCAAGACCGCCTTACTGATTAAAGATATAGACATCTCAAGGTTCACTGTTTATATGCAGTAGTTTAAGGATGAGAAGGGAAGGTAGGTAGAGTTTAGGGATAGGCAGGGAAAGAGGAGGTGGTTTTCTAACCAGGGAGGCGCTCAGTCTCAGGGACGTAGAGATTTTGGCAAGTAGCAGAAAAATAAATGGGGGAGTTTTAGCTCCTTTTTTGCTAGTGCTCCTTACCAGTCAAGAGATAGGCATCATAAAGATGGTGAAAATTCTTGGGCACAGGTTACCCAATCTCAGGTGAGCAGAGGTCAGTTGGTTTCTTCGTGTCCTCCATATCAATCTTATGGTCATCCTCATCAGGGTTATGCATGAAAGGAAAGGAAAAATGCTTCAAGTATGTCCATGCAGGCTATCGGCTTAGGGATTTTCTGGTCAATAAGGTTTCTATGAAAGTGAATAACATTATTGTAGCTTCATCTTCTGCTCTTACACCTAGTGTTATGGCATCTTCTTTAATTATTACTCCTTGTTCTAGCATTAGTTTGAATAGGTTGTATGCTTTGGCTTCCCGATAGGAATTCGAGACATCACCTAATATCATTACTGGTATGTTACAACTTTTCTCTCATGACTTATATTGTTTAAATGATCTAGGGTCCACTCTTTCTTATGTGACTCTATATGCGTATATATTTTTTGGTTTTGATATGGAAGTCATTTTTGATTCTTTTTCTATTTTACCATGGCAGGTGACTCGGTTATTACTAAGAAAGTCTTTGGGGTTGTGGTATCTGTATGTGGCAAATAGACCTTGGTGGATCTGTTTGATTTAGATATGGTAGATTTTAAAGTAATTTTTGGTATGTATTTGTTGCATTCTTTTTATGCATCTTTGGATTGTCTTTCTCGTAAGGTTATCGTTAAGTTTATTGGTAAATTGGTTATTAAATAGGATGGTAGTTCTTATGCTCCTAGGGTAAGGTATATTTCTTATGTTAGAGCTCGAAGGTTAATCTCCAAGGGTGGTTTTAATCACTTGGTTCGGGTTAAAGATTCTAACTCAGAAGGTCTTTCTTTATCGTTGGTCCCTGTGGGTAATGAGTTTTTAGAGGTATTTTCGGATGATCTTGATGGTGTTCCTCCGAATAGGAAAATAGAGTTTGGTATTAATTTGTTTCCAGACACTCATCTAATTTTTATTCCGCCATATAAAAAATCTCAAGTTGAGTTGATGAAACTCAAGGAGAAACTTAAGGATCTTCTGGACAAGGGGTTTATTCATCCTAGTGTTTGTCCATAGGTTGCACCGATGTTGTTTTTGTGTAAGAAAGATGGTTCCCTTCCGATGTGCATTGACTATAGAAAGTTGAACAAGTTGACCATCAAGAACAAGTATCCTCTTCCTCATATAGATGACTTATTTAACAAGTTGCAAGGTGCCAAGTTCTTCTCTAAGATAGATCTTCGGTCTAGATACCATTAGCTTAACATTATGGAAGTGGATATCCCTAGGATGGCTTTTCATAATTGGTATAGGTATTTTGAGTTCTTGGTGATGTCATTATGTTTGACTAACATTCTGGCAGTATTTATGGACTTGATAAGTAGAGTTTTCAAGTAGTATTTGGATATCTTCGTCATTATGTTTATTAATGACATTCTAATTTATTCAAAGAACAAGGTGGAACATGATAATCACCTTCATGTGGTGTTGCGGGCCTTAAAAAACAATGGTTGCATGAGAAGTTCTCTAAGTTTGAGTTTTCGTTGGATTCTGTCACGTTCTTGGGTCTTATAATTTCTAGTGAAGGGATGATAGTGGATCCGTAGAAGGTTGATGGGGTAAAGAGATGGCCTAAGCCCAAGACTCCATTTGATATTTGGAGCTTCTTTGGTTTAGCTAGGTATTATAGGTGGTTTGTGAAAGGCTTTTCTTCAATAATTGCTCCTTTGACTAAGTTGACTTAGAAGAAGGTTAAGTTTTCTTTTTCGGATGCTTGTGAAGGGAGGTTTTAGAAGTTGAAGGATAAGTTGACTTCATCTCTAATCCTTACTTTGTTGAAGGGCAATGATGGGTTTGTATTTTATTGTGATTCATATCGGATAGGTCTTGGTTGTGTTTCAATCTAGAATGGGAAGGTGACTACCTATGCTTCCAGGAAGTTGAAGGTACATGTGAGGAATTATCCTATGCATGATTTGGAGTTGTTGGCGGTTGTGTTTGCTTTTAATATATGGCAACATTATTTGTATGGTGTTTGCATAGATATCTTTTTTTATCATAAGAGTCTTCAATACGAGTTCACTCAAAAAGAGATAAATCTCAGGCAAAGGAGATGGTGTAAGCTTCTCAAGGATTATGAAATAAGTCTTCACTACCACCCAAGTAAGGCTAATATGGTTGCTAATGCTCTTAGTAGGTTGTCTATGGGTATTTTGGCTCATATAGAGAAAAGAAAGTGGGAATTGGTGAAGGATACTCACTGCTTGTTTAATCTTAGAGTTCGCCTTTTGGACTCTAAGGATGGTGGTGTGATGGTGGAAAATGTTATTCGATTGTCACATGGTGCAAAGATTAAGAAGAAGCAAGTATTAGATCTTGTCTTTGTGTAATTCAAGAGTGACATTGGTTGGAAAAAGGTAGTGTTGTTTGAGATTAGTGATGATGGTAAATTATGGTACCAAGGGAGGTTGTGGGGTCCTGACATTGATGGGTTGCAACAGAAGGTTTTGGCAGAGGAACATGAGTCGCGCTATGTTGTTCATCCCAGCTCCACTAAGATGTATCATGATCTCAAGGAGATCTATTAGTGGAAATGCATGAAGGGAGATATGGTTTCATTTATGGACAAGTGTATTGTGTTTCCATAGGTTAAGATTGATCATATGAGGTCAGGAAGATGTATCAAGAAATTGATTTTGCCGAATAAAAGTGGTAAGTGATCAATATGGACTTCATTACCGTTCTTTCTCAGTCTTGAAATCAGTTTTATTTGATTTTAGTCATCGTGGAAAGGATGACTAAGTCTGCTAATCTCTTGCTAGTGCGGACTACCTTTTTTAATACCCCATATATTTCTACGCTAGAAATTGGACCTTTGTTCCTACAAGATTAAACTCTAGTCCCATGATTCATACTTGAATCCATGTTTCATGATCATTAACCTAGTATGAAATGAGATTATGATGTGGAAAAGATGTTCGTAAGAGTAACTTAGAGAAAAGTGAGCTAAAAGGCTTTTATTCGGTCAAATTTTTGTGCTAGATTACACAAAGGTAAGCTTTGAACAAGTATAACTTTATATATGTGTGGAATTTGAAAGATTAAGAACCACCAAACTTTAGATAATCTAATTATCTTTCAAATGATACAAATTTTGTATTAAATTGATACCGGAGCGAAAAGTTGTGGCCATGCAAAGGGTTGTGCATCGCCTACCAATTTCCTAAGGCCACATGAATGAGTGTGCGATTAGACATGCTTTGCCCATCCCAGGGCTAGGAGATTGTACATGCATTGCCCACCTTGGCTTGGGCAATTAGCTGGGCGTCGCCTAGGTCATTTCTAAGTGCCAAAAATGCTCTATTTTGACTTAAATCAAGAGTGTTGATATCATTTCACACCCCTAAGCCATCCCTAAACACTTCAAACTAATTTAATGAATTATTGTACATATGGAGAGAGGAGTTAATATGTACACTTCAAACTCCTAGTGTTTACATAATTTCAGTATCTTCAGAATAATGATATTTAAACCATGAGTATTGTCATTATCATAGTTATTATGATCAATTGTTTGCTCAGTGAATGTTAGTTTAGTCCAGTAAAAAGTATCATTCAGTTGAGAGTAGGATTAAGCACTAAGTGAACCCAGGGATGGGGGCATTCTTACTAGTTTAGGGTTTGATCCTTAGTAGTAATCCCTAAGTTATAGAACTACGTAACCAACGCATGTTTCAGATGTCTTCCTACCAGTTTCGGATTGACACATATCTCATGAGTACTCCTGCCAATGCAGGATGACTCTTTAGTACTTCAAGATGCCAGTTTAGTAGATCCACGGAGCCATTGCTAGTACCCATGGCACGATACTAATTCCCTTCCAACTGACGTTACAGGTTGGACCCCAATTATCTCAAATTGGGGCATGTCGAAAAGATGATCCTCCCATAGTTTAAGTACAATATTTAGTATAGTTTAAATTGAGGTTTGCTTGACCAAGTGTATAGATTTTCAGTTTATCAGTTATATAGTTTTCATTCATTTATATTATAGACCTATTTTAGATTTCAGATGTACGCTTGATTTTACATTCTTAGATGTTACAATTTTCATGCATTTATGTTCAATTATCTTATTCTTTACAATAGTCCTTAACTTATATGCACAATACCCCATGTATTTCAGCCTGACCTTATCGTGTATACCATTACATTTAAAGTACGAACCGCCTACTTTTCTTTGTGCAAATATGTCTTATATCATAGGTTCTAACCTTAGTTCCCCAACCATAATTAGATATCCCAACATTACTCAGTCGCTACAGTGGTGAGTCCTTATCTATCAGGGATAGGATGGTTTGTTTTAGTTTTTTAGTAGTTCAGTACATTCAGTTAGTTAGAGGTAGTTGGGTACTTGTCTCATGAACTCCTCAGTTAGTTTAGAGTCTTTCAGATATTCAGACAGTCAGTTAGACAGTTAGTTCATTTTTTTAAACAATTTTTATCTATTATTCATACTTGAGATAAAATCGTATTTCTAGTATTAAAACCTTATTTCTTTATCAATTATTTTCACATATGTGTATTATTATTATTTTACTCAGTTCTCACAGTAGGTACCACCTCAATGGTTAGCTTTGGTTTCTTATGACCGTAAGCACCATTGTCATAACTAGGGGTAGCCTCAGGTCATGATAAAACTTGGTATCAGAGACGAAGGTTTTAGAGAGTCCTAGGGAGTCTAAAAGTTGCATTGAGTATAGTATTGTGTGTGGGTGTAAAGTGTGCCACACTTATGGACAATAGGCTACAAGATATTTTAGGAAAAGTTCCCCTTCTTTCAATATTTATGTCATCTGAAAAAGAATGAGTTCTATTTAAACTCTCTTCTTGACTCACCCTTTATTTCGTTTATAGAAAATTCCTCCCAAAAGAAATAAAGGAAGAAGGAACGGTAAGAAGCCTATACATTAGCCTGTTCAGGATGATCCCTTGAATAAACATGTCTCTCATGCCAAATTAAGAGCTACTTTCACTATCTTAGCTCATTCAATATTTTCTTAGAATAATCAATGGGTTTTTGTACTATCTACGCTTATGGTTCATGCTCAACAGTCTGAGGAGGAGAAGCATAGGGAGAAAGAGAATAAGAGGGACAAAATAGGTAGTTTCAAGTCAAGGTCAGAGAGTGGTAACCAATCCTAATTCTGTAAAAAATTCTCAGCCCCAGCTCCTTCTTCAGTTAGTGTTCCAATGCCAAAGTTCATATATGATAGTAGGATAGAGCACTAGACTCTAGGCCCTAGAGTAGTGTAAACGCTAGTCGTACTAATCCATTCTATGGAAGGTGTGAAAGGAATCACTAGGGTATGTGTAAAGATGGTATTGGTATCTATTTTGGATGTGGTAAGCTAGGACATAGGATGAGGGACTGCCATGTTAGTATATGGAATGATAGAAATGGTCGCTAGCAGGGTCAGACTAACTCTTTAGCAGCACCAGAAGGTCATCTAACACAATAGGGCACCACTTCCAATGCCACTAGTGGTCAACGCTAGAGCAGATTATATGCACTCTAGTCGTGACAAAATTAGTAATGTTCTCCTGATGTGGTTACGGGTGTATTATAGGGTTTTTATCTTCATGCTTATGTTTTATTCAATCACGGAGCTTCACTTTCTATTGTGACTCTTTACATAGATGTCAATTTCAGTGTTAGCCCAGAAATATTAGCAAAGCCTTTCTCAGTATCTACCCCAGTGGGTAAATCTATTACAGCCAAATGGTTATACATAAATTGCCTATTTATAGTATCTTAGAAAATAACTTTAGTATATCTTCTGGAGTTAGAGATGACTGCTTTTAATGTCATTCTTGGCAAGAATTAGCTTTATTCATGTTATGCATCAGTTGACTGTTGAAATAGAGTCATTCATTTTTTAGTTTCCTAATGAACCCGTTTTTGAATGGAGGGGTAGTATCTCAGTGCTTAGGGGTTAGATTGTTGCATATCTTAGAGAAAGAAAGATGATATCTAAGGGATATCTTTTCAGATTGCTTTTAAAAATCATATGATATCGTATGATCTATAGTTAGAAGTATAAATCAGGAATTTTAGACACAGTAAGATGGGGATAGCATTTATCTGTACTTAGTATATAATGTATCCATGGGGAAAGGTGTATGAAAGGTGAATCAGTAGGCCTAAAATAGTATATGCAAGAAATTGTGTTAAGTATGATGGTGCGGGCGCGCTGATATAGTACCCTTGAGTTGCTAAGTTTTAATGAGGCTAGTAATATAGTAATTGATGTTCTTACCAGCTAAGTTATGGGCTATAGGATGATGATGTTGGATGTTCAGGTCTAATGTAAATTCTCATGGTTTAGGGAAAAATAAAATTTTGGAGGTGGTAAATTAGTAGGCTATAGAGGAAGTTATTATGGTTCATTAAAAGTTTAAGAATATCCATGTTACGCGTTATAATCTAAGTTTGAATCTTGGATGGCTAATCTTATCGTAAGGAGAATTGAAAATTTTAGGAGGTGTGAACTCATGGTATGGTGATACTTATGAAGATTCTAAGTTAGTTAGTGCTTAAGTTATTATGTGATTACTATTGGGACTATAGAAATTTAAGAGTTGTATCTCAAACGAGAGTATTAGCAATGGGTTTTACACTTTTAGGTGTAGTCTTTATGGTTGAGTGTTGCAGTACAGTTTATTAAAGGGGTCTATAGACTTATAATGATGGCTTAAAGCTAAGGGAGAGATGATATATCAAGTAACCAATTTAGGGTCTCAAATTCTAGTAGTGATGCTAGTATTTTGTAGAATAGTAGTAAGGCAGGATGATTCCCAATCCATCTTTATCTTAGTTCAAAGTTTTGTTTTTCAGCCATCACAATATCTACTCATGCCTTACATGTCAGCCCCATGATCATAGCTCATATTCATGAACTTTCCATAGAATCATGTACGTTTCCAGTTCCTAGTATAAGGAGTTCTAGATTGCTCAACAATACTAATCTTGTTGTATAAATTGATGAACTCCAAACTAAAGTCATGCAGCTCATGACTAAGGTACCCATGTTTTATAGTACATGCAGTTCCCAAAACTCATGCTATGTTATAATAATCAATGAAATTTAGATTATGTCACGTATTTCCTCAATTTAGATCTTTTCTGAATTCACGCTTTCTATAATCTATTCCTCGGGCCTCAGTTAACTGTCAATGTTATGCATAGTATTCTTTCATGTTTCAGGTCCTCATGTTCTAACCTTTCAGTGACCTCTCTGTAATGTTAAGATAGTTATGATAAAATGTTGATGGTCAATTGTATATTGGAAGAGAGTAAATATTTCCTATTGAGGATATATTATTGCATGCTTGTTTTATATATAAGGCTTTCAGGGTAAAGGAAGATTGAGGCTAAATGTTTTTTGTATATGGCATGATTAGTTGAAAATTCTAGGTGTGTCTTCTTGGGGATCGTTCATGGAAGTTTTTATTGATAGAAGTTTAGAGAATACAAGAAAAATGCTTTTATGAGTGTTTCCCTGGAAGTTTGAATGCAGTTATAATGGTAGACTTGAATGTCATATTGGTATGGATGTAGGTGGGTGCATTGTACGCTAGTAAAATCCTAGTAAAAGGCTTAATTTAGTTATTGAGGTGGTAAGAAGAATGATTCTTTAGATGAGAAGTTGTGAAAATGCACGGGGTAGTGAATTCATGGTTCAGACTAGCATTATGGTGTTATGTGAAGTACCATGTAATTATGAGTTAGGCTTGAACATGGTGAAAGTAGGTAGTTCAACTCAGACTTTGGCTAGAGTAGTTATATATACCTATGTGAGTATTCAAGAAGCGAGGCTAAGCTTGAATGAAGCAGTTGCATTATCTAAGTCCTAGTATATCTTTCCTAGTTTATGTTTCATAGTCCTATGTTCCATGATACAAAGTTATAGCCATATTAATAGTCCTTACTCATATATCTTATTCAGATCATACCCAATTTCTTTACTCTCTACTGTTATTAGAACTTATTAGAAAGGTTGTTGAAGAAATACTCCAGTTGAGTATAAACCTTTAGTATAATTCAGTTTGTATAGCCAGAGATTTAGTTTAGCTGTCCTGCAGACAAGTTTCTATTGTTTTTCCATTATTTGATCTAGTCTTACTATCCAAAGTTTTATGAGTATGGCCATTCCTAGAGGTAATTGTTTGCATCCATGTAAATTATAAATTCAGCTTAGTTCATGCATCATGTTTCAGATTCATATATTCAGTCATGATTCAGTTCATTAGTGTCTGATGCATCATCTCAGTCTTTCCTTAGTATTTCAGCCAAGTCAGCATCATTTGGGTAGGGGATGAATAATACTAAGGGGTAGATGTTGTAATACCCCAATTTTTTATGTCTTAAACCTCTCAACTTTTCTTTATGAAACTAGATCCAGACTAAGGTAATGGTTACTCATAAGTTGTCTCTCATGTTTCTAAATCGGCCTTATAACCATTCTCATGTCATTGCATTCATTCACGAAATTGGTTCAGTCATGTATAATGTTTCAGTCTTAATCATGTAATCATGTTCATAGTCATGCATGTTTAGTATGTGATATCAGTTACCTTAGTTTAGTACTTTTAGTCTAATCAGTTTTATTCGAGGATGAATGTTTCCAAGGGGAAGATATTGTAACACCCTATACATTTCTAAGTCACAAATCGGACCTTCGCTCGTATGTGTGTAAATTCTAGTCCCTTCATTCATACTTGAATCCATGTTTCATGAGCATTAACCTATTATGAAGACAGATTATAAGGAGGGAAAGATATTCGTAAGAGTCACTTAGATCAAAGTGATCTAAGAGCCTTTGATTCGATAACATTTTGGTATTCAATTCCACAAGGGTCAGCTTTGAACGAGTATAACTTTATCTATTTGTGGAATTTGGCAGCTTAAGACCCACCAAATTTTACATAATCAAATTAGCTTTTTGATGCTACCAATTTCTCCCTAATTTGATACGTGTGCAAAAATTTATGGTCATGCAAAGGGTTCTTCGTCGCCTAACATCTACCTAAGACCACTGGAATGGGTGTGCGATAGGCCATGCATCGCCCAGCTTAGGGCTAGGTAATTTTCCATGCATTTCAAACCTTGGCTTTGTCGATTTGCTAGGTGTCAGCTAGGTCATTTCCCAGTGCTAAAAAAACTAGGTTTTGACTTAAATCAAGGGTGTTGAAGTCATTTCATACCCCTAAATCTTTCCAAATACCTTCACAATGATTTGATGAAGTATTAAACACATTAACTCCTCTCTCTTAACAATAAGAAATCACTAAACAATTCAAAAACCCTCCTTTATTCCCAAGAACAAAATTCAAGCCCTTTTCACAAGAAATAAAGGAATTCACGTTTCCAATCCAAGAATCCTACCAAAATTCAATCGTTAAGGAATGTGTGATGTTCATCCATGGATTCCAAATATCCTTTTTTGGTTACAAATAATGAGTTTCTATATGTCCAAGTTGAATTATCTCCATGAAGCTCCTATTATTTTCAATTATAAGTTATGTTTATAAATGTTTTTAAGTGGAGTGAGCCCTTACATGTGTGAATGTTATAATTTTCACTTTGAATCCCTAAGTCATGAATTAAATCTTTTAATCACGTTATTTTTGCATGTTGTGTTCATTTTCATGCAATAGTTCATAACCCTCATATATTTCATGAAATACCTATGTTGGATTTTGAACAATGATTTCCTATTATGGTTTTCAAAGCTTTTATATGTCCTTATTGCTATTTCCATTCAGTGTTGGTGGGTTATGAACACCCGATACCTTGTGTTTATATAATGTTAGTATCTTTAAAATTATTTTAGATATACCATGAGTATTGTCATTCTATTAGTTATAATGATCAGTTTTTGCTCAGTTAAGCTTAGTTAAGTCCAGTAAACAATGTCATTTAGTTTGGAGTAGGATTCAGCACCGAGCAAAAAAGGGATGGGGGTATTCCTGCAAATTTAGGTTTTCATAATTAGTAGCAATCCCTAAGTTACATAACTACATAACCAATATAGGTTTGAAATGTCTTCCTGCCAGTTTAAGGTTGACACATATCTCATGAGTACTCTTGCCAGTGTAGGGTGACTTTTTAGCCCTTTGGGACGCTAGTTTAGTGGATTTACATAGCCATAGTTTGTACCCTAGCACGGTACTGACACCATTCAAACTGGAGTTACAGGTTGGACCCCAATTAGCTTAAATGGGGCATGTCAGTTACATGTTATATCCCACAATCTCAGTACAATATTTAGTATAGTTTCATTTTATGTTTTCTTAACCAAGTTTACCTATTTTTAGTTTATCATTTATATAGTTTTCAATATTTCAGATTACATACTTATTAGAGATTTTAGATTTATGCTTGGTCTTGTATTTTCAGATGTTACAGTTTTCATGCATTCATGTTTAGTTATCTAATGCTTTGCAGTAGTCCTTATCTCCTAAGCATAGTACACCATGTATATCATTCTGTCCTCATTGCATATACCAGTACATCCAAAGTACTGACTGCATACTCTTATTTGCACTATCATGTCTTACATCATAAGTTCAGATGGTCAGTTCCCCGACTGCAGTTCGACATCCCAGCATTATTCAGTTCATCCTTGGTGAGTCCTCACTATAGGGGATATAATGGTTTTTTTAGTTATGCAGTAGTTCAGTACATTCAGTCAATCAAAATTAGTTGGAGACTTGTCCCATCAACTCTTAGGTCATTTTAGAGGCTTTCAGACATTCGGACAGTCAGTTAGATAGTTAGTTTGTTTTTTTAATAGTTTTTATCTATTGTTAAGACTTGAGATTGAATTGTATTTCCAGTGTTCAGAACATATGGATTTATCAGTTATTTTCTAACATGTTCAATATTATTATTTATTTAGTGCTCACAATAGGTACCAGATCAGGGTTTATCTTATGGTTACTAATGACTGCAAGCACCATAGTCTTGACAGGGAGTATCTCAGGTTGTAACATCTATTTAGTAGAGGATTATGTAAAGTTGTATCTTTAGGAGATTTTAAAGCTATATGGGATGCCTGTTTTGATTATTTCTTTTCATGGTCTGCTATTTATGTGTCACTTCTGGTGGACTTTCTAAAAGGGGTTGGGGACTAAGGTTAGTCTGAGTACTGCTTTTCATCCATAGTTTTATGGGAAAGTAGAGAGAACTATGAAAACATTGGAGCATATGCTTTGGTCCTGTATGATTAATTATAGTGGCAATTGGGTTGAGCATCTACCTTTGGTGGATTTTGCTTACAACAATAACTATCATTTGAGTATTGGTATGGCTCATTTCTTAGCGTTGTATGGTAGGAGGTTTAGATCTTCTATTGGTTGATTTAAGCTTGGGGAAGCGGACATATTTGGCCTGGATTTGGTTTATCTCGGAATGAAGATGGTCAAGGTAATTTGGGATAGGCGTAAATTTACCCAAATTCCCCAAAAGTCCTATTTGTATAATAGGCACAGAGACTCTGAGGTCGGGGATAAGGTGTTCCTCAAGGTGTCTCCCATGAAGGAAGTGGTGTGGTTTGGCATAAAGGGGAAACCCAGTCCTCGGTATATTAGTCCTTATGATATTTTGGGGAGATTTGGCAATGTTGCTTATAAGTTAGAGTCGCCATCTAGCTTAAGTTTTGTTCATATGGTCTTTCATGTTTCTAAGTTGAAGAAGTGCATTAGTGATCCTTCTTCGGTTGCTCCTTTAGAAGGATTGGGCATTTTAGATTCTTTTTCTTATGAAAAGGCCCCGATTGAGATATTAGATAGGCAAGTTTGTTATTTACAGACCAAGGATGGGGCTTCGGTTAAAGTTCTATGGCAGAACCATAAGGTGGAAGAAACTACTTGGGAAGCGGATGAGGACATATAGTCTAAGTATCCGCATCTATTTTTTGCTCTTAGGATTCATGCGGAAGGTATTTGTCTTCAACATATCTTTATTTTTGGACTTTTTTAAAGAAAAGATTAACATTTTTGCCTCTTTGTTTTAAATTTTTTTTTAAAAAGATGTTTGATAATGCAAAAGACTCTGTGTGTAGTTACCCCTACGTTGACCGTCATATGAGGATGAAAGTTCCTAGTGGGGGAGATTAAGATATCCTGACTTTTGACTCTTTGAAAGTTTCCTAGAATTCTATTCTCCAGACCTAGTAGGACTCATGGATATGAGCCATATATTGGGGTATGGGTGGTATGGTCTTATCGTATGCTACCAGTGTTATTTTGTGGGATGGTTTTGGTCATTGGAATGGATTAGACTTCGAGGTATGAGTCATAGGGCTTGTTAAAAGTCATACCTTTGACTCGTATAGTGGGCAGTGTTTGACCCTTCTGGTATTTCATTCTTTCAGGGATACGAGTTATGGATACAGATCATATGTTATCGTTCTAAGTTGGTTGGATGAGTCGATACTTTATACAATTTGATCCAAGGGTTCAGGCTTGAATATGAGTAGTGGGTACCGATCTTACTAGGAGGGTATGACCCATTTGTGTTAGTCGTATCCTTGTGATGCATTTTTTATGGATTTAAATAGGGGTATTCTGGATATTTCCCTACTTACCCTAATAAGGATCCATGACCTATAATACATTTAGGAGGTTATTTACCCAATTATTTTATTCATTAACACACAAAAACTATTCCAAAACACTCCATAATTCTCTCACGAGCTTTTGGGGAAAGAAGGCTAGGGTTTCATCTTGAGGATTTCTTTGGGGCTTGTCTTGGTGTTTTCTTTCTATCAATTTTTTGGTATAAGGCACGATTCACTTCCCTCTTTGTAATTTCAACTAAAGGTGTGATTTATATGATTGATTTTATGGTATTTCTATTTCATGATTATGGTTTTCTACTATTATTAGGGGGTTTTATTATTAAATGATTTTTTATGGTTTCCTATTATTTTAATTACGCTTTATATGCATTAATGGTGGATTTGGAAAATTGGATTGCATGATAATGGTTTAATGGTCTTTGTAATTGGTTTTGGTTCTATTATGCTTCCAAGGTGTTTGATAAAATGCTTATAAGAATATGTTCATTGAATAAACTTCTTTTAATAAAACTCTTCCATGTCTTAAACTTGGTAAAGAAATTATGCATATTTAAATGGTTATGCTTGTGAGGAACACGGAAGTCTCCCAAGTGGTGGTATATGGAAGGACACTTGAAAGTCCCTATATACTAAATGGTGTGGGTATGGATATTACTTACAATTAAGGGATAGTATGATAATACCACTAATGTTGCCCTTGGTTAATAAAATGGTAAATGGATTTGTTGATCATTTGGAAATGATCTTAATTGGGCATTAATGGCGAGGTGTGTGGGGTCTCGGGGGAACCAAAAAAGTAAAATCATTTTTGCCTATCTGATGATTGGTCTTGGTGGATCATGTGCATTATGTCACTCTATTGGTGGATGTACAAGTCATCCCTTAGGGTACTTCCTTGGTCGTGCTGCTATATGCACTAGGCCCTTTCAGCAGGGGGAGTTGAACCCAAGCCCGTGGGTAGTTTAGGAAGGCCAACCTACATAACCCAGTTAAAGGTTCTAATTGCATGCTAAACCCAGTATCATTTCCCTTCACTTATATATGTTTGGTTGTATTCATTATGGATGGTTTTACTTGGTTTTTTAACTGGCAGAATTTTATTCTTATCCTATCACTCGCTAACATGTCTACTGGCTATTGTATACCCATGTTATGTAGGAACAGGCGATACAACACCTCTTATTTATTATGCGGATTCGGTATTACCATTTGTACTAAATTATTGAGGTTTCATCCTTTTGGAAGGCATCATTTCATGTTATGCATAGTGTTAGAAGTTTTTATTTTATTATGGATATTAGTTTTTGGCATTGTTTGAGGAATATACTAACCGATTTTATTTACTCTTTTGGATAGAGGTTTTGTAGTACCTTTAGGGTTAGTTTTGTTGGGATCGATATTGGTGTTAGCCTTGCATGGCAATGGTGGGCTGACACCATATCACAGGATTTCTTATTGTTCTATCGTATTACATTTTAAGATTGATTATCATATTATGTTTTGGCATTCTCTTTGGTTTATGGCCTTTGGTATGGATGGATGGTTCATTTGATTTGGGTGGGTTCGATTGGGTCGGTCAGAGTTGTGACCTTATACCAAAGTTTTCATAGGAGAATTTATGCCACCTTGCTATATGCTCAAAATTTAGCCCATCTAATGTTGGATATAGGTGGTTGGGTTTGGTAACATAGGGTGGTCCCTGGTCCTAGTTGGACTTAGGGTGCCCATTATGACAAGGCTTGAGGTCAGGTCATGTCATGGGGCCCACTCAGCTAAATCATATCCTCCATGCAGATTTTGTGGTCGATTGCATCGGGGTTACTGTAATGAAGGAAAGGCAAATTCTTCAACTGCGGTCAGTTAGGGCACATGATTTAAAACTATGCGGCTGGTAAGGTTGCATCTGGGGAAAACAAAGTTCTTGTTGCCTCTTCTTCAGCTATAGCCCAAAAAGGCACACCATTTAGTTTTGGCACTTTTAAGAACTTCCTCTATGCTCTCACTACCCGCCAGGCATCCGAGCCATCGCCTAATGTCATTTTTTGTATGTTGAAACTCTTTTCCCATGATGTATACTGCTTACTTGATCTGGGGTCCACTCTCTATTATGTAACCCTATTTGTGACTGTGTATTTTGGTTTCGGTCCCCAGTGTACTTTGGATACTTTTTCTTTTTCTACACTAATGGGTGACCCTATAGTGGCTAAAAAGTCTATAGGGGTTGTATGGTGTCTATGGGTGGTTGGGAAACCTTAGTGGATCTGTTTGAATAAGATATGGTTGATTTTGATGTCATATAGGGGATAGAGTGGTTTCATTCGTGCAATGCTTCCCCTAGACTTTCAAACCCATAAGGTTGTCTTTATGTTCCCAAATGAGCTAGTTATTAAATGGGAGGGTGGTTCCCTAGCTCCTAAGAGGAAGTTTATGTCATATCTTAGAGCTTGAAGATTGATCTCCAAGGGATGTCTCTACCATCTATTCGGGTTAAGGATTCTAACTCTGAGGGTCCTTCTTTGCATTTTATCCCGATAGTGAATGAATTTCCTAAGGTTTTACTCGACAACCTCCCGAGTTTTCCTCTAGATAGAGAGATTGATTTGGGGATTGATCGTAATCTAGATACTAGTCAAATCTCTATTCCTCCACATAGAATGTCTCCAGGTAAGTTGAAGGATCTTAAGGAGAAACTAAAGGATCTATTATACAAGGATTTCATCCATCCCAGTATGTCTCCTTGGGGTGCACCAATTTTATTCGTTCATAAGAAGGATGGTTCTCTTTAGATATATATTGATTGACGACAGTTTAATAAGTTAACGATAAAGAATAAGTACCCTCTTCCAAGGATTGATGATTTGTTCGATTATCTTTAGGGTGCTAAGTTATTCTCCAAGATTTATCTTCAATCTAGGTATCATCTGCTAAAGATTGGGGAAGTGGATGCCCCTAAGAATACCTTTCGTACCCGGTATAGGCAGTTTGAGTTCCTGGTTATGTCTTATGGGTTGACTAATGACTCAGCAACATTTATGGATTTGATGAATATAGTCTTTCAGCTATTTTTGGATTTGTTCATAATTGTATTCATAGACGATATTCTGGTCTATTCAAATACTGAGATGGATCATGTCAATCACCACCGTATTGTATTTCAAACCTTGAAAGATTAGTAATTATATGCATAATTTTGGAAGTATGAGTTTTGGTTGAACACTGTCACTTTCTTGGGGTATTTCGTTTCTAGATAGGGGATCATGGTGGATCCACAGAAAGTTGTTGGGGTTAAGAAGTGGCCTAGACCCATGACTCCAACCAATATTCTAAGCTTCTAGGGTTTAGCCAGTTAGTACAAGAGGTTTATGGAAAGTTTTTCTTCAATAGCTGCCTCGTTGACTAAGTTAACAAAGAAGAAAGTAAAGTTCTTGTGGTCTGATGCTTGTGAGGATAGTTTTGAGAAGCTGAAGGATAAGATGACTTCGACACCCGTATTGACTTTGCATGAAGGCACTGATGGCTTTGTGGTCCATTGTTATGCATCCCGTGTGGGGCTTGGGTGCTTCTTAATTCAACATGAAAAAATGATAGCTTATGACTCTAGACTGTTGAAGGTGCATGAGAAAAATTATCTGAACCATGACTTAGAATTGTTAGGTATGGTGTTCATGATGAAATTCTTGCATCACTATCTATATGGAGTGCATGTGGATATCTTTTTTGATCATAAGAGCCTGCAGTATGTATTTACTTAGAAAGAGCTAAACCTCATAAAAGAAGATGGCTTAAGATGCTGAAGGATTATGACATGAGTCTTCACTACCAACCAAGTAAAGTTAATATAGTTGTTAATTCTCTTAGCAGGTTATCCATGGGGAGTCTACCTTATGTAGATTAAGGAAAGCAAGAGTTGGTAAAATATGTTCACCATTTGGCTAACATTAGGTTTCATCTCATGGACTCTGAGTATGATGTTATATTTGTTTAAGAGGTGTCGAAGTCGTTCCTAGGTGCTAAGGTAAAGGAGAAGCAAGTGTTAGATCCTATTTTTATAATGATCAAGGGTGATATAGGTAGTCATAAGGTGTTCGCTTTTAAGATTAGTGGTGATGGTACCTTAAGGTACCTAGAGAGGTTATGTGTTCCCGACATAGATTGATTGGGCAAGAGGATTTTGGCAGAAGAGCATAAGTTGCGCTATGTTATTTATCCTGGTTCGACAAAAATGTATCATGACCTTAAAGAGATGTATTGGTGGAACAATTTGAAGAATAATATGGCTTGTTTTGTAGCCAAGTGCATGGTGTTCCAACAAGTGAAAGTTGAGCACATGATGCCCAGAGGGTTCTATCAAGAAATTTAGCTGCCTATTTGGAAATGGAGGTGAACAACATGAATTTCATTACCGGTCTCGAAATCAGTTCAACTCAATTTGGGTCATTGTAGATTGGATGACAAAGTCTCATCACTTTTTGCCAGTAAGGGCAAATTTCTCATCTAAGGATTATGCAAGGTAGTATCTTCATAAGATTGTGATGTTTCATGGGCTATGTATTTCCATCTTCTCTGGTTGTGGTACGCAATTTTCATCTCACTTTTGGTGACTATTTAAGAAAGGTTTGAGGGACTAAGGTTAGTTTTAGTACTGCTTTTCACCTACAGTCGGATGGGAAATCAAAAAGGACTATTTAGACATTGGAGGATATGCTCCGTACTTGCATGATTGACTATAATGGTAGTTGGGTTTATCATTTGCCTTTTACATAGTTTGCATACAATAATAGCTACCACTCTAGTATTGGGATAGCTCTGTTTGAGTCCTTGTATGGTAGGAGGTGTATGTCTACTATTGGATGGTTTGATGTTGGTGAGGCGGAGACAACAACACAACAAGTTGAATTCATAATTTGATATATGAACTTATAGCAAGATGAATAGCAACAAGTATTTCTCAGATTTGATCATAGTAGAAATAATTTCTCCAAAAGTAAATTGTAATGTTACAACGAAGACTAGAGAGAAAAGTTGACAAAAACGTGAAGTTCCAGATCCTCAGAAAAACCCTAAATTATGCCTTAAATACATCAACCTAATTATGGAAAAAAATCATAGATTAAAGATCTTTTCTCGCACTGGTGACGACGAAGTGTGTTGCCTCATCAGGAGTTTGATGACTTATCAGAAATGTCGTCAGCTTCTTCTCCAAGTTTGATGATTTCTGCCTTAGGCTGATGATGAAACTTTGACAACTTATGAGGAGTCTAATGACTTATCAGAATTGTCTTCAGGTCCTCTTCCACTATCACGATTTTTGCCTTGGGATGACGACATTCCTGACAGCTTATCAAACACCTAACGGCTTATCAAGAAATGTCGTCACACTTCCGCTCCCACTACCTCACGCTAACTATATCTGATGTTGATTCTTACAAACTATCATAAAGTTGACAACTTATAAGAATTTTCAACGCGTTTTCACTTCAAGTCCCATTCCCTGCCTAAGTCTAATGACGAGCCTGACGGCTTATCACAGGTCGTCGTTACTTCTTCCAGCTGAATCCCATTTTCTGTCTAAGGATGACGGCAACTCTGATAGCTTATCACAAGGCTAATGAAATATCAGACAAGTCGTCAGCTATACTTCCCTCTCTATTTTCTCAGAAATCAACTTTTTTACTTCCATTATTGCTGGTTCTCTTACATCTTGACTTTTACTACACTGTCAAAGACAAAACAATCAAAAACAACAAAAATTGCTTAAGACTTAGCAATTATTCTCAGTTAAAAACCTCAAATGTTTTAGCATCTGCTAACACATCAACACCCTCAATTTAAAATAATTGCTTGTCCTTAAGTAACTAAAACACAACCAAGAGGATACAAAGTACATTCGGAGTCAACCATCCATATGATCTCAAAATATCTTCACCATCTCCAAGGTCAATTAATTTTAAAAAAAACAACTGTCCATATTATTGAAGAACAACAATGCGACCCACAACAATCAAGATATGGCATCAATTCAGCAACAACAACCATGCATGTTCCAAGATTATACTATCCAAACAAGTTAGCAACTAGTAATGTAACCAGTGTGCCCTGACTACAAACAAGTCCCACTTTACTTTTATCAGACATCACATATGTAACCATAGGGGCAATTAAAAGATGCTCACTCTCAGAATGAAGTACCAATCAATGTATGCCAAATACCATAGGCTTGCCCTTACTTTCATTACCAAGATTTTCAGACAGGTCAGGTAGGATCACTATAGGTCTTCTCTTTGGCTTGTAATGTGGCTAGGGGATGGTAAGATACTCAATGATATGTAAAGTAATAAGCCTCCTTGATAATACACTAGCTTCTAGGGTCTCACTTATTAACCTTTTTCTATTCTTCTTTTTTCTTGATCACACATATTCAGGATGGGTGCTGTCATTTCTACAATCACTTCTTTTTTTTTCACAAATTTTCTTTTCTTGTTCTTTTCAACCACACCAAACTTTTTATTCTTTTATTTTATTCTAGCATTCTCCATACTTATTTTACATCACGCACCCCTATGATATCCACCCTCAACTTAGGCCATTTGCCTAAGTCAAGGAGCACAGTGTCCAAGGAAGATAAAGGACAAAACAGGTTCATTAAGATATAAATGGGATAGTGATATGTATAATAAAAACAAATAGGCTATTCAGGCTTAAAATAGGGATCAAGGGATATTATGAATACAAGGAAGGTCATTTAGGCTAAAAGTGAGCTAATATCAAAATGACCTATTATCCTTTCCTAACCCCTATCCTTCAACCTAGGTAAGACTAACCGGGGAAGTTCTGGATTCAACATACAAAGGGAACTAAGTAAGATCTCACACGCATATGGAACATAAGTATATCACAAGTTACTCCTTATCTAGTTCATGCAATTATTTAGCAATGATTATCAAGTCAATAGAACTAATACCATAACAAGACTCATAGTGGTCATAATTATATGCAAATCACACAGTTAAACTATCAGACCATTTGAGAGGTGTTCGTAACATAACAAAACGATGTTAACTACCTCAAGTACTTGTATTTTTTCTAGTCAACTACAAAATATTACAACAATAACTCACCCTACAACCTAAACTTAAAATCAAAGAAAAACTAAACTATGGGTTAGGGTATACCTGGAGTAGATCAAGCACAGGGATCAAGAGTCCCTGACCCTATTGCTGCATCCTCAACTGCCTCATCTCTGTCGAGGGCCTTCCTCCGTTCTGACATATATAGCCTAGTAGTTGTTAGAGGCCTACTAGTTGAGGTACCTACTGCTCATCAGCTTGGGACTTGATCATCGCTTTGTTCGTCTCCTCTTTTTCATCCTTCTTTCTCACTCTCTTTTCTGCTTTTCTTTCTTCATCACTATCAGGCCTTTCTCTCTCACCTTTCTTTTCTTCTTGCCCTTTTTTTTGCTTCATTGGTTCCCCTGTGAGATCAAGCAATGGGATTTCACCCTCAGACTCATCAACAACCGGATCAGCCGATAGAATAAGTTGGTGTTGCTGTAATACTCAAACATCTGCCTTTACTTTTTACAGGGATGATCTAAATTTTACAAGGTTTGAGCTCGATATTTATCTTAACCGTGTATGGAAATGGTTTTCTAAATTATCTATCTAACTGGGGAAGGCTCAGAAAGGCTCAAGTGCAACCTTAATCTTCTTGTCTACCGCAAAGACAAATTGATTGGCAAAAAGTTGCAACTGAGCCTCGTACCACTTGGCTTGTTTTGCCACTCACCTAAAATTCATTGGGTTGAAGGAATATTTTGTGGTAAACACAGCAGCTGAAGAATTTGTTTCATTTCCAAGCACTGAATCTACTAGTGCTGAGGATGTCGGTGGTGCAGCTTCAGAATCCTGCACCTCTACATTAGGTATTGAGCTGATATCTGTAACTGGTGGATCTGTTGAAACCCTTGCTACTCTGTCAAGTGTCAACCTCAGCTAATTTTTATCATATTGGATGGGGTTGTGGGTTATCTTGGCAGGCAGTTCATTGTCTATCCCTACAACCTCAGTTATATTGACTGCCTTACACAACCTCATAATTAGACAAGGGAAAGGATATGTTATGTCGGGACTTGATACCTGAATTTCCATCTCCTTAACAATGATATCTCAGAAGTTCAATTTGAGTTTAGCCATAAGACTTGCAACCAATATTACTCTATCATCTCCAAGGATGTTATCTCCCTTAGTAGGCATTAAATGGGTGTGCACTACACCCCACTAGAACCTTGACTCTTGAGTTAGGGATGCCTTGAAATTCCTTTTATTTGGGTTGGTTAGCCATTCAGGTTTTCCTTCAGCTATGAGGGTGGCTAACCAATACCTTTGATTTGCATGATGCTTCAATCGAGCATAGAAATTAGGTGAAGTAGCCCCAGGAGTGAATTCGGGGCCATAAAGAAATATGTGGATTATTGTATCTGAGAGATCCACCATCACACCTCGTGCTAGAAATCTATTTAACAAGGGTTGATCTACTTTTCTCTCCCCTTTACTACATATGTTCTCCAATCGAGCCTGATAATTCTCATAGAACTCCTAGACTAATGTAGGAAAAAATGAGCTTCCTTCTTTTGTGGTCCATCCCAAGTCGTAGTCTTGGAATTTCTTCTCCACTTCAGGATATCTGCTAAACCCAGTATTGATGATCTTCTTTTCTTCAAAAATTGGCCTTTTAATGTTCCTTATTTTAGTTGTGAGAAGCCTATCATAGAAGAATTTTTGTGCATTGGGAATTTACCACTTAGCACTGTCTCGGACCCTAGGGTTCTTGCATTGAACCAGAGTTCCCTAAATCAGATATTCATCATTATCTTGTTTCTCAGCAAAAGGGGACATAGATGATGGTCCATAAGATTCAGGTTGCATAGAATTAGCATGCTCTGACTCAGGCTCCCCAGACTCAGAATGCACAGACTGAGGTTGCTCAGAAGCCATCTGCTCAGAAGTTTTACTGTCAGGTGGTGGTGATGCTTCAGTATCACTTTCTTCACTCTCCTTCACCTCAACTGGTGGAGGTGTTGAAGGATTTTCTGGGCTTTTCTTTTTTGTTTGCTTCCTAAGCAGTGGCTCCTCCTCTTCATAATCGGATTTCTCATAAAAGAGTGTCCGAGGTACAATCCCCTTTGTCACTTTCTTTGTAGATTGTGTCTCTTTCCTTTGGGTGCCATTATAAGACCTGTAGCAAAACAAAGCACTCATTTATCACTCATGATCATACAACTCAAGAAGTTCAGTCATTATAATTTCACATTCCTCAAAAGAGGTTCATAATTGTATCAGATCAATATTGTGATGACATAGTCTGATAAGCCATCACATTCATGAAAACTTATCAAACACATCATCAGCTTAGAATACAACCTCCAACTCAGTTTTAATCTTGATTATCAATCCACTTTCTTCTTAGATTCATATCATTCCACTTTTTACGCACAATGCAGCACGGTAAACCCTAGATTCTATTTTTCACACAATAGCAAGTTAGCCTGCCTCAATCTCTTTGAGACTAAAATTTATATCAGTTGCATTTCTTAACTAATGAATAGGAGATTTGAGTTATGAGCATACCTGATAAGCTACTTCAACTTGGTTACGCAAGTGAGAAGAAGTGGTAGATGAAATAAGAGGTCTTGATCTTGACTTCAATCCCACACTCACAAGAAAGGTTATTTTTCTAGTTTTACTTGGGAAATAAGTTTGAAAAGAGTAAGTAAATAATATAAATATTTAAGGAAATAAAACTTAAAGAAAATAAAGAAAATACGTGGGAAGGTGAAAGGGTTTGACTATGGGCCAGGTTGAATTTTTAGTATTTGGGCCCACAATTACCTGACGGCTTGTCAGATGTCTGATAAGTCATCATAAATGTCATCATCCTTAGGCAAAGTGTTGCCTTCTTTTGGAATTTCTGATGACATACTTGATTGCTTATCACAATTGTGTTAGCTCGTCACAACTATAGTTAGGGTCACTTGGCTTACTACAACAATTTTTACCTAGACTTATGCATACCTCTTCAGTTCATTATGCTTCCTATCTAAATAAATCAAAACAACTTGCATTTAAACATAAAAATTTTGGGTTGTCTCCCAATAGCGCCTGATTTAATGCCACGGCACGACTAGTTTATCGTGACTACTTATCCTTCATCAAGATACCATAATGCTACCTCTTTCCCATCTTTATAAAACACATCCATGATTGAGAAGACATGCATCTCCTTTGGCTGTTCATGGATGAGCATATTTTGAATCATTCTTCTTTGTCATTGAACCTAAACTTCAGCTCATGCAGCTCCATGTCCACTACCACTATCCCAGTCTCAAGGAATGGTCCACCCAAAATGATGCGTACTTTAAAGTCCACCTCACAGTGTAGGACTACAAAATCAGCATGAAGTATAAAGTTGGCCACCTATACCAATACATCATGTAATATTCCTATTGGCCACTTTATAGACCTATACGCCATCACCAACAGCATATTTGTTAGGGTAGGATCAACCAAACCTAGATTTTTATACATAGCTAGGGGAATCAGATTTATGCTCGCCCCCAGAACACATAGAGCCTTAGCAAAATTATGAGACCCGATTGTACATGGAATAGTGAATCCTCCTGGGTCTGCCTTCTTTTACATTAAGGACCTCATAGAAATAGCGCTATAATGATGGACATTATCCTCTGGTTCTTAGCTCACCACTCTTTTCTTAGTCATAAGATCCTTTATGAATTTTGCATACCCTAGCATTTGCTTCAGTTCCTCTATCAAAGGCACATTTATTGTTAACTAATTTAACATTTCCATGAATTTATGAAATTTTATGTCTTCAACCTTCTTCTTCAATCTTTAAGGAAAGGCAGGTAGTGGTCTTGGGAGAGTTTTCACCACTATTTCTTTTTCCTTCTCTTTTCCCTTTTCCAACTCATCAACCTACTGATGATTAGAAGGGATATCAATGACTTCCATCTTCTTAGACTCCACTGGATTATCTCTTTCAAGCTCACCATCTACTTCATCACATCTTCAACTCCACCTTTACACACAGAAGGGACATGTAATATGTTACCCTTCTAGTGGTAATCACCATATATGAGCCATTATTCCACGGATTTTGAATAGTATCACCAGGTAATATTTCACTCTTCATCTGGTTCAGCATTGCAGAGAGTTGGCTCATTTGTTGTTCTAGCTATTTGATCGAAGTGGAGTGCGAGTTTGCTAACTGACTCATAGAGGATAGATCGGTCTTCATGGTAGTCACCCCTAAGTTAGTAGCCTCCACTCACTTTAATAATTTGGCCATCATGTCCTCCATAGACATCTTTTCAAACCTTATTGTAGAAGCCTCATGATTTCCAGGATGGATATATAACCTGCTCCTATCATTATTGCTCCTCCAATTTCCTTGTTCCTAGTTTTTATATCCATCCTTTTCATAATAAGTCAGACCTTGATTTCCTTGGCTATTTCCTCAGAAACACCCCTGATTATTACATAGTTTGCCTCTTCTTATGAGTCGGATACCACTTTTCCCTGCAATCCCACAGCCTTTACTTTCTCTGTTTTTCCTGATAGGAAATGATTGGTTAGCAAGTCCATCTGCATTTTTAGGTTAGCCATGTCTTGATCATGCTCCTTATCCCTTCTATATTGTTCCGCAGTCATAGCAATAGAAACAGTGGGGCTTGCTACTACAGAATCTCTGGTATCCCATGCCTGACTTTATTTGGTCATTCTCTCTAGTATTTCTGAAGCCTCTGGGAATGTAAGATCAACAAACGAACCTCCAGCAGCATTATCTACAATCGGTTTTGTCATAGAGTTAAGAGCCTTGTACAAAGTTTCCATTAAGTGTATGTCCATCATGTTGTCGTTCGAACACTGCATCAGCTTCTTTTTGAATCTCTTTTAGGTTTCATGCAAGGCTTCAGTTAGGATCTGTCTAAAGTTATTGATCTCATCCCTCAAATTTACCCTCCTTGAAGGTGGAAAGAACCTTTCTAGTAAAGCTCCTTTCAACTGCCTCCAGTTAGTTATAGAATCGGGTGTTAGCTTATTAAGCAACAGTGTTGCCTCCCTAGATAGAGACAACAAAAAAAATCTCAAATGGATAACATTTTGACCCAGTACTACGTTATCAAAATATTTACAAATGGTGACAAAGTTCACCAGATGCAAGTTTGGATCATCCCCAGGAAGGCCACCATATAACCCCTTTAGATGAAAGAGTTGAATCATAGTACTCGTAATGTTGAATTTTGCCTCAGGTGCTAACGATGGAGGAATAATTGAACCCATTACACCTTCTCAATCCATTCCATCATCATCATCAATGAGTTCATACTGTACCAGCTGGTGATCTTGCCTTCCTCAGAATGAACTGTTCATGAACGATTTCTATTAGCATTATGTTGTACTGGTGCAGCTATTTGCTCTTCACGCCTTGGGATACTAGGGTTTACCAACTCCTCATCTTCCAATTATTTATACTTAGGATTTGGATGTCGTACTTATTGACCATAATTCTGCACATTCACCGTAGCTCTACCTAAGGTTGTTAACCTGTTAGCCCCCTACTTGTCTACCATTCTGCCGATTAGTTGTGGTTCCAGATTAAATGGTAATAATGGTTCTCCAGAAATTCTGGTTGTTGGCATACACCACAAAAGTTATGCAGTAAACAAAAATAACAAATAAACGTAAAACTATGAAACTTGACTAACTGTCAATTAGCGCACACAAACTTCAATTCACAATCGTATTCCCCGACAAAGGCGCTATTTTTAATAATGCTAAAACTACACATATCTTACGAGAACATAAGGGATCATTTTCAATATATAACCCAACTAGGTTGGGGTCGAATCCTAAAGGGAATATGGTGTGAATTTAAGTTATCTATGGGTTAATCAACTGATAGTGAGCAATTTATGTGAATGTGGGTTTTTGGAAAGGTAGCAAATAATTACTTCTCAATTCATTGTTTGAAATCAATATGATACGAAAAACCAGAGTTATGCTCACTATGGGTGTTATGATTGACAGACACTAGTAACGGTTCAAGATTCTTATCATAGGTAGGAACAACAGACTATCCTTGTTGAAGTTATGTGTAAATATTTCTCAACCTATTTATACATTTAACCACCTAATTCATTTGAAATTAGGGAATTTATATATCATAACTGGATATTATCTCAAGTTAATTAATCTTGTTACAATATTAATTATTAAATGGAAGTTTGATGCTTCGAAGCCGCTGTTGATAATTCTCTTCTTACTAGGGTTGATTTCTTATCTCAAGCAAATCACTAGTAAAAATGGCCTATTGTTTGCAACCAATAGACATAATATAAAATAATGGAATTAACAAGATGTTTCTACCAACATTAGAATCTCGAACACTTGTTACGTTACAAACACCAACTCATAGATCCTATAACTCATGTTAAGAAAGTTTAGATACTCATAATATAATAAGCAATAAAACAAGTTGAATTCATAATTTGATAGATGAACTCACATCAAAATGAATAGCAACAAGTATTTCTCAGATTTGATCACAGTAGAAAATCCCCAAAAAAGTAATAATAATTTCTCCAAAAGTAAACAGTAATGTTGCTGAGAAGACTACAGAGAAAACTTGATGAAAACATGAAGTTCCAGATTCTAAGAAAAACCCTAAATTATTCCTTAAATACTTTTTCCTAATTATAGAAACAAATCACAGAATACAGATCTTTTCTCGCACAGGTGACACGAAGTATGATGCCTCATCAGGAGTTTGATGACTTATCAGAAATATCGTCAGCTTCTTCTCCAAGTTTGATGATTTCTGCCTTAGGCTGATGATGATAATCTAATGGCATATGAGGAGTCTGACAACTTATCAGAATTATCATAGGTCCTCTTCCACTTTTATGATTTCTGCCTTGGAATTATGGCATTCCTGATGGCTTATTAGGCACCTGATGACTTATTGGGGAATGTCATCACACTTATGCTCCCACTACCTCACACTATTTACAACTGATGTTGATTCTTATAACTTATCACAAAGTTGATAACTTATCAGAATTGTCGACGCTTGTTCACTTCAAGTCCCATTCCCTACCTAAGCCTAATGATAAGCCCGACGGCCTAACATAGGCCATCTTTACTTCTTCCAGCTTAATCCCATTCTCTGTCTAAGGATGACAGCACTCTGATAGCTTATTACAAGGCTGACGACTTAGCAGACAAGTTATCATATATACTTTCCTCTCTACTTGCTTAGAAATCAACTCTTTTAATTCCATTTTTGTTGGTTCTCTTGAATCTTTACTTTTAATGCAATATCAAAGAGAAAACAATCAAAAACGACAAAAGTTGCTTTAGACTTTGTAATTATTCTTATTTAAAAGCCTCAAATGTGTTAGTATCTGTTCACACATCTGTTACTGGTATGTTACAAGTTTTTCACCTTTATGTGTATGCATTATTAGATTCAAGAGCCACATATTCGTTTATGATTCCCTACATAGAAGTAGACTTTTGCATCAGTCCCAAAATTTTAGCAAAGCCCTTCTCATTTTCCACTCCTGTCGGCAGTTCTATCATAGCCCGATAGATATACAGAAATTGTTCAATCATAGTATCTCAAGAAGTCACTTCAATCAATTTTGTAGAGTTAGAAATAGCTGAGTTTGATGTTATTCTTGTCATCGATTGGCTCCACTCTTGTTATACATCAGTTGATTGTGAGAATTAAGTAGTCTAATTTTAGTTTATTAATGAGTTAGGCTTAGAATAGAGCTGTAGTACCTCTCTGCCTATTGGTAGGCTTATCTCCTTTATTAAGTCTAGGAAAATGATTTCCAAAAGGTACATCTATCATATTTTTCAAATCAAGGACTCATGTTTTGATATCCCAAGTTTTGAGTCAATTCCAGTAGTGAATCCATTTCTAGAAGTATTTCCTAAAGATCTGCCAAGAGTTCCTTTCAAGAGGGAAATTAACTTTGGAATAGATCTCCTACCACCTAGCCTATTTGAATTCCACCTTACAGAATGGCTCTAGCCAAGCTTAAGGAATTGAAATATCTCTTAGACATAAGTTTCATCCGGCCTAGTGTCTCTCCATAGGGTGCTCAGGCTCTACTCATATGCAAGAAAGACAGTTCCCTAAGGCATTAACATATGAAATAGAGGTTGGTAATCCTATTTTCTTGTCAGTACTCTCTTTTCTGAACATTAACCTTTCTTACGAACAAGTTGCATTTTAAGGAATATCCTCTATGTTTGCAACCACGATAATTCAAGATAAGCGAAGAGAGTATGATGTAAATAAATCAATGCATAATGAATTCAAAAAGTAATAGATTGTATGCTACAAGGCTTCCATAACTCTAACTAATAAACTTAGCTACTCATGAATAAAACAGAAATCACAATAGAAATATTCATCATACCAAAAACTAGATAACGATCTTGGTGTGCGAATAGTGAAAATAAGAGAGAAGATATGATTTCTCTTTCTCTCTCCCCAAGATAAGCCACCACTCTCCTTTCAAAAACTAATACAGAATAATTCAATAGTGAATAAAAAATCAGCATTAAGCCTTTTAAACATTTTTTCTCTCATAATTTCCTTCTAAGTCCCTGAACTAATTATAAATGATAAACTAGACTTGGACATAGTTTCTAGGCACCACATTGGGTCCAGACTGCTACTCTCACTTGTGTCATATGCCATCCGCATTACATAGTCCCATTATGTCTTCATCTACCTCATTAATACTTGAAATCATGATAATCACATCGGTTAGCTCAATTACATAGAAGTAGAGTAAAAACATAAGACACTAGGCATTTTGTTCTCTAAACTTAGCTAAAACATGGATAAGTTATGGTGCTTAGGCATATAAATACACCCAAGACCAAACACTTACTTTTAGATGATGATACAGTCTCTTTCAAAATATAGTAACCCAACTAAGGTTGGGGCCAAATCCCAAGGGAACACGTGATTTGATCGATCTCAGTTTGTGCAGTCTATGGGCTAAACAAGAAAGTAAACTTGCTTTGTATGTAGTTGTCTCGAACACAGAACAATATTAACTTGGTTAAAAAGAAGTCTTGAGTTTAGACTAGGATTGCATTCCCCCTGGAATCTAAACTCAGATGTTGTATGTGCATTGTTGAACAAATTCAATACCCTGCATGTAGAATCGATAATTTATGTACCTCCTACGGCCTTTTGGACGTGCTGGAGGATTTCACTCTTTACCTATTGAGTCTCAAAATGTCGCATCACTAACTCTTCCCCTGGTTCAAGTTAACTACCATATTTTGAGTCTTAAGATATTAGATGAAGGCTAATAGTCATTCGCATATACCAATGTGCTGCAATGGATCGACTATTAACTCTCTAAATTACTGTTGTTTTTATCTTTTCCTAGTTACTACCCTTTGTTAGAGTAAGTAGAAATATCTAAGTGGTATCCTAATGTGTGCTACCATTAATAAATCAATCACACTAAATACAATGCAATGCATACCATAGGTATTGGTTTCCCATCAACAACAGTACTTCCCCTACTTTGTCAATTAGCCAGGGTTTCCACAACCCTAGCAATGGGTTTTAGCCTTTAATGATTGTGAAGAAATCAAAAGAAATCATATTGGAAATAAAAAATAAAATATTAATGATAAGATTAAATAAAACCTATAACCATAACCATAAACCGAATAATCAATCAAAGTCGTAACAATGAAATCCGAAGTTCAAAGAAGGATCTTGAAACCAAACTATTTTCTCAGTGTTAAAAGTGTCAACTCTGTATCACTCATATATCTCATATTAAAAATCACATAAAAGGTATTTATAGTATAGGAGAAAATCTTAAAAACTATACCTAAACGAAATAGTATAAAATCAGGTAAGTGCCCACCTACTCCCTGCGTTTGCGGTCTGGCAGGGGACAGGTACTACTTGCAGCCCAGGCACAGGGCATAGGTAATGGGTGCAGGTAGTAGGAGTAAAAATGCTGCAATGTTCAGCTCTCAAGATTTTGACTTTCTTTCACGTGCTTTGTGTACATCCGGTTCGTATATCCTTCTTGCGACCACATGTTGATTGTTAGGTGCCGGGAGTTAGTTTTTCAGCTCTTCATCGACTATCAAACATGCATTAATCATGATCAAGTTGGAAAACATCTTAATCATCAATAATCTCTCCATAAGTAACCAAAAATGATTTTTTCACCATTTTCACGAACTTATCATCCAGATCATGGTTTTCTGCAAAACATACCAAAGTAGATTAAATATAACAAAAAGCCCTCAGAAACTTGCATATTTTCCTCGTTTTAAGAATTGAAAGTACTATATTTCTATAGAATATCAATACCCTCAACCTAGAATGTTTGCATGTCCTCAGGAAACAAAAACACAATAAACAAAAACGACGCTTAACTAGAAGAATCAAAGATATTCTAGGCAATCAATCATCACATTTAGTTCAAAGCAAAACATCCCCTCCTATATAATTTTACAAAACTAATCGTGTATGCATATAAAGCACAACAATATGACACAAAGTAATCAAGGTATGGCAACTACATTATCAACAGAGAACCACTCAAGTTTACAAACTACACTACTCCAAACAAGCATATCTCTAACAACATGACTCAAGTATGCTTATAATAAGAATCTTTGTCTCACTTATATGGAATCATACATGTCAATATAGGGATGGCCAAGAGATACTAACACTCAAAAAATAAGTTCAAGTCAATGCATATCAAATACCACAGGCTTGCCCTTATTTCTTTACCTTAGTATTCAGATAGTCAAGTCAGGATCACTATAGGACTATTTTAGGATATTAATGAAGGCTTGGGGGATGGTGTAATAGGTATGGACATTTAAAATAACCAAGCCTCCTTGGAACTACAATAACTTTGGGGTCGCACTTACTAGCCAATTTCCTTTTTATTCCACCCTTTTTTCTCCCTTTTATTATTTTTTTGCACATTCAGGTCAGGTGTGGTCTTTTATTCTTTCTTTTTTACTTTTAACTATTTTTTCTTTTCATTTTACTTTTTCTTTTCCTACCATGCCCAGCCCTACTAACTTTTTCTCTTATTTTACCCTTCTTTAAGCCTATTTTACACTATGCGCCGCTATAATAGCCACCCTTAACTTAGGATTTTTTCCTAGGTTGAGGTGCGTAATGTCCATAGAGGAGCAGGGATAAAATAGGTTCATTGAAACACAAATGGAAAGGTGAAATGTGTTACACGAAAAAAAAAGCTATAAGGCTCAAAATAGGGATCAAGAGATACAATTTTCACATGAAAGGTCATTTAGGCTAAAAGTGAACTATAATAAAAAATGGCCTATGATCCTTTCCTAACCAACTATACTTCAACTTAAGCAAGACTAACTAGGAAAGTTCTAAATTTAACATACAATGGGAAATAGGTAGCATCTCATACTCACATAGCATAGAGTTAATAATGCCAACTACTACCAATTTTGTTTATGGAATTGTTATCATGTCCCTAATACTAGTTCCATAACAACAGAAAGTTCATATATATGTACATCAACACAGTTCTAAGTCATAAAATATTTGGAGGATTATCAAAAATTAGTCAAATTTGACTACTGCCGCAAATACTCAAAATCTCCTAATTACACAAAACATCATAATATGAAGAAGAACACAATACGACATATAATATCCTATACATGACGGTTCTATAATCATACCACGACCGATAGAAAAAGAAATAAAACAACAAGAAAATATGGTGGTATGGTATGCCCACCCCCAACAAAAAACTGTGCATTGTCCTCAATGTGCTAAAAAAAATAAAACAAAGGGAAGTGAGAATATACTTGGGACACACTAAGAACCCGAGTCAGGAGCCTTCTTAGTTGGGGGCATAAAATTTGGTGGAGGCAGTGGCGATGGCGGTGCACTACTGGTTGATGGACCTACTTCTATAGAATTACACCCCTACCTAACTACGAATGTAGTTTCCAAAGAATCATGTCTGACCTTTTAAGGGCCTCCTTCTCTATCATAACTGGATCCTGCAAATTATGTAAGTGATCTCTCTTGGTTCTAACTATTGGGACCCTCAATATATTTCATAAAGAATTAAAACTATCTCAGCACATATGGAGGTAATATCTGGACTATAGGGGGCATTATAGAGGGAGTAGCTACAACACGACTCTCTAAAAGAGAACGTAACTCTACTAGTAGGTTATCAAAATCCTCCCTCACCAAAATCAAATTTTGCGCACCTGTGTCTATATATCAGGATGTTACCCATCTCCCCAACTCATTAATCTGTGATAGAAAGTCAACACACATATTTGATACTATGGCTTTTTTAGCAGCCTCTTATCTATCCTTGTCCTTCTTGAATCTCGTCCTTACCCCTGATCTTATCTACCCAAAGAGGTTAGTCATCTTAGTCTCTTCAACACTCAACCAAGTGGTTATAAATCTTTGGCTCTCTACTAGGATCTACAAAAACTCACTTGATACTATAATCATACCTATCACATAAGTTGTATTATATAGGCGAGCAGTCTTTGTACATGCACCAACTGGCTCTGAGGTTGAAATCGGGGATAAAGTAGAAGTAGCATGTATCCCTTTTCCCTAAGTACTTAAAGTTGGAGCATCTATTTGTTCCCCTATCTCAATGTCAATACTAATATCCACATTATCTATATGTGACTCATTAAGATCTATAAAAACTGATGAACCTATAGACTGGGGCCTGTGGTACTGCTGCTCATTGTTTAGATCTCCTAGAAGTATCTTGACATGGTAGACCCTTCATGGTCTTCATCTGTGTTGTCATAGTAATAGTCACCCTCTCATCAATACTTAGTAAATCAGTAACACCTCCCTCATTACATAGCCTCTAAATCAGACAAGGAAATGGTAGGATGGTTAACTAACCAAAGGCTCTATCATGTAGCTCATGCCTGAGGATGGCCGCAAAATAAATATCATAACCAGCCATCAAGCAGGTAACTAATTCATCTCTTCCCATATTAATGTGTTATTTGAAGCAGTGGGAAGCAAGCGGTAATGAATTAATAACCACCAAAATCTATCCTCTAATGTCAATAGGCCCATCTTGATCATAGTTGGTCCCTAAATACATGAGGTCTCCTCACTCTATGGTGAAATGTAATATGCTACCACCTAGCCATCTCAACCCTCTCAACTTTGTGCTCAACATCCCATATAATATGACAATCCTTTGCGATCCTTAATCTATGGTCGCACTCTATTGTGGATGCAAGTGTAATATAATCTATGTTGAACATAACTCTTCAGAGAGTCTCCACTCTAATAGCAACTTTGACCCTTCTTACTAGTGTGTGATAAAGCTATGGCTGTTATGCAA
Organism: Capsicum baccatum var. pendulum; assembly: GCA_030864225.1. Classification (NCBI taxonomy): domain Eukaryota; kingdom Viridiplantae; phylum Streptophyta; class Magnoliopsida; order Solanales; family Solanaceae; genus Capsicum; species Capsicum baccatum. The sequence continues at coordinate 73,698,059 of CM061554.1, read as the reverse complement.
ATCTAATTAGGCTTGGATGATGGCACATGGGGATAACTACGGTGGCTATATAAGATGCATAAAACTCCCATAACATAGTCAGAGTGTAAGAACTAAGTAGCCTAGTCATCCACCCTAGCTATTTCCTATTAAATGTTTCCAGAAGCTGTGGTAACTACTCTAGCCCTGATAAGTCAATTTGGATCTCCTTATAGATAAAGTGTGTAGGACTACCTAGATTCCAAACACAACTATTAATATCATATATCACATGCATCCCAGCCACACACCATATCATATATCCCTTCTCAGGAGGTGTATTTGGGATTGGTGCAGGGTTTGCTTAGGTTGTGCATCATGGAAAGCCTGTATTGTATGTGGAACCCTCCTCAGATTGGGGTACCATTGATGACTACTCCTGTTTAACGTCCTCAAAAAAACCCTAGGACCCCTCCTCAGACTGGGGGTCTTGAATATTAGCATGGGGAGTAGGATAAGACTCTGCCTCCTCCTCAACATCATCATCATTGGGTAGAGGAGTATGTGGTAGTGATATCCTCATGAAGTTTATCCTCATCCAGGATGTAGCTTACTGAGAAGATAAGAGAGACTATCCTCGCGTGACTCTGCGTGTCACTATAACTGCAACATCAAAATGATATTATCTCAGATACTCCTCTACGAAATTTCTAAGCTCAGGAGACTCAACCAATGTTGTCGAAGTACAAAATACTTTTTCCTTTACTATTTTAGACGCCATGTATACCTGAAAAACCAAATTTTAGTTTCCAACAAAAGTGAGCGATAGTGAAAGTTAAAAAAAAAACTCAAAATTCAAAAAGTTCAAATTTATCCTTACTTTTCACACCCTATAACCTATTTGAAACCCAACAAGTCCAATGTATACACACTAATAAAAAATCATGACTTTCAAATCAAACAAACAAGTTCAACTCATGGCATTACTTGTAACGCCCCCAGTCTGTACCCCGAACTTTACATGGTGCTCATAATCTTGAAGGACCACAAGCTAACCCTTTACTAGTACCTGCTACAATAACTAAATAATAATATAGTATATACATGTGGAAAGTAGATGGAAAACTGGCCATAAGTTTCAATACTATAAATAATTGTAGATATGGTATCACAATACCAAAACAAAACATCAATATTGAAAACATAACAAATATCTAAAAATACTCTAGTCCGAAAAACCTCTAAGCTATCTGAACTATGGAGTTGATGGGAAAAGTCCCCAACTAACTCTGACTACTAAAAATAATAGTGAAATACTGAAAACAACCATGTCCTCGAACTATGAGGACTCACCACTACACTGACTACTAAAAATCTAAACTACTAAGGGTGCTCTGGAGCCCGTAAGTCTGAACCTATGATATAAGACATCATAGCACAAAAGAAAAGCATACATAAGTACTTTGAATGTACTAAGATGATTAATGGGGCAGACTAAAATCCATGGGTTCATATGTATAAACAATAATAACTGAATAACAGGAGTATGATTGAATAAGAATACATGCATGAATACGTATACTATAACTGAGATTATGATAAAACTAACTACTGAATCTGAATACTGATTAACTGTTATCAAAGTATACTGATACTGAATTACTAAAAACTAAATGATTGTATCTGACAGTTCTAATGCTGTGGAACTATACTAACTTTCGTACTGAGTTGAGTAAATATATTCGATAGTCCTGAATTTGTAGAACTGAACTGAGTTCTATTTTGAGACTGAGACTAAAGCAGAGACTGTGTGAGGTAATCATCTAACCTACATTCCCCTCTTTGAACTTATTGAGGTCCATCCTATAACCCCAGTTGTAAGGGTATCAATGTCGTGCCATGGGTAGAGACAAAATATGAGTTAACCCTCTCTGATAGAAAGCTCTTCCGTCAACTCTCGCTAGTAGGAAAACTCAAATAAGGTGTATCAACCCTCATAATATCTGCAAGGAAGATATCCCAACCTACGTTGGATACATAGTTCTATAACATAGGGATTGCTACTATGGGTCAAACCCTCTATCTATAGAAATGTCCCCATCCTTAGGTTTGCTTAGTGCTGAATCTTACTCCTAACTGAACGGACACTGAACTGATTTCTAGTCTGTACTAAATTGGACTAATTTATTCTTGATATTACCATTTCACTGAATTGAATTTAGTTCACTAAGTTCCGTGGACTGATAGAATACTCCTGGATTCTGTTAACTGATTGAGTCTACTAAGGTCTGATCTGACTACTATGACAGAATTATGAACACTACTGAGATTTCCTAGGTTTCTATAACTGGCTGAGTTCTACTAATCAAGTCACTACTGAGATTACTCCGTAACTAACACAGGCTCTAAGTAAATATCTAAATTTTTGTGTATTAAATACCCCTAGGACTCAATAGCATGAAAATAAAGCATCACATAATCTTTCTTAGCATAAGCATGCACATTTAATTCATAATGCATCTATAGAGACATATTACCAAACTCTTTCATGGTATAACTTGCAAATAAGCTAGCATGACGTTATTTCTTTCCCTTGTTAATTCATATAAACAATTCACGAAGCACTTGGAGAGCGTACATATGCACATAACGATAAATAACAAGTACACATCATAATTCAAATCCCCATTGATAATTTCAAGGGTTTTACTTGGATCCTCATGATATTACATACATATAATTTAACCCCATATGAAACGTATCATAAAACATGGATTAGAATCCCATTTAATCATTATAAACCAGAACATAATCAAACCCAACATGGATTTCATGAAATCCATATACTTGAAGTTTAAAAAGAGTTTCTTGGACTTTAAGGGTGGAAGGGACCCTTGGATGAACACTTCGCATAGCTTAGTTGATGAATTTCTAAAATTTAATGGTGAGTTCTTGAGTTCTTGATTTGAAATTTGAACACTTAGGGTTCTTGTTCTTGAGAAATTTGTGAAAGAATGAATATAATTTCTTTGTAAAAGGTTTAATTTTGTATTTTGTTGGCTGAAGGGCATGGGAAAAAGGCCTAATTAACCTTGAAGATGTGGCCTTTCAATGCTTGTAAACTATGTTACCGATGCACAAGTCGATTTGCTGAATCATTAGCATCGACCTGATAGGAAACGCACCGCATTAATTCCACATCAGTTTACTTAAATTTGCATTGAAGCTGGGGAAAAACTATCTTATCATCAAGATCGCATCAATCCACCATTTTGGGCACTCAAACATGGTCTAAACGAGGTCTAAAAATTCTAAAACTTGTTCGGCCACGTCTACTGATATTCTTGATCATGAACTAACTCAAATATCAACATTTAAATGACGTAAAGTTCATGAAATAAGATTGCATACTTTTGAAGGATAAAATAGCACTAAGTCTGAATACTTAGTTAATATATTATAAGCCTGGGATACCTAACAGCTTAAAGGACTGATTTAATCTAGAAATTTTTGCGGGGTTTTACATTATCTCACCCTTAGGAACATTTGTCCTTGAATGAGACTGACTAAGATGAGCTTACTGGTAGACTGAACTTACTTACTAGACATGAACATCTGACACATATTTTTATGGCTGAAGTTATTGATAGACTGAATCATTACATTAAACATGCATAAGTACATAACTTAACATGATTCATGAATGCATGACTGGGATTTGTGGTAAGCTGAGTTTATATACTGATCATGCATATTTGATGCATGGGTACTTGGTTTAACTAACTCATGAGTGTACGACCATATATGCAAAGTAACTGATACCAAGCTTGTAATGAAAATCTGAACATAAGACTGAATAAGGTTAAGGAAAACTATTACCTTAGACCGAGTCTGAGTTTGCAACGAAATGGTGAGGTTACTTGGTCCGCATTTCTTCTTCTACTTCCTAATTATCTCTCTCAACGGATTGATTCCTCCAAAGGCCTTTGACTAAAGTGACTTCTTTGTTCCTCAATCTGCGAATTTGATAGTCAAGGATTTTAACTTGTATCTCTTCATAAGAGAGGATGCTTTGAATATCTATTCCCCCTACTGGGAAAATGACTGTTGGGTTACCTATGCATTTTTTTAGTAAGGAGATGTGTAACACTGGATGAAGTGAAGATAAATCTAAAGGCAACTCAAGCTCGTAAGCTACCTTAATGAAACGGCTGATAATTTGGTAAGGACCGACATATCTAGGACTGAATTTTCTCTTCTTGCCCAACCTCTTCACTCCTTTCATAGTCACCAATCTAAAAATTGAGATCCTTTTTGCGTACATCTACATATGATTTTTATCGGCTCTGAGCTATCTTAAGTCTTTCAATTATCGACTGAACTTTCTCTAAGGTATCAAATACTAGGTCAGGCCCTTTCACTGTAGCCTAGCCCACTTCAAACCAACCAATGGAAGATCTATACCTCCTCCTATAAAGTGCCTCAAATGAAGACATTTGAATGCTGGAATGATAGTTGTTGTTGTATGTGAACTCAATCAAAGGAAAGTGGTCATCCCAACTACCTTTAAAGTCAATCGCACACGCTCGCAGCATATCTTCTAAAGTATGAAAGGTCCTTTTTGCTTGACCATCTATCTGAGGATGAAAGGTTGTAGTGAGGTGATCGGGTGCCAATACCCTTTTGGAAAGCTTTCCAGAACTAAGAGGTAAACTGGGTACCTCTATCTGAGGTAATGGACATTAGAACATCGTGCAATCTGACAAACTCCCTAATATGAAATTTAGCGTAATCCTTAGATGAGTAAGAGGTATGGACTGGTAGAAAATAGGTTGACTTGGTCATTTGATCTACAATGAACCAAACTGAATCATGCTGACTGAGAGTACAAGGTAAACTCGTCACAAAGTCTATGTTCACTTCTTTCCATTTCTAGGTGGGAATATTGAACTCCTGTGTGGACCCACTAGGCTTCTGATGTTCAACCATAACCTACGCACATGTTGAGAATTTATCCATAAACTCTGCAATATCCCTCTTCATCCCACTCCACCAATAGATCTTCCACAAGTCATGGTACATTTTAGTGTCCCCTAGATGAATAGAGTAGCACGCACCATGCACTTCTATAATAATTCACTGCCTTAAGTCATCTACACCTGGCACACACAGAAGGCCTGACAACACAAAATACCATCTACCCCTTGGGAGAAAACCTCTACTTTGTATTCTCTGACTGATTTCTTCAGCTTGACTAAACTAGGATCCCTATAATGTTTTTCCTTCACTTTGGAAACTAGGGATGATTCTGAGCTAATCTGCACCCACACACTATCTTCTGCTAAATCGAATAAGTGGATACCTAGTCGGGCTAGTTGATGAACTTCCTAAGTTAACTTCTTCTTACTGTCCTCAACATGGGCAACACTACCCATAGACATTCTACTAAGAGCGTCAGCCACTATATTGTCCTTTCCTGGATGATATAGGAGACTTATGTCATAGTCTTTTAACAACTCCAATCACCTTCTCTGATGAAGGTTGAGGTCTTTCTGAGAGAACATATACTGCAGGATCTTGTGATCTATGAACACATCAACGTGTACCCCATACAAGTAGTGTCTTCAAATCTTAAAGGCAAAATCTACTGCTTCTAATTCTAGATCATAAGTACGATAGTTTTTCTCATGGGGCTTAAGTTGTCTAGAGAAGTAGGCTATGACCGTACCTCTCTACATCAAAACCCACCTAAAACTAACTTTGGAGGAATCACAATAGACAATAAAGCCATCTAAACCATCTGGTAGGCTCAAAAGTGGAGCTATAGTGAGTCGAGTCTGTAACTCCTAAAAACTCTTCTCGCAGGAATTTGACTTTCTTCTGAATGAATCTGGACATAAGGGGATGCAATAGATGAAAATCCCTCAACAAACCATCGATAATAGCCAGCCAAGCCCAAGAAATTCCTAATATCTGATGGAGAGATGTGTCTAGGCTAGTTTCTTACTACCTCGGTCTTTTGGGGATCAATTCTAATGCCATCACCAAAAATAATGTGGCCAAGGAAAGCTACTGACCTTAGCCAAACTTTACACTTACTGAATTTCATGAATAACTGATAATTCCTAAGAGTCTATGATACTATTTTGAGATGGTATGCATGATCGTGTTCACTGTAGTAGTGAACAAGGATATCATATATGAAGACTATCACGAACATGTCTAAGTATTGCTTAAAAACACGGTTCATCAAGTCCATGAAAGCTGGTGGGGCATTGGTAAGACAAAAAGGACATGACTATGAATTCAAAGTGACCATATCGAGTTCTGAACACTATCTTTGGGATGTCACATTCCCTGAGTCTGACCTGATGATAGCCTTATTAAAGGTCTATCTTAGAGAAATAGCTGGCACCCTGAAGTTGGTCAAACATGTCATCGATCCTGGGAAGTGGATATTTGTTCTTGACTGTGATTTTATTTAGCTGACAGTAGTCTATGGACATTCTGAGAGAACTATCTTTCTTACACACGAATAACACTGGTGCGACCCAAAGGGACATACTATGCCTGATGAATCCCTTATCTAGGAGATCTTTTAACTTCTCTTTCAATTCTCTGAGTTCTGCTCGAGCCATTCTATATGGAAAAATAGATATGGGGTGAGTATCTAGGAGAAGATCAGTTCTAAAATCGATTTCCCTTTTAAGAGAAACTCCGGGAAGATCTTCTGAATATACATCTGGTAATTCACAAGCTACTTACACTGATTCAAGAGTATGGGTTTCTAAGATAAAGTCTTAGACCAAACGAGATAGTAGACACATCCCTTAGCTATTATTTTACTAGCCCAAAGGTAAGAAATAAGTTGACCCATAAGTTTTGAAGTATTACCTTTCCAGTCTAGGATGAGCTCATTTAGAAACTGAAACTAGATAATTCTATTTCTATAGTCGATGAGGCATAGTAGAAATGAATCCAATCTATGCGAAGAATGACATCAAAATCAAATATCTTTAATTCAACTAAGTCTGCTGAAATGACTCTCTGAGATATCATAACTAGACATTTCTTGTATACCCGTCTGTCCATGATAGATTTACCCACTAGAGTAGAAATTGATAAATGCTTTACTAGAATTTCAGGACTAACTCTAAAATCAACTTCTATATATGAATTAACAAGGCCAAAGAAACTTCTGGATCTAGCAAAGCATAAATATGCAATTGGAAAAATTGTAATATACTAGTGACCACATCAAGAGAACTTTCCTGATCCTACCAGGACTGAAGAGCATAGAGTCTATTTAGGATTTCCCCACTGGTGGCACTGGAAAAGGCACCCTACTAATTCAGGCAACCGGACAGAGCTGGGGAATGATTATGCTAACTCTGTGAACCAACTTGAGGACACTGTCTTACCCTAAGACCTGGCATGCCATATCCAAAACACACATCACTTCCAGCTCTGTAGATACCTTGGTGGTTCCTGCCATACTTCTGAAAAAAGAGGATTGGTTCGATCACTGCTAACACTACCCTAAGGATTAGAGCCTGATGCCCTATCCCTGTTTCCATCTTTGAATTTTAGCACTGAGCACTGGCTGAGGACGGAGTTGGAACTGAGGATTTTGGGCAAAACTGAGAAGGATTGCCACTTGTTGACTTAGGCTGAGCAAAACTGAAACTACATTTTCTCATTCTCTTGTTCTCTCTCTTCTTCTGTTTATTCTTGGCCTCCTCTATCTAATGAGCATGGACCATGAGTCTAGATATGTCCATCTCTTTTATCAGTATTGCAGTCCTACACTCCTTGACAACACTGCTAGAGACCACCAACACAAACTTACTTATCTTAGATCTGCTATCTACAACCATATACGAGGCATATCTGGCTAACTGAGTAAACTTACTAGAATACTTTTGTACTATCATATTTCCCTGCCTCAGGTTTATAAACTCTAAAACATTCACTTCCTTTAACTCTAGCGGGAAAAACCTATCCAGAAAAGCAACTGCAAACTCTTCTTATTCTATGGGCCCTACATCTGTGGCCCTCTCTTCTTTCCACTATTTGAACCATGAGTATGCCATATCCTATAAATGATATATGGCCAACACAACGCTCTCAACAGCAGTCACCCCCATAATATCGGTAACCTTCTGCACCTAATCAAGAAATTCTTGAAGGTCTTCATCTGACTTAGACCCGATAAATGATGGAGGGTTTATTCGAGTGAAATCCTAAATCCTAGAAGTAGCAGTATTGGCCACTCGGTCGACTTAAATAGTAGTTGGAGTTCATTCTGGGTTGCAAGAGAATGAGTTAGGGTGGTAAAGGTTGCTCTGAACTCAATGTGGGAGACGTGTTCATCTAGAGGATCTGGCTTAATGGACTGGGGTTCTAACTGGTCCTACATTCCTCTTCCCTAAGTTCTCTTTGGAGTCATAGTCTATAAATAAAAGAGAAAATTGGATTAGAAAGAGGTTGTAACTGAAGCTTTTGCTCACTCACATAATATGTATACTAAAAGAAGGGAAACGATTCCTATACACCTTATAGCCTCCTGTCCATAAGTGTGGCGTGTAACACACCCATGCACAAGACTCTACTAGATGCGGCTTTCAGACATCCTAGGACACTGTTGAACCTTAGACTTTGGTACTACGTATTTAACGCCTCGATTCTATACCTCGAATGCTACATGGTACTCATAATCGCAAAACACCATAAGCTAACCCCTGACTGGTACCTACTGTAATAATTGAATATTAATATGATATATATGTGGAAAGTAGGTGGAAAATATCCATAAGGTTCAATATTGTAAATAATACTAGATATGGTATCACAATACAAAAACTGAACATCAACACTAAAAATTGAACAACTGTCCGAAAATACTCTAGTCTGGAAAGCCTCTGAACTGTATGAACTATGGAGTTGTGGGACAAGTCCCCAACTAATTCCTACTACTAAAAATAATACTGAAGTATTGAAAAAAAACATGTCCTCTAACTATGAGGACTCACCACTATGCTGACTGCTGAATATCTGAACTAATAAGGGTGCTTTGGAGCCCGTGCATCTGAACCTATGATATAAGACTTCATAGCACAAAATAAAAGCATGTGTCAGGACTTTAAATGTACTAGAATTCTCAATGAGGTGGGATAAACTACATGGGATCATTTTTATGAACAATAATAACTAAATAACATAAGTATGACTAAATAAGAATACATGCATGAATACGTATACTATAACTGAGATCATGATAACACTGAATACAGAATCTAAATATTAATTAATTGTTATCTAAGTAAGCCAATACTGAATTAGTAATAACTGAATGACTATATCTGACAATCCTAATTCTGTGGAACTATACTGAGCTGAGTGACTTTATCTAATAGTCCTAAATATGTAGAACTGAACTGAGTTCTATTTTGAGACGGAGACTAAAATTGATACTCTGGGAGGTAATCATCTACTGACATTCCTAGCACTAAATTTATTGGGGTCCAACCTGTAACTCTAGTTAGAAGGGTATCAATACCATGCTACGGGTAGAGACAAGTTGTGAGTTAACCCTGTCTGACAGGAAGCTCTTCCATCAACCCTCACTGGTAGGGAAACTCAAAGTATATGTATCAAACCTCATAATATCTGGTAGGAAGATATCTCATCCTATACTGGCTATGTAGTTCTGTAACGCAGGGATTGTTACTAAGGATCAAACTCTCTGTCAGCAGTAATGCCCCCATCTCTGGGTTCGCTCGATGATGAATCCTACTCCCAACTAAATGGACAGTGAATAAATTTCTAATCTGTACTAAACTAGACTGAATTATAACTGATATTACTATTTTACTAAACTGAACTGAGTTTACTGAGTTTCGTGGACTAGCAGAATACTCCTGGATTCTATTAACAGACTGAGTCTATTGTGGTCTGATCTTAGTACTTTAACTGAATTATGAGCACTACTAAGATTTCCTGGGTTTCTATAACAGGCCGAATTCAACTGATCAAGTTACCACAGAGATTACTTCATAACTGACACTAGATCAAAGTAAATTGCTAAATTGTCAGGTATTAAATACCCCCAAGACACGATATCATGAAAATAAAGCATTACAAGATCTTGCTTAACATAATCATGCGCATTAAATTCATAATGCATTTATAGAGACATATTACAAAACTCTTGCATAGTATAACTTGAAAAAAATCTAGCATAACATGATTTGTTTCCCTTATTAGTTCACATGAATAATTCATCAAGCACTTGGTGAGCATACATATGCACATAACACTAAACAATAAGTAGACATCATAATTCAAATCCCCATTGATAATTTCAAGGGTTTTACATAGATCCTCATGATATTACATATATATTAATTAACTTCACATGAAATGTATCATAAAACATGGATTAGAATCCCATTTAATCATTATAAACATGAACATAACCAAACTCAACATGGAATTCATGAAATCCATAAACTTTAAGTTTAAAAATAGTTTCTTGGAATCCAAGGGTGGAAGGGACCCTTGGATGAACACTTCACATACCTTAGTTGATGAATTTCTGAAAGTTAATAGTGAGTTCTTGAGTTCTTAATTTGAAATTTGAATGCCTAGGGTTATTATTCTTGAGAAATTTGTGAAAGAATGAATATAGTTGCTCTCCAAAGGGTTTAATTTTGTGTTTTGGGGCTGAAGGGTATGGGGAAAAGACCTAATTAACCCTGAGGATGCGGACTTTTATACCTATAAACTATGTTACTGACGCGCAGGCCGATGTGCCGCATCATTGGCATCAACGCGATAGCCAATGTGCCACATCGAGTCCGTGTTGTTTCACTAAAATTTGCACTGAAGAAGGAGAAAAACCATCTTATCGATGTAATGGTGAACGGATTGTATCGACCAACTATTTTGGGCACTCAAACAAGGTCTAAATGAGGACCAAAAAATTCGAAACTTGTCTGAAAACCTCTATTGACATTCTTGATCATGAACTAATTTAAATATCAACATTTAAAGGATGTAAAGTTCATGAAATAAGATTGCTAACTTTCAAAGGCTAAAATAGCACTAAGTCTGAATACTTGGTTAATATATTCTAAGTCTGAGACCTCTAATAGGCTTAAAGAACTTATTTAAGCTAGAAATTTTTGTTGGGTCTTACATTACTTTCATTCATTCAATTTCAAATCCTTGTTAGGGCCTAAACTTAGAATTTTAACTCAAAATAAGGCCCTACATAATGATTTTAGTTATTTCAAGTCTCACTCATACAAGTATGATAATTTCAATATATATAGCAATGCATTACATATATCAACATATTACAACAATAGATAAAACATTAAATCACCATTAGGAGCCAAGAAAGTTACCTCTAATATGAAAATTCAGAAGAGAATAATTAAGAACTCAAGTAAAAAAGAAATTAAAACTTGTTTCTAAGGTTTATGGACAAGTTGATATCTCAAACATGTGTAAATTTTACCTTTTCTTAAGTGTGGGATTAGTTTATGTTTAAGTTGGGAAGTTTGACTCAAAGAGAAAATAGAAGTTTTGAGGATTAGAAAGAGTCTGAATGAGGGTTAGAATATTTATATATTGGTGGGTGGTTGTAATAGGTCATATTTAAATATTAGCAACCCTAAAATTTTAATTAAAAAGTGGGCCCCAATTTGACCTAGCCGCGAAACCTACTCGCGCCCTGTACATGTGGTCGGGTCTTGGGCGTAGGTAGTACCTGTGGCCCACAGGTACTGGGCCAAAATATTTGGCTCACTTTTCTAGAACCTGGACTTGGTGTATTGACATTTTTTTAGCTACTAATTATCCTGCAACCTATGTTTTAGGTTTCAAAAGCACAATTTGGTGCCAAAGTTCACAACTCTCCATTTTTCATCCTCAAAATTTAAACTTTTCAATTCTTTAATAAACTTACCGTGTGGGACTTATGACCTTGATGGGATAATCACTTAGTCACATTACCTGAATATTGATGAATGTAGCAATATTTATGCTATTCCATGAATGTCCAAAAACTAAAAACCTACAAAAACAAAAACAAAAAAAATATAAACACTAAAATATATTGGGTCGCCTTCCACTCAGCGCTTGATTTAACACTGAGGCACAATGTGTCTATGTTTGTTACTCAAAATTCACCAATAAGCTTATGGGTTTCCTCTCTTGCAGTGCTTGAATGAACATCGCGGCATGATCTGGGTGTCTTGGGTACTCAGAATTCATCATGATACACATACGAATATCCTCTAGGGTCTTTAATACAATAAATCGCCAACACTAACCTTATGTCGATTAGCTGCTTCATAGACTTTCAAATGTTGAATGTCATCCCCTCACTATTGACTCAGAATTTTAGCTTACCCTTTTCCATGTCAACCATAGCTCTGCCTGAGGTAATGAATGGTCTTTCCATAATAATGGGTATCTCGATGTCAACCTCATAATCCAAGATAATGAAGTCAACCAGGAAAATGAATTTCTTGCGCTACTATATCATCAACTTCTCTATGGTCGCAGGAAGTACCTGTAGCATAACTACCAGTTCCCCTGTCAGTCTCCCAAGTTTCCAACCAACGGTTAGTGAGTGATATCTAATCTAACATATATGAAGCTGCCTCCCAATGTAGTCTCATAAAAGCTCCTCCAAAGATGGTGTTTTCCATGGCTCTGCAGCTGATTTTAAGGGTCTCTCTAGAATATCCTCAATAAGCTTTTCCCTGAATGCTGATGATTGGGCACTAAGTTTAGCTTCTTCTTAAACCTGAACCAAGCTTTGTACATAGAATCTTACCTAAAATTATATATCTCGTCTTTAAGATACAACATCCTTGACGGAGGAAAGAACCTATTTAAAAATTGCCAGTGCAACTCGTTCTAAGTCTTAATAGAGCTTCTTAGCAATTCCCCTAATAATAAAGATGTTTCTCTTGTAAGTTAGAAGGGGAAAATCCTTATTATAAGTGCTTCCTGATTTACTCCTAGATTGGTATATGATTTACAGATCCTAAGGAAATTTTCAAGGTTCTAATTTGCATTATCGGTAGGAAATTCTTCAAACACATGTTTCACATTTAAAAGTTGGATCATAGAACTCGTGCTGTCAAATTTTATGCTTGGAGCAAAATAAAAGGTATTATGACTCCATTGTCTATCAGCTCAACATGTCCCATATCTTTATCATCATCTATATATGGCTACATAGAGGAACATGGGCACCTCTAGCTCTATCTTGATCCTGACCAAGTGCTGCTTGGTGATATATTAATTATCTCTTTTCATCTAGATCCACATCCCTAGATATCCTCTTAGCCTCTTTCACTACTCTTATTTCGACTTTTGTTTGAGCTAATAGTTCACCAGTCTATGATTAATAATATTTTGTACTCCTTAGGTAAGAGGCACAATATCACGAACCTCTTCAGGATTATCACCTCTCTTCGGCTCAGTCATCTTACCATGTGTTTATAGGATCCTTTCTGGATTTAGATTAACCAGGAGTAAGAGATTGCCTCTACTGCATATGCTAGGCATACACTAGCGTATGCCAAACCAAGAACACAAATAAATACTAAGAACCCAAGAACTCCAATAACCTTCATCCATAAATCAACACCGTATTCCCCAACAATTGTACCAGTTCCTTGTTAATGTCCAAGAAACATCTCCTTTTAGATGATGATATGGTCATTGTTACGATATAGTAACCCAACAAAGGAGTAGGTTGAATCCCAAGGGAATGCATGATTTGATAGATACCAATAGTTATAGTCTATGGGCAAAGCATGAAAGTAAATGGGTGAATTTGTGTATAGTTGTCTCAAACACAAAACAACATTAACTTAGTTGAAAATCAGTCTTGAGTGAACACTAGGACTGTGTTCCTCATGGCATCACAACTTTGTAGGTTTATGTTCGTTGTTGAACCAACTCAATGCCCTGCATGCTGAACTAATAAGTTATGTACCTCCAATAGTCTTTTGGACAAGAAGGAGGATTTCACTCTTTACCTATTTAGTCTCAAAGTGTCGCATTACTAACCCTTAGCCCAGTCCCAGTTAACTATCATAATTTGAGTCTCAAGTTATTAAATAAAGTCTAATAGTGATTTGCATATATCATTTTGTTGCAATGAATTAGCTATTAATTACCCAAATTACTATCGTTCTTATTTTTTTCTAGTTACTACCCCTTTGTTTGATTATGTAGAAATATCAAGGTGGGATCTTAATGTGTGCACCAATTAAAAAATCAATCATATCAAAGATAAAGCAATGTATTCCATAGGTATTGGTTTTCCGTCAACAATCGCACTTCTCCTACTTCGTGAATTAGCCAGGGTTTCCACAACCCTAGCTATGGGATTTAGCCACTCGTGATTTTGAAAAAATCAACATTAATCATGTTGGAAAGAAAATATGAAATCACAATGATAAGATGAAAGAAAACCCACAACCATTAATCGAATAATCAATCAAAGTCAATAAAAAGGAATCCCAAGATCAAAGATGGATCTTGATATCAAAATATATTTCTTTGAGTTAAAAGTGTCAACTCTCTATCTCTTGTATATCTCTAATTAAAAAGCACATAAAGGTATCTATAGTACAAGATAAAACCCTAAAAACTAAGCCCGAACAAAATAGGAGAAAACCAAGTCGATGTCTATCTATTCCCTGCACCTACGGTCTGGCAAGGCGCAGGTACTGCCTACAACCCTTGAACAAGGCACAGGTACTGGGCGCAGGTAACAGGAGCACAAATCCTGCAATGTTCAGTTCTCAAGAATTTAACTTTTGGCACCTGCTTTGTATATATGTATTTTGTATGTCCTTCTTGCGACCATATGTTTACTTGGTAGGTGCTGGGAGTTAATTTTTCAGCTCTTCTTTGACTCTCAAACATGCATTAATCGCGATCAAGCTAGAAAACATCCCAATCATCTATAATCACTCCAGAAGGAACCAAAAACACCTTTTCACCTTTTCCACGAACTTATCATCAAATCATGGTTTTCTGTAAAACATACAAAAAACAAATCAAATCTAATAAAAAGCCCTCAGAAAATTGCATATTTTCCTCATTGTAAGCGTCGAAAGTGCTATATTTCTATAGCTAATCACATAAGACTTCAGAATGGTTTGAAATATTTTTTAGTTACCGAGTTAAGCTAAAAGAAAGATAGTGATCCTATTTTGCTTAAGTTGAAAGAGGAAACTCGGTATTAAAAGGTCAAAATTTTCTCACAAGGGATTAATCTTGTACTTTTCTATTAGGGTAGATTATGTGTTCTGAACGTGGATGATTTGAGGTAGCAGATATTAGCAGACTCTCATTGTTCATGATATTCTATTCATTCGAGACCTACTATGAGTTACCGTAATTCACAGGACATCTACTGGTTGAATGGTATGAAAAAGTATATTGTAGAATTCATGGTTAAGTGTCCCAATTGTCAGAAGGTTAAGGTTAAGAACCATAGGAATAGTGGTACACTTCAGGAATTCAGCATCCATACCTTAAAGAAGGAAGTGGTGAATATATAATTTATCACAGGTCTTCCGCATACTCGTTGTTAGCATGATTTCATTTGGGTTATTGTGGACCAGATGAATAAGTCATCTTATTTCTTCCAAGTTAATACTTCATACTCAATCAAACACTATGTGAAGTTTTATCTATGATAATGGGTTAACTTCCATGGAATCCCATTGACCATTATCTCAGACAATGGTATCAAGCTTACCTCTAATTTTTGGATGACTCTTCAGAAGGGTCTTGGTACCCAAGTTCATCTCGGCATTTCTTTTGACCCATAGATAGATGGTCAGGTAGAAAGGGTTGTATAGACTTAAGAGGATATGTTGAGGGCTTGTGTAATTAATTTCAAGTGTAATTGGGATGATCACTTACCTTTGATTGAACTTGCCTATAATAACAGTTATCACTTCAATATTCAAATGGCCCCATTTGAGGCTCTTTATGGTAGGAAATGTAGATCTCCTATTGGATGGTTTGAGTTTTGTAAGGCTACATTTATAGGACCAAATTGAATGCATGAGGCGATGAAGAAGGTTCAATCGAAAAGAAAAAGGCTGAAAATAGCCCAAACTGTCAAAAATCCTTTAAAGATATAAACAGAAGGGAGCTTTAGTTTACTGTTGGTGATTTTGTTTACTTGAAAATTTCACCTATGAGAGGGGTGAAGAGGTTTGGTAATAAAGGGAAAACATTCCCCGCTATGTTGGTCCCTATAAGATTATGAGTAGGTAGGGGAAAGTAGCTTATGAGTTGGAAATGCCTAAAAAATTTGCATTAGTGCACCCACTATTCCATGTTTATTTTTTAAAGAAGTGCATTGATGATCCATCCTCCATAGTCCCTTTAGAAAAGATTGGCATGGAAAATATTCTCTCTTATGAAGAAGTCCCAGTTGAGATCATCAATCATTAGATTTGTAGTATTAGGAATAAAAATGTCACATTAGTAAAGGTTCTGTAAAGAAACCAATAGTTGCGAGAAGTACTTCGGAAGTACAAACAGGTATGATTACTAAGTACCCCCGCCTTTTCCCTTCGAACTTAGTTCAAACTTTAGGTAATAGTTTCCCTTAATTTAGTAATTCTTTCCTTCATTCTATCTCAGTCATCTAACCATTTTCTTGTCATAGCATGAATTAATAAGTTCAGTTCAGTTTATACATCAGTCACAAATTGAAATATCAACTTATGCTTTGTCTTTTAAGTGTTCAGTGTTTCCTTAGTAATTCAACTTAGTTTTATTCGAGGATTAATGATTCTTAAGGGGAGATATTGTAATACCCCAATTTTTCAATCTTTAGACCTATCAAAGGATAGGCCATTAAATTAACTTTCCAATGTCACTAGACTCACCTTAATCCTATATCGTGGTAAGAAGTTACAAAAAATTTCTTAAGGTCCTGTCAAACTTCCAATGACAATGACTCAAACAACGAGTTATTACAAAACATAATGAATCATTATGTATGATTCATTTCCACTCCTGTGAAGGTCTCAGATTTTTTCCTAAGGGTAATGAGTTCAGCCCACAACTCGTTATGAGGAATAACTAGTCATTACATGGGCCCGTTGACACACCAGTAAGAAATTAAGAAATTGAGTCTCAGATCTTGACTACCATTAAAGACTCATGATCGGACCTAATGAGTCATTAGTAGGGCAGTCATTACCTTAATAAAAATAACCCAAGAGCTCATTTCCTCAAGTCAAGACTAAGACCATGAGTTGTAACTAGTTGTAATGAGTCATTGGTTGAGTCGTGATGATTGGGTCTGCATATCCCTGCACAATTTTAAAAGAGGCTTTTTGGTAAATCCTATCTTTTAATCCCAATACTATGCCATTTTGGTGTTCTAGCATTAGTTATTAAGGGATTAAATTTACCCTAACACTTCAAAAATTCCAAATTCATTACATTTAGAGAAAGGAAATCAATTTTGTTCTCCTCCAAAGCAAACAGGGGTTCTCCAAGTTTAAGTACAAGTTCCAACCAATTCCCAAAGGAATTAACCATAGGTATGTGGGATTTTTTCAATGGGTACCTTCCACCCATTGAGTGCCAAGAACCTTGAATTCTCAAGAAAAATTCCCTTCCCATTGAATTGGGTTCCATGATAAATATGAGTTTACCTACTCTCATCATTTTATGTATGTAACAAACCATGAATATGTGCTTTTTATGAGATTAGTGATTCCTCATATTCAAAATCATGAGTTTCCGTATCATGAAGTTGTTGAGTTATTTGTTTTAAATTGTGAAATTCCCTTTATCATGCTCTATATATGTCATCATATTCAGTTGCATTAGTCAAAGTTTGTGGGTTATGAACACCTGATACCCAGATAGTCATGCATATATCAATTTTCATGTTTTGAGCCACTCATATCATGTTTTTGTTACTAAATTTAGAATATTACATTGAGCATGCATATATATATATATATACATATATAAATTTATATATATATATATATATACATATATATATATACATATTAATTTTTAGTGTCATTTAGTTAGGAGTGGTACTTAGCGCTGAGTGAATGCAGAGATGATGACTCACTCACCATCTGAGGAATGAGGCCTTATAGAAGTCCCTAAGTTCCAGACTATGGTCCCACTATAGGTTATAAGGGGTCACCCATCAGTAAAGGAATAACATTCTAGTACTTTCGGACATCAGTTTAGTGGATCTACCCGAGCCAGTTTTGGTACCCTTGGCAAGGTACTGACACCCATCCAACTAGGGTTACAAGTTGGACCCCGATTAGCTCAGATGGTTATTTTTATCTCCCATAGTCCTCAGTTCAGTTTCATTACATGTACAATCCAGGTTTTATTCACCAAGTGTTTAGTATTAGTTAATCAATTTATCCAGTACATGTTTATACTTGGTCCTGTATTCAGTTACTTGTCCATGCTTTCATGTTCAATTTATATATACTAGTTACCATCTCATCTCACATATTCAGTACATTCAAAGTATTGATCACATAGTTCTTTGTGTTATATTTTCTCTTAATATAGGTTCAGAAGCTCAGCACCCGGACCACTCTTAGCACATCCATGCACCACTAAGATACAGTCTTAGTAAGTCTTCATTTGTCGAGGGCTATCTATCATTTGTTTATATTCTGTATTTTACCTTATTTTAGTTAGTTAGAGTTCATTTGGGAACATGTCCCAACATCTTGTCATTACTTAGAGGCTTTAAGATAGATAAATATTTAGACATATTTTTAGTTTCATTAAGTATTTCAGATAGCATCAGTATTATATTTATTCTTATTTAGACTCAGTTTATTTCAGCTACCTTGCACGCAGTATTTTGTTACTTTCCTTCAGTAATCATAGAATATGACAAGACATTAGTTATCTTGGGGTAACTTGTGACTTTAAACACCATGTTATGACTAGAGAGTAGTCTGGGGTCGTGATATTGCAGTTCGGGGTACTCCTAGTTTAAGATATAATCTTTTCAATGTAAGGGTGAAAAGTTGTCAAGTTCATATAATAGCAACCGCTACTCTGTCTTACTTATCAAGCCATATTTTTACTCATCCAACTACTTGCACACTGATGTCGAAAATGTGACATGACCCAACCAGGGTCCTTGTCATAATGGGCATCCGAAGTTCGATCGGGATTGGAGTCCACCCCCTTTACACAACCCAACCTTCAGTCGTTTGCCCTGAGTTGGCTGAATTTTGAGCATATGACATGATAGTGTAACAACTCACATGAAGACTCTAGGATAGGATTACAACCGTGACCATCCCAATTGAGTCTAACCATCCCATACCAATCGCCCTACTGTACCAAACCATTCCAAAATCCATAAAGTATCCCATACCAAAATAAGTTCCAAAACATAATATAATTAGTCCCAAAATAAAATACAATAGAATTGTGAGAAATTATGTCCAGTGATATTATCCCGCCAATTTATTCCAATGACAAGGACAACACCAATACCTATCCCTTCCATTCCAACCCATAGCAGTACCACAAAGCCTCTAACCAAAGAGAGGTAAGAAAATCTGGTTAGGACATGCCCCCAACCATGACCAGAACCAATATCAAAAATAAAATCAAAGTTTCTAGAAATATCCATAACATGAAATAGAGCCTTCTAAAAGGATAAAATCTCACAACTTCAATCCAAATGCTTATCTCCATGTCAATCACTATATAAGAGGAGTATAACGGATGGTTCCTACATAGCATGGGAATACACCCCCAGTAGACAGGTTAAAGGGTGAACGCTAGCATGATCTCAAAATAAGGATAAAATAATACCATTTATAAAGACAAGTAAAACCATCCATATGCACATAACCATACATATATATATAGAACCATGCAGGGAAAGGGGACAAGGTTTAGCATGCATTTAAAACCTTTACTTGGACAATTTAGCTTTGCTTCCTAAACCACCCTTAGGCTATATAGGTTCAGTCCTCCCTAGTGAAAGAGCACCAGTGCGTGTAGCACCATTACTAGGGAAGAAAACCGGGGATGACTAGTACATCTTCCAAAATATAGTGTGACATCATGCACACAATCACCAAGACGAACTTCCTATGGGTAAATAAGAGTTTCCAATTTTGGTCCCCCGGGACCTCCACCTTCCACAACTTTACTACACATCCCATCTTTATTGCCCAATTAAAACCATTTAAAAGGAACCAATAAATCTATTTACCATTTATCAACCAAGGCTATTAGTAGTGGTATTCTTGTACCGACTATACTTGCAAGTACAATGCATAGCCAACCATATATAGGTTTAAGGGGACTTCCAAGTGCCCTTCATGTTAACCATGTTAAACCACTTGGGGGATTCCATATACCCCACAAGAAAACCATTTAGCCATTTACCTTTCCAAGTCATTTAAACCATGGATAATTCCTTTACTATGTTTTAAAATAAGCAAGAGTTCCATTAAAAGTACTCAATGCATTGAAAACATTATTATAGGCATTTTGTCAAACACATTGGGGACATAGTATAACCAGAAACAATTCCAATTACCATTAAACCATTCCAATACAATCCAATTATCAAAAGACACCATTAATGAACATAAAGACACATTAAAACCATGGAAAACCATAACCAACCATATAATATCAAAACCCCCAATTCATATTTGAAAACCAAAATTATACAATTAATGAAGTTATGAAAACATTCATAAAAACCATGTTTATTGTTAGAATTAGCAATGAGGGATGATATTATGCCTTAAACCAATATTATGAATGAAATAGATCACTAACACAAGCTCTAAATAATCCTCTAGTTGAAACCCTAGCTTCCCATGCCCAAAAGTTTTTGAGAAAATTAGACAGTTTTGGAAGAGTTTCTAAGTGTTAATGAATGGAATAATAAGGTAAATAACTTCTCAAGTAGGTTGGAAGTCGTGGGACCTTATTAGGATAAGTGGATAAATGTCCAAAATTCCCCAACAGTTGCACCAAAATCCCATCACAGGGGTAGGACTGACCCTTATGAGTCGTACCCTCCAATACGATTGGTACTCTCCACTCGTATACTAGCCTCAACTTTTGGATCCAAAAATGTCCATTATACAACTCATCAAACCAAGTCGTATTAGAAGCATACAATTTGTACCCTTCATCCATACCCCCGGCATATTATACCCAAGGAAGATTTAGATATTGCACTATACGAGTCTATGGTACAAATTGTACCCTGGCTTACAGCTCACAGTGAACCACTCATACTCAGATCCAACCTGAGTAACCAATTATAAGATTAATTTAAGGAACCAAATCATCTGTACCCATCAATATAACTCATACCCTAAAGTCATATCTATTCTAGTAACTAAAATCCATCCCACCAACTAAAACTTATCAGCATATGATAGGACCTTACCATTCATACCCCATCATACGACTCATTACCATAAGTCCTATTTGTTCAAGAGACCAAAATTCTAGGAATTTTTCTAAGGGTCAAAACCTAGGGTGTTATAGTCCCCCTTACTAGGAACATTTGTCCCCGAATGACGAAGAAGCTAGGGGTAACGACAAACACGAGTCCTTTATATTATCAAATATATTCCCAATATTTTACAAAGCTTGAAAACAAAGAGGCAAAGATATTAATCTTTCCTCTAATAAACTTAGAAAATAAAGATGTGTTGAAGACACATATCTTCTACACGAATCCCAGGAGTAGAAAACAAAAGTGGATATTTGGACTTTATTTCCTCCTATGTTTCCAAAGTAGCTTCTTCTACCTTATAGTATCGCCATAAAACCTTATCCAAGGCCACATCTTTGGTCCGCCACCAATGAACCTACCTATCCAAGATCTCAACTAGGATTTTCTCATAAGATAGAGAATCTGTGATACCCAATCCTTCTAAAAAAATAATTAAAGAAGGATCACCAATGAACTTCCTCAACATGGAAACATGAAAGATGGGATGAACCATGATCAAGCTATAATAAAAATCTAGCTTATAAGAAAAATTACAAACTCTACGCAAAATCTCATAAGGACTAATAAACCAGGGACTGAGCTTCCCCTTCTTGCAAAACTATATTACTCTCTTCAAGAAAGATACCTTGACGAAAACCTAATCCCCAACCTCAAACTCCAAGTCTCTATGCCTAACATCCACATAGGACTTTTAGGGACTTTGGGTAGCCATTATTGTAATGCCCCGACAGTATACCCTGGGCATCACATGGTACTTATAGTCTCGAAGGACCTCAAGTTAATCCATGAGTTGGTACCTACTGTGAGCACTAGATAACATAATCATAAATATAGAATAATAACTGATATTTTATAAGGTTTAATACCTGAAACAAATGTTCAATTATGAATCTGAAGAAATAACTATTTAAGTCTGATAAATGATGAAATCTGAGATAAACAGAATAACTAACTGGCATGTCAACTTAAGTTTTAAAATGATGAAATCTTAGATAAACTGAATAACTAACTGGAATGTCAACTTAAGTTTGAATACTGAATGACTGACTGTAGTTTCTGAAAGTATTTAAATAGCATAACTATGAGTTGACGGGATAGGACCCAACAAACTCAGCTAACTACTAGACTAAAATCATGAAATAAAATAATCCGACCTCGAAATATGAGGACTCACCACTACTACTGCTGAGATTTTAAGAATTCTAAGTGCGATCAAGGAACTGGGCATCAGAAGCTATGATATAATATATCATTGCGCAATAAAAGGGAATACGATCAGTACTTTGAATATACTAGTATGCTAAATGAGGTAGGCTGATATACATGATTCCATGAACAGGAATAATAATTATCTAAATATACATGTAAAATATGGAGTACTGAATATAATGCATGAAAGTTTATAAATACTGATGGTATATGAAGTCTATAGGTACTGAGGATACATGACCAAGCATATAACATGAACTGAATAACATCTATAAACTAAAATACTGAGATAACTTATATTTGTATACTTTGGTCAAACAACACTAGGAATGAATATCTTAACTGATTATTGGACTAAGACTGTAACTAAGACTGCGACTGAGACTGTGGGAGGTATCATCTAACTAACATTCCCCAATCTGAGTTAATTGGGGGACAACTTGTAATACTAATTGAAAGGGTATTAATATCGTGCCATGGGTGCTAACACTGGTTGTGTGGATCCACTATACTGATGTACTGTCCCAAAGGACTAAAGCCTAAACTAACGGGTGACCCCTGTGAGATAGTCAAGCCTAAACTTATAGGTAACTTCTCATATCCTATGTTGGCTACATAGTTCTGGTATTTAGGGACTGCTACTAGCGACTTTTCCTATCTGATGGGGAATCTGCCATCCCTACACTCTCTCGGTGCTAAATCCTACTCCCAATTGAAAGACACTGAAATACTAGACTTTCTTAGTTTAACTGAATGTTCTGATAATTCTCATAATATAATCTGAAATTATTCTGAAGATAGTGAAATAAGACTAAGTAAATAGCTATCATTTTTGGGTAATTAATACCCCCAGGACTCAAAACAATAATAGTAAAATGACACTAAAGCTTGGAGGACATTTCATGAAGTCTTTATTAAATATTTATTCTTGTAAGTATTTTATCAAACACTTGATATGCATGGTATACATTAACCAAGAGAATTAGACCAAAACTTGTAGTAAAGATCAATATCAACACCATTATCACAAATCATGAATTAAGTTAGTGTACAATAATATTTGAACATTTGGAGTGTAGTAATAGACATCATTGTTGCTAAAACATGGTATAGAACAAGATTCATGGTTTAATAATAATTTTAAAATAAAGATAACTTGAAAAGATCATAATTTTACAATTTAAATTGGATACTTTGACTTCATGGGTGGAAGGAACCCATGGATGAGCATTTAACATACCTGGGTTAATGAATTTGAGGGTATTGATGGAGAGTTCTTGAGATTTGGTCTTGAATTTGAGAGCTAGGGTTTCTTATTCTTGAGAAGGGGATATTTAATTTTAAGATAATTTGAATAAATAATGATTATTTAGGTCACTTAGGGGTTAAATCTGTGGTTTAGGTTGATTAGGGCCGTGGAAAAAGACCCAAATACCCATAAACGAATTTGAAAACTTAGGCTAAAAACTGAAGATCCCAATTTTTGGCTCCAAAATTATGCCGGGCCACTAGAAATCGACAATTCTCATTTTGACCATTGGCGCGACATGGAGCTATTGCTCTAAGACTTTGTAATGACATTTCGGCCACCTCCACAATGCGCCATTAATGCGGAGGCTCACTGGAAATTGCCAAATATGAATTGGGTCATTGGCGTGATGCACCAATATTGCAGTCCCTTACTGAAAATTAGCAGTTGTTATTTAGACTAGCTCCAAGACGCGCTAGTGACCAAAGTGACGGTGTTTAAAGACTGAAACTTAAAATCGCTATAACCTTTACCAGGTTATAGATTTGGGAAAATTTTATATCATTGGAAAGCTAATTGAATTTCCTACGCACTAAAAAATAATAGGTATTTCAAAAATTTTATATATGAATACTCATGTATTGGGACTTAAATTATTCTAGGGAAATATGAGGTATTATAATATCTCCCCATTGGGATCATTCGTCCTCGAATGAGACTAGTTAAGCTGAGGAAAGCTGATGGACTAAGCTTACACACAGAACATGCATATCTGATGCATGGAATGCATGACTGAACTGGCTTATAAATGCACGAATAACATGAACATGATGTACAACTAAAATTGAGCATGATAGAGAGAAATCTTAAGAAGATTAGTACCATAAACTAAGTTTGTACTCATGGAGAAAAGATGAGGGTACTTGGTCCGTATATCTTCTTCTGCTTCCCAAGTGGCTCCCTCAATGGACTGATTCTACCAAAGAACTTTGACTAGTGGAACTTCATTTTTCCTTACTCTACAAACTTGATGATCAAGAATTTCGACTAGAACTTCCTCACAGTAAATACTGTTCTGAACATCTATGCTTTCTAGGGGAACAACTACAGTTGGATCACCAATACATTTCTTCAACAATGAGACATGTAATACTTGGTGTACTGAAGCTTGAACTGAAGGCAACTCAAGTTTGTAAGCTACCTTTCCGAAACGACTGAGTCCCTACAGTTCTTGATCTTTTGTTGCTTAATCTGTTGAGCATGGACCATTAATCTAGAAAAGTCCATCTCCCTAATCAGCATTGTGAACCTACACTCCTTGACCACAGTATCAGATACACCAGACACAAACTTACTCATCTTGGACCTACTGTCAGCTACTACATGGGGGGCATATCTAGCTAACTGAGTAAACTTGAGGGAATACTCCTTTACGCTCATGCTTCCCTGCCTCAATTTAATAAATTCTAACACCTTGGCCTCTCTCAACTCCAATGGGAAGAATTTTTCTAAGAAAGCTGTAGCAAAATCTTCCCATTCTATAGGCCCTACATCTACACCTCTATCTATCTTCCACTGTTTAAACTATGTATGGGGTACATCCTACAACTGATATGTAGGAAACTCATCACTCTCATTGAATGTTACCCCTATTTCATCTGTTACCTTTTGAACCATATCTTAAAATTCCTGTGGATCCTCTTCAGACTTGGATCCTATAAAGGAAGAAGGATTTATCCGGGTGAAGTCTCGAATTTTGGTTGCAGCAATATTGGCCATTGGGTTGGGTGAAAAAACAGTTGGTCATTCATTCAGTGCTGCTACAAAATTTTCTAGAGTATTTAACGCAACCCTAAATTCAGTGTAAGAGACATGCTCATCCAGAGGATCTTCCTGAACGAGCAAAGGTGTTGGCTAGTTTCCTGTTCTTTTTCCGTTCTTTTTGGGAGACATGTTCTGTAAATGAAGGAAGAAACAGATTAGACTAATATTTTAACCTTTGTTTATGCTCACTCGCACGACATGAATACTGAAAGAAGGGAAACTTTTCCTAAACACCTTGTAGCCTCTTACCTATAAGTGTGGCGCGCTACACACCCATTTAAAGACTTTACTTGATGACGATTTCAGACTTTGTAGGACACTTTAATACCTTAGGATTTGATACCAAGTTTTTAATGCCCCAAGATTATACCTGGGCGTCACACGG
The DNA here is from genome assembly GCA_030864225.1 of Capsicum baccatum var. pendulum. Classification (NCBI taxonomy): domain Eukaryota; kingdom Viridiplantae; phylum Streptophyta; class Magnoliopsida; order Solanales; family Solanaceae; genus Capsicum; species Capsicum baccatum. Next base: position 73,671,860 of record CM061554.1, on the reverse strand, counting down.
TGCTTCCAGTCCCGAAGGAACACAAGCTAACCCATAAGCTAGTACCTGCTGTGAGCACTGAATAACATAATCATAAATGTGGAAGAATAACTGATATTTCATAAGGTTATAATATCTAAAACAAATACTGTATTATGAATCTAAAGAACTAACTATCTGAGTCTGAGTAAATACTAAAATCTGAGATAAACTGAATGACTAACTGACATGTCAACTGAAGTCTAAATATTGAATAATTGACTGTAGTGTCTGAAAGCCTCTAAACTGAATAACTATGAGTTGATGGAACAGGCCCCAACTAACTCCAACTAACTACTAAACTCAAAGAATGAAATAAAATAATTCATCCTCGAAATGTGAGGACTCACCACTGCTACTGGTGAGAATTAGAGAAGTCTAAGCGCAATCCATGAATTAGGCGTCAGAACTTATCATATAATACATGATAGCACAAGAAAAGGGTATACGATGAGTACTTTGAATGTACTGGTATGTTAAATAAGGTAGGATGATATGCATGGTTTCATGAACAAGATTAATAATTATCTAAAAATACATGTAAACATGGAGTACTAATAGAATGCATGAAAGTTTGTAAATACTGAAGGTACATAAAATCTATAGATACTGACGATGCATTACCAAGCATATAACATGAACTTAATAAAATTTGTAAACTAAAATACTGAGATAACAAATATCTATATGCTTTGATCAAATAACACTAGGAAGGAATATCTGAACTGATTATTAGACTAAGACTATCACTGAGACTGTGGCTGAGACTGTGGGAGGTATCATCTAACCGATATGCATCGTGTACATTAAGCATTAGAATTAAACTAAAACTTGTAGTAAACCACAATTTCAACACCATTATCACAAATCTTTAATTAAATTAGTGGAAAAAAATATTTAAACATATGGAGTGTAGTAATAAACATTAATTTCTCTAAAACATGGTATAGAACAAGATTAATGAAAATTCATGTTTTAATCATAATTTTAAAATAAAGATAACTTGAAAAGATTATAATTTTACAATTTAAATTGGATACTTGGATTTCATGGATAGAAGGAAATCATGGATGAACATTTAACTTACATGAGTTAATGAATTTGAGAGGATTGATGCTGAGTTCTTGAGATTTGGTCTTGAATTTGAGAGCTAGGGTTTCTTGTTCTTGAGAAGGGGATCTTTAATTTTGAGTGGAATTGAATAAATGATGATTATTTAGGTCTCTTAGGGTTAAATCATATGTTTTAGGTTGATTATGGTCGTGGATAAAGACACAAATACCCCTAAATGAATTTGAAAACTCGGGATGGAATCTGAAGATCCCAATTTTTGGCTCCGGCGCGATGCAGTTCAATTGTGTCAGGCCACTAGAAATCAACAATCCTCATTTTTTCCATTAGCATGACACGGAGCTATCGCACTAAGCCTTTGGAATTCCATTTTGGCCACCTCTGCGATGCGCCATTATCGTGGAGGCTCACTGGAAATTGCCAAATGTGAACTGGGTCCTTGGTACGATGTGCCAATATCACGGTCCCTTACTAAAAATTGACAATTATCATTTAGACTGGCTCAGCGACGTGCTAGTGACCAACATGATTGTGTTTAACACCTAAAACTTAGAATCGCCATAACTTTTTACCCGGTTATTGAATTTGGGAAAATTTTATATCGTTGGAGAGCTAATTGAATTTTCTATGCAATAGCAGGCTCTAAATAAAAAAATAACGGGTATTTTGAAAATTTTATATATGAATACTCATGTATTTGGACTTAAATTATGCTTGGGAAATATGGGGTATTACAGTAAGCCTATCCCAAAATCAACTTCACCTTATTCATAGCCTTGTAAACCAAGTTGGGACCAAACATATCCACCTAACCAAGCCCGAACCACCCAATAGGATATCTACACCTCCTACTATACAATGCCTCAAAATAGGCAATACCAATACTAGAATGATAGTTATTGCTGTAAGAAAACTCTACCAAAGGTAGATGCTCAACCCAATTGCCACTATAATCAATCACACAAACCAAAAGCATATCCTCCAATGTTTGAATAGTTCTATTCGCTTGCCCATCTGTCTACGGGTGGAAAGCAGTACTAAGACTAACCTTAGTCCCCAACCCTTTCAGGAAAGATTGCCAAAACTGAGATGTAAACTGCATGCCACGATCAGAAATAATCAACATAGGAACCCCATGCAGCTTTACAATCTCCTAAAGATATAGCTTCGTATAATCCTTCGCAAAGAAGGTAGTTTACCTGGAAAAAACTGGGCAGACATAGTCATCTTATCATGGTGACCCAAACCAAATCATATTGATTCTAAGATTGAGGAACACTGGTAATGAAGTCTATATTGAATACTTCCCATTTCCATTTGCGCAAATCAGTTTCTTAATACAACCCTTCTGGCCTCATGTGCTCAACCTTAACCTGTTGACACACCATGCACTGGGACACATAATCAACCATATCCCTCTTCATGTCATTCTACTAGTAGATTTCCTTGAGATCCTGATACATCTTAGTCGAGCCTGGATGAAAAACATAACATGAATCATGCACCTCAACAAAATCCTTTATCGCAATCCGTCGACATCAGGAACACACCTCCCTTGGCTCTACAAAGTACTGTCTCCACTGATCTCAAATACCACCACCTTTTGTCCACCAATCTCACTCTTGATTTTCACCAAGATAGGATCTAGCACTGATTTCTCCTGCTTCTCCACACAAAGAGATGATCAAACTACTTCTTGCTCCATCATACCACCATCCTTGGAGTCCAAAAGGCGAAATCCAAAATTAGCCAAGCAGAGATTTCCTTCAACAATTCCCATTTTCCTTTCTCCACATGAGTCAAATGGCTCATGGATAACCAACTAAGAGCATCAGTAACCATATTAGCTCTATTTGGGTGGTAGTGAAAGGTCATATCATAGTCCTTGAGAAGCTCAAGCCATCTTCTCTTCCTGAGATTAAGCTCCTTCTGAGTTAACACATATTGTAGACTTATGATCAGAAAAGATATCCACGTTTAAACCATACAAATAATGCTGCCATATTTTTGAAGCAAACACAACCATCAACAGCTCCAAATCATGAGTAGGATAGTTTCTCTCATACAGTTTCACCAGCCTGGAAGCATCGGCATTCACCTTCTCATGTTGTATCAACACACAACCAAGCCCTTCCCGAGATGCATACAATAAACAACAAACCCATCATTGCCTTTCGGCATAGTCAGAATTTAAGCAAAAGTTAACTTATCCTTCAACTTTTGGAAACTCCCTTAACAAGCATCTGACCAAGATAACTTGATCTTCTTCTAAGTCAACTTTGTCAAAAAAGCAGATATCTATGAAAAGCTTTCCACAAATTGCCTATAATATTCGGCTAAACCCAAGAAGCTCCAAATGTCAGATTGAGTTATGGATCTAGGCCATCTCTTCACCATAGCAACCATGTGCGAATCCACCATGATCCCTTTACTAGAAATTATATGACCCAAGAAATTTATAGTGTTCAACCAAAACTCACATTTAGAGAACTTGGCATACAACTTCAGTTCCTTTAAGATCTGTAACTCCACACGGAGGTGATTACCATTATCCACCTCACACTTCAAATATAAGAGAATGTCATCAATAAACACAATAACGAAAAGATCCAAATACTGACCAAAAACCCTATTCATCAGATCCATAAATGTTGCTAGATCATTAGTTAACCCAAATGACATTACCAATAACTCAAAGTGCCCATACAGAGTATTAAAATTCGTCTTAGAGATTTCCACCTCACTAATCTTTAGCTGATGGTACCCAGACTGAAGATCTATCATAGAAAATAACTTGGTACCTTGCATCTGGTCAAACAGATTATCTATCCTTAGAAGAGGATACTTATTCTTGACTGTCACCTTGTTTAAATTTCTATAGTAAATGAATATCCGCAGGGAACCATCCTTCTTGTGCAAAAACAATACCGATGCACCCCATGGAGATACACTAGGACGAATAAACCCCTTATTCAAAAAATTCTTAAGTTTCTCCTTGAATTCCCTCAACTCAGTCGGAGCCATCCTATTTCTGGAGGAATAGAAATTGGATAAGTGTTCAAAACTAGATCTACCAAACTCTATTTCTTTATCTAGAGGAACATCAGGAAGATCATTCAGAAAAACCATAGAAAACTCATTAACCACTAGAACTTACTGGAAAGAAGGACCTTTTAAGTTAGAATCTTTAACTCTAACCATGTTATAAAGACCACCTTTGTAGATTAACCTCCAAGCTCTAAGATATGAAATCTATCTCCTCTTAGAAGCTAAAGAACCACCCTTCTATTTTATAATCAGATCACTAGGAAACCTTAAGATAACCCTATGGGTCCAACAATCCAAGGATGCGTAACAAAAGGGAAACCAATCCATACACAAAATGACATCGAATCCACCATACCCAACTCAAACAGTTCCACCAATGTCTGTTTGTCACCAACAGGTATCACACCCCCTATAGATTCTCATAGCAATAATTGAGTCATCTACTGGGTAGAAATAGAAAAAGGATCAAAAATAACTTCCAGATAAAAATCAAAATGTACAATCACTTAAGGAGTCACATAGGAGAGAGTAGACCTCAGATCAAGCAAACAATATCAGTCACGAGAGAAAAGATTTAATGTACCAGTAATGATATCTGTTGATGCCTCAAATACCTATTGGGAAGTAAGAAAATACAACTTATTCTGACCTACACTAAACCAAAAGCAGTAACAGAAGTAGATACAAGACAAATAGGTGTAGGAGCAAAAGATAAAACTACAAAAATATTATTCTCCCCCGTAGCAACCTTAGTAATTAGATAATTCCTGAGCTGATAGCCTGCCTGGCCATACTTAAAGAATTTGTCGCTTTATTCATCACAATAACCCCGATGAGGATGACCACAGAACCAATAAAAAGGGCATGAAGAAACTAACTAACCTCTGCTTACTTGAGATGGGGCACCTTATGCTTAGAAATTGTCACCACCTTGATGATGCCTATTACCCAACTGGTAAGGAGCACCGGTAAAAGAGAAGGAACCAAAACTCCCCTACTTCTTTTCCTGCCATTTGCCACTATCCCTACCACCTTGAGACTAAGCTACACTTTGTCAAAAAATCTGCTCCTTTTACCCTGTCTATCTCTAAACTTTGCATATTTCTTCTTATCCTTTGCCTATTACATATGAATAGTTAACTAGAGATGTACACATCTTTAATCAGCAACGCAGTGTAGTTCTCTAAAATTAAATCCTAATTCAGCCTAGAAGAGAACTTCCTCATTCATGCCCACACGTCATCCACTAAATCAGGAGCATACCTTGATAATTGGTGAAACTTCAAGGCATATGTTTTGCCAGGAATCCTCGCTTGCTTAAGGTTCACAAACCCCTCTACCTTTGTTTCCTTCAAATCTTAGGGAAAGAAACATTCAAACAAGCCCTCAGAAAAAGTATCTCACAAGACTGATTCTTTTATATCACCCCTATCCCTGTTCCACTCTATATGCCACTGATATGCTACCTCTTTGAGCTAATAAGCTGTAAAGTTTACCCCTCCATATTGTTAACATACATAACCCAAAATATCTTTTTTATTTCATCCAAGATCCCTATGGATCCTCATCCACCTTTACTATGGAAAAATTAGGATGACCTATCTTCATAAATCGGCCAACCCTTATGGCCCCAGCAGATAAAGAACCAATTGTAGCTCAGCCTAAGCGGCAACGATCTGAGTTAAAACATGAATAGACTGATGGAATTCTGCATTAGTCACCTCACCTTAAGAAGGACTAGTAGCAATTGTGGAACTCTATAACTATTAGGGATAGGACCGTGAGATCAAAGATGAACCTCAAAAGCAAGATGCACCCCTACAGCATTACCCCCCAGATGGGATAGAAGAATTTCCTTGTGGTTTAGATTTACAATGCATGATCTAAAATATGAACAAACTAGGATTAGATAATATTCTAGGACTGAGACTCCAAGCTTAAAAATTAAATACCAAGAAAGTGAGATATTTTTAGATGCCTTATAGCCTTTCTCTTATGGGTGTGGCAAGCTATATTCCCCTAAAAAAGACTCTACCTGACATAGCTTTGTAGACTTCTAATTGACCATTAACCTAGATTTTGATACCAACTTGACTTGACCTGATCAAGGGTTTGCCGTAATGGGCATTCTATTTCTGATCGAGATCGGAGACCACCCATATTACTAAACCCAACCTTGAATCACATGCCCTGAGTTAACTAAATTTTAAGTATATAAAAAGATAGTGTAATAGCTCACATAAAGACTCTTGGATAGGACCACAACTGTGATCGGCCTAATAAAGTCCAATCATCCGACACCAACGGCCCATCTGTACCAAACCATTCAATAGTCGATAAAATAGGCCATAACCAAATAAGATCCAAAATATAATATAATTAATCACAAAATAAAATACGATGGAACAGTGAGAAATTATGTCCAGTGATGTCAGCCATCCAACTAATTCCAATGCCAAGAACGACACCAATACCGATCCCGCTTATTCCAACACATAGAAGTACCACAAAGCCTCTAACCAAGGAGAAGAAAAATATCCAGTTGGGACATGTCCCCAACCATAGCCAAAACTAATATCCAAAATAAAATAAAAGTTTCTAGAAATATCCATAACATAAAATAAAGCCTTCCAAAAGGACGAAAGCTCACCACTTCAATCCAAATGTTAATCCTTGAGCCAATTACTATGTAGTAGGAGTAAAACGGTCGATTCTTACATAGTATGGGTATAAATCCATCAATAGATGGGTTAGCAGGTAAATTCTAGTATGAGCTCAAGATAAGGATACAATAGTTCTATTTATAAAGCCAAGTAAAACCATCCATATGCACACAACCATACATATATTTGACCATGCTGGGAAAGGGGACCAGGTTTAGCATGTATTTAAAACCTTTATCTGGCTTGTGTTGCTTTGTCATCCTAATTCACCCATGGGCTATATCGGTTAATCTCTTCTACTAAAAGGGTCCTTTTACATTTAGATTCACGGCCAGGGAAGAAAAACTGGGATGACTTGTACATCCCTAAAAATAAAGTGCGACATCATGCAAATGGTCACCAAGAAAACCTCGCTTCAGCAAATATGAGTTTTCAGTTTTGGTCCCCCTATGACCTCCACCTTCTATGGATTTGTTACACATCCCACCATTATTTCCCAATTAAAACATTACCAAGAAACTAATCAATAAATTTACCATTTATCGACCAAGGCCATTAGTAGTGATATCGTTATACCAACTATACTTGCAAGTACAATCCATAGCCAACCATATATAGTTTTAAGGGAACATCCAATTGCCCATCTATTTAATATATTAAACCACTTGGGGGATTACAAGTACCACACAAGCATAATTATTTAACCATTTACCATTCCAAACTATTTAAATTGGGCATAATTTCTTTACCAAGATTTAAAACAAGCAAGAGTTCCATTAAAAGTACTCAATGCAATGAAAACATAATTATAGGTATTTTGTCAAATACATTGGAGGCATAATATAACTAAAACTAATTCCAATTACCATTAAACTATTCCAATGCAATCTAATTATCCAAAACCACCATTAACGTACACAAAGCATTATTAAAACTATGGAAAACCATAACCAACCATTTAAAATCAAAGCCCTCAATTCATATGTGAAAACAAAAAACGTACAAACAATGAAGTCATGAAAACATTCACAAAACCATGCTTTTAGTTAGAATTAACCATGAGAAAAGAGAATATCCCTTAAACCAATATGATAATGCAAAGAGATCACCAAGACAAGCCTCAAATTAATCCTCTAGTTGAAATACTATTTTCCCTTGCACAAAAACTTTTGAGAGAATTATATAGTATATTAAAAGAGTTTATAAGAGTCAATAAATGGAATAATAGTTTAAATAACCACCCAATTAAGTTATAAGTTGTTTTACCTTATGAGGATAAGTGGGAAATATTCATAATACCCCCACTTAAGTTGCACCAAAATCCCATCACAGGGGTACGACTGACCCTCATGAGTCGTACCCTCCAATATGATTGGTACCTTCCACTTGTATCCTAGCCTCAACCTTTACATCCAAAATTATCCATCATATAACTCATCCAACCAAGTTGTATCCAAAGAATATGACTTGTACCCTCCATCCATACCCATGGCAGATTACACCCAAGGAAGATTTAGACGTTGTCTACCAAACGAGTCCATGGTATGACTTGTACCCTAGTTTATGGCTCATGGTAAGCCACTTATGCTCAGATCCAACATTAGTAACCAATTATATGATTAAGTGAAGGAACCAAATGATCTATTCCTACTAATACAAATCGTACCCCTAAGCCATATCCATTCTAGTAACCAAAATCCATCCCACTAACCAACACAGTTCAGCCTGCGATATGACCATACCATTCATACCCCATCATATCGCTTGTTTCCATGAGTTGTATTGGGTATAGAGACTAGAATTCCAGGAATTTTTCTAAGGGTCAAAACCTAAGGTGTTATAAAAAGGGATTCTTCTTGTGTCAATGTAAAATACCCTAGGTTCTGATCCTTAGAAATTTCTTGGGTTTTGTACACTATGACCATCATACGACTCAAGCTTGTTAACCGTATAATGTGGGTACGACTTAGTATCCCAAGTTGTATGATAATCTATGCGGTTTGGTTGGTCTCTATTCAATGTATGAGTAGATATCACAAGAGACGTATGTACACGATAAAAGAGGTAGGGTGCAAATCATATGTTTTTCATTATCTAGCCTTGATATTAATCTTAGGGTATGACTTGGTGGGTACTTGTCGTATGGTGATGGTATGATTTGGTCATGTGGAGTCGTATGTTTGACCAAATAATGAGTCCAACTTTCTATCCTGGGTATAAGTTAGGGGTACTAATCGTATGATGGGGTACAAGTAAGGTGTCCAGATCGTACCCACCTGTAGAAATTTTTACATTTTAAGTTGGGAGTATTTTGGATATTTTTTCTCTTAACCTCTCATGGAACCATGACTTAAAACACTATTGGTACATTATTTTGCCTAGTCTTCTCCATCAAAAACACTATAAAACTCTCAAATCTCTCTCAAGGCTCTTAGTTCAAGAAAAGCTAGGGTTTTCTTCATGGTCGTCAATTAGGGATTTCAAGTGTGGTTTCTCTCTATATGTTTTGGTATCTAAGGCATGTTACTTCTCCCTAATTGTTAGTTTGACTAAATTCATGTTTTAATGAATGATATTCATGATTTAATTATGGGTATTATTTGGTTTTGAATTATATGTAGAGGGATTTGGTTGTTAATGGATGAATATTGTTTTCCCATGTTTTTCTTATGTTTTTCATGTTAAAATTATGGAATTGAACATGTGGTTTCATGGGAATGGTCAATTCTTTTTTGGTTTTGATTTTGAAAACTCTATGCCCTCAACATGTTTGATAAAATGTCAATAAGAATGGTTTTGTCACATAGCTTGTCTTTTATGGAAACTATTGCATTGTATAATTTTGTACTGGAAACTAAATTGATTTAAATGCTTTGAAATGATTTGGTAAGGCCTTGGTATCCCCTATGAATTGGCTAATGACATTGCTTGCAAGCTATCGTCGATATTACGATACCACTTCATAATGCCTTGGTAAATAACTTTTCGAATTAGTTGGTTGGTTATGTGCTAATAGTTTTAATTGGGTAATAATGGCGCCTTTTGATAGAATATCATGAATGTATGGGTTTAATGGATGGACACCAAAATATCATATTTGCTGACATGAGGGTTGGTCATAGTGACCATATACTTGTAGAGTACATGTGAATCCCCTGAGTTTATAATATTATAAACGTATCATGGATGGCGAAGGGTACACGGAAATCTCATACCCCTATGATATCTCTAATTCGTGTGGTTACACGCACTAGGGACCATTCAGGGGGTAATGCTAGACCCATATATCCTATGGGTGGTCTTAGGACGGTGAAGCTACATATCTTAGATTAAAGTTTTAAATGCATGCTAAAACCCGTTCTCTATCCTAACATGGATTATATATATATATATATATATTGATGTGGTTGCATTTAGTTATTAACTTGGCTTCAAATATTTGCATTATTTATCCTTATTTGTAAGTACATGCTAGCGTTCACTCGCTAACCCATTAGCCATACTACTCCTCCTGTTCAGTGACTTGGATTCAAGGACAGCTTTGTGTTAGATTGGAGTGGTGAGATTTCATGCTCTGAAAGGATCCATTTCATATTATGGAATAATCTATATACTTTTGTTATTTCTTAGACTATGGTTTTTTATGGTCGGGGGCATGTCCCGATTGGATGTTGTTTTGATTTTGAATAGAGGCTTTGTGAAACTACTTTGGGTTGGCATGAGCAGTGTCGGTATTAGGAATATGGTGTGAATTTTAGCTATCTACAGGTTACAAGGCATTTCGGAAAGGAGAGGCTACTAGTTATGGGTAGTGGGCAGTGTCAGTAAAGGAAAGGCTATGAGGCATTTCAGAAAGTTTCTCTTTCTTATGTTCTATTTTCATGCTATAGAGTCTAAGTCCTAAATTCTTCTCTAATTTCCTTTTACCAGTTTTTAGCTCATGTCTTGATGATCTAAAGCTCACAGAAACTCCTTTTTTATCCCAACTGGGGATAATGCTTAAGGGATATGCTCTACTCATAGGATCCAGACCCGGTCTAGGGGTCTAGTTCATGATTGTTCTCCTGGAGTTCCATCGGTTCTTTCTAGTCCCCCTCTAGATCCTCAGGTTGATGTGACTAATACTGAGCTTTATCAGTCTTTCCATATGTTGGCCCAGTTTGTACCATCTCAGGCTGATTATGGTGCATTTGTTGCTCCCTCTTCTAAGGTCACAAAGGTTGGTCAATTCATTAGGTTCAACCCTCTAATCTTTACTAGTATTAAGGTGGATGAGAATCCTTAAGGTTTTCTAGATAATATAGAAAAAATACTTCATATGATGGATGCCACTAATATGGAAGGTATGGATTTTGCCACCTACCAGCTGAAGGATGTGGCATACCAATGGTACGAGAAATGGGATCAGGCAAGTGGTGATGATGTTGAATCATCTCTATATGAAGATTTTTGTAATTCTTTTCTTGACCGCTTCTTTTGTCAGGAGTCGAGAGAAGCAAAAATGAAAGAGTTTGTTAATCTGAAGTAGGGTAAGATGTCAGTCAAGGAGTATGCATTAAAGTTTCACCTATTGTCGTGGTATGCTTCGGAGATGGTTTTTAACATGAGGGATAGAATATGTAAGTTCACTTTGAGATTGTATCATGAGTTGATCCTTGAAAGTAAGGCTATTTTTTTACAAAAGACATGGATATCTCTATGTTGGTTATATACATGTAATAGGTAGAGAAAGAGAAGAAAAAGTAGGATGAAATAGAAGAGAGGCAGGGCAAGAAGCTTAGGTTCTCTAGGTGGAATGGTGGTAAACAGTAGGGTGGCAAGGATGGTGGTAAGTGGCCTAAGAAAAAGTAGGGCAATTATGGGTCATAATCAATATCTACTGCTCTCAACCCAAAATCGTTGGGTGATAGGCATTTCCATGATAGCGATAAAATTAGTGCACAGAGTGACAAATCTCAGGCTAGTAAAGCCTAGTCAGAGCCGTCATATCCTTTCTACAGGTTCTGTGATAAGTTGCATCGGGTTTTCTGTGATGTGGCGAAAGACAAGCTTTAATTATTTTTAGCCAGGGCATATGCTTAGGAACTTTCCTGCTAGTAAGGTTTCTTTGGTGGTGAACAAGGTTCAAGTATCTTCACCATCATCTCTGGCACCAATGGGTGTGCCATCCAGTTCTGGCACTGGTCAGGATTGTGTCTAGGCTCTCACTACCTAATAGGATCTTGAGTCATCGTCTAATATCATGACTAGTACATTGAAACTCTTTTCTCAAGATGTGTATTAATTAATTGATCTAGGGTCCTCTCTCTATTATATGACCCTATTTATGGTTGTGCATTTTAGTTATGGTCCTTAGATTATTTCAAAACCTTTTTTTTATTTCTACCCCAGTAAGTGCCTTAGTGATTGCTAAAATAGTCTATAGGGGGTGTGGTATCTATTGGTTGTAAAGAAACTTTGGTGAATTTGTTTGAATTAGATATGGTGGTTTTCATGTCATATTGAGGATGGATTCATTGCACTCATGTTATGGTTCTCTTGACTGTCGGACCAGTAAGGTTATATTTAAATTCCCTAATGATCTACTTATTGAGTGGGAGAGTGGTTCCCTAGCTCCTAAAGGAAAGTTCATGTCTTATCTTAGAGCTCAGAGATTAATCTCATAGGGGTGTCTTTATCATAGAGTTTAGGTTAAAGATTCAAACTCAGAAGGTCCTTCTTTGAATTCCTTCCCAGCGGTGAATGAATTTCCTCATGTCTTCTCTGATGACCATCCTAGTGTTTTCCTAATAAAGGGATTGAGTTTGGGATCAATCTTTTTTTGGACACTCATCTGATTTCTATTCCCCCATAAAGAATAGCTCCAGCTGAGTTGTAGGAGCTTAAGGAGAAACTCAAGGATCTATTAGATAAGGGTTTCATCCATCTAAGTATGTCCCTTTGGGGTGCACCGTTGTTATTCGTTCATAAGAAGGATTGTTCCCTTTTGATGTGTATTGATTACCAGCAGTTGAATAAGGTGACAGTAAAGAATAAGTATCCTCTTCCAAGGATAAATGATTTGTTTGATCAGTTGTAGGGTGCTAAATTTTTCTCCAAGATTGATCTGAGACCCAGGTATCATCAGTTAAAGATTGGGGAAGAGGACATCTGTAAGATTTCCTTTCGAACATGGTATAGGCATTTTGAGTTTCTAATTATGTCTTTTGGGTTGACGAATGCCCCAGCTACATTCATGGATTTTATGAATAGGGTCTTTCTTCATTTTTTAGACTTATTTGTCATTGTTTTAATAGATGGCATTCTGGTGTATTCTAAGAGCAAGGTGGATTATGTAAATTTCCTCTACATTGTATTGCAGACCTTGAAGAAGCAGTAGTTGTATGCTAGGTTTTTGAAATGTGAATTTTGGTTAAACATTGTCACTTTTCTGGGTCATATCATTTCTAGTGATGGGATGAAGTTAGATTTGAGGAAGGTTGAAGTGGTGAAGAAGCCTCCTAGAATCACGACTCCAAATGATATTCGGATATTCTTAGGTTTAGTTGTCTACTGCAGGAAGTTTATGGAGAATTTTCGGCAATAGCTGCCCCATTAACTTAATAAACTCAGAAGAAGGGAAAGTTCTTATGGTCTGATACTTATGAGGGTATTTTTGAGAAGTTGAATGACAAGCTAAATTTGGCTCTGGTATTGACTTTGCCGAAAGACACTAAAGGGTTTGTGGTTTATTATGATACAGCATGGAAAGGTGACAGCTTATGCCTCTAGACAGTTGAAGGTGCATAAGAGGAATTATCCAAGTTATGACATAGAATTATTAGTTGTGGTGTTTGCATTGACAATTTGGCATCATTGTTTGTATAGAGTGCATGTGGATATCTTCTATGATGAAAAGGAGCTTAACCTGAGACAAAAAAGATGGCTTGAACATTTCAAAGATTATGACATGAGTCTTCATTACCATCCAGGTATAGCTAACGTGGTTATTGATTCTCTTAGCAGGTTATCCATGGGAAGTCTAGCTCATGCAGATAAAGAGAAGCAAAAGTTAGTGAAGGACATTCAATCTTTGGCTAACACTGGAGTTTTTCTCTTAATGTGACACCCCGTATTTTTCATGCTAGAAATTAATGCGTCGTTCCTATGAGTATAGAATTGAACAAGATGATTCCTTATAAATATATGTGTGGTGATAAATCCTATAGTGCGGGAATACCTTTGGATACAAATTGGTCACAAAAATCCCCCAACTCTAAGATGAGTTAAAAATATATCTACCGATTAATTTTTTGTAGATGTTAAAACTTGAGTCAACTTTCATTGAACATAACTTCTTGTATAAAATAAATTAGAGAGCCTAATATATATCAAATGAAAGGTCTTCGAAGTAGCTTTCCAATGATACCAATTTTTCCTAAATCGGACAACTGACCGAAAAGTTATAGCCATTTTCGTGAGAGGCAGTAGCTTAGGGCGATAAGCCTGCGGCGCCCTAGCAATTCCGGCCAGTGTATTTTTCTGCAATCAGCTCCACGTTTTACAGGAGCATTTGGGTCAATTCCACCCCTATTAATTCAGCCTAAATACAGAATTTAAACCCCAAAATAGCACTTTAAACCCCCAAATTTGCATTCTCTCCAAAATTCCTCTCAAGAACACCCCTTAGGGTTTCAACCCAATGATCAATATATCTTAAGATTTCACCATGGGTTTAAAATAATTCTTCAAGATTCGGAATCCCCATTGCGAGGGCTACAAGAAGCACCCATCAATCATATGTATAGCATCCCAAAAGCTAGAGTTCATTCAAAAGCTTCTAATTTAAGGTACGTAGGGTTTACCTAAAAATTTATGGGTAAAGAAACCTTCTTTAATTCATGCTAAAAATTTAGAAATCATGATTTTACCGAAAGGGTTTGAATTTTACCATTAATAGCATGTTTTAGAAGCATTAATTAATATTGTTTGGTCTTTAGGACTTCCCCCGAAGTGATTTAAAATGCTATATGTATGTACGTCTGTGTTTTAATGTGATGTTTAAATTAAGAGCATGACTCACATGAAAATCCTCTCTTGATATGATTTTTTCCCATTTTTCATATGATATGGATTGTCTTGAAAAGCATGATATGAAATTTCTTGATTTACACTATGACTTGAATATCATTTTGGAATTAAAAGAGAGGGTTATACATGTTGATAAACGTTGAATCACTAAGGGAAAGAGCTGAATAGTTTGACAAAGATTTCAGAACTACCACATTGTTATTGAAAGAATGATAATCTTTGCATAGTTTTGACTTATACTTTCAGAACATGAAATCTCTTATACTATTTGTATGTTTGGGTGAATTGAGTTTTAATGAAAGAATCATGCATGATGCATTATGGCTTAGAAATAGGACTTGAAAGTCTTGGTGTGACGACACCACTCAGATAATGTTGTGTTAATTCAGAACAGAATAGAATGCAGGTTTGAAATCAGATTTTTAGATTTTGAAACTAGAATGATGCATGTTTTATAACAAACTAAAATTGGTCATAAAGAGATTTTAGGTGGTTCTCCGAAGAAGGCACGAGTTCAGACAACTCATTACCCAAAACTGTGATTTGTCAATCAGGGTATATTATTATACGCTGGCATAGTGCCCTGTGGTGTATCAGACTCAAACACTCTAACACTTTCGGCACACTTTGGTTGGGGGCTTCCCCGCCGAGAATATCAGACTTGTAGGGGAGTGTCACCTAACTCTGAAATAATACAAAGGTCATAACTGCATTGACAGAAAGGTTTTATCATTATAAAAATGCCCATGTGATTTGGAATTTATATCATATATGATTTTTTATGACTAGCTCTCAAATATATTTATATTAAAAGCTTTATTTTGGATTTCTCTGTATACTAGTACATCTGTATTGACCCCCCCTACTTTCCAAGTTCTAAGGCATAGTCTAGGGGTCCTGATAAGCAGTAGATTTCTTCAGAAAGAAGTGCAGAGCCCAGTTGATGAGCCTTCTTTGTTTCAAAAGGCCTATTTATTTCCAGACATTTATCAATAGTCAGTGTTTTGTTCTACTAGGCCTTGCCCCAGCTTTCAGATAGTCGTTATTAGTCATGTAGTAGAGATTTTGTAGACGATTTTCAAATATTATTAGATGGTTTGGACTTTATTTTCCATTGTTAAATTTATATCAGACTTATGACCATGATTTTGTTTTGTTATATTTCTCTGTATTTCCTTATTTGTGTATGAATGGTGTATATGATTACAAGTTAGAAGGGCTATCGGGCCTTTATGGTTTTGGTTGCCCGTTATGGCCAGGGCCCCGGTTCAGATCGTAAGAAACTTGGTATCAGAGCACGATTCATATTCCTGGGGTGACTGCGAAATCATATTGGGTAGAGTCTTATTTATGGGTGTATAGCGTGCCACACTTATAAAAAGGAGGCTACAAAGTGTTTAGGAATGTCTCTCTTTCTTTATGTTCTTGTTCGTGCTATGGAGTAAGAATTTTCCTCTTTCATACTCTAATTCGTGCTATGGAGTCACCCATACGAAAGTAAAGTTATCCTAATTCATTCCTTACTTTGATGTTCTTAGATATGTCCCATTATTGAGGTGATTCAAGTGTACAAGGTTAGAGTCTAAATGATATGGTCCTTTCTGATTGAGTCATATAAGAGTTTAAAGAATGTGCAAGGACTTGAGAAGAGTCTATTAGTGCTTTAGGGTGTATTTACTCTTGTGTGAACTTTAATTCTGATGAAATCATGCTTTTCAGCCTGCGGCATTAAGTGTATTCACTCCTTTTCACAAATTTATGTTGCAGATGTCCTGCTTAATGGGGGATGATACATAGTAGAATGTTGGAACTATATTTCCACTCGAATAGTAATATGAGTTAATGTGACGGTATCATGACCTATTGGTAGTGATATTAAACCAAGAAGTTGATAATGTGAAGTCACAAGGTCAGAAGTCAGAGTGAGGGTAATCTTGGTGTAAATAAATATGTTTAGTTGAATAACTATTGATTAAGAATGATTTCCCATTTTATAGTGATAGACTAATGTAGTAGCTAGTAGCATATGTGGATTGTATGGTAGTTTGTGGGGGAAGTACTTGACTAAGATTTTTATTTATACAAAGTAAGATGTGTATTCTTAGATCATTGAATATTGTGTGTCAAGTTTCTATCTTTTGTAATCTTGTTGTCATTGTGTTGTTGAAACTAAAAGTCTAGTGAAGCCGTGTGGGGCTCTTTCGATTAACTAGCATAGTTCCCTTGTCATTCATATTATTTTCTTATTCAAAACACAAAATTAAAGTCTAGTGGAGCTGTGTGGGGCCTATTTTGATTCACTAGCAACTTGTTATTCTTGTGTTGGTTGGAACTGGTTTTTAGTAGCATAATAGGTAGAAAAGTGGTAAGGGTGATTTATTGAATATATATATGGCTGAATCTTTTTGCATAAGATTCAGTTGGTAATAAAGTGATACATCCCTGTGTGGTGGTTTAGTAGAAGGTAAGGTAGAGAAGGAGTTATTAGTTAAGGTGAATTGTTGTTTACTTAAAGTATGAATAGAGTTGTTGACGGTGTTTGTCGTGCAAGAAAATTATTGATTATTGATGAAGGTACTTGGTGGATGAGTGGTGTTAATTTAGATGCCCATAAAGTTGCAAGAGGGAGTTTAGTTGGGACTTATAGAGCTATGAACTAAGTTTAGCTATATAAAAGGGGTAGATAGTAATGATGTGTAGAAGAAGGATGTGTTAATTGATTTTAAATAAGATAAATCATAGGATTGTGATTGATCCTTACTTTTATGAAGTTTTGATGGATTAATGTTTTTAGATGTTTGGCATGTAATAAAATTGTGTGAAGTTCTGGTTCATCATCGCTAGAACTAGACACTACGTTGGAATAGTAGATGGTGATCAAGGTATATATAATGAATTGATATGGTGGGTGTTAGTTGTGTGAAAGTGATCTAGTAGGGTTGAGCAGTGTATACAAAATCTTAAGTTTATTTGATTCGTAATCAAGTCTTATATTGCAAGTATGATGTAGAAGTACGCCCAAGGTGCTATGGGGTTGCGTTATTTTGAAGGATCATTGCATAATATGTGGTTAGTAATACAGTTGATTTGCTAGGTGGAGAAAGACTAGTTAGATAATATGTGATGTTCTCGATAGCTAAGTTAGGAAGTTATGATTAATGATGTTGAGCCTTTTTGTTTAATCTTGATTCTAATTAGAAATATAAGTTTGCAGGCATGATGCTAGTAAACTATGACAGAAGTGGTATGGCCCGTCAAAGGTTTGGAGATATCCATGTTTAGTTTTAAAAGAATCTAAGTTGGTGAATGTTTAACCTATTATATGAAGACTTTTGGAGCTATAGAAACCTAAGGGTTGAATCTTAGAAGGAGGCATTAGCATTGGTTGTTATACATGAAGATGTCGCCTTACAGGGTAAGTTTAGTTTTATGTGTATTGTTATATCCCTGACTCTAGAGTAAAGTAATTTCAGTTTATACCAGAGTATATATAGTGGTTCACAGACTTAGAGTAATGGCTTAAATCTTAGGGGGAGATGATAGAATGAGTAACCAAGACAAGTTTTCAGATGCTAATAAATGTGCCAGTAAGTTGTGGAATTGGCCGTGAGAAAATGATGCTCAATCTATTCTTATTTCAACAGTTTACTTCAGTTATTCCGATACATACTCATGCTTTATGTTTAAGCTTCATGATCATAGCTCGTGTTCATGCTTATGATAAGGAATCGTGTACTATCCTAGTTTCTAGTAAGATGAGTTCCCAGTTCTTTCAGCAACCAGAATCACTTTCCGTAAGTTATGAATTCCAAAAATTCAGGTCATGTAGTTCATGACTCTTGGGCACATGTGATACTCTTAATGATCAGTGAAAATTCAGATTTATATCAGGTACATCCTTAGATTAGATCTCTTAAATGAGTCCATGCCATGAGTGCTCTATTCCTCATGCCTCAGTAGGGTATGAAGTTATGCTTAGTACTCCATTCATGTTTCGGATCCTGATATTCCAATTTTTTAGTGACCTTTTTCCTTAGGTTGAGATACTGATGATGAACAGTTGTCTAGATGGGAAAGAGTAAAAATTTCTTATTGATGAAAGATGGTTGTGTGCTTATTTGAGTTAAGGCAATAATTGTGGAGTAAGATTGAGGCCAAGTCTTTGATACATGTCAAGGGTAGTTGAAGTTTTATGTGTTATATTTGGGAAAAATTATTGTGTGCTTGTTTTATGTAAGTCTATAAGTTGAAAGAATTTTGAAGTGAAGTTTTGTGTATGGCTTGGTTAGTTGAGGATATTGTATGTGTATCATCTGAAAAGTGCAGGGAAGTTATTATGGATAGAAGTATTAGAGAGTATGAGAAAGATGCTTTATGAGTGTTTGTTTAGGAGTGCATATGTGGGTATGAAGATAGGCTTGAATGTCATGTTTGTATGCATACGGATGGATGCTTTAAGTGTTTGTGAATGTCTAATACGAAGTTGAAGGTGATTGCTGGAGTGGCAATAATAATTATGTAGGAGATGAAGAATTGTGAAATGTAGGGTGTATGGAATTCATGATTCAGACTAGTACTACAGTATTATGTGGTACGTCTTGTGATTTTGAGTTAATGCTGAATATGATAAGGGGATTTAGTTCAGTTTAAACATTAGTAAATAGAAATATCAGCAGCCATATGAGAAAAATAAGTGGAATCAATGAGCATGGTGTTTAAGGGGAAAGTATAGTTAAGAGAGTATTTTAGAAGTGTGGCTAATCTAGAAAGTAAGAAGTTGCATTGCCTAAGGTTTGGTAATTCTATCCTAGTTTATGAGTTATATGTCTATATTCCATGCTATAGAGTAGTATTATTGTCGTGATTCCTTAGTTGGATTTCTTGTGTAACTTTCTTTGCTCCCTAATGCTACTAGGACTTCTTTAGAAAGAGTGTTGAAGAGATACTCCAGTTAAGGGGGTTTTCCACCTTTTCACCCAGTCCTACTATCCGAAGTTCAATAATACGTATGACCACCCCAAAAGATAATTTATTCCATCCGTGTAAGTTGTGAACTCAGTTTAGTCAACGCATCATGTTCAGATTCAGTTATTTAGACATGCTCAGACTCAGCTCATAAGAGTTCAACGCATAATCTCAAATTTTTCCAAGTATTTTAGTTGAGACAATGTAATACCTTGGTATGATCTAAGACTTATTGCCTCGTGATTCGTATTTGCATAAGTTACCACTCCTCAATTCAATATGTATGATTGGATCATAAACACTACAAGGGAATCCTAAACCCTCAACATTGATCAGCTCCTTGAAGCAAGTAAATTCAAGTCATCTCAGAAATTAGTTTCATGATAAAAGTTTAGATGTTTCAGATCAGTGTATCCTTTCTTAGAGGACATATCATGTCTGCATTACTCCATACCTTAGAGGCTTCAACAAGTTCCTACCCATCATTTGGGGACAAATGATCCCAAGGGGGAGATAATGTGACACCCCGCATTTTACGGCCTAGAAATCAAAGCGTCGTTCCTATGGTATAGACTTAAACTAGATGATTCATTATTAATATATATGTGGTCACAAATCGTATAGTTTGGGAATACCATTGGATACGAATTGAGGTCACAAAAATCCCCAAACTCTAAGATGAGTAGAAAACATTTCTACCGATTAAGTTTTTGTGGATGTTAAAACATGAGTCAATTTCCATCAAACATAACTTCTTGTATATACTTAATTAGTGGGCATACTATATATCAAATGAAAGGTCTTCGAAGTAGCTTTCCAATGATATCAATTTTGCCTAAATCAGATAACCGACCGAAAAGTTATAGCCATTGTCGTGAGAGGCAGTAGCTTAGGGAGATAAGCCCGCGGCGCCCTAGCTATTCCGGCCAGTGTATTTTTCTGCAATCAGCTCCACGTTTTTCAGGGGCATTTGGATCAATTCCACCCCTATTAATTCAGCCTAAACACCGAATTTTAACCCCAAAATAGCCCTTTAGACCCCCAAATTCACATTCACTCCAAAATTCCTTTCAAGAATACCCCTTAGGGTTTCGACCCAAAGATCAATATATCTTAAGATTTCACCATGGATTTTCAATAATTCTTAGAGATTCAGAATCCCCATTGTGAGGGCTACAAGAAGAACTCATCAATCATACGTATAGCATCCCAAAAGCTAGAGTTCATTCAAAAACTTCTAATTTAAGGTACGTGGGGTTTTCCTAAAAATTTATGGGCAAAGAAACCTTCGTTAATTCATGCTAAAATTTAGAAATCATGATTTTACGGAAAGAGTTTGAATTTTACCATTAATAGCATGTTTTAGAAGCTTTAATTAATATTGATTGATCTTTAGGCCTTCCCCCGAAGTGATTTAAAATCTTATATATATTTACGTATGTGTTTTAATGTTATGTTTGAATTAAGAGCATGACTCACATAAAAATCCCTCTCTTGATATGATTTTTTCCCTTTTTTCATATGATATGGATTGTCTTGAAAAGCATGATATGAAATGACTTAAATATGATTTTGGAATCACAAGTAAGGGTTGTGCATGTTGATAAATGTTGAATATATAATGGAAAGAGCTGCATGGTTTGACAAAGATTTCAAAACCACCACATTGTTATTGAAAGAATGATAATCTTTGCATAGTTTTGACTTGTGTTTTAGGAACATGAAATCTCTTATACTATTTGCATATTTGGGTGGTCTGAATTGAGTTTTAACTAAAGAATCATGAATGATGCATTATTGCTCAGGAATAGGACTTGCAAGTCTTGGTGTGGCGACACCACTCAGATAATACCGTGTTAATTCAAAATAGAATAGATTGCATGTTTGAAATTAGATTTTCAGATTTTGAAACTAGAATGATGCATGTTTCAAAGCAGACTAAAATTAGGCATAAAGGGAGTTTAGGTGGTTCCCTGTAGAAGGCACGAGTTTAGACAACTCATTTCCTAAAACTGTGATTTATCGATCCGAGTATATTATTATACACTAGCCTAGTGTCCTGTGGCGTATCAGACTCAGACACTATAACCCTTGTAGCACACTTGGGTTAGGGGATTCCCCGCCGTATCAATGGAAGATTTCATATAGTCTATGGAATATCAGACTTGTAGGGGAGTGCCACCTAACTCTAAAGTAATACAAAGATCAAAAACTGCATTGACAGAAAGGTTTTATGATTATCAAAAATGTCCATGTGTTTTGGAATTTATATCATATGTGATGTTTTATGACTAGCTCTCAACTATTTTATTTATATTAAAAGCTTTATTTTTTATTTCTCTGTGTACCAGTACATCTGTATTAACCCCCTACCTTTCAGGTTCTAAGGCACAGTCTAGGGGTCCTGATAAGAAGTAGATTTCTTCAGAAAGAAGTAAAGAGCCTAGTCGGTGAGCCTTCTTTGTTTCAGAAGGCCTATTTATTTCCAAATATTTATCAATAGTCAGTGTTTTGGTCTACTGGGGTCTTGTCCGAGCTTTCAGACAGTCGTTATTAGTCATGTAGTAGAGATTTCCCAGACAGTTTTCCAATGTTATTGGATGTTTGGCTTTTATTTTCCATTGTTGAATTTATATCATACTTATGACCATGATTTTATTCATTATATTTTTCTGTATTTCCTTATTTGCGTATGAATGGTGTATATGATTACACGTTAAAAAAGCTATTGGGCCGTTATTGTTCGGGATACCCCTTACGGCCAGGGCCCTTATTTGGGTCATGACACTTGGACTTTGAGGATGGTGGTGTGCTCATTTAGAAAGTGTTGAAGTCATAACTTGGTGCTGAAATCAAAGAGAAGCAAATGTTAGATCCTATCTTGGTGAGGATCAAGGGTTATGTAGGTAGACAAAAGGTGTTGGCTTTCGAGATTATCGATGACGCTACTTTGTGGTACCAAAGAAGATTATGTGTTCATGATGTTGATGGTTTGCGAGAAAGAATCTTGGTTAAAGTGCATGAGCCGTACTACGTTGTCCGTCCTGGTTCAATGAAAATGTATTGTGACCTTGAGGAGATATATTAGTGGAAAAATATGAAGAGGGATATGGCTAATTTGGTTTCCAAGTGCATGGTGTGTTAGCAAATGAGAGTTGAGCACATGATGCCTGGAGGATTGTATAAAGAAATTGAGTTGACTAAATAGAAGTGGGAAGTAATCAATATGGATTTTTCTACCCGTCTTCCTTGGTCTTGGAACCAATTTTATTTGTTTTGGGCTATCATACATAGGGTGACAAAAACAGCTCACATTTTATCAGTGAGGACTAACTTCTCCATTGAGGATTATGCAAGGTTGTATCTCCATGAGATTGTGAAGTTGCATGGGTACTTATTTCTATTATCTCTAATCATAGTACGCAATTTTCATCTCACTTTTGGCGGCCATTTTAGAAAGGGTTGGAGACTAAGGTTAGTTTGAGTACTGCTTTTCACCCATAGTCGGATGGACAAGTAGAAAGGACTATTAAGACATTAGAGTAAATGCTTCACACTTGTGTGATGGATTATGGTGGTAGTTGGGTTGAGCATTGGCCTCTTGTCAAATTTGCTTATAACAATAGCTACCGCTCTATTATTTTGATAGATCCATTTGAAGCATTGTATGGTAGGAGGTGTAGGTCTATTATTGGGTGATTCAAACTTGGTGAGGCGGATATATTTTTCCAGGATTTAGTTCTAAGGGTTATTTAGAAGGTGAAGGTGATTCAAAATAGGCTTAAGGATTACCAAAGTCACCAAAAGTCTTATGCATACATGAGGCAAAGGGTCTTGCAGATTGATGTTGGAGATAGAGTGTTCCAAAACGTGTCTCCTATGAAGGGATTGATACAGTTTGGCAAGAAGGGGAAGCTCACTCCCCTATATATAGGTTCTTAAGTGATTTTGAGGAAGGTTAACAATGTTGTGTAGGAGCTAGAGTTGCCTTCTAGTTTGGGCTCCATTCACCCTGTTTTCCATGTCTCTATGTTGAGGAAGTGTATTGGTGATCCATCTCAAATCGTGCATATCAAGGATATTGGTATTTCAGAATCTGTCTTATGAGGAGATCCCAATTGAGATCTTGGATTGTCAGGTTCTTCGGTTAAGGACCAAGGATGTGGATTTGGTAAAGGTTCATTGGAGAAACCATAGGGTTGAAGAAGCTACTTGTGAAGCAGAAGAGAACATAATGTCCAAGTATCCACATTTGTTCCATGTTCTGAAAATTTACGTGGAACGTGTGTGTTCTTCATCATGCTTTTGTATTCTAACTTAGTTATAGGATATCCTTAGGGGTTTTAGAGTTTAAATTGTCCTTGTACTGCCTCGTTCCATCATTCGAGGATGAATAATCCAACTGGGGTTAATTGAAACACCTTAGATTTTAGTCTTAGAAATTTCTTGGGTCATGAACTCTCTGGCCATTATACAATTCAAGGTTGCTAGTCTTATGATATGGGCACGACTTAGTATCCCATGTCATATGATAATCTTTATGGTTTGGTTGGTTTTTATTCAAGGTACAAGTGGACATTATAAGAGTTATATGTACAAGATATGAGAGGTAGGGTCCAAACTGTATGTTGTTCATCATCTATACTTGACATTCTGCTTGGGGTACGACTAGATGGGCACTTGACATATAGTGATGGTACGATTTGAGCATGGGGATTCATATGTTGGATAGAATGTGGAGTCTAACTTTCTATCCCGGGTACGAGTTCGGGGTACTAATAGTATGATGGGATACAAGTGAGGTACCCAAATCATTCCCACCTGCAGAAATTTTTACAGTTTAAGTTGGGGGCATTTGGGACATTTACCCTCATAACCTCTTATGGGCCCATCACTTAAAACACTATTGGGGCTTTATTTACCCTATTCTTCTCAATCAAAAACACTTTAAGCACTCTCAAATCTCTCTCAAGGCTCTTGGTTCAAGAAAGGCTAGGGTTTTCTTTAAGTTGGTCTATTAGGGATTTCAAGGGTGGATTCTCCCCGTCCTCTATGGTATATAAGACATGTTACTCCTCCCTCATTGTTAGTCCAACTAAATTCATGTCTTAATGAATGATTTTCCTGATTTACTTATGGGTATTATTTGGTATTGAATTGTATGTTGGGGGCTTTGGTTGTTGATGGATAAATATTATTTTCCTATATTTTTCTTATGGTTTTCATGTTAAAATTGTGGAATTGAACATGTGGTTTGATGGGAATGGTCAATTGGTTCTTGGTTTTTGTTTTGGTAACTATATGCCCTCAACATGTTTGGTAAAATGTCAATAAGAATGGTTTTGTCACATAGTTTGACTTTTATGGAAAGTATTGCATTGTATAATTTGGTAATTGAACCTAAATTGGTTTAAATGGTTTTAGATTATTTTTAAGGCCTTGGTGGCCATGGTTTTTCTTAATTTTTAATCATGTGGGGTACATTGGAATCCCCTAACGATTAGCTAATGACATTGCTTGCAAGCTATAGTCAGTATGACGATACCACTTCATAATGCCTTGGTAAATAACTTTTGAAATTTGGTAATTGGTTATATGCTAATTGTTTTAATTGGGCAATAATGCTAGGTTGTGATAGCTTAATGTGAAGGGGTGAGTCCAATGGATGGACACTGAAAATTCATGTTTGCCGACATGAGCGTTGGTCATGGTGACCACAGACTAGTGGGGTACATGGAAATCCCCTAAGTTTATAATCGTATATATGTATCATGGAAGGCGAAGGGTACAGGGGAATCCCCTATCCCTATGATATCTCCAATTCGTATATCTACATGCACTGGGGCCCATTCAGGGGAAACATTATACCCATATAGCCTGTGGGTGGTCTTAGGATGGTGAAGCTACATAGATCAGGTTAAAT
The DNA here is from genome assembly GCA_030864225.1 of Capsicum baccatum var. pendulum. Lineage (NCBI taxonomy): Eukaryota > Viridiplantae > Streptophyta > Magnoliopsida > Solanales > Solanaceae > Capsicum > Capsicum baccatum. Next base: position 73,646,102 of record CM061554.1, on the reverse strand, counting down.
TTTTAAATGCATGCTAAATCTGGTTTCCTTTCCCGGCATAGATTATATATATATATATATAAATATATATATATATTGATGTGGTTGCATATGGTTATTTACTTATTTTCTAATGTTGGAATTATTTTATCCTTATTCCTGGGTTTATTTTAGTTTTCACCTTCTTACCTATCTTAGGGCATTGTATCCCCACCAGATGTCGGAACTGTCCATACTATTGCTTCTGCTTAGTGACTTGGATTCGAAAAGAGCTTTGTGTCAGATTGAAGTGGCCAGAATACATACTCCAGAAGGCTCTATTTCATGTCATGGACTTCTCTACATACTTTTGTTATTTCATAGACTTTTGTTTTTGGTTATGGTCAGGGGCATATCTCAGCCTAATGTTTTTTTGATTTTTGATAGAGGCTTTGTGAGACTACTTTGGGTTTGCATTGGTTGTGTCGGTATTGGTGCTAGCCTTGCCATCGGTATTGGTATTGGGGCTGAATCTTTTTTACTGTATTTGATTTATGATTGTTCTATATTGTTATATTATATAATTGAAATTTAATCAACATATGGTCAAGAAGGTTATGGTTGGGTATTGGTAGTGGCCTCTGGTCCCGATTAGGCTTGAGATACCCAACACGACTAGGCCTTGGTTTGGGTCATGTCACAATCTCACCAAACTGGATGACACCAAGTACATACACCCTTACAAGGAGGAAATGTCGTGTCTTGGAGCCTCTTTAAAACCGAACCTCAAGGATGACACTCAAAAGTTCTTTATCACAAGGACGCAAGACAACTACTTGCACACTAACGTTAGGAATGGCTACTTCTAGTGTCACTAGTTATGAAATGAAATCTCTCCAAGTCTCTTGTTTGTCGAGCAGTAAGGAACTTATACACCAAATTGTTCAAAGCCAATCTTGTGGACAGTCTTTGTCTGATATTGAGATAATTTGCATAAAACTACAAAAAAAACAGAGAAGACACATCCATAACATGGAATATATGAAGCTTCTCAGTTCTAAGCAAGTAATACCAACTATATGATACTTTAATCTAGCAGTACATATTGGTATCAATATCACAAAGTCTAATTTGACATGATGGACTACATGAAGCCATGCTGCTTCAAATTAGCATGTCAAACATTGTGTTTTACGTTCACTAACTATGTTGGATATTGATGTCAATTGCGCTAAATTGGAATCCCTTACCTAATTTAGGTGTAGAAAAGAAGCCTCAAGTAATATAATAAAAACACCTTTGTGAATATCAATATGCGGTTCTTGGTTTTGCTTATGATTCGCCTCAAATCTGTTGAGAAAACAACTCGAGGATGATAAAGCACACACGATGCTAACTGAAAGGAGGTTTATGAATCCATATGATTGGTGCCAATTGAAATAGGATTTATTTCAACATGATGGATTATAGTTATGCCAATGTGTTGAGGCCTCAAACTAAAACCTTCCATTGCAGCTAAAGAAAAAAGAGTATTACAGGGTTTATGCGAATAGTTAGAAAAATTATCTGATAAAATATAGAAGTTCTCTGATATGTGGTTACACATATGGCATAGATATATGAGTCTAATTTTCAACAAATAAAACCTCTCTTGATTTTGATACTCCTACATCGAGATACGAAATTTGTTGAGACGTCGCACAATGCTGATAAAACTAGAAAACAAAGATTGAAAGACAGGTTTTGGGGAAATAACAGGGATGACTCAGTGCAATATAATTGTGATTCTCAGGTGATACTTAGCTCTGAATGCCAATTTCCAATGCAAAAAAAACCTTTTCTGATTTTGATACTCCTACATCGAGATATGGAATTTATTGTGACATTGCACAATACTGATAAAACTAGTGATCCAAAGAACAATTTTGGGGTAATAACAGGGATGATTCGGATGCAATATGATTATGATTTCCATGCGACTTGTAGCGGAGATAGAAGTTCTACCAATATCTATTATCTAAGTTTTATTTTCTCTTTGAAGAATTTTCTTTTTATATTTAGGATGAAATGGGTGTCTCAATAGTTTTATTTTTATTATTTTGGATCTCATTATCTCCCTGTAGAAATTCTCTAGTCAAGAAATCTAGGAGAGAATTATTTTATCCCTTTACAAATTCTATTTGAAAATCAAAACTGGATAGTAAAGCTTGCTTTTCGGCAAATATCTGTCTAGAAAATACATTTTTAACATCCTTGGGTAAAACATCTTTGGCTACTTTGCAGTTTACTCTTAGTATAAGTTTTTTATTTATTAAATCATCTGAAAATTTAGTAATACATAATAGTACAACCAAAATTTCTTTTTTAATAGTACGATAATTCTCTTTAGTATCATTCCAAATTTCCGATGTGAATCTTACTAATTGTTCAGTAGACTCTATGAAAATTCTCTTTTTAAAAATGCCTCCATATCCTTTGTCTGATGCATCAGTTTCTACAACCATAAGAGCCTTTTGATACGGAATCCCTAGACATGGATATTTCTAAACTATGATTTAATTTTTTGAACTGTATTAGTATGCTCTATTCTCTCAAGGCACTGGATTTTTCTTAAGACGCTGATAAAGACGCTTAGAAATCTGTTAGATATTAGGAATAAAATCGGCAACATAGTAGAGACTTCTTAAGAATCTTTGATGATGAGTTTTATTAGTTAATTCATCTAGAAACATAGAGGAGAACTCTATGGCTTTACAAATGGGTTTATAGGTTCCTTGATATAACTCATGACTAAGAAAACAAATAGAGGTTTGGAATAATTTAATCTTTTTAGTACAAACTACTAGTCCATATTATTTGACAATTTTTAAAAAGGTTTGGAGATATTTAAACTGTTGGTCAATATCTTTTGAAAATATTAAAACATCATCTATAAAGACTATAGATATATGACTATATTGATTGAATATATTATTCATAATATTCTGAAATTCAAATGGAGCATTGTTTAGTCCTAAAGTCAATACATTCCATTCATATTTTTCAAAAGGAACATTGAAGGTTGTTTTATATATATTTTTTTCTGCAATTTGTATTTGCCAAAATCCTGATTTTATATCAAACTAGCTATAAATAATAGCTTTATAAGTTCTTTTAAGAAAGTCGCATCTGAAAAGTATCGGGTACCTAATCTATTTTAATAGTTTGTAAAGAGGATTATAATTGATAAATAACTCAGGGCACCTCTTTCTTTTTCAACACTATTATTGGCATAAAAGGCAAAACAACTCCAAGGCGATTTAGAAGGTCTAATAATTTTTTTCTCTAATAAATCATTAATTTTTTTTACAATATTCCATTAATTCATGATTCATTTGAATAGGTCTTGCTTTTGTTGGAATAATTCTTTCATCAAATCCCTCAACATAGGGTAATTCAACAATATGCTTTTTTCCCCAAAAAGCATTAGGAAAATCTGAGAAAACATCCCACTCTATGAATTCTTGAAGTCTTTTAATTTTTGCTTCTACTTACGGGGTTTTTTAAGATGAGTCAATTCTTTTGATTTTTATTTTATCTTTTAAATAATTTATTTTCTGTGAAACTAAATTGATTTGAAAGACCGTTTTATTTTATAAATATTCACTTTCTTCTTTTGATATACTATTTAGATGAGGAAAGTAATCTTTTTCCCAAAATAGTGGTATGAATGCCATCTAACTCGGCAGTATAAGATTTTATTTGAGTTATAAAAGGAAGACCTAAAATTATCTCTTTATTTATATCTTTGGTTATTACGATGTCATTTATGAAATAAATTTCATCATTACAGATGTGTGCATTGTGTATTTTCAAATTTATTTTTAATCTTTCTCTTGTCGCAGAGAAAAATTTTGTAGTACTTTTTTCAAGGTACTTAGTGGGGATCATTCCTTCAATGATGCAGTTTCAATTGGCTCTTGTATCTAATAATGTCATTTTGTGAATTGAGTAATTTTTATTTATAAATAATGTAATGGCTATTTGGTAACTTTGGGTTTTATCTTTTGTAATTTTCGTTAAGTTTTTATTGATTTTTTAGAGACTTAATATCTTTATTATTCCTTTCTATTTTTTATATATCTTCAATTCTAATAGACATGATTTTGGTTTTTGATTAAATGTTAATGTGTTAGCACATGATTCATTGCTACACCCCTGCTTAATTTTTTTATCTCCCCTTTTTAAGTATTGTAATTCTATTTGAAAGTCTTTTATAGTTGTTTATAATTTTTGTTCTTACAATGTATTTGACATACCATTCCTATTAGAGGGTTCAATTATTTCTTTATCAATGTGTTGATTAAGAACAATACTTTTTAAGGCTATTAACTAGTTTTTCTTAAGGGTTGAATCTTCTAAATGATCAATTATATCAAATAAGACTTCCTTCTCCTTGTTACTATTGGTAATAACATTTATAGAATGATTATTGCAAGGGCAACATGTACCGGTGCATTTACAGTGATTTGCTAATTTATTACCATAAACGCTATTAAGATTTTCTTGGGGATAATAATCAAAAAATTACTTGTACTTCGCCTAAATTTGTAGTTGTGCATACTAAACTTTGTGCAGGTCCTATGACCCCCTGGTCTTTTGTTTCTTATTTAAATGACATATATCTGCCCACTTGGACCATTGCGTGTTTTTCACGCACATTGAGCGCGTAAGAGTGTTAAAAACTTGTTATAAAACTTTTTTGTCACATAGCCCCTCAAGTTTCTTTATTTTATATATTTTCCATTAAATTCCTCACCTCCTTTCTTTTAGTCCTCTCCCAATTTCATATCTATTATTGAAGGTAAGATTTTTTTTTCAAGAATTCTAATATCTTTCTTGGTTTTCTTTGTTTGTTTAAAACTTCTTCTCACTATTTTTTAATTTATTCTCACTAATTTTTAATTTTTAATTTCTATTTTTTGAAATTAGGATTAGCCATGGAAGATGTAAAATTGGATTTTAATTACATTTGTTTAGACAAGGAAGATTCAATGTTGAATGTGAAGGTGCGATTCAATGTTGATTTTTTACGACAGACCATGCTAAAAAGGGACTATTTTGGGGTTTGGGGGAGGGTGAAAATATGGAGAAAATAACAGAGGGGTATAGATATGGAGAAAATGGCAACTTTGCAAACACACAAAAGTCAGCTAATACTTTACACTATAACAAACGCCCCAATCTATCTATGAATAAAATTATTGAAGAATGTTTCTGATTTGAATTTGGAGTTTAGGAAAATATTATCTTAAGAAAATAGTATGAACTAAATAAAAGCCAAAAAATGGTAAGAAAAGAAGAAGAAGAAGAAGAAGAAGAAGAAGAAGAAGAAGAAACAATGATTGCAGTTTAATTTAAATTCCAGGGGTACATGTGAATCACCCATTTTTAATGGACTGACTATATGGTTCAAGTGGTAAGATATATTGCATTTAAATACAAAAGAAAAAGAAGTTTAGTGGGGTCATAGGACCCCAACAAAGTTCAGTATGCGCAACTACAAATTTAGGCAAAGTACAGGTATTTTTTGGACTATTATCCCATTTTCTTTTGAAGAAAAATTATTTTCATTTTCTTCAAAGGTACAACATAAATTATTATTCATTTCTTCTCTTAGTTCTAATATATTTACCATGTATTTCTTTTTATTTAGGACTCTACAATCTTTAGTCTTATGTCTTATTTTTTTCATAGTTCCAACATGTACTATCGATATTATTAGTGGATTTTGATTGAGATTCTAGTTTTTTTTTATTTTCTCCTATAATATCATCGGTGACTTTAGAATATTCTTCAAATATAGGAATTTCATCATTGGACAATTCTTATAATTTAAATATTGGGTGAGTTTTAAACTTTTTATCCTAGTAAGAAAAACTTGGTTTATCTCTAAAAGTTAATTTATTTTCGTCTTTGAGAATTTCTTTAGACACTACATGTAATAATTGATTTTTATAATTATTTTGCTGAATTATTCTATTTATATACTTATTTGTAGAATCACCTTTAGTATCTACTATATATAATTTAAAATGTGAAGCAGTAACAACTCTGTCATCTACTAGTTGGCTAATTTCTTCAAATGGAGGAATTATTGATTATACTACTTTATTATTACTATACAATTTATTAACAATCAAATTTAATAATTTCGTTTGATCATCTAATTTTCTTGTGATTTCAAATCATTTGAAAATTCAATAGTACAACTTAATCTTTTCATATCATTGCACCATTTTTCTCTAAAAGAGTATCGTTCTTTTAATGAATATATTTGTTTATATCATTCCCTTCCAATAGAATTTTCTGGGCTAGTCCATAATTTATCTGAATATTCAAAGTCAGGTTTAAATATTTCATCTAACCTAATCATTCATAGAGAATCTTTTACTCCTAGCATTTCACTAGCAGTGGGACTTAAAGATTTTATAGTTTTAAAATTTGTAGATTCATATTCCACTTTGGGAATTGTTTTTGAGAAATCTTCTCCTTTTAATTTCCACTCAATATCTTCTAATGTTACTTCCGTTTCTTCTACAAATTTGGAGACTAATGGTCTCGAAAAGAACATTCATCTACTTGAAGATGCTTGATTAAAAGACTGGGATCTTAGAAATTTTATGTCTATAGATCCATCAGGATATTGTATAACTTGTTTAATGTTTGAATTTTCTTCTTCAATTCCTAGCTCTGTTATGGAGTCGAAAAGCCAATTATCTTCTTTTTAATACATCATCCCATTTTATCATTTTTGGGACAAATGTATTATTATGATTATGATTAGATTCCATAAGCATGGTAACTTCTTTATTACTTACTATTTTAGCCTTAGGGGCTAAGGTTGTTTTCATTAATCTATTATATACTCTATATATTATTGCTATTTCTCTTGTATTTATGTTACTATTCATATTTTTTTGTTTTAACATTTAATGTTAATGTATCCATAACATTTTGATTGTTAATATCTATAGAAAAATTAGGATAACAATTAAAGTATACCGGGACATTAGCGAGGTTACTTTGTAATACTGCTAATAACGAATCATCAAAGTTTAACAACCTATTATCTCTTAAAAGTAAACATATAGAAACATCTAAACCTAATTTGTATAATGGTTTAACTGTTATCTGAACATGACCTATGTGAAGGAACTTGTAATTTTTTCTATATCTATTAATATCTTCAGCAGCTAATAATTTAATAGTCTCAATATTTCTATTAATTGTAACAGTAGATTCAGAAGTTTCAATATTATAATTTTTAACAAAATCAAAGTTTCTAGTTTTATAGACTCTATTAAAACTTTCTTTTGGAATATTCCAATTTTTTAAATCACTTTCTATTTTAGTTATTTTACTAGAGGTAGCCTAAATATTAACGCTATTTATTATGTTTTAGTTGGTTGGAGTATTCATTAGGATTTTTTCATCCAAGAGATAAAACACTATCCTAGAACCAATATCTACTTTAGATGTTGCTCTACAATAATAGTTTCTTTGTAGTAATTACTAGTTTTTCTTCTTCTATCATTCCTTTATTTAAGTTCTATAGGCTTGGTGACAGGAACACCATCCGGATCAAGTTTAATTTTTCACTACATACTTAGAGCTAATCCAGTGCAAAATTCCAGCTTCGCCAATGTCTAAACTACTATTAAACGGATACCCAACTTAAGGAATAAAACTAAGAATTTAGAGAAAGAACAACAGTAACTACTAAGCAGAGAAATGATTATTCCAAGAGTAACACTAATTTTGATCGGCTGTAAGATTGAGTTACACTCTATCCCCTCATACTCATACTCATACTCCCTCCCAGCTAACTTGGCTTTGATACCATTTGGGGTCTTGGTTAGAAGTTAAATTAATTAATATTTTATTATCTATTTTTAATTGATTTTTAAGTTTAATATTTGTACATCCTAGTCCTTTTTGAAAACAACTTGTTCATCAGATTCCTTATCAAAACCAAACTGGAGCCCTACAGTATCTACAAAAGTATATCATCGCCTCATTAATTTTTTTTAATTCAACGTGAGCTGCAATACAACTAACATTCTTCTTCTTCTTTTTGATATTTTTCACAACTGAATTTTCAGGCAGCTTGGAGAATCTGTGGGAAAAAATTTATAATGCACTTTAAATTGTTAATTTGCTCCCTGTTTTCCTGATCTACCTCCTAAATAGTATTAGAGTCAAGTTTTTTGGGAGGTATTATGAGTATGAGTAGGAGTGGCTAGAGCGTTACCCTATCCTAGAGCCGGTCAAAATTAATGTTACTCTTGGAATAATCATTTCTCTAGTTAGTTATTACTATTGTTCTTTCTCTATGTTCTTAGTTTTATTCCTTAAGTTGTGTAGCCATTTAATAGCGGTTTAGAAGTTGGCAGACCTAAAATTTTCCATTGGATTAGCTCAGAGTATGTGGTGAAAAATAGAACCGGACCCAAAGGGTGTTCCCATTGCCAAGCCTATAGGAATAAAATGAAGGAATGATAGAATAAGAAAAACTAGTAATTATTACAAAGAAATTATTATTGTAGAATAATATCTAAACTGGATATTGGTCTAGTATAGTGTTTTATCTCTGTTCTGGAAAAATCCTAATGAATACAACAACCAACAAAACATAATAAATAGTGTTAATATTTCTGCTACCTCTAGTTGTTGTGCCCTATTTTCCTACCAGAAAGTGGGATTCGACATGACTACTCTTTTTGGAATTGTTTGAAAGAGTGTGAAGAGTCGCCGCCTAAAGAATTAAGGTGTGTTAGGGCACCAGTCTAGGCCAACTACAAACCTATTTTGTTGTTTTGTCTTAGTTCACCAAAGTTCGGGTAAGGATTCAAATTACCACGAAAGAAAGGTGTTAGGAACCTTTCGAGGTCCACAAAGGTGGTTTTCTACCGAATTCATATTTTACGTGGGGATTCTATGAGATCAAATAAAGGTCTCTTAATTTAACTTAATTGTTAACTAAGTGATGAAGTAATTAATAAATAAACACACGTTATTTTATTATTTCTAATCGTTAGTTCTCTAAGTGATAATATAAGTAAAACATGTAAATAAGACAAGCAAGGATAAAGAAATGACATAATTCACAACAAAGGAAACTGCTTATGTGATAAATTAAGAACCTCAAATAAATAAGCAAGTAAAGTAAATAAAAGAGTAAAAAGGCTTCGTCAAATCAAACAAACATATGTACTTGGTCTCGTTTGGTTCAGAACCCCAACTTGTTTAATCATAATCCAACCCACTAGCCAAACTCTTAGACAAGTCATATGTCTTACCTTTAATGTCGGTTGGAGATCATCACATAGAAATTACTACCCATCCTACCCTACCTAGGCTGGTTGTTTACTCTAAAGAAGTTCTAAGACAAGGATAAAACTAGCGTCTTTAGTAATTCCTATCATCCCGCCTATCGTCCAAGAGGCGTTGGACTTTGATATTTTGGATTTATGGTCTAGAAAAAATAAAGCTATGTTGTCTAGGACTCAAAACGCGTAACAAATAGGATAACACATAGCACGTAATTGTCCCAAGTTAGCCTCTTGGGTAATTAAAGTTGATTAATGTGATTGACATGCAAAGATAAATAATTATTTATTTTTTGTGTCTTTAATCTAGGGGCATGATATCTAAGTGTTCAACAATTGATTAATATGACATAAGGTAACTGCGATTCTTGTATGTAAAAATGTGTTGTCAAGTTGGTAAAAGAGGATGTCAAAAGTATGGTAAATATGTCAAGGAATTGTTCTCACGAATTTCATTGTGCAAGTTTTATAAACTAATAAGAATATAGAAAAACATTGAATGTGCATTAACATGCTAAGGAACACAATGATATACTTAATCTAGTGTTTAAAATATTGAAAATTCTCAAAAACCTACATTTTAACATGTTGCCAATTATGCTAATAGTGCCGAAATTTCATATTACTATGCAGAAAAATGTAATAACATGCTAAAAATGCCTAGAATCTAATATTTTGAAATGCTGAAAACTACACTAATGCGCAGTGGTTTCATGTTAACATACTGAAATGCTTAAACTAATATTTTAACATACTGGACATTAATTGTTTTATGCATAAACACAGTTTTGACATGCTGAAATTTAATTATTTTATGCAGAAACGCAATTTTAACATGCTGAAATTTAATTGTTTTATGCAGAAACGCGATTTTAATATGCTGAACAATATATTAATGTGCAGGAATTTTATGTTAACATGCTAAAAGTAGTGCAGAAAATTTATATTACCATGCTGAAATTTTATTCTTATACGCCAGAACTTAAACGTAACATGCTGAAAATTGACTTGTCATGCTGAAACTATATTTTTACTATGGAGAGTGACCTAACATGTAAGGACATCCAGGAATTTAATGTGAATGTGCTAAAAATGCTTAAATAAACTGTTTAACATGCTATAAATTTATTAACATGTTGAAAAGAACATTGACATGCTTAATTTGAATGTTAGACATACTAGAAGATACGACATGCGCAAATTTAACGTTTAACGAGCAAAGAATGCTTAATTTTAATGTTTAACATGCTACAGTTTAACATGCTGAAACATATGTTAATGTGCAGAAAATTTAACGCTAATGTCTTTTAACAATATTTGTGTTACCATGCTAAAATATGTGATCACATATTTAATCGAGTATCTAATGTGCATTTAACGTGCCAAAATCACTTAAGCCTAATATTTAACATATTACCATGTGAGAATGTGTAGGAATTTAGTGTTAACATGCTGTGAAAAATTAAATTATTTGGTTATGCGTAAATTTTCTTGACGTACCAAACATGCAATGAATAAGTTATGGCTTAATTGTCCAAATGCATTAAATATTAGGTAATTCATATAGCACGTAATACACGTAAAATCCTAAGTTGTGCCTACCTATACCATTCACAGAGAACGTTGGTCCCCGCCCCCCCCCCCCCCCCCCCGAGCAGTCCCCATTATTATTATTACAATAATAATAATGTTTATACAATAATATTACAAACCAAATAATAATAAACTAAAACTAAATAGAAATACTACAATCTAATGCAAACACCCCGCGCGACTCTTCGAAACCCCGTTATTGTTTATATAAACCTGTGAGACAAGATGTAATGGTAAGTAAATAGGAGCATATAATAACGAACATTGAAATATTACTATAGACATGCTTTCTAAAAGCTTTCACAACGTGATGCCGTCAACAGACACAAAGAATGAAAATTACATCATTTTAAGAACTAACCAGTAAACGGCGAAAAATAATAATAAAGAACTAAAAGCAGTATGATTGCAATAGTAAAGCGAGTTGAATGCCTTGTCGAAATGAGAAAAACAAAGTAGCTTGAGATTATCTTTTTCTTCCTCTTACAATAGCTAGTAGTTTTTATTTTAGAGAGTAATTATAATTGAAGACCTCTTCGTTAAGTAAGAAGAGAGTTTGTTTATATAGTGGAGGGGATCACAATGATAACCATGATGAAAGGATCAAAATTATATTTTTTCCTCAATCAAAGGGATTTTTCTTAAATATAAATATTGTCATGTAAAATCAGTAAAATAAATAGAAGTAACGAAAAATCAATCAACATGTGTATTAGCCGGAATATAAGAGGAGAGGAGAGAGAAGAAAAATAAAAAAAATCAAATTATTCAAATCATTACCAATAAAAATAGAGTTTACCATAATTATCGATAATAGAGTAGTCTTAGTACCACGAAAAGATTTGTCAACATGGAGGAAAGGAAAGAAAATCAATCTGTCTTTCAATTTATCAATCGAAATAAATAAACGAGCATAGGCTTACCATAAATAAAAGGGGAGTACGAATTGGGGCAATCACAGTTTTCTAAAACCAATTATTGAAACAAATTTAGGCAATAATCAATTCAAATTACCATATAACACTATCATAAATTCAAAAGACAGAAGCACACAACCCAAAATCATTGAGGATCACCGAAATTCATTTAGGATGGAGTATTATCAAATTTTTAATTTTTGCACTAGTTCATTAACAATGCAGTATAGGTTTCATAAATCAAAAATTGAGTTATGAAATTAGGGTTAATTCCGATCAGTAAAATTTGGGGCTTTTCACATGTAACAAATCCATAGATGAACACATAATAATCAAATTTGAAGTTACAATTTTTAGATCTAAGAGATCAATTTTATTTGCATGCAAGATAAACCAAAGCAAACAAGAGAGGTAATTTAGCGGTCCAAGAAGTCAAACCGGATCACGATTGTATTTGCCTAAAGACCTTGTCGGTTATCAATTCCGGTGGGTACGTGACCGGTGAGAAGAGAGGGAGGTAGATTTGACTAGCTGGCAGTGGCGATTATGTTGTTGTTTTGAGGGGTTTTGCTGGCTAATTTCGCCGGTTGCATGGCTGGTTGGCAGCACGGAGGTTATCGTTCATTTAATAGCACTTATTCATCAAAGAAAAAGATAGAGGTTAGGGGTTCGCCGATGGCTACAATGAAGAGAGAGAGAGAGGGTTTGAGCTGTGGATGGTTGCCGGTGGTGGATGGACGACGGCGGATAGTGAGTTCTAGAGAGAAGGAAGAGAGATAGAGAGAGATAGTGGGGGTGGTGTGCGGCTGATTTTATGGAACGAGTCTAGGGTTAGGGTTTTTGATTTTTAATATTAAAGAAAAGGGCCTTTTAATCCCAACCATCAGATCAGTTTTGATCGACGGTTGAGATCTAAAGGTTGTGAATTTTACTAAGATTTAAAAATTGGATAAAAAATGGGCGATAATTGTAATAAATTGGCTAAAATTGCTATAGATTAAATAAATAAAAGCTAGAATTTAAATAAATTAGGAAATATAAATTAAAATCAGTTGTTATCTAAATAATAGTTGGGATAAAAATAGTAATGCTAATAATAGTAGATAATATAATAATAATAAATAATAATAATAATAATAAATAAATAATAATAGTAATAATAATAAATAATGATAATAATAATAAATAAATAAATAATACTAAATAATGGAAAACTAAATAGTGTATTTGCAAAAAAATGCGAGTGTGCACAGTGACGAATAATTTAATAAAATTATGTAAATGTCGCATTTGAGTTTTAAAAATTATAAAAATTATACCAAAAGATAATAAAATAATTTGTACATTTTTAAATCATGAAGGTGACATGTCAGTATTGTCCGATACAAGAATAATATGTAAAAAAAGGCTAACATTTGAAATAAATAATTTTGCTAAAATAGTATCTTAAAAGGAGTATCGGCCATCAAAATTGGGTGTCAACAGTTTCTCCTTCGTTGCTTGGGAATGATAAAAGAATTGTCAAGCAATGAAAGTTGATGTAGTATCCAATTTTGTTTGACCGAGAAAGATTTATTACAAATTAAGACAATAAGAGGTGGTTAAAAATAGTGTGGTTGAGAATTTGATTTTAAGTTGCCTATATATCTCTGGTTTTATGAGAATCGGGCCATTTATAGTTCTAGATTTAGGAATGAACAATATTCCTAAAGAATGCTAATGATAAAGGATAGGACATCCACAGTAGTATCGTGGGTCAGCGAGACAGTAATGAGTAGGATTTGGAACAATGACGTATGGGGAAGTTTTATGACATTGACATAGGTGAGTTTTAAGATTAGCTTAATCGATGATGTATAGATGGGGTAATACTCCGAAATTAGAAACAAAAATTATCCCTATTTATTATTCCTTCTTTGTTACCTGCGTGTTTACATTGTACTAAATGACAAAGGTTAGACATGTAAGAAATAAACAGTTGGTAAATGTAAAGTGAATGTGGAAATAAAGAAAGCATATATGTTATGTCGTTGAATCAACTGTTTGACTTCTTTATGTGATGTTGGATCAATTGTTTGGCTTCTCGATATGATGTTGGATCGGATGTTGAACCTTTTGATGTATCATGTGATCAGTTGTTTGGCTTCTTGATATAAAGTTTGATAGTCTGTTGAACCTCTCGATGTATTATTAGATCAGTTGTGTGTCTTTTCAATATGATGTTGGATCGAATGTTGAACCTCTCAATGTATCACCGGATCAGTTGTTTGGCTTCTCGATATGATGCTCGATCAGATTTTAAACCTCTCAATGTATCATTGGATCAACTATTTGTCTTCTCGATATGATATTAGACCGGATGTTAAACCTCTCGATGTATCATTGGATTAGCTGTTTGGCTTCTTGATATGATGTTGGATCGGTTGTTAAACCTCTAGATGTATCGTTAGATCAGTTGTTTGGTTTCTCGATATGATGTTGCATAGGATGTGTACTTGTTGGTCCTGCCTCTTTAGCTCAATTAAATGAAATGGCTAGCACGAATACATATATGTATGTAGAGGAGGCTGAACAATGTAGTGAAAATCACCATAACGATAAAGATAAGATAAGAAAGTGTATATGTTGTATTACTGGATCAATTGTGAGGCCTCCTTGTCATGATGTTGGACTGGCCATTTGGGTCTCTCGTAATGGAGTGATTGTTGCTATTTGTACTTATTAATCTTGTACACAAAGAAAAATTCTGAGTTTGTAAAAAGGGGAGGTTGATTTGTGCTTCCGCCTTGACTAAAGTGTCTTCTTCTTAGGATCGTCATCTCGTTGATGAGTCTTGTCTGGGCCTTCACTTGGATAGATAGGAAGTAAATGAATGTTTTAAATAAAAATGCATGTTTTTAAAAAGTTATTCTTTGAAAATAAGTGAGATTTGTAAGAAAATTTTGTTGAATCATTGATTGTGACATTTCTTGAGACGGTACAACATCTTATAAGTCGTTGTCCTCTTGCCAAGAAATTATTTAGGATCGCTCAAATATTTCTGCCCCAGTGTAGAACTGACTCATTATAAGAATTCCAAAATCTGCTCGTAGGAATTTTTGAGGTCGTCTAAAAAATTCTACCCCAGTTTATAATTTATGTCGATGCCATGCCCATGTGGAATTTTTTAGGTCCTCTAAAGAATTCTACCCCAATTACACGGATCCTTGAGAGAGGAAGAGAGTGTTTTATTATAAAGTGACCAAACTCCATAGGAGCACATACGTATCCCTCTTAAAAGTGAATCAGGTCGAGCGTAGTTCTAAATTTTGAGAGTTGTAGAAGCTGAATAGCACGTGCGGATGAATTAGAGGATTTTGCATAGGCTCTAAGAGTGTATTGTAGGGTCCTAACATGAAAAAAAATTTAACAGTAAAGCTCTAAAGTGAGGAACACTAAATCTAAGGAGTGATTATGGCAAGAACGGAAACAACCAAATAGGCAAGATGTCAATACATACATAGAAATGTAACACATAACAAATAATTAGGATTCCCTTTGAGGTTATGATCCTCTTTAGAATTTAAATGAGACTAACATTCAACGCGTCAAGCATGCAAAGGCATCCTACGTTTAATGAGATGCATATTTCTTAGTAAAATAAATATGTAGCCAAGACCTAAAGGGAAAGAATGGGTTTATGACATGGTTCCCTCGAGTGGACAACTCGAGAGTGAGAAATCTTGTGGCTGTCAACGCACTGCTGATCGACCGATCCATAAGGCATTTCTTGAAGGGTGTTTTAGGAAAGAACGTCCGTGCAACCATGCAACCATTTAACCATGCAACTGTTCGTAAAAAAATAAAGGAGGTTCCAAGTGGAGGAAAGTATGAGCGGGATGCCAGTTATATAAAGTAATAACACATAGCCCATAGCAACATACCATAGCATGCTTTAGCAATATGAAAATAAACATTAAGACGCATAACCAATAAAAAAATTAGACATGGAGGAATATGAATAACACATAAAAGGGAAAAGGAGATGGGACTATCCATGAGATAAAAGCAAAATAAGGGTAAAGTAATTATAGAATAATAAGACAAAAAATATAGTAGAATCCAACATCAAAACACAAACTCGTGATGGTTAGAACCTAAGATCCCCAACAGCATCGCCATTCTGTCGCGCCCCATTTTCCTTACAGAAAGCAGTATTCGACGTGACTACTCTTTTCGGGATTGTATGAGGAAAAGTGCGAAGAGTTTCCACCAAATGAATTAAGGTGTGTTAGGGCACTGGTCTAGGACAACTACGAACCTATTTTGTTTTTTTTTTCTTAGTTCACTAGAGGTCGGGTAAGGTTTCAAATTACCTCAAAAGAAAGCTGTTAGGCACCTTTCGAGGTCCATAAAGGTGGTTCCCGGCCAAATTCGTATTTTACGTGGGGATTCTACTAGTCAACTAAAGGTCTCTTATTTTAACTTAATTGTTAACTAAGTGATGAAGTAATTAATAAATAAACACACGTTATTTTATTATTTCTAATCGTTAGTTCTCTAAGTGATAATATAAGTAAAACATGTAAATAAGACAAGCAAGGATAAAGAAATGACATAATTTTCAACAAAGGAAACTGCTTATGTGATAAATTAAGAACCTCAAATAAATAAGAAAGTAAAGTAAATAAAAGAGTAAAAAGGCTTCGTCAAATCAAACAAACATATGTACTTGGTCTCGTTTGGTTCAGAACCCCAACTTGTTTAATCATAATCCGACCCACTAGCCAAACTCTTAGACAAGTCATATGTCTTACCTTTAATGTCGGTTGGAGATCATCACATCAAAATTACTACCCATCCTACCCTACCTAGGCTGGTTGTTTACTCTAAAGAAGTTCTTAGACAAGGATAAAACTAGCGTCTTTAGTAATTCCTATCATCCCGCCTATCGTCCAAGAGGCGTTGGACTTTGCTATTTTGGATTTATGGTCTAGAAAAAATAAAGCTATGTTGTCTAGGACTCAAAACGCGTAACAAATAGGATGACACATAGCACGTAATTGTCCCAAGTTAGCCTCTTGGTTAATTAAAGTTGATTAATGTGATTGACATGCAAAGATAAATAATTATTTATTTTTTGTGTCTTTAATCTAGGGGCATGATATTTAAGTGTTCAACAATGGATTAATATGACATAAGGTAACTGCGATTCATTTATGTAACAATGTGTTGTCAAGTTGTTAGAAGATAGTGTCAAAAAAGTGGTAAATGTGTCAAGGAATTATGTTCACGAATTTCATTGTGCAAGTGTTATAAACTAATGAGAATAGAGCAAAACATTGAAAGTGCATTAACATGCTAAGTAATACAATGATGTACTTAATGTAGTATTTAACATGTTGAAAATGCTCAAAAACCTATATTTTAACATTTTGGCAATTATGCTAATAGTGCAGAAATTTCATATTAATATGCTGAAAATGCAATAACATGCTGAAAATGCGTAGAATCTAATATTTTGACATGCGAAAAATTATGCTAATGCACAGTGATTTCATGTTAACATGCTGAAATGCTTAAACTAATATTTTAACATGCTGGATATTAATTGTTTTACGCAGAAATACAGTTTAGAAATGCTGAAATTTAATTGTTTTATGCAGAAATGCAGTTTTGACATGCTGAAATTGAATTATTTTATGCAGAAACATGATTTTAACATGCTAAATAATATATTAATGCGCAGGAATTTTCAGTTAACATGCTGAAAGTAGTGCAGGAAATATCTTTTACCTTGCTGAAATTTTGTTTTAATACGCAAGAAATTAAACCTAACATGCTCAAAATTGACTTGTCATTCTGAAATTGTATTTTTACTATGGAGAGTGAGCTAACATGTAAGGACATGCAGAAATTTATTGTGAATGTGCTAAAAATGCTTAAATAAATTGTTTAACATGCTAGAATTTATTAACTTTTTGAAAAGTACATTGACATGCTTATTTTGATGTTACACATACTAGAAGATACGATATGCTCAAATTTAACGTGTAATGAGCTAAGAATGCTTAATTCTAATGTTTAACATGCTACAGTTTAACATGCTGAAATATATGTTAATGTGCAGAAAATTTAACGCTAACATGTTTTAACTTTGTTTACCATGCTAAAATATGTGATCACACGTTTAATCAAGTATCTAACGTGCATTTAACATGCAAAAATCGCTTAAGCCTAATGTTCAACATATTACCAAGCCGGAATATGTAGGAATTTTGTTTTAACATGCTGTGAAAATGTAACACCCCGTATTCAAGTACGTGTATTGGCGTATTTAAGTACGTGTATTGGTCTTATTTATATGAAATTAATTTTTTATTATTTTATTTATACCAGAATTTGCCCATCGATGGTTCCATGCGAAGGTTATTGAATAAGCTTTCCAACGATATAAAGATCTCTAAAAAACGGATAGGTTTTGGATATAATCGAGCACGTTCGAAACTATAAAATGTTGGTCGGGATATTTAGGAATAGTAAATGTGCAGGAAAATTTCCCGCACACAAACTACTGAGGCTAGCCGAATTTTTAGATCAACTTCAAACGATCATAACTCTCTTAATATAATGAACTGGGAGAGTTGCGACCTATAAAAAGAAAGATCTTTGAGTGTTCTTTCTAATTCAATTGGTTTCATACAAATCCAACGTCTGAGTAAGGAGTTATACTCATTTTACTTCAGCCTATCAAAACAGATTTTTAGAATCAACTTCAAATGACCATAACTCCTTGTACAGGACAAACTGGGTGGCCTACTTTATATGAAATGAAATCCCTTTGAATTATCCTTCGAACGATACCAATTTCACCCAAATCCGATATAGGAGCAAAGAGTTATGGTCGATCTACTTTAGCTTATAAAAATAGTCCACCAAAGGACAGATTTTACATTATTTAAATTTTAAAGGCATTTTGGTCATTTCCTATTATATTATGGACGGGAATATATGTATATATACATGTATATGAGTTCAAAAACTCATTTTCATCATCAATCATTGAGAAAGAACAAACCCTAGCAAGATTTGAACTTTAAATTACTTTTGATTCAACCGTAGAAATTTCAAAGTAATCCAATAACTTTGTTTGTCATCTCGAGAGCTTCAAACAGTACCTATTATTTGTACTAAGGGTAAGGGAATATGAGCAAAACGAGACCTCCTCAAGAGCCATGCAATAAATATGGAAGGTGTCATTTGGGCGCATGTCGGTTGGGGACCAATGTTTGCTTTTGGTGCGATATGTCGGGGCATATGATGAGAGAATACCCACGAAGGGGCATAGGGGGTATGGCACAACCTACAGTGTCATTTGTTGCATCATCATCATCGATGCCTTATTCAGGAAGGGGTGCACGACCAATGGGTCGTATTAGAGGTGATAGAGGAGCCACGAGTTCTAGCAGGGCTCAAAATCGTATGTATGCTCTAGAAGATCGACAGAATTTAGAGGCTTCCCCAGATGTGGTTACAGGTACGTTGTCTATCTTTTCATTCAATGTATATGCCTTAATTAATCCCGGTTCTACATTATCTTATGTTGCTCAATTGGTTGCTGGAAAGTTAGAAAGAATACTCGAACAGTTAGTTAAGCCATTCGAAGTATCCACACTGGTTGGGGAATCTATTATAGCTAGAAGGGTTTACCGAAACTACATAGTAACTGTTTGTGGTCGTGATACTATGGCTGATCTTGTGGAGTTAGAAATGGTATATTTTGATGTTATAATGGGTATGGACTGGTTGGCATCTTGGTATGCCACAATTGATTACTGCATGAAAAAGGTATATTTCCATTTTCCAAATGAATTAGTCCTTGAATGGAAAGGTGAAATTGGCACGCCAAGAGGTAGATTTATTTCTTATTTTAAGGCAAGAAGAATGATTTCTAAGGAATACATATATAATTTAGTTAGAGTAAGGGATGCAGAAGCGGAGCCACCAAGTCTTCACATTGTTTTTGTGGTAAATGAATTTTCTGATGTATTTTCTGAAGATCTTCCAGGTTTGTCTCCTGACTGAGAAGTAGAGTTTGGTATTGATGTAATACCAGGCACCCAAACAATCTCCATTCCTCCATATAGAATGGACTCAGGCGAATTACGAGAATTAAAAGAGCAATTGAAAGATTTGCTAGAGAAAGGATTTATAAGGCTTAGTATGTCCCCCTGGTGA
This sequence comes from Capsicum baccatum var. pendulum, assembly GCA_030864225.1. Taxonomy (NCBI): domain Eukaryota; kingdom Viridiplantae; phylum Streptophyta; class Magnoliopsida; order Solanales; family Solanaceae; genus Capsicum; species Capsicum baccatum. Next base: position 73,626,046 of record CM061554.1, on the reverse strand, counting down.
GCACCAGTGTTATTTGTACGCAAAAAGGATGGCTCACTGAGGATGTATATTGATTATCGGCAATTGAATAAGATGACTATTAAGAATAAATATCCTCTCCCAAGAGTTGATGACTTATTTGATCCGTTACAGGGTGCCAAATGCTTTTCTAAGATTGATTTGAGGTCAGGTTACCACCAAGTGAGAGTCAAAGAGAAGAATATACCCAAGATAGCTTTCCAAACACGGTATGCTTATTATGAGTTTCTATTTATGTCATTGGGGCTAACAAATGCACCCGCAGCTTTTATGGATTTGATAAATAGGGTGTTTAAGCCATTCCTGGATGTATTTGTGACAGTTTTTATAGATGATATTCTAGTTTATTCTAGATCAGAAGAGGACCATGCCAATTACTTACGACAGGCATTGTAGACTCTTTGTGATTGTAAGCTTTATGCAAAGTTCTCTAAATGTGAGTTTTGGTTAAAGTCGGTGGCAGTTTTGGGTCATATTGTATCTAGTGAAGGGATAAAGGTTGCTGCTTAAAAGATAGAAGCTGTGAAGAACTGGCCAAGGCCCACAACGCCAACAGAGATTCGTAGTTTTCTTGGGTTGGCCGATTATTATAGAAGGTTTGTTGAAGTCTTTTCTTCTATTTCAGCACCCTTAACAAAGCTAACCCACAAAGCATCCAAATTCCAATGGAATGATGCCTGTGAGAAGAGTTTTCAAGATTTAAAGAACTAGTTGATTTCTACACCCGTGTTGGTACTTCCAGAAGGCACCAAAGTTTATACAATGTATTGTGATACTTCTAGAATTGTTTTAGGATATGTATTGATGCAGCATGGTAAGGTAATAGCGTATGCTTCTACACAATTGCGGCCACATGAGAAAAATTATCCTACATATGATCTTGAGCTGGCAGCAGTAATTTTCGCTTTAAAGATATGGCGCCACTACTTATATGGGGTTTATGTTGATATATATACTGACCATAAGAGCTTGCAATATATTTTTAATCAGAAGGATCTAAATTTAAGGCAGCGAAGATGGCTTAAACTATTAAAGGACAACGATATTGATATCTTGTACCATCCAGGGAAAGTAAATGTGATAGCTGATGTGTTAAGTCGTAAGGCTATGATGGCTCCTATAGAAAGGCAAGGGATGATTAAAGATCTTCATCAGTTAGCTAGTTTGGGAGTTCTCCTTCTTGAAACTCCGAATAAAGAGCTTATCGTACATAATGCTGCGGAATCTTCATTAGTAGTTGAAGTGAAAGAGAAGCAATATGCAGATCCTATTTTATTACAGCTTAAGGAGAACGTTCAGAGTGGCGCGACCAAGGCATTTGAGCTTATGAGAGAAGGAGTACTTCAGTGCCAAAACCGATTGTGTGTGCCGGATGTAGACGGGCTAAGAAAGAAGATTATGAAAAAGGCACATTGTTCAAGGTATTCTATTCATCCAGGATCAACCAAAATGTATCAAGATTTGAAAGATATGTATTGGTGGAATGACATGAAGAAGAGCATTGCAGAACTCGTAGCTGAATGTCCAAATTGCCAAAGAGTTAGTTGAGCACCAAAAACCCAGAGGTTATATGCAATGCATTGATCTTCCAAGCTGGAAGTGGGACATGATCAACATGGATTTCATTATTGGTTTGCCTCGTGCATCCCAAAAGTTTGATTCTATATAGGTGATTGTTGATAGGCTTACCAAATCCGCACATTTCCTACCAGTTAGGACCACTGACACAGTTGAAGATTATGAGAAGTTGTATATTAAAGAGATAGTCCGATTACATGGAGTGCCAGTCTCTATGATTGAAAATAGCTCAAAGTTGACACAAGTCATAAGCGGATAGTAGAAGAAGAGGGATAGAGTTTTTTTATAGGTGATTGGGTATTTTTGAAGGTATCACCAATGAAAGGGGTAATGAGATTTGGCTAGAAAGGGAAGTTGAGTCCACATTATATAGGCTCGTATAATATCACTCGATGGTTTGGACAAGTTGCATATGAATTAGAGCTACCCCAAGAGCTCTCATCAGTACATACGGTATTTTATGTGTCAATGCATCGAAAGTGCATCGTCGATCCATCATATATCACTTCTACTGAGGATGTGCAAGTTGCAGAAGATCTTACCTATGAGGAAGTGCCTATTTCTATTCTAGATCGCCAAGTTAAGAAGATGAGAAATAAGGAGATAGCATCTGTGAAAGTACTTGTGAGTCTATTAATTATTTGCCTCTTGTTAATGATGTACATGTTATGAGTATGGATACACTAGTTGATCCTATTGATCACCGAATTGACTCTTCTTGTAAGATCAATTTATGTCCACCTAGTGCTGAAGCTGTTGGGTTAACTAAAAGCACATCGTCTACTGATTCTTTGCCTCTTGATGATGGTGTACATGTTGTGAGTGTGGATACACTAGTTGATCCTATTAATGACTGAATTGACTCTTCTTATAAGATCAATTCATTTTCACCTAGTATAGAAGCCATTGTATTGAATGATAGTACATCAACTTATGGGGATTGCGTTGATCAACTTGTATCCAAAACTAGTCCACCACTTGAGGTTATGTGTGTTATAATTAATTGACCTTAAGTGAGTGAAGAATTTGAAAATATTGGTCAAAAGGATAGGAGTGAACCCATGAGCTTGTCCTTTGGTAAAGATTCAATGTTTTCTTGGCTCATAGGGATAATCATATGCTTGAAACATCTTTAAAACTTGATAATGATTTTTTAGAGAGTGAACTTGTTTGTTCAAATCTGCCCCTAGGATAGATCATTATTTATTTAGGTATAATATCTTATTTGAAAATAGTACAATCATTCCTAATGAACCTAGTGGTGAGAATGATATTGAAGGTATAACTTGTCTTGAAAGCTATAGCATATATGCTAACCCACTATGGTGTGACAATATTCCTCTTAAAGATAGAAATCTTTTCTTGAAAGATTAGAGTACTCTTAAGGTTAAGGAATGTGTAGTCCTGGAAATGAATAACCAATTGGGTGATGATAGTTTTGAATTGCTTGAATATTTAATAAACCCAATAGGCGGTTGTTCCTTGAAAAATAATTGCAGATGTGATCCTTTGTATGATACCCCACCTTTGTTTGATAATTATGAGGATGAATTGCTTGCTTCTTGTGAAGATTTAAGCAATAATCCCTTTTATTTTAGTGGTGGTATGTGTCTACTAGAGAGTTTCTCCATAAAAGTAGAAAGTGTCCATTGCTTGGAAATCACTTTTTCTTCTGCTATGCATGACCTTATTGTTGAGAGTACTAATGGTGATGATGTTGAAACTAGTCATAGGTACATACACGAGGATACCTTAGATGAAGTTGACTTGAGTGATACCTTTCTCTACTCTCTATTTACTTTTGATGATATACATTCCATTATAGAGAGTATATCTTGTAGTTTGGGTGAAGCCTATGGGGAATGGGAGTGTTGTCTAGACCCGAGTCTATACCCATTCTTTCCATTTGACCCTAATGCAAAATATGGAAATGGTGATATTGGTGCACCCAACTTGTAGTTTAGTCTACATGACAAACAAAGTCTCATTCCTAAAAACCCAAGAGCAAAAGTGTCATTGTCTCCTTAAGGTAATTCTTCTAAATGCGCATCCTTGCTTGACACACTTGTGCTTAAGTTGAGTGAATCCTAACTTATGGATGCCAAGTTATCTATTTGTTTGAAAGGAAGAATTTGTATGTGTAAAAATCTTTAACTTTATCCATGTATGCCTTTACACTTGATTTCTTTCTATACTACCTCTTTTCTTATGATGACATCCATGCTAGTCTTGGAGTTATTCTATATAGAGGTAGGGAATTAGTTGGATGGTCCACTTATTTGAGTGATAGTGTCATATGGGTCTTGTGGACCTTAGAACTAATTGAAGAACCACCCTTGGTGTGGTCTCTTGAAGAGGTAACGAAACAATTATGTCTTATGGATCATAAGATAGAGGTAATTCTACCTTTGGGATCATGTGATGCCATTAGAAACTTTGTAGTTTCCTTATCTCTTGGTGATTTCCATAACCAAATCCTTTGTGCATTTTTCATTGATTTTTTAATATTCAATTCAAAGGATCCTTGGTTATATTTTAAGTATATCCAATCTTGGCATGATGAAATGATTGTTTATACTAGTCCTAACCCTCATGCCATGAGAAATTTGTGTTCACTTGTCCTTTCTTTGATTTTGCAAGGTATGGATTCAAGGTCGAATCCTTTTTAACAAGGGGAGGATGATACTATCCAAATGGACAGCATAGATTTTGATGACATCATTAGAGGTCAACACTTGAAGACTCAAGCTTTGGTCACCTCAATGACACAAGAGCATGCATAGAGGACCCATTTTGAGCACACCATAAAGCAATTCCATGTGTGGAAGGTTGCTTAGGGCTTGTCTTTGATTCCTTCTCGAGAGTACACATGTTAAAATGTGAAGAAGAGTCTTAACCCTCCAAACACTCCATGGCCTCTCTTTCATTAAGGTTCTTTTAGGGATTGCACATGTCGAAGTGTGAAAAAGAGTCTTAACACTCCAAACATACCATATCTGCCCCTCTCATTAAGGGCATTTTGGTAACTTCCTTTGTAATAGATTATAAATAGACTCTTTTAGGTTTATTTTACTTGGTTGATTATGGATATTTGAAAGACATTGAAAGACTTCTTATCTATTTGAGAGTGTAGTGTAGGGCTTAGAAAACACGGTATTGATCCTCACTTTGAATGGATGGTTGTAAGGTGGATCTAATCCCCTTTGCGATCACTGTAAGGTCTTGGTGTTTGGATTTACATGTTTTAGGGGTCCTTGGGTTCGATACACACTTAGGTTCTTATTTCTTTGTGGATTCTTATGTCAATTCATCTATCTTTACTTTTCTTGTTATATTGAATTTGAATTTTGTCTTAGTTTTCTTGCTTATTTTTTTCTTCCATTCGTTAGTCTGTTTCTCATTTAGGTCATTCTTGTATTATTCTTCCTGTGTCTTACAAGGGTTATTGATTTACTTGTTGATGCAATTAGAGGGTGTTTCTTTAAGTGGGCCTGGTTTTTCTCCAACTTTAGGTATTATACCTTAGTCTATGTCAAAGTCTGCATATGGTGTTCTTCAAGTTTTATGTGTGGATCCTCTAGTTGTACCGACATCAACTTATTGTACTCCACAGACTCTAAATTTTATTCCTCTTTTTGTGCCGACATCTGAGTATGGTAATCTAAAATCCGGCTTTTAACCTTCCCCTATACTACCTCCTCAGGATCTTAGCCAACTAGATTTATTTTGCCTCCTATTAATATGAGTACAGTTATGTCTTTTGAGGATCAAAAGTGGTTTGAGAGATTCACTCATTTGTGTCATCCTAGGTTCAGTGGTGTTGTAGGTGAGGATGCCTATAAGTTTTTGATTGTCTATCATGAGATATTGCTTAACCTTGGTTTGCTTGAGTCGCATGGGTTTTCTCATACTACTTATCAATTGACAGATACAGCTAGAGATTGGTGGACGTCACTTATTAGTTATAGACCTCTTGATTCTCTAGAGATAACTTGGGATTAGTTTGTTGAGGCTTTTTTGGATCGGTTTGTTTCATAAAGTTTAAGGGATCAGATGAGAGATGAGTTTGATCACTTAGATCAGGGCTCCATAACTATTACAAAGTATATGGCATAATTTCTTGCTTTGTCCAGATATTTTTTTACCAGTATTTCCATCGAGTCTAAGAAGATTTAGAAGATTGTGAAGGGGTTAGATGCTTCTCTCTAGCTAGCTATGACTCAGATGGTAGTATATGGGGCATCATTTTAGAGTATAGTAGATCATGCTAAGCTGTCTGAGTCTATTTTTTGATGGTTTTAGGGGGCACCAAAAGGGTGCGCTATCAGAGCAAGTTTAGAGGTTACATTCCTCGAGGTAGAGATTCTAGAGGCTTTCGTGGATTTTATGGTAGACCAGTGCATGGATATTTGCGAATTTTAGTTAGTTGGTCTTTTATTTCAATAGCTTTTGGAGGCCGTTCTAGCTCAGTCGTACCTCTTCCTATTGAGTTGGGCCATAGAGGTTTTTTTGTGTGTGATGACATTATCCATTTGGCCAAGGTCTATCCTCGACATGTTATCAGGGATACTCTAATATCAGTTGTCAGAGGTAGAGGTTATATTAGAGGTGCATGAGGTAGCGGTAGTAATGCCCATGGTAGTGGTCACGGGGCTACTCAGTCAGGTGGTAGTCATAGACAGTGCTATTCTATACCCGCCAGACCATAATCATAGACTTCTGACACTATTATCACAGGTATCTTCTTTGGTTTTTTGGATTTGCATCTGTGTTATTTGAGTTGGGTTCAAATTTCTCTTATGTGTCTTTATATTTTACTTTGGGTTTTTATTCTACTAGTGCGCCTCTTGTGATGCATATCCATGTATGTACCCATATAAAAGACTCTTTAGAAGTGGATCAGGTGTACCAATCTTATGTTGTGATTTTTTTCGGGGGTGAGACTTGGGTAGATTTGATTGTCCTAGATATGTTAGATTTTGATGTCATATTAGGTATTAATTAATAGCTCCTTATTATGGTGTTCTAGACTATTTTGCTAAGACTGTGACATTAGCTTCACCGGGTATGCTAAGGATATCATAGAAGGGTAAGGTTTATTCCGGTCCAAGAGAGTTATATCTTTCTTTCATGCTCGTCACTTGGTTGAGAGGGGATGTTTGTCTTATCTAGCTCATATTCATGATACTAGTGTTTCTTCACCTCCTTTCTTGGATTTTGTTTGTATTGTATGTGAGTTCAAGGACGTTTTCCCATTATTTTGACTGGTATGCTTTTGGATCATGATATTGTATTTGGTATTGATGTTAAGTTGGGCTCAAAGCATATTTCTATTTCTCCTCATAGAATGTCCTAAATAGAGTTGAAAAAATTTAAGGACCAGTTGTAAGAGTGATTGGATAAGGGATTTATCTGACCTAGTATATCACCTTGGGGTGTGCCTATCTTGTCTATGAAGAAAATGATAGGTCAATGTGTATGTGTATTGATTATAGGCAGTTGAACACGGTGACGGTTAAGAATAAGTATCATCTTTCTCGTATTGATGAGTTATTCCACTAGCTTCTGGGTGCTTTAGTGTTTTTGAAGATTAATTTAAGATCCAGGTATAACCAATTGAGGGTTAGAGCTTAGGATATTTCGAAGATGACTTGTTGGACTAGGTACGGTCATTATGAGTTCTTGGTCATGTCTTTTGGGTTGACTAACACCCCAGTTGCATTCAAGGAGTTGATGAATTAGGTATTTGAAATGTATCTCGACTCCTTTGTCATTGTATGTATAGATTATATATTGGTTTATTCCAGTAGTGAGGCTGACCATGATGAGTATTTGCGAATTGTACTTCAGAGATTGAGGGATGAGAAGTTATATGCTAAGTTCTCTAAGTGTCAGTTTTAGTTAGAGTTTGTTTCTTTCTTAGGTCATGTGATGGCTAACAATGGTATGATGATCGATCTGAACCAGATTAATGCGATTCAAGATTGGGATAGTGTAATACCCCTAGTTTCTTGACTCTGAAATTTCTGGAGTGTTAACAACACTGCTATGGTTATGACTTAGGTGATGAGTCATTATCACTCATCATGAGTCATTAGGTGAGACTTGTTGTCTCACCAGTGAGTGGCTCAGGTTAAGCTCCCTTGATAACAAGTCCATGGTACGATCCATTACATCACATAATGAGTCGTTGGGAGTGACTCATTGTCATAACAATGAGGGGTCAGGATTTGGACACTCAGGTAACGAGTATAGGTAATGACTCATGGTCAATCATCATGAGTCATTACCTGAGTCGTGATGGCTGGGCCTAGAATTTCCTACATATTTTAATTAAGGTTATTTTTTTCTTTTCCTCCCTTCACACTTATTTCCCATGACCTAAAAAAACTAAGGACCCTATTATCCTCAATTACTCAAATCAAAACCTACTCTTTTCATCTGTAACTTCTAAAGCAAGAACACTAGGGTTTTGCAAAAGATTCAACACCTAGGGTCCAAACTTTGGATTTTCTTCCAAATTCCTTGGTGTTTTTGACATTTCTCTCATAACTTACTTGAATTGTGTACTATGGAATGTGTTTTAATCATTGTTCATGTGATTTAACTATTGTGTTTGAAATTGGGTTAAGGAAGTTTTGATGAATATCACTTGAATTATATTTCCCATGGTTTACATGTATTGTGTATGCTTAAATTGATGATTTTTGGGACTAAATGGGTGTATTATTATGGAATTTGGAATGGGGAACACGAGTTTCCCCAAATTACTGGATTTTGGATTGGTAATGGCATTAACCTCAACTCACCATTATGACTTTAGTTTTAAACATGGAATTTGCATGGCTTAACTAACTTTTGAAACTGTTGCATTACATTAATGGACAAATGGACAAAAATAGATTTGAAAGGCCTTGGTGGCCATGGTTTGGATTTCTATATGCAACTTAGAAGTCAATTGGTTAATTAGATGGATTGGCATGATATATTCACTTTCAAGGATAGTTGGTATAAACATACCATAATAGTAAATACCTTAATAAATAACTCCCAGGTTACCGATTGTGATTATGTGCAAATTCTTTAATTTAGGCTTAAAGGGGGTTGTGTAAATCGTTGTGAAGGTGGAGATCCAGGGGAACCAATATTGGAAACCATGTTTGCCGTCATAGGGATATGACCACATGGATGGTTTATACATTATATATTTTTGGAATATCTAGAGCCTTGGGGTTTGTAGCCCTTCCTTTAGAGTTTCTTGGTTTGTGTGGCTAACACGCAGTAGGGCCCTTTCAGCAGGGAAGCTAAACTCATATAGCCCATAGGTGCCCTTAGGATGGATAGAGCTACACTGTCCAGGTTAATATTTTAAAATCTCATGTTCATGGCCCTTGTCCCTACCCTAATATCCTAAATATATATATATATATATATATATATATGAATATGTGCATGTAGTTTTGATTGATTTTGGAAATGGCATTATTTTATCTCTTTCCCTGAGTTATATGCAATTTCTTATCCCACTGAACATCCTAGGATGCTATTACTCCTATTCAACGTTAGGTGATGCAATTGTCAATTGAGTTTTTATGAAGTGGTGAGCTTCCATCTTTCAGAAAGCCTTATCATTTCATTAGGTTTCTTTTTAAATTTTGGGAATTGTGAACTCTTTTATGTCATGGTTGTTGGCATGTCCCAACCTAGATTGGTATTTTGTTTTTTAGAGGATTTTATGGACAAATGTGGGTTGGATATTTGTTTTCAACTCTTAGTTTACAATTGATTATCTATCCTTTATTTTACTATTTGGTTGGCTTCCACTGTATTCTTTTAATATGATCTAGATGTTAGTTTAAAGGGGTGGTCTCTGGCTCACAGTGGGCCTGAGATACCCATTATGACTAGGCCCTAGTTTAGGCTATGACAACTTCGTATCGAATCACGGTTTAAGGTCGTTAGGTGTCCATAAAGTCGTGTCAAGTAGAGTCCCTTTTTATGGGTGTATAGAATGCCACACTTATAAAAGGGAGGCTACAAGGCATTTAGGAACGTTTCCCTTTCTTGTATTTTACTTTGGGCTATAGAGTTTAGTGTCATAAATCTCCTCTAATTACTGATTTATTCGCATTTCAGGTCATGCATTATCAAAGATTTGATTTTCATAAAAAATCTATTAGAACCTCTCTTTTACCTGGGGAAAATATAGAGAGAACTCATCTTGCTTATGAAGTGTAGATCCAGTCTAGGGTCCTTGCACTTGATTGTACCACTCTACTTAGGGTTCCACCAGTCCCCACTAGTCCTTACCCGAAAGGTGATACTCATTCTCAGTCACCTCAGGGAGATATCTCTAATGCAGAGTTCCATTAGTTTATTCATCTGCTTACTCAGTTAGTTGCCTCTCAGTCTTGTCAGTCTGGTCCTGTTGGTTCTGTTGTGAGTTCATCTGAGGTCATATAAGTTGGCTAGTTTATGAGGTTAAATCCCCCAACCTTTACAGGCCCTAAGGTTTACAAGGATTCTCAAGGGTTTATTAATGAAATTGAGAAGATCTCTATGGTTATGCATGCCACTGATCCTGAAGGTGTATAGTTTGTTGCATATTAGTTGAAATATTTGGCTTATCAGTTGTATGAGGAGTGGGAACAGTTGAGAGGTAAGGGTGCTGAGCCAGCAAGATGGGATGGGTTCTTAGGTGCTTTCTTGATTGCTTCTTTCCTCAGCGATTGAGGGAGGCAAAGGCTGAAGAATTTGTGAACTTAAAGTAAGGTAAGATGAGTGTGAAGGAGTCTGTATTGAAGTTCCATTAGTTGTATTGTTATGATCCAGAGTTGGTATCTAGTATGAGGGCTAGAATGACAAAGTGTACTTCTGGTTTGCCCCCTGACTTGGTGTTGAAGTGTAAGGCTGCAATGTTGAACAATGATATAGACATCTCCAAGTTGGTGGTTTATATGCAATAGGTTGAAGATGAGAAAAAAAGTAGATATGGGAGAGATGTAGAATAAGAAGTTCAAATATTAAGAGCAGGGTGCAATCAATAGAACAGTGGGAAAGATGGTATACAATGGACCAAGAAGAGGAACTAGGGAAGCTCTAACTCCTATTCTTCAGCTAGTGCTCCATATCCTAAGTAATCTGGTGATCGTTATTTTTAGGCTAACAGTGGTCCTAAGGCACAGGGTGCCCAGTCTCAGGCTAGTAGAGTTTAGTTAGCCTCACCTTATAATCCTTGTTAATTTTATGGACAACTTAACCATGGTTATTGTGAGGAGGGGAGGAACTTTTGTTTTAATTATGGCCATCCTGGTCATATGCAGAGATATTGTCCTGTGGCTAAGGTTGGCACTAGATCTAATAATGTCTTGGTCGCGACTCCTTTGGCTCCTGCACCTAAGTTCACTTTTTTTGGTACCAACATTGTCCAAAATTATCTCTATGCACTTACTACTCGTTAGGAATTTGAGGCTTCTACAGATATTGTTACTGGTATATTACAACTATTTTCTCGTGATGTTTATTATTTGCTTGATCTGGGTTCTACCATATCCTATGTGACCCCTTACATGGCTGTACATTTTTGGTTTAGTCTTGAAAATATTTTTGACCCCTTCTTTGTGTCTACTCTGGTGGGTAAGTCCATTACTACTAAAAAAACCTATTGGGGTGTTGCGTTATCTATCCTTCATAGAGAGACATTGGTGGATTTGATAGAATTGGATATAGTGGATTTTGATGTTATCTTGGGGATAGATTATCCTCATTCGTACTATGTTTCTCTGGATTGTAGGACCCGAAGGGTCAGGTTTTACTTTCCTAATAAACTAGTATTAGAATATGAGGGGAGTTACTTAGTTCCTAAAGGGAGGTTATATTTCCTATCTTAGAGCTCAGAAGTTTATATCCAAAGGGTGTCTGCTCATCTAGTTTGGGTTAAGGATTCTAATTTTGAGGGTCCCTCTTTTCAATCTGTCCTTTTGGTTAATGAATTTCCTGAAGTCTTTCCTGATGATATTCTTAAAATTTCTCTCGATGGGGAGATAGATTTTGGGATCGATCTTCTATTGGATACCCATCCCATTTATATTCCTTCTTATAGGATGGCTCCAGCTGAGCTAAAGGAGATAAAGAAGCAATCAAAAGATCTTCTTGATAAAGGGTTCATTCATCCTAGTGTGTCTCCGTGGGGTGCTTTTTTCTTTTCATGCCAAAAAAAGATGGGTCCCTCCAGATATGTATAGACTATTGTCAGCTAAATACGGTTATAGTTAAGAACAAGTACTCCCCTACCTAGGATTAATGAACTTTTCAATCAGTTTCAAGATGCGAGATGTTTCTCTAAGATTGATCTCCGTTCGGTCTATCATCAGTTGAAAATTAGGAAGGTTGATATCCCTAAAACTACTTTTCAAACCCAGTATAGTCACTATGAATTCTTAGTTATGTCCTTTGGGTTGACTAATTCTCCCACTGCCTTCATAGATCTTATGAATTAGATTTTTAGGAAATTTTTGAATTTGTTTGTTATAGTCTTCATTGATGACATCTTGGTGTACTCGAAGAGTGAGGAGGATCAAGCTAATTACATTCGAATTGTGTTGCAGACTCTTAAGGATTAGAAGTTGTATGTTAAATGTTTTCTAAGTTTGAATTTTTGCTAAGTGCTATGACTTTTCTTGGGCATCTTGTTTCTAGTGAAGGGATTAAGGTGGATCTGCAAAAAGTTAAGGCAGTTAAGAAATGTCCTAGACCCCCGACTCCAACTGACATTAGGAGCTTCTTGGGCTTGGATGGGTATTATAGGAGGTTTGTGGAGAGTTTCTTTTCTATTATTTCTTTAATGACGAAGTTAACTCATAGAAAGGTTAAGTTCTTATGGTCTGATGCTTATGAGGGTAGTTTAAGAAGTTGAAGGATAAGTTGACTTCTACACCAATTTTGATCCTTCCCGAGGGTACTAATGGATTTGTGGTATATTGTGACGTGTCCTATGTAGGACTGAGTTGTGTTTTGATGAAATATTGTAAGGTTGTGTCTTATGCTTACAAGTATCTTAAAGTTTATGAGAGGAACTATCCTATTCATGATCTAGATTTGTCGGTCATGGTCTTTGCTTTGAAAATTTTGCAACCTTACCTATATAGGGTACACATGGATATTTATTTAGATCATAAGAGCATACAGTAAGTGCTTACTCAAAAGAGTTGAATCTCAAGCAGAGGATGTAACTTGAACTACTTAAGGATTACGATACGATCCTTTACTACCATCCAAGTAAAGCTAATGTTGTTGTAGATTCTTTTAGTAGGTTGTCTATGGTAAGCTTATCTCATGGGGATGAGGAGAAAAGAGGATTAGTGAAAGATATTCACAGGTTGGCTAATTTAAGAGTTTATCTCTTGGACTCTGAGGATAGGGGAGTGATTTTTCAAGAAGTGGTTAAATTATCTCTTGGCGTTGATCTGAAGGAGAAGAAGGCTTTAGATCACATATTGATGTAGATTAAGGATGATGTGGGTCAGCAAAAGGTCATGACATTTGAGATTAGGGCGGATGGCATTTTGAGGTACCAAGGAAGATTATGTGTTCCTAATGTTGATGGGCTGAGGGAAAGGATTTTGACTGAGGCTCATGAGTCTAGATATACAGTTCATTTGGGTTCTACTAAGATGTACCATAACTTGAAGGAAATCTACTGGTGGAACAATATGAAGGGACATGGAAAATTTTGTTGCTAAGTGTATGGTTTGTCAGCAAGTCAAGATTAAGCACTTGAGGCCAGTGGTATGTCTCAAGAGATAGAGTTTTCTATATGGAAGTGGGATATGAATAATATAGATTGTATTATGGGTCTTTCGTGGTCTCACAATCAACATGATTTGATTTGAGTCATTCTAGATAGGATGACTAAGTCTTCTCACTTCTTGCCTGTGAGGACTAACTACTCAGGAGAGGATTATGCCAAGATGTTCATTCAGAAGATTGTTAAGCTGAATGGAGCACCTGTGTCTATCATTTTAGGCTGAGGTACATAATTTTCTTCTCACTTTTGGCATTTGTTTCAGAAGGGTTTGGGTACTCGAGTGAACCTTAGCACCGCTTTCCACCCTCAGATGGATGGACAAGATAAATGGACCATTCTAACTTTGGAGGATATGCTAAGGTCCTGTGTGAGTTATTTTTAAAGTAACTGTGTTGATCATTTACCTCTTATTGAGTTTGCTTACAATAACAGTTACTATTTTTGCACTCAGATGGTTCCTTTTGAGGCTTTTTATAGTAGGAGGTGTAGGTCTCCTATTGGGTGGTTTAAGGTAGGTGAGACTAGGTTATTTGGTCTTTCCTTGGTTCACAAAGCCATGGAGAAGGTGAAAGTGATTAGAGAAAGACTTAAGACTACTTAGAGTTGCCAAAAGTCCTATATGGATATAACACAGAGGGATCTGGAGTTTGAAGTAAATGATTGGGTATTCTTGAAGTTATCTCCTATGAAAGGAGTCATGAGGTTTGGGAAGAAGGGGAAGATCAGTCTTTGTTATGTTGGCTCGTATCAAATTATGAGGTGAATAGGGGAGTCGCATATGATTTAGAAAAATCATGATTGAAATATTGGATAGAAAAATTTATTGGTTGAGGATAAAGGATATAGCCTCGTTGAAGGTTCTTTGGAGAAATCAAAAGATAGAACAGGCTACATGGAAATTGAGGAAGATATGAAGGACAAATACCCATTCTTATTCCCTGCATTGGATGAAAATACTTGAGGTATGATATCCAGTCTCATTCTTGTGGCATTTTAAATTTTGTCCTTGGTTTCTGTTGGCATTCTTTTTTTTCATTCTAAGGGTGCCTTAATTTCTTATTCGGGGGTGAATGATCCTGGGGGGAGGGGTATTATAATACCCCTAGTTTATAGACTCTGAAATTTTTGGAGTGTTGACAACACTGTCATGGCTACGACTCAGGTAACGAGTTGTCATCACACATCACAAGTCATTAGGCGATACTCATTGTTTCATCAGTGAGTGGCTCAAGTTGAGGTCCCTTGATTATGAGTCCATGGTATGGCTTGTTACATCATGTAATGAGTCGTTGTGAGTGACTTGTTGTCATACCAATGAAGGGTTAGGATTTGTACCCTCAGGTAATGAGTCCAGGCAATGACTCGTGGTCTGTCGTCATGAGTCGTTACGTGAGTCATGACGGCTAGGCCCAAAAATTCCTGCATGTTTTAATTAAGGTTATTTTTGTATTTTCGTCCCTTCACACTTATTTCCCATGAACTAAACACACTAAGGGACCCTATTATCCTCAAGTACTCAAATCAAAACCTACTCTCTTCATCTTTAACTTCCAAATCAACAACGCTAGGGTGTTACAAGACTCAACACCTAGGCTCCAAACTTTGGATTTTCTTCCGAATTACTTATTGTTTCAAACATGTCTCTCATCCCTAACTAGAATTTTATACTATGTCATGTGTTTTAACCATTGTTTATATGATTTAATTGTTGGTTTTGAAATTTGGTTTAGGGATTTTTGAAGAATATCACTTCAATTATATTTCCCATGGTTTACGTGTCTTGTGTATACTTAAATTGATTATTTTTCAGACTGAATGAGTACATTATTGTCTCATTTGGAATTGGGAACATGGGTTTCCCCAAATTAATGAATTTTTACTTGGTAATAGAATTAACCTAACCCACATTCATTACTTTTATTTTAAACATGGAATTTGCATGGTTTAACTCACTTATGAAACTATTGCATTACACTAATAGACAAATGGACAAAAATGGATTTGAAAGGCCTTGGTGGCCATGGTTTGGATTTCTTAATGGAACTTGGGAGTCAATTAGTTAATTGAAATAGATTGACATGATATATTAGCTTGCAAGCATATTTGGTAGGATGATACCATAATAGTAAATGCCTTAATAAATGACTCCCAAGTTAATAGTTGGGATTATGTGAAAATTGTTTAATTTGAAATTAAAGGAGGTTATGTAGCTCGCTGTAAAGGTGGAGTCCCGGGAAACCGATACTGGAAACCACGTTTGCCAGCGTAGGGGTCTATATGATCATATTCATGGTTAACACATTATATATTTTTGGAATACCTAGAGCCTTGGTGTCTTTAGCCTTTCCTTTGGATTTTCTTAATTCGTGCGGCTAACACACACTAGGGCCCTTTCAGAAGGGAATCTGAACCCATACAATACATGGGTGACTTTACTATATATATATCTATACAGTCTAGGTTAATATTTTAAAATCCCATGTTCATGGCCCTTATCCCTAACCCGACATCCTATATATATGTATATGAATATGTGCATTCATCTTTGATTGATTTCTGAAATGGCATTACTTTATCACTTTCCCTAAGTTACATGCCAGTGCTTATCCCACTAATCATCCTAGGATGTTACATCATTTCATGATGTAGGTCCCAAAGACTTTTATGTTACCCTGGGATTATCTGTTGAGTAGTTGTGAAGTTATGAACATCCATCTTTCGAAAACACTTATTATTTTATTAGGTTTCTTTACAAATTTTGGGAATTGTGAATTCTCTTATGGCATGGTCAAGAGCATGTCCCAACCTAGATTGGTATTATAGTGTTTGAGGCTTTTATGGACAAGTGTGGGTTGAATATTTATTTTTGAATCTTAGTTTACATTTGAATATCTATCCTTGTTATTACTATTTAGTTGGCTTCCAATGTATTCTTTTCATGTGATCTGGATGTTAGTATAAGAGGGCAGTCTCCAGATCAAGGTGGGCCTGAGATACACATAACAACCAGACCCTAGTTTGGGTCAGGACAGATAGTCCTACTTCTCCTATTGATGTTTGGACTTTTGTTGGTTTAGTAGGTTCTATCGTCGTTTTGTTGAGGGATTTTCATTAATCACATCTCCATTGACGAAGTTGACTCAAAAGAAGATTTTCAATCAATGGCCTGATGTTTGTGAAGCAAGCTTTCAAAAGCTCAAGGATTTGTTGACATTAGCTCATATATTGACTTTACCTAAGGAAGGCATGGGGTTTACCATATTTTGTGATGCTTTATGTTTTTATTGATGTAGGAAGGCAAAGTGATTGCGCAGATTTCTCGTCTACTGAAGCCCCTTGAGTGGATGTACCATACCCATGATATAGAGTTATGCGTAATTCTTTTTGCTTTGAAGATATGGAGGCACTACTTGTATAGAGTCCATTATGAGATTTTCTCATATCATCATAGCCATCAGTATGTCTTCACCCAGTGGGATCCTAATATAAGGTGACGTCATTAGCTTGAGTTGATTAAGGATTATGACTTGACTATTGTCTATTATCTTAGCAAGGCTAATGTATTTAGAGATGCCTTGAGCTGAAAGTCGACCAGCATGAGTAACTTGGTTCATCTTTTGACCCAGGAGAGGCCTTTGGCCTTAGAGGCTTAGTATTTTTCTAACCAGATGGCTAAGATTGATATGTCAACACTTGGGGTGTGTTGTGGCATTTATTGAGGCTAGGTATTTATTGACGATGAAGATTTAGGCTCACCAGTTCAATGATATTGGGTTGAGAGTGATTTTAGATAAGGTGTTGAGCGGTGAGTCTATGGAAGCCTCGCTTGATCCAGGTGGAGTTTGGAGTATTGGAGGCCGAGTTTGTGTTCCTAGAGTAGGTGATTGGAATAGATTAATTTTGGAGAAGGCTCATTGTTTCAGGCATTCCATCCATCCAGGAGTAACTAGGATGTATCCTGACTTTAGAAAGCATTACTAGTAGAGCAGTATGAAGAATGATGTAGTAGATTTTGTAGCTCATTTCCTATGTTGCTAGCAAATAAAATCCAAGCATTTGAGACCTGGTGGTGTGCATCAGAGGTTACACATTCTTGACTAGAAATGGGTATGGGTCATTATGGACTTCATGACCGGGTTGACTCATACATCTTGTGCTTATTATAATGTTTGGGTCATCATGGATCGATTGACCAAGTCTACTCATTTCTTTCCGATTTAGGTGTATTTCAAGGCTAAGATGTTGGCTCGTATCTATTTTTGTGAGATAGTTTGCCTTCATGGTGTGCCAGCTTCTATCGTCTCAGATCGAGGTTCAGTGTTCACACCTCACTTTTGGAAGACTTTTCAAGAGGAGTTGAATACCTGGGTTGATCTTAGTACAACATTTCATCCCTAAATCAATGGTCAGTTAAAGTAGACTATTCAAGTTTTGGAGGATATGTTCTCACTTGTGTGATGGACTTTGGTGGTCAGTGGAAGCAACATCTAGCTTTGGCCGAGTTTTCATATAATAATAACTACCTTTCTAGTATTGAGATGGCTCTTTTTGAGGCTTTGTATGGTAGGAATTATTGCTCTCCATTTTGTTGGTTCAAGGTTCCTGAGATTAGATCTCGAGGTACAGACTTTGTGAGTGTTTGGATAAAGTTTGAATCATCAAAGATAGACTTCAACTGGCTCAGAGTAGGCATAAGTGCTATGTGGATTGTAGGCCTCGTGCCTTGAGATTGAATGTTGTCAATCAGATCTTCCTTCATATGTCACCCATGAAGGGTGTGATGAGTTTTGTAAAGAGGGGTAAGCTTAGACCCAAGTATATTTAACCTTTTGAGATTCTTTGGACTATTGGGGATGTGGCTTATGAGTTAGCATTGCTACCAGATTTATCAACTGTTCATCTAATTTTTTATGTTTCCATGCTTTGGCATTACATTCTAGATGAGTCTCAGTCATTCATTTGGACTCAATGCAGTTAGATGAGAGATTGTTTTATGTTGAGGAGCCTATGTCTGTCTTAGCTAGGGATGTGAGACGATTGCATTCTAGAGATATTCTAGTGGTTAAGGTCCAGTGGAGACATCGACATATAGATGAGCCTACTTTGGATATCGAGTCCGATATGCATGGTAGGTATCCTCAGCTTTTATCCGATTCATTTACTTCCCTTGCCTTTAGTTCGAGGATGAACTAGATTCTTAGTGGTGGATGATGTACTTGTTAGCCTCTAAAGTTCATATTTTAATAATGACATACTAACAAGTGAATCCTTGCAGGCTATTAAAGACCACTGATGAAGGAAGTCGGCTCTAGAAAAGGAAGGACATTCAATGGAAAAAACATTACAATATTCTAACAAGCATGGCGGATAAATCAAACATGCTAAAAAGAAAGAAGAATAATCATCCCAAAATCATGGAAGAACAGGAATAATGGTAGAACAAGATCAATCAAAGAATCAATCAAGATCTAAAAAGAAGAAGGAAGGACACAATCATCACATAAGACATCGAGACTAAAAAGAAAGAAAGATCACAGACATATCTAATATGGACGTGATTCAAAGTCGTATATGGACATATCAAATGGCTATATTCCTCAATTAAGGAATCAATCTAAGTCCTTGATTGAGAATAAATATCTTAGGTTTCCTTATGAAGAATAACAGTCGAAGACTATAAAAGAAGAAGACCGAAGAAAGACACTACTCGTGCAACTTCAAAGAGAAAATTCAAAGTGTCTCATTCCTAGTCTTGCAAAGCTCTGTAACATTAGTTTACAATTGTTATATAAATATTAGGATAGATTCATATTTGTAATATCAACTGAAGCTGTGTCACAAGATCTGAAGAGCAAAATAAGTCTTCAGAACTTGTTTCCTATCATTGTACTCGAATTAAATCTTCAACGACCTAAAGGAAACTTGAAACCTAAGGGGACTGGATGTAGGCACTGAATTGGTGTGCCGAACTAGGATAAATCTTTGTGTTGTTTACTTTATTTTTTATTATCTATATGCTTAATGGTTTAAGTTTAATCTATTTGTGAAGTGTTTTGATCTGCAGGCGAGTCGACTATGAGGAGTCAGTAAGTTGACTCACAGAAGAAAATTTTAATTCACCCCTCTTTCTTGAATTTCAATTGGTATCAGAGTAGGTCTCATAAATAGCATTTCCTAACCAAAAGTGAGAAAAGATTAAATGGCCAATTACAAAATTCCTGGTGCTCTTCTCCAGGATGGTCACTCCTCCACAAGGCCACCACACTTCAATGGACAACACTACTCATACTAGAAAAACAGATTCACTATCTTTGTCAAATCAAATGACTACCAAGCCTGGGTTACTATAAAAAGGGGTCCTAAGCCAATTCCAGGGCCTAAGGAAAAACAAAAGGACAAGGATAAAGAATCTAGTAGTAATGATATGGAAAATCTTGAAAATTTTGATATCACCAAAGAACAACAGGAGGCAATCCAAACTAACACACGTGCTATAAATTTTAATTTTGTGTGCAGTTAGTAGAGAATAATACAACAAGATATCAACATGTGAGACAACAAAATAAATGTGGGACAAACTAGAAGTAACCCATGAAGGAACCTCCAAAGTCAAGAAATAAAAAATTGCTGCTCTTGTAAATGAATATGAGCTATTCAAAATGGAGAAGAATAATGACAGTGAATCAATGTTCACTAGATTCAGTAAAATTATCTATGAACTAAAATCACTGGTGATGATCTATCCTCACAGCCTTTAAGTCCAGAAACTGGTCCGAGGTTTCCCAAATACTTGGGAAACCAAGGCTGCTATTCCGGAAGATAAAAATATTCACAATATGACATATGACAAACTACAAGGTAACCTTATCGCATACTAGAAAATTTTTATCAAGGTTTCACATAGATGAAAAAAGGAAAATAGTAGCATTCAACACTGCTCTAATTAAAGAGGAGGACATTATGGAAGATGCTAATGGCAAAGGAATTAGCCTCATCAACCGTAGTGTAAGGCAGATCATGAGGAAGGAGGCAAAAATAATGACTCCACCAGAAATGATGATCTCTATTACTACTGTGGAAGGCTTGGATACTTCAAACAAAACTATCCAGAATTGAGACAATGATCGTCTAGAAAGAATCAAATTTGGAGCCTAGAGTGATAAAAAAGAAACTGAAGAAGAAGTAGAAGCTGCAAGTATTTGTTTCATGACAACAGGTGAATCTAGTGAGGTGAAACTACCCGATTGTTATAATTATAACACTCTTGAATTTAAATTAGATATGATTACTGACGAGCTTAAAAAATTATAGATGAATATACAAACTCACTCAAGAGAAGAAAAGTTGTGAAGCTCAAAATAAATGAAAAACTTGAACAGGAACGACGAAACTGGAAAATAGAAATTGAGGCATGCCAAATTAAAATTGACTTGCTTCATGAAGAGGTTGATGATGCAAAAATAAAATTAAACAATTTTAAGGCATCCCCAAGCCACATTTTCATAAGATTATACCCTTTTGAAAGATTTTCAAGTTCCTCATCAGGATTGTTTAAATCAGCTATGAACTATTTCTCCTGTTAAGGGCCCATTTGTTTCATCCATGGACAAAGAGGGAATAAATCCTATAGTTGTAGGCATAAGCCTAAAAGTATGTCGGTTTGGAAACCCAAATGAAGTATATCTAACCTGCAATGACCCAAGACCACTTGGGTACCTAAGTAGAATTAATCTTCTTATTTTGTAAGAACAAGTCCGCAAAATTTAGGAAGGGATTAATAGAAGATGTTTCAGAAATATAGCTGGAAAGAAAAAGGTCTCATCTTCTTGTACAAAGTAGACAAAAACTGTTAAATTCAGTGACAATGATAGAGGCAATGTCACCAGAGTCAACTATACCCCCTTAGAGTTGACTCTTCAAATAGATATAAAAGCAGAGGGCATTGATTTTAATAAAATCTTTGACAAGGTCAGAATTAAATACGAATTATCCCTATCTGTTGATACTCAAGAGATTTTCATGAAACAATCTCCAAAATTTGAAAATCTATTTTAAAACCTTTTTAAAAGGGAGGCAAATTCTCATTTTAAAAATATTTTTCTATTATCTTTGCTACATGTTTTGACACTATTCCTAATAATTCTAATATTTTTTGTGAGAATTTTTCCTATTATGATGAAAGCTTCATCTCATGAGCAATATACCTAACTCATGGCTTAGCAAGGAACAAACTTGAGTTAACTCTACAAGATGTATGATAACCATGCAATCCACATGAACTTCCATGCTATTGGTATGTGTTGCCAATATGATTATGCAATGAACATGATATTAAGATTGTGAAAGTACTTCCATGTGATATGAAATCCTTACCATGCAATACATTGTTGATAACCATGCTTAGTATGAGATCCCTACTTATGATATTATAAATTATGGACTCTACTCTTATGATCAAGTAAGTCATGTGTGTCAGTTTTCTTCCATTGAGTCCTGGGGGTACTTGTACCCAAAAACTATAGCTGTGTGCCTAGAGTTTGGCCAGTGGGTCGGATGATAATTAAACAAGTTGGGGTTTTGATCCGAATGAGACCAAAAACATTTCTTTGTTTGATTTGACGGATCCTTTTTACTCTTTTATTTACTTTACATGATTATTTATTTGGGGTAGTTACTTTATCATATAAGCAGTTCTCTTTGTTGAAACTTATGGCATTTCTTTCTCCTCGCTTGTCTTATTTACATACTTTACACAAATTATCACTTAGATAACTAATGATTAGAAATGATAAAATAATGTGTATTTGTTTATTAATTACTTCATCACATAGTTAACAATTAAGTTAAAATAAGAGACCTTTATTTGATCACGTAGAATCCCTACGTAAAATATAAATTCGGCCGAGAACCACCTTTACGGACCTCGAAAGGTGTCTAACACCTTTTTTTTGAGGTAATTTAAATCCTAATCCAAACTCTGGTGAACTAAGACAAAAAAATAAAATAGGTCCATAGTTGGCCTAGACCGGTGCCCTAACACACCTGAATTCGTTAGGTGGAAACTCTTCACACTCTTCCTCAAAATATCCCAAAAAGAGTAGTCAAGTTGAATCCCGCTTTCCGCAAGGAAAATGGGGCACTACAGAATGGTGACTCTGCTGGGGATCTTAGGTTCTAACCATCATGAGTTTGTGTTTTATGTAGGATTCCACTACTTTCTTTTTCTTATTATTCTATAATTACTTTGCTCCCATTCTGCTTTTATCTTATGATTAATCTATACACGATAGTCCCTTCTCTTTTTTCCTTTTATGTGTTATTCATACTCCTCCATGTCTACTTTTATTTTATTGGTTATGCGTCTTAATATTTATTTTCATATTGCTAAAGCATGCTATGGTATGTTTCTATATGTTATGTGTTACTACTTTATATAACTGGCATCTCACTGATACTTTCCTCCACTTAGAAGTCCTTTATTTTTTTTACAAACGGTTGCATGGTTGAACGGACGTTCTTTCCTAAAACACCCTTCAAGAAATGCCTTATGGATCGATCAATCAGCAGTGTGTTGACAACCAAAAGTTTTCCCACTCTCGAGTTGTCCACTCGATGGAACCATGTCATAAACCCACTCTTTCCCTTTAGGTCTTGGCTACATATTTCTTTTATTAAGGAATATGCGTCTCATTCAACGTAGGATGCTTTTTCATGCTTGACGAGTTGAATGTTATTATCATTCAAATTCCAAAGAGGATCACAACCTCAAAGGTAATCCCAATTATTTGTTATGTGTTGCATTTCTATGTATGATTTGACATCTTTCCCATTTTGTTGTTTCCGTTCTTACCTTAATCACTCCTTATATTTAGTGTTCCTCACTTTAGAGCTTTACTATTAAAATTTTTATCATGATAGAACCCTACAATACACTTTTAGAGCCTATTCAAAATCCTCTAATTCATCTCCACGTACTATTCAACTTCTACAACTCTCAAAATTTGGAACTACGCTTGACCTGATTCCCCTTTAAGAGGGACACGTATGCGCTCCTACGGAGTTTGGTCACTTTATAATCAAACACTCTCTTCCCCTCTCAAGGAGAACTGTAACTGGGGTAGAAATTTTTAGAGGACCTCAAAAATTCCAATGGGCATGGCATCGGCGTAAATGATAAACTGGGGCACAATTTTTGAGATGACCAAAAAAATTTCTACGAGCAGATTTTGGAATTCTTATAATGAGTTAGTTCTACATAGGGATAGAAATATTTGAGAGATCCTCAAAATGTTCTTGTCAGGAGGACAACGACTTATACGATGTTGTACCGTCTAAAGATATGTCACAATCAATGATTCAACAAAATTTTCTTACAAATTTGACTTATTTTCAAAGAATAACTTTTTACAGAAATGTATTTTTATTTACAACATTCATTTACTTCCTATATATCCAAGTGAAGGCTCGGACAAGACTCATCAATGAGACGACCCCCAAGAAGAAGACACTTCAGTAAAGGCGGAAGCATAACTAAACCTCCCCTTTTTACAAACTCATAATTTTTCTTTGTGTATAGGATTAACAGGTACAGATAGAAACAATCACTCCATTACTAGATGCCCAAACGGACAGTCCAACATCATGAAAACGAGTCCTCATAATTGACCCAGCAATACAATAGATACACTTTCTTATCTTATCTTTATCGTTATGGTTACTTTCACTACATTGTTCAGCCTACTCTACATATATATATATATATATGTCCGTGCTAACCATTTTATCTAGTTGAGCTAAAAGTGGCAAGACCAACAGGTACACATCTGATCCAACGTCATATCGAGAAACCAAACAACCTATCCAACGATACATCGAGTGGTTCAACAGCCGATCCAACATCATATCGAGAAGCCAAACAGCTAATCTAATGATACATCAATAGGTTCAACATCCAATCCAACATCATATCGAGAAGCCAAATAGTTGATCCAACGATACATCGAGAGGTTTAATATCCGATCGAACATCATATCGAGAAGCCAAATAGTTGATCCAACGATACATCGAGAGGTTTAATATCCGATCGAACATCATATCGAGAAGCTAAATAACTAATCCAGCAATACTTCGAGAGGTTCAACATCTGATCCAACGTCATATTGAGAAGACACACAGCTAATCCAATGATACATCGAGAGGTTCAACAGCCGATCCAATGTTATATCAAGAAGCCAAACAGCTGATCAAATGATACATCAAAAGGTTCAACATCCGATCAAACATCATATCAAGAAGCCAAAAAACTGATCCAACGTCACACCAAGAAGTCAAATAGTTGATTCAATGACATAACAGATACACTTTCTTTATTTCCACATTCACTTTAATTTTATCAACTGTTTATTTCTTACACATCTAACCTTTGTCATTTAGTACAATGTAAAGACGCAGGTAATAGAGAATGAATAATAAACAGGGATGATTTTTGTTTCTATTTTTGGAGTATTACCCCATCTGTGCATTATCGCCTAAACTAATCTTAAAACTCACCTACCTCAACGTCATCAAACTTCTCCATACGTCATTGTTCCAAATCCTATTCATTACCGTCTCGCTGACCCATGATACTATTGTTGATGTCCTATCCTTTATCATTAACATTCTTTACGAATATTATTCATTCCTAAATATAGAACTATAAATGGGCTGATTCTCGTAAAACCAAAGATATGTTGGCAACTTAAAATCGAACTCTCGACCACACCAATTTTAACCACCTCCTATTGTTTTAATTCTAATGAATCTTTCTCGGTCAGAAAAAATTTGCTACTACGTCAACTTTCGGTGCTTGATAATTCTTTTATCATTCCCAAGCAATCAAGGGGCAACTTTTGACACCCAATTTTGACCACCCGATACTCCTTTTAGGCTACTATTTTAGCAAAATTATTAATTTCAAATGTTAGAATTTTTTTACATATTATTCTTGTATCAAAAAATACTGACATGTCACCTTCATGATTTAAAAATGTACAAATTATTTTATTATCTTTTGGTATAATTTTTATAATTTTTAAAACTCAAACGCGACATTTACATTATTTTATTAAATTATTCGTAACTGTGTACACTCACATTTTTTGCAAATACACTGTTTAGTTTTCCATTATTTAGTATTATTTATTTATTTATTATTATTATTATTATCATTATTTGTTGTTATTATTATTATTATTATTTATTTATTTATTATTATTATTATTATTATTTATCTATTATTATTATTATTACTTATTATTATTATTACATTATCTACTATTATTAGCATTACTATTTTTATCCCTACTATTATTTAATAACAACTGATTTTAATTTATATTGCCTAATTTATTTAAATTCTATCCTTTATTTATTCAACATAAAAAAATTAGCCAATTTATTACAATTATAGCCCATTTTTATCCAATTTTTAAATCTTAATAAAATTCACAACCTTTAGATCTCAACCATCGATCAAAACTGATGTAACGGTTGGGATCAAAAGGCCCTTTTCTTTAATATTAAAAATCAAAAATCCTAACCGTAGACTCATTCCATGAAATCAGTCGTACACTACCCCCACTATCTCTGTCTATCTCTCCTCTTTCTTTCTTGAACTCACCATCCGTCGTCGTCCATCCGCCACCGGCGACTACCCACAGCCCAAACCCTCTCCCTCTCTTTATTATAGCCACCGGCGAACCCCTCTCCTCTATTCTTTTGTCCAATAGCTAAGCGTCATTGAACAGACGATAACCTCTGTACCACCAACAAGCCATGAAACCGATGAGATTAGCTAGCAAAACTACTAAAAACAACAACACCATCACCACCGCCAGCTAGTAGAATCTGCCTCCCTCTCTTCTCACTGTTCACGTACCCACCAGAATTGGCAACCGACAAGGTCTTTTGGAAAACCCGATAGTGATCCGGTTTGACTTCTCGGACCCCTAAATTGCCTATCTTGTTTTCTTTAGTTTATCTTGCATGCAAAAAAAAAATTAATCTCTTAGACCTAAGAATTGTAACTTCAAATTTGATTATTATGTGTTCATCTCTGGATTTGTTACATGTGCAAAGCCCTCAATTTTACTGATTGGAATTAACCCTAGTTCCATAACTCAATGTCTGATTTATGAAGCCTATTTTGCATTGTTAATGAACTAGTGCAACAATTAAAAATTTGATAATACTCTGTCCTAAATGAATTTCGGCGATCCTATATGATTTTGGGTTGTGTGCTTCTGTCTTTTGAATTTATGATGGTTTTATATAGTAAGTTGAATTGATTATTGCCTAAATTTATTTCAATAATTGGTTTTAGAAAACTGTGATTGCCCCAATTCGTACTCCCCTTTTATTTATGGTAAGCCTATGCTCGTTTATTTATTTCGATTGATAAATTAAAAGACTGATTGATTATCTTTCCTTTCCTCTATGTTGACCAATTTTTTTGTGGTACTGAGAATACTCTATTATCGATAATTATGGTAAACTCTATCTTTATAGGTAATGATTTGAATATTTTGATTTTTTTGTTTTTCTTCTCTCTCCACTCCTCTTATATTCCGGCTAATTCATATATTGCTTGTTTTTTCTTTACTTCTATTTATTTTGCTGATTTTATATGACACTATTTATATTTAAGGAGAATCCCTTTGATTGATGAAAAAATATAATTTTGATCCTTTCATCATGGTTATCATTGTGACCCCTCCACTATATAAACAATCTCTCTTCTCACTTAATGAAAATCTCTTCAATTTCAATCACTCTCTAAAATAAAAACTACTAGTTATTATAAGACGAAGAAAAAGATAATCTCAAGATATTTGGTTTCTCTCATTCCGACAAGGCATTCAACTCGCTTTACTATTGCAATCATACTGCTTTTCGTTCTTTATTAGTGGTTACGTCATTTAATGGTAAGTTCTCAAAATGATGTAATTTACATTCTTTGTGTCTGTTGACTGCATCACGTTGTGAAAGCCTTTAGAAAGCATGTCTATAGGAATATTTTGATGTTTGTTATTATATGCTCCAGTTTTCCTCCCATTACATCTTGTCTTACAGTTTTAAATAAATAATTATGGGGTTCCGAAGAGTCGCCCAGGTGTTTACATTAGATTGTAGTATTTCTATTTAGTTTTAGATTATTATTATTTGCTTTGTAATATTATTGTATAAACATTTCTATTATTATAATAATAATGGGGACTGCTCATAGGGTGGGGACCAACGTTCTCTGTGAATGGTATAGGTAGGCACAACTTAGGATTTTACGTGTATTACGTGCTATATGAATCACCTAATATTCAAAGTGTTTGGACACTTAAGCCATAAATTATTCATTGCATGTTTGGCACGTCATCACAATTTAGGCATAACAAAATAATTTAATTTTTTTGTCACGCCTCAAATCCTATTGAGGCAGACTGGCACCCGTAACCGAGGAGGCCCGAGAGAACCAGCTCATAACCTTATACTTCCCATGCATACCTCTAGGACAACCCGAAATTAGGACAACATCATGTCGCATATAAAAGGAAATAATCACCTGTATAAGCTCGAGCACACATATATATATATACAATACTTGGCTGTTGGAGCCATCACGCCTATTAACAAAACACCACCTTGACCGTACATTAGGTCTACAAAGCCTCTAGACAATACACAGAGTTTAACTAAGGTTGGGACACACCCTTCCATATAACTAACTTCTATACAATACCAAAAGTGACTAGATATGACACGGAAAGCCCCGAACCAAAATAGAGCTCATCAAAAGTAGCTAGATATCCTGGCTCCTACTTGTGCAGTGTATGAGATGAGGTGCCTGTGTCTGTAGGATGAAATACAGGTCCCCCGTGGGGGATGTCAGTATGAAATATGTACTGAGTATGTAAAGCTATAGATAATCACATATGATATAGGAGCTCAATAGAAATTAGAAACAAGTGAATAAGTTGTAATATGAGTGAACCACACTTACTAGAACTTGTGACAACCTGTACATTGTATTTATTCAATCACTTTACCTTCGTTCTTATCATCTTTGTAATCATTATTGTACTTTACTGTGACCATTAGGCTTCCACCAGTACATATCAACTGGGATCGACCCATGATAGGCTTATGCCCCTAGGATACCACCCATAAACACATAAATAGGATCGACCCATGATAGGCTTATGCCCCTGGGATACCACCCGATAAGAGAGAACTTCCATCACTTAGTTCAATTATTCATTGAGATTGTTATTTCGGTCGTCACCGCATTTTTGATACTTTGAAACAATGATACATCAATAAGAGACATATAAATAGACCATTAACGCAATAACAATGAAGTAAGAACTCATTGGCACATCAATGAAGTGTTTTGGAGTCATCAATGCCATAACAATGAACTAGGAAATTATTGGTATATCAATGAAACATTTTGGAGTCATTAATAGCACATGGATCTTTTTTGAGTAACCGGGTACCTTCTGACATTCATTAGTGCAATAAACATGTTAGATTTGGAAAACAAGTATTGGAATGTCTTGACATCTTGTAGGGTGGAAACAAGTTCATTGGTAACGTAGGACATCATACAAAACCATTATGGATCACATGTTATTGAATAACTTTGGAAACTTTCTTAATAGAACAATTGTTCACTTTCATGCCAAAGATATGGTATAGAGTATGCTTTACATATCTGACTGTCAACCTTCAATACTAGTCCTTAATGGACTTCCCGTCTTTTCGGATTACTCATCTACAATGAACATATATAGCAATCTAGTATTAGCAATCAAACGTCACAATTCAATTATTTGAATTCACCAAACTAGTGGCTGAGTAGTAAGCCTTAATTACACCATAAAGGGTGTCACTTTAACCCTCTTATACCCCAATTACATTCACATGCCAAGAATATTCATACAACATCCTCCAACAACAAGTTTGGATTTATTTAACCTTCCAACCAATCCATTAAATCAAATTGAGCCATAGACATAAATAATCATCAATTCAATAGTATATCACCATATCCACCTTCCATAACTCAATTACCGTATCCACCTTCCATAACTCAATTACCATATCCACCTTCCATAATTCAATACAACCAAATCATGCAAAATAGTCCATAACCCTATTTCCATTACCTTTCAATAACAACCAATACATATAATCCTCTATCACACATATACATATGGAAAAGAACAAGGAAAACAATATTCATACCTCAGAATTCACCTCTTGATTATGCAATCCTGTTTGCATAAATAATAGGTGTCATTCGAAGCTCTCGAGATGGCAAACGCAGTTATCAGATTACTTTTGAATTTCTACGGTTGAATCAAAAGTAATTTAAAGGTCAAATTTGGCTAGGGTTTGTTCTTCCTCAATGATTGATGATGAAAATGAGTTTTTGAATTCATATACATGTATATATACACATATTTCCGTCCATAATATAATAGGAAATGACCAAAATGCCTTTAAAATTTAAATAATGTCAAATCTATCCTTTGGTGGACAATTTTGGTAAGCTAAAGTATATCGACCATAACTCTTTGCTCAGATATCGGATTTGGGTGAAATTGGTATCGTTGGAAGGATAACTCAAAGGGCTTTCATTTCATATAAATTAGGCCGCCCAATTCGTCTTGTACAAGGAGTTATGGTCGTTTAAAATTGACCCTAAAAATTTGGTTTGATAGGCTGAAGTAAAACGAGTATAACTCCTTACTCAGACGGTGGATTTGGATGAAATCAATTGCATTGGAAAGAACACTCAAATATATTTCTTTTCATAGCTCGCAGCTCTCCCAGTTCATTATATTAAGGGAGTTATGATCGTTCAAAGTTGACCCAAAAATTCAGCTGGCCTCAGTAGTTTGTGTGCAGGAAATTTTCCTGCACATTTTGTATTCCCAAATATCCCGGGCACCGTTTTATAGTTTCGAACGTGCTTTATTATATCCGAAACCTATTCGTTTTTGGAAATCTTTATATCATTGGAAAGCTTATTCAATAACCTTCGCATGGAACCATCAACGGGCAAATTCTGGTATAAATAAAATAATAATAAAAAGTTAATTCCATATAAATAAGACCAATACACGTACTTGAATACGCCAATACACGTACTTGAATATGGGGTGTTACATCCTTCCCCCCTTTAGGACATTCGTCCTTGAATGTTAGCGTAGTTATTCAACCGAAACAAGTTCAAGTCCATCATTAATATTCACATCATCACATAAATACTATGCATATAGAAAAAAAAAAACTTACTTGTTAATGTTCTAACTCCGTTTCTTGAACTTCCTCTTCATCTTTGAACAAATGAGGGTACTTAGATTTCATGGGCTACTAGCACACAATCATCATTCACATTCACAAAAATATAAGAGTTAGCTATTTTAACTTGAAGTTCTTGAGTATATTCTTCAAGACCTTGGTGTGAAGGTCCCCCACAAGCTTCAGCAACAACTAAGATTTCCTTTGACAAATCTTCAAAGGGACTCTTCTCTTTTGGAATTTGTTCTCCTATGCTTTCCATTTTGGTACCTACACAAATGTCCTTAGCGATAGAAGGACAAACAAAGTTAGCTTTTAGGGGCAACCCCCTCACTTCACTCCTCACAACCTCTCTTTTTTCCTCTCTCGGATTGCCACCTTGCGCACCCTTACTCTGCTAAATCATTTGTCACTCATTTTCATTTGGATTAGAGTAAGTGTTCACTTCTCTTTGAGACTTGGGAAGAATATACGTAATGAGATGATTTCCCCATTTGTCTCGTACAACCTTAGGCTAATTTTGTATACTTGAAACTTTATGTTGTGCAAGCCAATCGGCACCCAAGCTTACATGAGCTTATTTTAAGGGGAAGATATCACACCGCACCTCCTCATAGTATTCAAATTGGTTGAAGACAACCTTCACCCTCTTGATAACCTTATACCCATCCAAGGAATATGGAACAAGTAGAGGTTCTCAAAATAGCCCCAAATGGTCAATCATGGGTGGAATGAGGTAGTTTTTATTGCACCTATCATCTAGCACAATGAAGCATCCCAGAACCCCATAAAATCTTACCTTTACAGAGTGAATATTACTTCTTTGATCAATATTGTAAGGCTTAGTATAACCCACGGGCACATGAGTACCCCTCGGCTTTGGAGATGCATACCCTTTTCTTCTCATGGGACAACCTCTACTATAGCTATAACCATTCACACCACTCCAACCTTGATAAGAAGTACTACAAGGTGAAGAATATAAATTTTCATACTCCACATGTGCACTCTCACCATAGCTCTCATAAGCTTTGCAAATAAAGGAGTTATACCTTACACCAATTCTAGGTTCAGAGTGTGAAGTGTAAGACTTCTCACATGCCCCATATTTATCATATGAACCATACCAAGGCTCTTCATCATCTCCATATTCATCATAAGCACTAGGAACTTCATTTATCTCATTTTCTCCTTTAAACCCATAACTCTCTATTCTGCACTTGTTCATGGCTATTTTTATAGACCACATAATCTCCATCATCATCGTAGCCATAAAATCCCTCACTACAATCATAGTCTCCCATGTTGTAGTCACAATAATCCGAGGCTATTGAAGACATATTCCTTTTATATCACCTTGTACCTACAAAATGAACAAAAACGATTAGTAGTAAAAGCTCCTCACTAACACTCGTATACACTCAACTTTGTAATCCTCACAATTAGAACGGAGATTATTACAAGTTATTTATACTTCGATAGTCAATAAGGTGTCAATCACTACTTTGCGGATGGAATAGATTCTTATTTGATCAACTCAAGACAAAAAACAAAATCTGCTTATGAACTTGAAACAAAGAAGTTCAACGAATCAAAAATGAGTAAAACACACAAATAATGAAGACACAAAAGAAAAATGGATTCAACTAATTTACAACTAAGTAGGTGATTACTAGTTGCTACTTAGTGCTAGAATCAAGAAATGAAACCAAAATATTCAAGAAAAGAAACGAAGAATCCAAAATTTGAGCTTAAACAATTTTGGGTAGGGTGATGATGTGGCAGCCTCTCATTGGTTGTTGAAATTTTGAAAGAAAACTTCTTCTAGTCAATCAATCTTCAACAAGGAGGAGTATTTTTGGTTTTTGCTAAAGAAAACACAAGAAATGGGCCCTTTTCCAAGCTCATAAGAGTTTGAATTTGTGATGGTCCCCCTTGTACTTGCCCTTGTCCTCTTCTTAGAGAATATTCCTTTGGATGCTTTTTGAATTTCTTTCTTCCTTTGGAAAATGTGGAATATGCTTGGAATATCCTTGGAGACAAACATGTAGTACACTCTCTTTCTCGTCTTTTTTGAATCAAACAATACTTTTTGAATATTATTGTTCAACAATACATAAAGAACATGAAGAACATCAAGAACATTCAAAGATTGAATCCAAGTCAAATGAGCTCCGAATTTGATGATTTTTTCTTTAAGCACATGTTGAACTCCTAATCACAACCACACACTTTCAATCCACCAACCTCAACAAATTTCAAGAATCACCTTTCAAGTTTCTTCAACCTTCAATCTCAACAATGGTGAATAACTCAAAACAACCTAGATAAAACTCAAATCCTAGATCTAGACCCTATTAGTGTTAAGGAACAGGAATCTAACACTAGAAACAAACAATACACATAAAAATATCCTAGACCTAAGTCTCAAAATTCTTCCAAAACATAAAAATATGACACTATTTTTTTGTGATTTTTAGATTTTTCACACATTTTTTTTATTGATTTTCTAAGTAACAATCCCAATATTGGCTTCATGGGAACGAAATCAAACCTTGCTATTGATACCAAATGATACAAGAACAACCTATATGAGAAGAAGACTAACTAATAGAAGAAAAACACAAGCAAGCAAACTAAGACAAAACCGAAATTCAATACAAAAATGAAAAGTAAAGATAGATGACTTAACATAAGAATTCACAGAGAAATAAGAACCTAAGGGTGTATCGAACCCAAAGACCCCTAAAACATATAAATCCAAACACCAAGCCCTTATGGTGACCGCAAAGGGGATTTGATCCGCCTTACAAACATCGTTTCTAAGCAAGGATCAATATTAGATTTTCCAAGCCCTACACTACTTGGCTTTTCCAAGCCCTACACTACACTCTCAAAGAAATAAGAATTCTTTCAATGTCATTCAAATATCCATAATCCACTAAGTAAAATAAACCTAAAAGAGTCTATTTATAGTCTATTAAAAATTGAAGTGACCAGAATATGCTTAATGATAGAGGTGGCCATGGTGTGTTTGGAGTGTTAAAACTTTCTTTCACACTTCAACATGTGCAATCCCTAAAACACCCTTAATGAAAAGACAATCATGGAGTATTTTGAGGTTTAAGACTCTTCTTCACACTTCAACATATGTACTCTTGGGAAGGCATCAAACACAAGCCCTAAGAAACCTTCCACACACAAAATTGCTTTATGGTGTGCTCAAAGCGGGTCCTCCATGCATGATCTTGTGTCTTCGAGGTGACCAAAGCTTGAGTCTTTAGGTGTTGGCCTCCAATGATGTCATCAAAAGCTATGCTGACTATTTGGATCATATAAAAGAAGAACTCTATGGAATCAAAATAGGTACCATATCTCTTATATACTTAAATCAAGGTTCAAGAAGAGTGCCCTAGTACTACTTCTGGATAGGGTAGATCCTCATTCCTGTCCACTACCTTGAGCCCATCCATGACTCATAACTCACCCTTTAGATTAATCCCTCTCCTCAGAAAATAGCTTCATATCTCTAGCCTCACGAGATCTAGTCCTTACCATCTGCATAGAAAAGAGTAAATACTATTTAAAATAAGGTATGAATGATTGGCATGATATAGAATAAAATAAGGAAAGTTTTCTCAAGATATCTTATAGCCTCTCCAAGATAGATATGGACATCTATGTATCAATTCACGAGACTCTACGAAACACACTATTCTTACATTAATGAGACAAATGAAACGCGGCTTCTCTAATACCAATTTGCCATAACCCAAAAACAAGGGTCATGATGGCACTTTCCCCGACAAGCCTTGACAAGTAAGCCTATTATCCAAACTAATATGAGATAAAAAAGCAATACCAAAACCCAAGACAAGACTCCCAGAATAGAGTCAAACAACACATATTTAGTAAATGTGGAAGTACATAATAAAAGATACCATACAATAATCCTAAAACTAGTCTTATGATGTAAGAACTACTTAATACATCTCGAATGTCAAAATATACAATGATAGTTCAAAAGGATCATATCTATCTTAGAATATAAAATAATATATGAAATAGATAGGAAGAGGTAGTAGATCAACTCTGTAAGTATACATCAACCGCTACATTGAATATACTCCAGATACTGCCTGAATTAGCTATCATGCACTGCATTCGTACCTGGATCTACACCGAAAGGGCGCGGTAGGGGTGAGTATAGTCCACTTATACTCAGTAGGTACTATAGGCTAATGAACAAAGTAGAAAATAAAGTATGCAAAATATACACTATGGGCACATCACCTAAAATCAGAAAATGTCTCAAACGGTAGCCTACACCATCTCTACTAACAGTGCTACAATATTCACATACACCAAAAAATATGAGGAAGAACACAGGTATATAAAATCTCATACATACATATGAAAAAATTACAAATGGATAGATATAACATCAAGCATGATAATATAATAAAGAATGAGCATAATATATATAAAATAAAATAAATATGATGCTGGTGATAATGATATAATATGATGCTCGAAGTTGTCACACAACCTCCACATGCACTTACTGAGTTGCTCCTAAGGTTGGACCCATGGGGGGTTTGTCAACATTTATACAACTACTATCATATACCAATATCCATGACTCCTCTCGTAAACATCCCTCGATAGAGGGCTATAATGATATCACAAGCCAGTGTTTCTAATATTTCCACAATGGTACTAATATTTTGCAAGTACATATAATATGTGGATGAAATGCCCACAACCAATCCAGAATGAAAATTTCCAAATACAACTAATATACTAGCCATATGAGCCAAATATACACTCAGTATGACAATAATCATGAATCCAATGTAATCATATGCCAATAGAACAAAATGCACAACAAAATTCCATTGATACCATATAGATTCCAATTTAGGATTTTCACCAGAAATATACAAACAATATACATAAATAAGGGCAACAACATCATACAAGACCCCATATGGTCACACATAGCAAATACTGTCTAAATACTACCAAATAACAACATTGGCCCCCACATGGGCAAAACACAATAATAATTCCATTTCAATGATTAGTTCCTACAACCATAACATGATTTTATACCAATATTAACTACCCAGCTCAATCTGAAGAAAGTTAAGTAATAACCTACCTCAAATTCTATAAATCAATTCAAATAAGCCTTCAACACCGATCTTTCACCTCATAAATAGGCCCAAAACCAACAAAAATACATAAATTTAGAATCTACATATCATAAAAAGCCAATGTGTCTATATTACCCATTTCTAGATCAGGGTCAAATAGATCCCCAAAATGGGTTATTAAAACAAAAGAGAAAAATTGAAATTTTAGTCCAAAAATATATTTTACATAATTAAAGAAACTATAGCGGAAAAACCAAGTGAAAATGGGTTAGAATTGGGGTTTATATTGAAAAAATGCTAATTTTGTCCTTTCGGGCTAAAGTACCCAAATTCCACTTTTGAATCCAAGTTTTAACCAGGTTTAAATGATAAAAATCAAAGAAAAGATATTGAAATAGGGATTTGAAGCTTACCTAAGCTTAAAAATTGAAGAACTTGCATAAAAACTCAAAACCCCAAGCTCTAAGTCTAGAAAATTATGAAAAATCATGAAAATGGGGGATATAACCCATCCAAGCATGGCTTATGCAATGCACGCTTATCGTGTAAGTGACCAGGCTATCTCTTAAGAAACATTCACTTAAGAGAACCTGGTATCTCTTAGGTGACACGTTGGTTGTCAAGCCAAATTTCTTAGTGACCCAAGTGTCACTTAAGCAGTGCACCAGTTGAGTGATGCACCAGCTGGAGACTTGGAACTAGAATCCTGAGAACGGATACAAACTATGTTGCTAAAATAAATTTGATGTTCTGAACTCAATGGTGATATCTAATTTTTGATGAAACATCATTTTCACAAAGTTTACCACCAAAATCTAATTTCATAAATTTCTAAATCGAGGGTCAAAATGAGATATAAAAGTCGTAAAACTACACCAACCATGTATAAAAAATCAATATTTTGAATCTACTGGCACAATATATTTTCCATCCAATGTACAGATCAATATATATTGACCAAAGTCAACGATAAAGTTTTTATAGACACCAAAAGCCACAATCTCTGATAAATCACACAAAAATGCATTAGAAACTGTAATACCCATGCTTATTCTTAGCTAAAAATCATCTCAAGGATGCTAGTACTTTCTTTGAAATATAAATCTATTTTTGTACCCATGGTATTTTTGATATTTCTACTTTCTATCACGTGAGAAATTGATTTAGCTTTCTAATGATACCAATTTTGTCTAAATCCGACACCGGACGAGGAAGTTATGGATGTTTTACTCAGAACTGACCGAAATGCCCAAGTGCGACGTCCAAGTTGATGGACCGCCAAATAAGTGATGGACCGCCACTTTGACCATCACATCCAAGACAGTAGGGCCACGTTCTGGATAAGGATTAACGGATGAGTTGACGGACCATCAGATTTTTTACGGACCATCATCCAAGCCGTCAACTCTTATCCAGTGAACCCCAATTCTGGTCCACATATGATGGTCAAAATGATGGACCATCAAGTTTCTGATGGACCGTCAGTTGGGTCGTCACACACTGCATTTAGTTTATTTCTAGGCTATTTTAATAGGGGTATTTTGTTCACTTACCACTCGCCTATATATACCAGATGAGTCCGAATTCAGCCTTTTTGCTCATTATTATTTCACAAAAAAAAACTAGAGTTTCTCTCTAAAGTTAATATCCAAGAATAAGACCCACTTCTTCAAAAAAATCAAAGGATTTCAAATCCTTCAAGCTCAAAAACATCAAGGACCTTGAGTCAGGTATGCGTAGTGTTCATCTATGGATCCATTTCGTTCATAGAGCTCAAGAACCATATTTTAAATATTATTTTATGATTGTCTTGTTGTGATATGAGCATGTACTTGTTGATGATTATTGTTTAAGTTTCAAGATGATATCTAAAGGTGTTTTCATGAAGTACATGTGTTTGTTAGTTGAAACCCATGATATTTGTGTGGCTTAATATGGTAAAATTCATGAACACACTTAAGCTAAAAAATGCATGCAAAGTGTTTGATAATATTCCTAGGATGATAGAATTCATGTCCCATGATTTAATATTGGTTAAATGACAAGTCCATGCTCTATGCCTTA
This sequence comes from Capsicum baccatum var. pendulum, assembly GCA_030864225.1. Lineage (NCBI taxonomy): Eukaryota > Viridiplantae > Streptophyta > Magnoliopsida > Solanales > Solanaceae > Capsicum > Capsicum baccatum. The sequence continues at coordinate 73,588,078 of CM061554.1, read as the reverse complement.
TGATTTTGCATGAATTCCATGTGAGTGATATGCATTGTTGTTGTGATATGGATTGACCATGATATTGAATCTATGCAAGTATATACATGTTGTATGAATTTCCCTTCCATTTATAAGATGTTGAGAACTATGCTTAGTGTGAAATCCCCTACTTATGATATTGAAAATTGTGGACTCTATTCTTACGATCAAGTCAGTCATGTGTGTCAGTTCCTTCCATCGAGTCCTGGGGGTACTTGTACCCAAAAAATATAATTGTGTTCCTAGAGCCATGTCATGTAATCATGATAATCTCAGTCAAGCCATGATCTATAGAACTCAGTCAGTCATGTGACTCAGGAAATCTCAGAAATCTCATGATCTCAGTTAATTCTCAGATAGTAGTACTATTCTGTCAGTTAATGGAAGTCAGTTACTCAGTCCATGTACAACCAGTTAAATCACATTTAGTCTCTTCAGATAGGATTAGAAGTTAGCACTGCGTGAACCCAAAGATGGTAACTCAGCTGCCAGTTTAGGGTGTGATTCTAAGTAATCATCCTTGTGTTCCAGAACAACGTAGCCAGCGTAGGTTGAGACATATTAACCTGTGAGATTAGGGTTGATAAGGTGGATTAATCTTTTAGTTTAGGGTTCTTACCATTCTCATTTTGAGTACCTGCCAGCTAAGGGTCACTCATAGATATCCTTTCCAGTGGTGCGGTATTGACACCCTTCCAAACGGGGTAGAGATTGGCCCAACTTAGCTATATGTGTTATTGGGGCATATTGGTCAAACAAATACCTCCCACAGTTTCAGTCTCAGTCTCACCAAAAGAACTCTAATAATTCTTTATATTTTAGTATTTCAGGACTGTCAGATACAGTCAATTCAGTTACAGTACAAAACTTAGATAGTTCTTTAGATTTTAGTATTTTAGGACTGTCAGATATAGTCTATTTAGTTATAGTATGAAACTCAGATAGTCCTTCAAATTTTAGTATTTTAGGACTGTCAGATACAATCAATTCAGTTACCGTACAAAACTCAGGTAGTTCCATCAGATTCAGGACTGTCATACATAGCAACCCATGTTATCATGATTCCAGTATTATTTATGTTAGATATTAGTAAACCATGTATTAGAGTATAGATCTAATTATCACGTATTAACTCTTCCAGTTACTATGTATGCATGTTTGCACGCTTACGTTCATATCAGTCAGTCATTTAGCATCGGTCATGCATATAAACCCATTTATTTAGCCTACCTCACTCGTATCCCCAATATTCCCAGTTGTACTAATGCATTTGTGCTATGGTGATTTCTTTTATGTTACACCATAGGTTCACAAATATGAGATCTAGATCAGCAGTAGCAGTAGCATTCCATTCATAGTATTGCAGTGAGTCCTCATCTATTCGAGGATGATATTATTTATTTCATTTATTATTTTAGTTTAGTTTTGCTAGACGGAGTTAGTTGGAGACATGTTCCTTCAACTCCTTATTTAGATAGTATTTAGAAGCTTTCAGATTTAGTTCAGATTTAATTTAGATTTCAGTTGTTTTTGGTATTCGTTACCCCATATAGATGTTATGATTTGTCAGATATTTTATTTAGTTGAACATTATGGCCTATTGTTCATGTTTTCTGCATTATTACATCATATATTGTAGTATAAAGGTACAGATATTGGTCATGGGTTAGCTTGTGGTTCGTCGGGATCATGGGCACCATGTAGCAATCCGGTTGAGAAAACTGGGACATTACAAACTTGGTATCAGAGACTAAGGTTCAATAGAGTCCTAGGAAGTCTGAAAGCCGCATATAGTAGAGTCTTGTGCATGGGTGTGTTGCACATCACATTTATGTGCAAGAGGCTATAAGATGTTTTAGGAATAGTTTCCCTTCTTTGGGTATTCATATTGTGCTAGTGAGCATAATCTCAACCTAAACTCTCAGTCTAATCCATTTTTCTCTTATTTCAGAATATGCCTCCAAAGAGAAGAAACTAGCCACCTCCTCAGCCTGAAGATCCTTTGGGAGAACATTTTCTCATACAGAGTTTAAGGCCACATTAACCATACTTTCTCAGTTTATGGCTGCCCAAAATGAACGCCCTCCAGTTATTCCGGCCAATCCAGTGGCCAACTCAGTCACAACTAGGATTCGGGACTTCACCTGAATGAACCCTCCAACTTTCTTTGGGGTCTAAGTCTGATGAGGACCCTCAGGAATTCATTGACCAGTCCAGAAGGTCAGACATCATAGGAGTTACTTCTTGTTAGAGTGTCAGTTAGCCGCATACTAGTTACAGGATGTCGCTCACACTTGGTACAAACAGCGAAAGTTTGAGAGGTTAGGGGATGTAAGTCCTATAGAGGGAGGAAATTGTCACGACTTTCTTAGATAGATTCTTTCCCCAAGAGCTGTGGGAGGCAAAAGTTCTAGAGTTCATCAACCACAGTCTGGGAAATATGACGGTTAAGAAGTATTCTCTCAAACTTACTCAGCTAGCTAGACATGCCCCTCATGTGGTTGCAAACAACAGGGCTAAGATGAGCAAGTTCATGTCAGGGGTGAATGATAGCATGGTAAATGAGTGTAGGTATGCAATGCTGAACAGTGATTTAACTTTAGCCAGGCTCATGCCTTATGATCAACAAATAGAGGAGTAAAAGATTATGACTAGGGAGAGGCAAAACAAGAGAGCAAGGTCAGGCAATTTCAGTTTTGCTCAACCAAAATTAGAAGGAGGAAATCGTTCAAAGTTTTGTCCTAAGCCAGAAGTTCCAGATCTTTCATCTGTCAGTGCCCCAGTGCTGAAATTCAGAGATGACAACAGAGATCAAGCACCAGTCTCTAAGTCTCAGGGCAGTGTCAGTAGTTCCCGAACTAATCCCCTATGTCAGACTTGTGGTAAGAACCACAAGGGTACCTATAGAGCTGGTAGTGATGTTTGTTTCGGTTGTGGAAATCCAAACCATAGGGATAGAGAATGTTCGTAGTTAGGTCTATAGGGTTAGCAGAATCGTTCCACAGCCTAATCCGGTCACCTGAATCAGCAGGTTTCCACTTCCAGTGCTACTAGTGGCCAACGTCCAAACAAACTCTATGCTCTTCAGACCCGACAGGATCATGAAAATTCTCCTGATGTCATTACTGGTACATTATAGATTTTCCATGTTCATGTTTATGCTTTGCTAGATCCAGATGCATCCTTGTCTTTTGTTACTCCTTATATAGCAGGCAATTTTGAAATCAGTCCCAAAATTTTAGTAGATCTCTTTACAGTATCTACCCCAGTGGGTAAAACAATAATAACTCAGTGGGTATACAGGAATTGTCTGATTATGATATTTCAGAAAGCCACATCATCAGATTTAGTTGAGTTAGAGATGACTGATTTTGATGTCATTCTTGGCATGGATTGGCTTTATTCATGCTATGCCATAGTCGACTGTAGAACCAGGGTAGTTCAATTTTAGTTCCTGAATGAGCCCGTCCTAAGTAGAAGGGTAGTACTTCATCTTTTATGAGTTAGAGCTACCCCAAGAGCTCTCATCAGTACATCTGGTATTTTATGTGTCAATGCATCGAAAGTGCATCGTCGATCCATCATATATCACTTCTACTGAGGATGTGCAAGTTGCAGAAGATCTTACCTATGAGGAAGTGCCTATTTCTATTCTAGATCGCCAAGTTAAGAAGATGAGAAATAAGGAGATAGCATCTGTGAAAGTACTTGTGAGTCTATTAATTATTTGCCTCTTGTTAATGATGTACATGTTATGAGTATGGATACACTAGTTGATCCTATTGATCACCGAATTGACTTTTCTTGTAAGATCAATTTATGTCCACCTAGTGTTGAAGCTGTTGGGTTAAATAAAAGCACATCGTCTACTGATTCTTTGCCTCTTGATGATGGTGTACATGTTGTGAGTGTGGATACACTAGTTGATCCTATTAATGACTGAATTGACTCTTCTTATAAGATCAATTCATTTTCACCTAGTATAGAAGCCATTGTATTGAATGATAGTACATCAACTTATGGGGATTGCGTTGATCAACTTGTATCCAAAACTAGTCCACCACTTGAGGTTATGTGTGTTATAATTAATTGACCTCAAGTGAGTGAAGAATTTGAAAATATTGGTCAAAAGAATAGGAGTGAACCCATGAGCTTGTCCTTTGGTAAAGATTCAATGTTTTCTTGGCTCATAGGGATAATCATGTGCTTGAACATCTTTAAAACTTGATAATGATTTTTTAGAGAGTGAACTTGCTTGTTCAAATCTGCCCCTAGGATAGATCATTCTTTATTTAGGTATAATATCTTATTTGAAAATAGTACAATCATTCCTAATGAACCTAGTGGTGAGAATGACATTGAAGGTATAACTTGTCTTGAAAGCTATAGCATATATGCTAACCTACTATGGTGTGACAATATTCCTCTTAAAGATAGAAATCTTTTCTTGAAAGATTAGAGTACTCTTAAGGTTAAGGAATGTGCAGTCCTGGAAATGAATAACCAATTGGGTGATGATAGTTTTGAATTTCTTGAATATTTAATAAACCCAATAGGCGGTTGTTCCTTGAAAAATAATTGCAGATGTGATCCTTTGTATGATACCCCACCTTTGTTTGATAATTATGAGGATGAATTGCTTGCTTCTTGTGAAGATTTAAGCAATAATCCCTTTTATTTTAGTGGTGGTATGTGTCTACTAGAGAGTTTCTCCATAAAAGTAGAAAGTGTCCATTTCTTGGAAATCACTTTTTCTTCTGCTATGCATGACCTTATTGTTAAGAGTACTAATGGTGATGATGTTGAAACTAGTCATAGGTACATACACGAGGATACCTTAGATGAAGTTGACTTGAGTGATACCTTTCTCTACTCTCTATTTACTTTTGATGATATGCATTCCATTATAGAGAGTATATCTTGTAGTTTGGGTGAAGCCTATGGGGAATGGGAGTGTTGTCTAGACTCGAGTCTATACCCACTCTTTCCATTTGACCCTAATGCCAAATATGGAAATGGTGATATTGGTGCACCCAAATTGTAGTTTAGTCTACATGACAAACAAAGTCTCATTCCTAAAAACCCAAGAGCAAAAGTGTCATTGTCTCCTTAAGGTAATGCTTCTAAATGCGCATCCTTGCTTGACACACTTGTGCTTAAGTTGAGTGAATCCTAACTTATGGATGCCAAGTTATCTATTTGTTTGAAAGGAAGAATTTGTATGTGTAAAAATCTTTAACTTTATCCATTTATGCCTTTACACTTGATTTCTTTCTATACTACCTCTTTGCTTATGATGACATCCATGCTAGTCTTGGAGTTATTCTATATAGAGGTAGGGAATTAGTTGGATGGTCCACTTATTTGAGTTATAGTGTTATATGGGTCTTCTGGACCTTAGAACTAATTGAAGAACCACCCTTGGTGTGGTCTCTTGAAGAGGTAACGAAACAATTATGTCTTATGGATCATAAGATAGAGGTAATTCTACCTTTGAGATCATGTGATGCCATTAGAAACTTTGTAGTTTCCTTATCTCTTGGTGATTTCCATAACCAAATCCTTTGTGCATTTTTCATTGATTTTTTAATATTCAATTCAAAGGATCCTTGGTTATATTTTAAGTATATCCAACCTTGGCATGATGAAATGATTGTTTATACTAGTCCTAACCCTCATGCCATGAGGAATTTGTGTTCACTTGTCCTTTCTTTGATTTTGCAAGGTATGGATTCAAGGTCGAATCCTTTTTAACAAGGGGAGGATGATACTATCCAAATGGACAGCATAGATTTTGATGACATCATTAGAGGTCAACACTTGAAGACTCAAGCTTTGGTCACCTCAATGACACAAGAGCATGCATAGAGGACCCATTTTGAGCACACCATAGTGAGGCTGACCATGATGAGTATTTGCGAATTGTACTTCAGAGATTGAGGGATGAGAAGTTATATGCTAAGTTCTCTAAGTGTGAGTTTTAGTTAGAGTTTGTTTCTTTCTTAGGTCATGTGATGGCTAACAATGGTATGATGATCGATCTGAACAAGATTAATGCGATTCAAGATTAGGATAGTGTAATACCCCTAGTTTCTTGACTCTGAAATTTCTGGAGTGTTAACAACACTGCTATGGTTATGACTTAGGTGATGAGTCATTATCACTCATCATGAGTCATTAGGTGAGACTTGTTGTCTCACCAGTGAGTGGCTTAGGTTAAGCTCCCTTGATAACAAGTCCATGGTACGATCCATTACATCACATAATGAGTCGTTGGGAGTGACTCATTGTCATAACAATGAGGAGTCAGGATTTGGACACTCAGGTAACGAGTATAGGTAATGACTCATGGTCAATCATCATGAGTCATTACCTGAGTCGTGATGGCTGGGCCTAGAATTTCCTACATATTTTAATTAAGGTTATTTTTTTCTTTTCCTCCGTTCACACTTATTTCCCATGACCTAAAAAAACTAAGGACCTTATTATCCTCAATTACTCAAATCAAAACCTACTCTTTTCATCTGTAACTTCTAAAGCAAGAACACTAGGGTTTTGCAAAAGATTCAACACCTAGGCTCCAAACTTTGGATTTTCTTCCAAATTCCTTGGTGTTTTTGACATTTCTCTCATAACTTACTTGAATTGTGTACTATGAAATGTGTTTTAATCATTGTTCATGTGACTTAACTATTGGGTTTGAAATTGGGTTAAGGAAGTTTTGATGAATATCACTTGAATTATATTTCCCATGGTTTACATGTATTGTGTATACTTAAATTGATGATTTTTGGGACTAAATGGGTGTATTATTATGGAATTTGGAATGGGGAACACGAGTTTCCCCAAATTACTGGATTTTGGATTGGTAATGGCATTAACCTCAACTCACCATTATGACTTTAGTTTTAAATATGGAATTTGCATGGCTTAACTAACTTTTGAAACTGTTGCATTACATTAATGGACAAATGGACAAAAATAGATTTGAAAGGCCTTGGTGGCCATGGTTTGGATTTCTATATACAACTTACGAGTCAATTGGTTAATTAGAATGGATTGGCATGATATATTCACTTGCAAGGATAGTTGGTATAAAGATACCATAATAGTAAATACCTTAATAAATAACTCCCAGGTTACCGATTGTGATTATGTGCAAATTTTTTAATTTAGGCTTAAAGGGGGTTGTGTAAATCGTCGTGAAGGTGGAGATCCAGGGGGACCAATATTGGAAACCATGTTTGCCGGCATAGGGATATGACCACATGGATGGTTTATACATTATATATTTTTGGAATATCTAGAGCCTTGGGGTTTGTAGCCCTTCCTTTAGAGTTCCTTGGTTTGTGTGGCTAACACGCAGTAGGGCCCTTTCAGCAGTGAAGCTAAACTCATATAGCCCATAGGTGCCCTTAGGATGGATAGAGCTACACTGTCCAGGTTAATATTTTAAAATCTCATGTTCATGGCCCTTGTCCCTACCCTAATATCCTAAATATATATATATATATGAATATGTGCATGTAGTTTTGATTGATTTTGGAAATGGCATTATTTTATCTCTTTCCCTGAGTTACATGCAATTTCTTATCCCACTGAACATCCTAGGATGCTATTACTCCTATTCAACGTTAGGTGATGCAATTGTCAATTGAGTTCTTGTGAAGTGGTGAGCTTCCATCTTTCAGAAAGCCTTATCATTTCATTATGTTTCTTTTTAAATTTTGGGAATTGTGAACTCTTTTATGTCATGGTTGTTGGCATGTCCCAACCTATATTGGTATTTTGTTTTTTAGAGGATTTTATGGACAAATGTGGGTTGGATATTTGTTTTCGACTCTTAGTTTACAATTGATTATCTATCCTTTATTTTACTATTTGGTTGGCTTCCACTGTATTCTTTTAATATGATCTAGATGTTAGTTTAAAGGGGTGGTCTCTGGCTCACAGTGGGCCTGAGATACCCATTATGACTAGGCCCTAGTTTGGGCTATGACAACTTCGTATCGAATCACGGTTTAGGGTCGTTAGGTGTCCATAAAGTCGTGTCAAGTAGAGTCCCTTTTATGGGTGTATAGAATGCCACACTTATAAAAGGGAGGCTACAAGGCATTTAGGAACGTTTCCCTTTCTTGTATTTTACTTTGGGCTATAGAGTTTAGTGTCATGAATCTCCTCTAATTCCTGATTTATTCGCATTTCAAGTCATGCCTTATCAAAGATTTGATTTTCATAAAAAATCTATTAGAACCTCTCTTTTACCTGGGGAAAATATAGAGAGAACTCATCTTGCTTATGAAGTGTAGATCCAGTCTAGGGTCCTTGCACTTGATTGTACCACTCTACTTAGGGTTCCACCAGTCCCCACTAGTCCTTACCCGAAAGGTGATACTCATTCTCAGTCACCTCAGGGAGATATCTCTAATGCAGAGTTCCATTAGTTTATTCATCTGCTTACTCAGTTAGTTGCCTCTCAGTCTTGTCAGTCTGGTCCTGTTGGTTCTGTTGTGAGTTCATCTGAGGTCATATAAGTTGGCTAGTTTATGAGGTTAAATCCCCCAACCTTTACAGGCCCTAAGGTTTACAAGGATTCTCAGGGGTTTATTAATGAAATTGAGAAGATCTCTATGGTTATGCATGCCACTGATCCTGAAGGTGTATAGTTTGTTGCATATTAGTTGAAATATTTGGCTTATCAGTTGTATGAGGAGTGGGAACAGTTGAGAGGTAAGGGTGCTGAGCCAGCAAGATGGGATGGGTTCTTAGGTGCTTTCTTGATTGCTTCTTTCCTCAGCGGTTGAGGGAGGCAAAGGCTGAAGAATTTGTGAACTTAAAGTAAGGTAAGATGAGTGTGAAGGAGTAAGTATTGAAGTTCCATTAGTTGTATTGTTATGATCCAGAGTTGGTATCTAGTATCAGGGCTAGAATGACAAAGTGTACTTCTGGTTTGCCCCCTGACTTGGTGTTGAAGTGTAAGGCTGCAATGTTGAACAATGATATAGACATCTCCAAGTTGGTGGTTTATATGCAATAGGTTGAAGATGAGAAAAAAAGTAGATATGGGAGAGATGTAGAATAAGAAGTTCAAATATTCAGAGCAGGGTGCAATCAATAGAACAGTGGGAAAGATGGTAGACAATGGACCAAGAAGAGGAACTAGGGAAGTTCTAACTCTTATTCTTCAGCTAGTGCTCCATATCCTAAGTAATCTGGTGATCGTTATTTTTAGGCTAACAGTGGTCCTAAGGCACAGGGTGCCCAGTCTCAGGCTAGTAGAGTTTAGTTAGCCTCACCTTATAATCCTTGTTAATTTTATGGACAGCTTAACCATGGTTATTGTGAGGGGGGGAGGAACTTTTGTTTTAATTATGGCCATCCTGGTCATATGCAGAGATATTGTCCTGTGGCTAAGGTTGGCACTAGATCTAATAATGTCTTGGTCGTGACTCCTTTGGCTCCTGCACCTAAGTTCACTTTTTTTGGTACCAACATTGTCCAAAATTATCTCTATGCACTTACTACTCATTAGGAATTTGAAGCTTCTACAGATATTGTTACTGGTATATTACAACTATTTTCTCGTGATGTTTATTATTTGCTTGATCTGGGTTCTACCATATCCTATGTGACCCCTTACATGGCTATACATTTTTGGTTTAGTCCTGAAAATATTTTTGACCCCTTCTTTGTGTCTACTCTGGTGGGTAAGTCCATTACTACTAAAAAAACCTATAGGGGTGTTGCGTTATCTATCCTTCATAGAGAGACATTGGTGGATTTGATATAATTGGATATAGTGGATTTTGATGTTATCTTGGGGATAGATTATCCTCATTCGTACTATGTTTCTCTGGATTGTAGGACCCGAAGGGTCAGGTTTTACTTTCCTAATAAACTAGTATTAGAATATGAGGGGAGTTACTTAGTGCCTAAAGGGAGGTTTATTTCCTATCTTAGAGCTCAGAAGTTTATATCCAAAGGGTGTCTGCTCATCTAGTTTGGGTTAAGGATTCTAATTTTGAGGGTCCCTCTTTTCAATCTATCCTTGTGGTTAATGAATTTCCTAAAGTCTTTCCTGATGATATTCTTAAAATTTCTCTCGATGGGGAGATAGATTTTGGGATCGATCTTCTATTGGATACCCATCCCATTTATATTCCTTCTTATAGGATGGCTCCAGCTGAGCTAATGGAGATAAAGAAGCAATCAAAAGATCTTCTTGATAAAGGGTTCATTCATCCTAGTGTGTCTCCGTGGGGTGCTTTTTTCTTTTCATGCCAAAAAAAGATGGGTCCCTCCAGATATGTATAGACTATTGTCAGCTAAATACGGTTATAGTTAAGAACAAGTACTCCCCTTCCTAGGATTAATGAACTTTTCAATCAGTTTCAAGATGCGAGATGTTTCTCTAAGATTGATCTCCGTTCGGTCTATCATCAGTTGAAAATTAGGAAGGTTGATATCCCTAAAACTATTTTTCAAACCCAGTATAGTCACTATGAATTCTTAGTTATGTCCTTTGGGTTGACTAATTCTCCCACTGCCTTCATAGATCTTATGAATTAGATTTTTAGGAAATTTTTGAATTTGTTTGTTATAGTCTTCATTGATGACATCTTGGTGTACTCGAAGAGTGAGGAGGATCAAGCTAATTACATTCGAATTGTGTTGCAGACTCTTAAGGATTAGAAGTTGTATGTTAAATGTTTTCTAAGTTTGAATTTTGGCTAAGTGCTATGACTTTTCTTGGGCATCTTATTTCTAGTGAAGGGATTAAGGTGGATCTGCAAAAAGTTAAGGCAGTTAAGAAATGTCCTAGACCCCTGACTCCAACTGACATTAGGAGATTCTTGGGCTTGGATGGGTATTATAGGACGTTTGTGGAGAGTTTCTTTTCTATTATTTCTTTAATGACGAAGTTAACTCATAGGAAGGTTAAGTTCTTATGGTCTAATGCTTATGAGGGTAGTTTAAGAAGTTGAAGGATAAGTTGACTTCTGCACCAATTTTGATCCTTCCCGAGGGTACTAATGGATTTGTGATATATTGTGACGTGTCCTATGTAGGACTGAGTTGTGTTTTGATGAAATATTGTAAGGTTGTGTCTTATGCTTACAAGTATCTTAAAGTTTATGAAAGGAACTATCCTACTCATGATCTAGAGTTGTCGTTCATGGTCTTTGCTTTGAAAATTTGGCAACCTTACCTATATAGGGTACACATGGATATTTATTTAGATCATAAGAGCATACAGTAAGTGCTTACTCAAAAGAGTTGAATCTCAAGCAGAGGATGTAACTTGAACTACTTAAGGATTACGATACGATCCTTTACTACCATCCAAGTAAAGCTAATGTTGTTGTAGATACTTTTAGTAGGTTGTCTATGGGAAGCTTATCTCATGGGGATGAGGAGAAAAGAGGATTAGTGAAAGATATTCACAGGTTGGCTAATTTAAGAGTTTATCTCTTGGACTCTGAGGGTAGGGGAGTGATTTTTAAAGAAGTGGTTAAATTATCTCTTAGCGTTGATCTGAAGGAGAATAAGGCTTTAGATCACATACTGATGTAGATTAAGGATGATGTGGGTCAGCAAAAGGTCATGACATTTGAGATTAGGGCGGATGGCATTTTGAGGTACCAAGGAAGATTATGTATTCCTAATGTTGATGGGCTGAGGGAAAGGATTTTGACTGAGGCTCATGAGTCTAGATATACAGTTCATTTGGGTTCTACTAAGATGTACCATAACTTGAAGGAAATCTACTGGTGGAACAATATGAAGGGACATGGAAAATTTTGTTGCTAAGTGTATGGTTTGTCAGCAAGTCAAGATTAAGCACTTGAGGCCAGTGGTATGTCTCAAGAGATAGAGTTTTCTATATGGAAGTGGGATATGAATAATATAGATTGTATTATGGGTTTTTCATGGTCTCACAATCAACATGATTTGATTTGAGTCATTCTAGATAGGATGACTAAGTCTTCTCACTTCTTGCCTGTGAGGACTAACTACTCAGGAGAGGATTATGCCAAGTTGTTCATTCAGAAGATTGTTAAGTTGAATGGAGCACCTGTGTCTATCATTTTAGGCTGAGGTACATAATTTTCTTCTCACTTTTGGCATTTGTTTCAGAAGGGTTTGGGTACTCGAGTGAACCTTAGCACCGCTTTCCACCCTCAGATGGATGGACAAGATAAATGGACCATTCTAACTTTGGAGGATATGCTAAGGGCCTGTGTGAGTTATTTTAAAAGTAACTGTGTTGATCATTTACCTCTTATTGAGTTTGCTTACAATAACAGTTACTATTTTTGCACTCAGATGGTTCCTTTTGAGGCTTTTTATAGTAGGAGGTGTAGGTCTCCTATTGGGTGGTTTAAGGTAGGTGAGACTAGGTTATTTGGTCTTTCCTTGGTTCACAAAGCCATGGAGAAGGTGAAAGTGATTAGAGAAAGACTTAAGACTACTTAGAGTTGCCAAAAGTCCTATATGGATATAACGCAGAGGGATCTGGAGTTTGAAGTAAATGATTGGGTATTCTTGAAGTTATCTCCTATGAAAGGAGTCATGAGGTTTGGGAAGAAGGGGAAGATCAGTCTTTGTTATGTTGGCTCGTATCAAATTATGAGGTGAATAGGGGAGTCACATATGATTTAGAAAAATCATGATTGAAATATTGGATAGAAAAATTTATTGGCTGAGGATAAAGGATATAGCCTCGTTGAAGGTTCTTTGGAGAAATCAAAAGATAGAATAGGCTACATGGAAATTGAGGAAGATATGAAGGACAAATACCCATTCTTATTCCCTGCATTGGATGAAAATACTTGAGGTATGATATCCAGTCTCATTCTTGTGGCATTTTAAATTTTGTCCTTTGTTTCTGTTGGCATTCTTTTTTTTCATTCTAAGGGTGCCTTAATTTCTTATTCGGGGGTGAATGATCCTGGGGGGAGGGGTATTATAATACCCCTAGTTTATAGACTCTGAAATTTTTGGAGTGTTGACAACACTGTCATGGCTACGACTCAGGTAACGAGTTGTCATCACACATCACAAGTCATTAGGCGAGACTCATTGTTTCATCAGTGAGTGGCTCAAGTTGAGGTCCCTTGATTATGAGTCCATGGTATGGCTTGTTACATCATGTAATGAGTCGTTGTGAGTGACTTGTTGTCATAACAATAAAGGGTTAGGATTTGTACTCTCAGGTAATGAGTCCAGGCAATGACTCGTGGTCTGTCGTTACGTGAGTCATGACGGCTAGGCCCAAAAATTCCTGCATGTTTTAATTAAGGTTATTTTTGTATTTTCCTCCCTTCACACTTATTTCCCATGATCTAAACACACTAAGGGACCCTATTATCCTCAAGTACTCAAATCAAAACCTACTCTCTTCATCTTTAACTTCCAAATCAACAACGCTAGGGTGTTACAAGACTCAACACCTAGGCTCCAAACTTTGGATTTTCTTCCGAATTACTTAGTGTTTCAAACATGTCTCTCATCCCTAACTAGAATTTTATACTATGTCATGTGTTTTAACCATTGTTTATATGATTTAATTGTTGGTTTTGAAATTAGGTTTAGGGATTTTTGAAGAATATCACTTCAATTATATTTCCCATAGTTTACGTGTCTTGTGTATACTTAAATTGATTATTTTTCAGACTGAATGAGTACATTATTGTCTCATTTGGAATTGGGAACATGGGTTTCCCCAAATTAATGAATTTTTACTTGGTAATAGAATTAACCTAACCCACATTCATTACTTTTATTTTAAACATGGAATTTGCATGGTTTAACTCACTTATGAAACTATTGCATTACACTAATAGACAAATGGACAAAAATGGATTTGAAAGGCCTTGGTTTGGATTTCTTAATGGAACTTGGGAGTCAATTAGTTAATTGAAATAGATTGACATGATATATTAGCTTCAAGCATATTTGGTAGGATGATACCATAATAGTAAATGCCTTAATAAATGACTCCCGAGTTAATAGTTGGGATTATGTGAAAATTGTTTAATTTGAAATTAAAGGAGGTTATGTAGCTCGCTGTAAAGGTGGAGTCCCGGGAAACCGATACTGGAAACCACGTTTGCCAGCGTAGGGGTCTATATGATCATATTCATGGTTAACACATTATATATTTTTGGAATACCTAGAGCCTTGGTGTCTTTAGCCTTTCCTTTGGATTTTCTTAATTCGTGCGGCTAACACACACTAGGGCCCTTTCAGAAGGGAATCTGAACCCATACAATACATGGGTGACTTTACTATATATAGATCTATACAGTCTAGGTTAATATTTTAAAATCCCATGTTCATGGCCCTTATCCCTACCCCGACATCCTATATATATGTATATGAATATGTGCATTCATCTTTGATTGATTTCTGAAATGACATTACTTTATCACTTTCCCTAAGTTACATGCCAGTGCTTATCCCACTAATCATCGGATGTTACATCATTTCATGATGTAGGTCCCAAAGACTTTTATGTTACCCTGGGATTATCTGTTGAGTAGTTGTGAAGTTATGACCATCCATCTTTCGAAAACACTTATTATTTCATTAGGTTTCTTTACAAATTTTGGGAATTGTGAATTCTCTTATGTCATGGTCGAGAGCATGTCCCAACCTAGATTGGTATTATAGTGTTTGAGGCTTTTATGGACAAGTGTGGGTTGAATATTTATTTTTGAATCTTAGTTTACATTTGAATATCTATCCTTGTTATTACTATTTAGTTGGCTTCCAATGTATTCTTTTCATGTGATCTGGATGTTAGTATAAGAGGGCAGTCTCCAGATCAAGGTGGGCCTGAGATACACATCACAACCAGACCCTAGTTTGGGTCAGGACAGATAGTCCTACTTCTCCTATTGATGTTTGGACTTTTGTTGGTTTAGTAGGTTCTATCGTCGTTTTGTTGAGGGATTTTCATTAATCACATCTCCATTGACGGAGTTGACTCAAAAGAAGATTTTCAATCAATGGCCTGATGTTTGTGAAGCAAGCTTTCAAAAGCTCAAGGATTTGTTGACATTAGCTCATATATTGACTTTACCTAAGGAAGGCATGGGGTTTACCATATTTTGTGATGCTTTATGTTTTTATTGATGTAGGAAGGCAAAGTGATTGCGCAGATTTCTCGTCTATTAAAGCCCCTTGAGTGGATTTACCATACCCATGATATAGAGTTATGCGTAATTGTTTTTGCTTTGAAGATATGGAGGCACTACTTGTATAGAGTCCGATCATAGCCATCAGTATGTCTTCACCCAGTGGGATCCTAATATAAGGTGACGTCATTAGCTTGAGTTGATTAAGGATTATGACTTGACTATTGTCTATTATCTTAGCAAGGCTAATGTATTTAGAGATGCCTTGAGCTGAAAGTTGACCAGCATGAGTAACTTTGTTCATCTTTTGACCTAGGAGAGGCCTTTGGCCTTAGAGGCTTAGTATTTTTCTAACCAGATGGCTAATATTGATATGTCAACACTTGGGGTGTGTTGTGGCATTTATTGAGGCTAGGTATTTATTGAAGATGAAGATTTAGACTCACCTGTTCGATGATATTGGGTTGAGAGTGATTTTAGATAAGGTGTTGAGCGGTGAGTCTATGGAAGCCTCGCTTGATCCATGTGGAGTTTGGAGTATTGGAGGCCGAGTTTGTGTTCCTAGAGTAGGTGATTGGAATAGATTAATTTTGGAGAAGGCTCATTGTTTCAGGCATTCCATCCATCCAGGAGTAACTAGGATGTATCCTGACTTTAGAAAGCATTACTAGTAGAGCAGTATGAAGAATGATGTAGTAGATTTTGTAGCTCGTTTCCTATGTTGCTAGCAAATAAAATCCAAGCATTTGAGACCTGGTGGTGTGTATCAGAGGTTACACATTCCTGACTAGAAATGGGTATGGGTTATTATGGACTTCATGACCGGGTTGACTCATACATCTTGTGCTTATTATAATGTTTGGGTCATCATGGATCGATTGACCAAGTCTACTCATTTCTTTCCGATTTAGGTGTATTTCAAGGCTAAGATGTTGGCTCGTATCTATTTTTGTGAGATAGTTTGCCTTCATGGTGTGCCAGTTTCTATCGTCTCAGATCGAGGTTCAGTGTTCACACCTCACTTTTGGAAGACTTTTCAAGAGGAGTTGGATACCTGGGTTGATCTTAGTACAACATTTCATCCCTAAATCAATGGTCAGTTAAAGTAGACTATTCAAGTTTTGGAGGATATGTTCTCACTTGTGTGATGGACTTTGGTGGTCAGTGGAAGCAACATCTAGCTTTGGCCGAGTTTTCATATAATAATAACTACCTTTCTAGTATTGAGATGGCTCTTTTTGAGGCTTTGTATGGTAGGAATTATTGCTCTCCATTTTTTTGGTTCAAGGTTCCTGAGATTAGATCTCGAGGTACAGACTTTGTGAGTGTTTGGATAAAGTTTGAATCATCAAAGATAGACTTCAACTGGCTCAGAGTAGGCATAAGTGCTATGTGGAATGTAGGCCTCGTGCCTTGAGATTCAATGTTGTCAATCAGGTCTTCCTTCATATGTCACCCATGAAGGGTGTGATGAGTTTTGTAAAGAGGGGTAAGCTTAGACCCAAGTATATTTAACCTTTTGAGATTCTTTGGACTATTGGGGATGTGGCTTATGAGTTAGCATTGCTCCCAGATTTATCAACTGTTCATCTAATTTTTTATGTTTCCATGCTTTGGCATTACATTCTAGATGAGTCTCAGTCATTCATTTGGATTCAATGCAGTTAGATGAGAGGTTGTTTTATGTTGAGGAGCCTATGTCTGTCTTAGCTAGGGATGTGAGACGATTGCGTTCTAGAGATATTCTATTGGTTAAGGTCCAGTGGAGACATCGACATATAGATGAGCCTACTTTGGATATCGAGTCCGATATGCATGGTAGGTATCCTCAGCTTTTATCCGATTCATTTACTTCCCTTGCCTTTAGTTCGAGGATGAACTAGATTCTTAGTGGTGGATGATGTACTTGTTAGCCTCTAAAGTTCATATTTTAATAATGACATACTAACAAGTGAATCCTTGCAGGATATTAAAGACCACTGATGAAGGAAGTCGGCTCTAGAAAAGGAAGGACATTCAATGGAAAAAACATTACAATATTCTAACAAGCATGGCGGATAAATCAAACATGCTAAAAAGAAAGAAGAATAATCATCCCAAAATCATGGAAGAACAGGAATAATGGCAGAACAAGATCAATCAAAGAATCAATCAAGATCTAAAAAGAAGAAGGAAGGATACAATCATCACATAAGACATCCAGACTAAAAAGAAAGAAAGATCACAGACATATCTAATATGGACGTGATTCAAAGTCGTATATGGACATATCAAATGGCTATATTCCTCAATTAAGGAATCAATCTAAGTCCTTGATTGAGAATAAATATCTTAGGTTTCCTTATGAAGAATAACAGTCGAAGACTATAAAAGAAGAAGACCGAAGACAGACACTACTCGTGCAACTTCAAAGAGAAAATTCAAAGTGTCTCATTCCTAGTCTTGCAAAGCTCTGTAACATTAGTTTACAATTGTTATATAAATATTAGGATAGATTCATCTTTGTAATATCAACTGAAGCTGTGTCACAAGATCTGAAGAGCAAAATAAGTCTTCAGAACTTGTTTCCTATCATTGTACTCGAATAAAATCTTCAACGACCTAAAGGAAACTTGAAACCTAAGGGGACTGGATGTAGGCACTGAATTGGTGTGCCGAACTAGGATAAATCTTTGTGTTGTTTACTTTATTTTTTATTATCTATATGCTTAATGGTTTAAGTTTAATCTATTTGTGAAGTGTTTTGATCTGCAGGCGAGTCGACTATGAGGAGTCAGTAAGTTGACTCATAGAAGAAAATTTTAATTCACCCCTCTTTCTTGAATTTCAATTGGTATCAGAGTAGGTCTCATAGATAGCATTGCCTAACCAAAAGTGAGAAAAGATTAAATGGCCAATTACAAAATTCCTGGTGCTCTTCTCCAGGATGGTCACTCCTCCACAAGGCCACCACACTTCAATGGACAACACTACTCATACTAGAAAAACAGATTCACTATCTTTGTCAAATCAAATGACTACCAAGCCTGGGTTACTATAAAAAGGGGTCCTAAGCCAATTCCAGGGCCTAAGGAAAAACAAAAGGACAAGGATAAAGAATCTAGTAGTAATGATATGGAAAATCTTGAAAATTTTGATATCACCAAAGAACAACAGGAGGCAATCCAAACTAACACACGTGCTATAAATTTTAATTTTGTGTGCAGTTAGTAGAGAATAATACAACAAGATATCAACATGTGAGACAGCAAAATAAATGTGGGACAAACTAGAAGTAACCCATGAAGGAACCTCCAAAGTCAAGAAATAAAAAATTGCTGCTTTTGTAAATGAATATGAGCTATTCAAAATGGAGAAAAATGAGGACAGTGAATCAATGTTCACTAGATTCAGTAAAATTATCTATGAACTAAAATCACTGAGGATGATCTATCCTCACAGCCTTTAAGTCCAGAAACTGGTCCGAGGTTTCCCAAATACTTGGGAAACCAAGGCTGCTATTCTGGAAGATAAAAATATTCACAATATGACATATGACAAACTACAAGGTAACCTTATCGCATACTAGAAAATTTTTATCAATAGGTTTCACATAGATGAAAAAAGGAAAATAGTAGCATTCAACACTGCTCTAATTGAAGAGGAGGACATTATGGAAGATGCTAATGGCAAAGGAATTAACCTCATCAACCATGGTGTAAGGCAGATCATGAGGAAGGAGGCAAAAATAATGACTCCACCAGAAATGATGATCTCTATTACTACTGTGGAAGGCTTGAATACTTCAAACAAAACTATCCAGAATTGATACAATGATCGTCTAGAAAGAATCAAATTTGGAGCCTGGAGTGATAAAAAAGAAACTGAAGAAGAAGTAGAAGCTGCAATTATTTGTTTCATGACAACAGGTGAATCTAGTGAGGTGAAACTACCCGATTGTTATAATTATAACACTCTTGAATTTAAATTAGATATGATTACTGACGAGCTTAAAAAATTATAGATGAATATACAAACTCACTCAAGAGAAGAAAAGTTGTGAAGCTCAAAATAAATGAAAAACTTGAACAGGAACGACGAAACTGGAAAATAGAAATTGAGGCATGCCAAATTAAAATTGACTTGCTTCATGAAGAGGTTGATGATGCAAAAATAAAATTAAACAATTTTAAGGCATCCCCAAGCCACAGTTTCATAAGATTATACCCTTTTGAAAGATTTTCAAGTTCCTCATCAGGATTGTTTAAATCAGCTATGAACTATTTCTCCTGTTAAGGGCCCATTTGTTTCATCCATGGACAAAGAGGGAATAAATCCTATAGTTGTAGGCATAAGCCTAAAAGTATGTCGGTTTGGAAACCCAAATGAAGTATATCTAACCTGCAATGACCCAAGACCACTTGGGTATCTAAGTAGAATTAATCTTCTTATTTTGTAAGAACAAGTCCGCAAAATTTAGGAAGGGATTAATAGAAGATGTTTCAGAAATATAGCTGGAAAGAAAAATGTCTCATCTTCTTGTACAAAGTAGACAAAAACTGTTAAATTCAGTGACAATGATAGAGGCAATGTCAACAGAGTCGACTATGCCCCCTTAGAGTTGACTATTCAAATAGATATAAAAGCAGAGGGCATTGACTTTAATAAAATCTTTGACAAGGTCAGAATTAAATACGAATTATCCCTATCTGTTGATACTCAAGAGATTTTCATGAAACAATCTCCAAAATTTGAAAATCTATTTTAAAACCTTTTTAAAAGGGAGGCAAATTCTCATTTTAAAAATATTTTTCTATTATCTTTGCTACATGTTTTGACACTATTCCTAATAATTCTAATATTTTTTGTGAGAATTTTTCCTATTATGATGAAAGCTTCATCTCATGAGCAATATACCTAAATCATGGCTTAGCAAGGAACAAACTTGAGTTAACTCTACAAGATGTATGATAACGAATCCACATGAACTTCCATGCTATTGGTATGTGTTGCCAATATGATTATGCAATGAACATGATATTAAGATTGTGAAAGTACTTCCATGTGATATGAAATCCTTACCATGCAATACATTGTTGATAACCATGCTTAGTATGAGATCCCTACTTATGATATTATAAATTATGGACTCTACTCTTATGATCAAGTAAGTCATGTGTGTCAGTTTTCTTCCATTGAGTCCTGGGGGTACTTGTACCCAAAAACTATAGCTGTGTGCCTAGAGTTTGGCCAGTGGGTCGGATGATAATTAAACAAGTTGGGGTTTTGATCCGAATGAGACCAAAAACATTTCTTTGTTTGATTTGACGGATCCTTTTTACTCTTTTATTTACTTTACATGATTATTTATCTGGGGTAGTTACTTTCTCATATAAGCAGTCCCCTTTGTTGAAACTTATGGCATTTCTTTCTCCTCGCTTGTCTTATTTACATACTTTACACAAATTATCACTTAGATAACTAATGATTAGAAATGATAAAATAATGTGTATTTGTTTATTAATTACTTCATCACATAGTTAACAATTAAGTTAAAATAAGAGACCTTTATTTGATCACATAGAATCGCTACGTAAAATATAAATTCGGCCGAGAACCACCTTTACGGACCTCGAAAGGTGTCTAACACCTTTTTTTTGAGGTAATTTAAATCCTAATCCAAACTCTGGTGAACTACGACAAAAAAATAAAATAGGTCCGTAGTTGGCCTAGACCGGTGCCCTAACACACCTTAATTCGTTAGGTGGAAACTCTTCACACTCTTCCTCAAAATATTCCAAAAAGAGTAGTCAAGTTGAATCCCGCTTTCCGCAAGGAAAATGGGGCACTACAGAATGGTGACTCTGCTGGGGATCTTAGGTTCTAACCATCATGAGTTTGTGTTTTATGTAGGATTCCACTACTTTCTTTTTCTTATTATTCTATAATTACTTTGCTCCCATTCTGCTTTTATCTCATGATTAATCTATACACGATAGTCCCTTCTCTTTTTTCCTTTTATGTGTTATTCATACTCCTCCATGTCTACTTTTATTTTATTGGTTATGCGTCTTAATATTTATTTTCATATTGCTAAAGCATGCTATGGTATGTTTCTATATGTTATGTGTTACTGCTTTATATAACTGGCATCTCACTGATACTTTCCTCCACTTAGAAGTCCTTTATATTTTTTACAAACGGTTGCATGGTTGAACGGACGTTCTTTCCTAAAACACCCTTCAAGAAATGCCTTATGGATCGATCAATCAGCAGTGTGTTGACAACCAAAAGTTTTCCCACTCTCGAGTTGTCCACTCGATGGAACCATGTCATAAACCCACTCTTTCCCTTTAGGTCTTGGCTACATATTTCTTTTATTAAGGAATATGCGTCTCATTCAACGTAGGATGCTTTTTCATGCTTGACGAGTTGAATGTTATTATCATTCAAATTCCAAAGAGGATCACAACCTCAAAGGTAATCCCAATTATTTGTTATGTGTTGCATTTCTATGTATGATTTGACATCTTTCCCATTTTGTTGTTTCCGTTCTTACCTTAATCACTCCTTATATTTAGTGTTCCTCACTTTAGAGCTTTACTATTAAAATTTTTATCATGATAGAACCCTACAATACACTTTTAGAGCCTATTCAAAATCCTCTAATTCATCTCCACGTACTATTAAACTTCTACAACTCTCAAAATTTGGAACTACGCTTGACCTGATTCCCCTTTAAGAGGGACACGTATGCGCTCCTACGGAGTTTGGTCACTTTATAATCAAACACTCTCTTCCCCTCTCAAGGAGAACTGTAACTGGGGTAGAATTTTTTAGAGGACCTCAAAAATTCCACATGGGCATGGCATCGGCATAAATGATAAACTGGGGCACAATTTTTGAGATGACCAAAAAAATTTCTACGAGCAGATTTTTGAATTCTTATAATGAGTTAGTTCTACATAGGGATAGAAATATTTGAGCGATCCTCAAAATGTTCTTGTCAGGAGGACAACGACTTATACGATGTTGTACCGTCTAAAGATATGTCACAATCAATGATTCAACAAAATTTTCTTACAAATCTGACTTATTTTCAAAGAATAACTTTTTACAGAAATGTATTTTTATTTACAACATTCATTTACTTCCTATATATCCAAGTGAAGGCTCGGACAAGACTCATCAATGAGACGACCCCCAAGAAGAAGACACTTCAGTAAAGGCGGAAGCACAACTAAACCTCCCCTTTTTACAAACTCATAATTTTTCTTTGTGTATAGGATTAACAGGTACAGATAGAAACAATCACTCCATTACTAGATGCCCAAACGGACAGTCCAACATCATGACAAGGAGTCCTCATAATTGACCCAGCAATACAATAGATACACTTTCTTATCTTATCTTTATCGTTATGGTTACTTTCACTACATTGTTCAGCCTACTCTACATATATATATATATATATATATATATATATGTATATATGTCCGTGCTAACCATTTTATCTAGTTGAGCTAAAAGTGGCAAGACCAACAGGTACACATCTGATCCAACATCATATCGAGAAACCAAACAACCTATCCAACGATACATCGAGTGGTTCAACAGCCGATCCAACATCATATCGAGAAGCCAAACAGCTAATCTAATGATACATCAATAGGTTCAACATCCAATCCAACATCATATCGAGAAGCCAAATAGTTGATCCAACGATACATCGAGAGGTTTAATATCCGATCGAACATCATATCGAGAAGCCAAATAGTTGATCCAACGATACATCGAGAGGTTTAATATCCGATCGAACATCATATCGAGAAGCTAAATAACTAATCCAGCAATACTTCGAGAGGTTCAACATCTGATCCAACGTCATATTGAGAAGACACACAGCTAATCCAATGATACATCGAGAGGTTCAACAGCTGATCCAACGTTATATCAAGAAGCCAAACAGCTGATCAAATGATACATCAAAAGGTTCAACATCCGATCCAACATCATATTAAGAAGCCAAAAAACTGATCCAACGTCACATCAAGAAGTCAAACAGTTGATTCAAAGACTTAAGAGATACACTTTCTTTATTTCCACATTCACTTTAATTTTATCAACTGTTTATTTCTTACACATCTAACCTTTGTCATTTAGTACAATGTAAAGACGCAGTAATAGAGAAGGAATAATAAATAGGGATGATTTTTGTTTCTATTTTTGGAGTATTACCCCATCTATGCATTATCGCCTAAACTAATCTTAAAACTCACCTACCTCAACGTCATCAAACTTCTCCATACGTCATTGTTCCAAATCCTATTCATTACCGTCTCGCTGACCCATGATACTATTGTTGATGTCCTATCCTTTATCATTAACATTCTTTACGAATATTATTCATTCCTAAATATAGAACTATAAATGGGCTGATTCTCGTAAAACCAAAGATATGTTGGCAACTTAATATCGAACTCTCGACCACACTAATTTTAACCACCTCCTATTGTCTTAAATCTAAAGAATCTTTCTCGGTCAAAAAAAATTTGCTACTACGTCAACTTTCGGTGCTTGATAATTCTTTTATCATTCCCAAGCAATCAAGGGGCAGCTTTTGACACCCAATTTTGACCACCCGATACTCCTTTTAGGCTACTATTTTAGCAAAATTATTAATTTCAAATGTTAGAATTTTTTTACATATTATTCTTGTATCAAAAAATACTGACATGTCACCTTCATGATTTAAAAATGTACAAATTATTTTATTATCTTTTGGTATAATTTTTATAATTTTTAAAACTCAAACGCGACATTTACATTATTTTATTAAATTATTCGTAACTGTGTACACTCACATTTTTTGCAAATACACTGTTTAGTTTTCCATTATTTAGTATTATTTATTTATTT
Source organism: Capsicum baccatum var. pendulum (assembly GCA_030864225.1). Lineage (NCBI taxonomy): Eukaryota > Viridiplantae > Streptophyta > Magnoliopsida > Solanales > Solanaceae > Capsicum > Capsicum baccatum. The sequence goes on along the minus strand of CM061554.1, from coordinate 73,564,016 downwards.
ATTATTATTATTATTATCATTATTTGTTGTTATTATTATTATTATTATTATTTATTTATTATTATTATTATTATTTATTTATTTATTATTATTATTATTACTTATTATTATTATTACATTATCTACTATTATTAGCATTACTATTTTTATCCCTACTATTATTTAATAATAACTGATTTTAATTTATATTGCCTAATTTATTTAAATTCTAGCCTTTATTTATTCAACATAAAAAAATTAGCCAATTTATTACAATTATAGCCCATTTTTATCCAATTTTTAAATCTTAATAAAATTCACAACCTTTAGATCTCAACCATCGATCAAAACTGATCTAACGGTTGGGATCAAAAGGCCCCTTTCTTTAATATTAAAAATCAAAAATCCTAACCGTAGACTCATTCCATGAAATCAGCTGTACACTACCCCCACTATCTCTGTCTATCTCTCCTCTTTCTTTCTTGAACTCACCATCCGTCGTCGTCCATCCGCCACCGGCGACTACCCACAGCCCAAACCCTCTCCCTCTCTTTATTATAGCCACCGGCGAACCCCTCTCCTTTATTCTTTTGTCCAATAGCTAAGCGTCATTGAACAGACGATAACCTCTGTACCACCAACAAGCCATGAAACCGATGAAATTAGCTAGCAAAACTACTAAAAACAACAACACCATCACCACCGCCAGCTAGTAGAATCTGCCTCCCTCTCTTCTCACTAGTCACGTACCCACCAGAATTGGCAACCGACAAGGTCTTTTGGAAAACCCGATAGTGATCCGGTTTGACTTCTCGGACCCCTAAATTGCCTATCTTGTTTTCTTTAGTTTATCTTGCATGCAAAAATAAAATTAATCTCTTAGATCTAAAAATTGTAACTTTAAATTTGATTATTATGTGTTCATCTCTGGATTTGTTACATGTGCAAAGCCCTCAATTTTACTGATTGGAAGTAACCCTAGTTCCATAACTCAATTTCTGATTTATGAAGCCTATTTTGCATTGTTAATGAACTAGTGCAACAATTAAAAATTTGATAATACTCTGTCCTAAATGAATTTCGGCGATCCTATATGATTTTGGGTTGTGTGTTTCTGTCTTTTGAATTTATGATGGTTTTATATAGTAATTTGAATTGATTATTGCCTAAATTTATTTCAATAATTGGTTTTAGAAAACTGTGATTGCCCCAATTCGTACTCCCCTTTTATTTATGGTAAGCCTATGCTCGTTTATTTATTTCGATTGATAAATTAAAAGACTGATTGATTTTCTTTCCTTTCCTCTATGTTGACCAATTTTTTTGTGGTACTGAGAATACTCTATTATCGATAATTATGGTAAACTCTATCTTTATAGGTAATGATTTGAATATTTTGATTTTTTTGTTTTTCTTCTCTCTCCACTCCTCTTATATTCCGGCTAATTCATATATTGCTTGTTTTTTCTTTACTTCTATTTATTTTGCTGATTTTATATGACACTATTTATATTTAAGGAGAATCCCTTTGATTGATGAAAAAATATAATTTTGATCCTTTCATCATGGTTATCATTGTGACCCCCTCCACTATATAAACAATCTCTCTTCTCACTTAATGAAAATCTCTTCAATTTCAATCACTCTCTAAAATAAAAACTACTAGTTATTATAAGACGAAGAAAAAGATAATCTCAAGATATTTGGTTTCTCTCATTCCGACAAGGCATTCAACTCGCTTTACTATTGCAATCATACTGCTTTTCGTTCTTTATTAGTAGTTACGTCATTTAATGGTAAGTTCTCAAAACGATGTAATTTACATTCTTTGTGTCTGTTGACTGCATCACGTTGTGAAAGCCTTTAGAAAGCATGTCTATAGGATTATTTTGATGTTTGTTATTATATGCTCCAGTTTTCCTCCCATTACATCTTGTCTTACAGTTTTAAATAAATAATTATGGGGTTCCGAAGAGTCTCCCAGGTGTTTACATTAGATTGTAGTATTTCTATTTAGTTTTAGATTATTATTATTTGCTTTGTAATATTATTGTATAAACGTTTCTATTATTATAATAATAATGGGGACTGCTCATAGGGTGGGGACCAACGTTCTCTGTGAATGGTATAGGTAGGCACAACTTAGGATTTTACGTGTATTACGTGCTATATGAATCACCTAATATTCAAAGTGTTTGGACACTTAAGCCATAAATTATTCATTGCATGTTTGGCACGTCATCACAATTTAGGCATAACAAAATTATTTAATTTTTTTGTCACGCCTCAAATCCTATTGAGGCAAACTGGCACCCGTAACCGAGGAGGCCCGAGAGAACCAGCTCATAACCTTATACTTCCCATGCATACCTCTAGGACAACCCGAAATTGGGACAACATCATGTCGCATATAAAAGGAAATAATCACCTATATAAGCTCGAGCACACATATATATACAATACTTGGCTGTTGGAGCCATCACGCCTATTAACAAAACACCACCTTGACCGTACATTAGGTCTACAAAGCCTCTAGACAATACACAGGGTTTAACTAAGGTTGGGACACACCCTTCCATATAACTAACTTCTATACAATACCAAAAGTGACTAGATATGACACGGAAAGCCCCGAACCAAAATAGAGCTCACCAAAAGTAGCTAGATATCCTGGCTCCTACTTGTGCAGTGTATGAGATGAGGTGCCTGTGCCTATAGGATGAAATACAGGTCCCCCGTGGGGGATGTCAATATGAAATATGTACTGAGTATGTAAAGCTATAGATAATCACATATGATATAGGAGCTCAATAGAAATTAGAAACAAGTGAATAAATTGTAATATGAGTGAACCACACTTACTAGAACTTGTGACAACCTGTACATTGTATTTATTCAATCACTTTACCTTCGTTCTTATCATCTTTGTAATCATTATTCTACTTTACTGTGACCATTAGGCTTCCACCAGTACATATCAACTGGGATCGACCCATGATAGGATTATGCCCCTAGGATACCACCCATACACACATAAATAGGATTAACCCATGATAGGCTTATGCCCCTGGGATACCACCCGATAAGAGAGAACTTCCATCACTTAGTTCAATTATTCATTGAGATTGTTATTTCGGTCGCCACCGCATTTTTGATACTTTGAAACAATGATACATCAATAAGAGACATATAAATAGACCATCAACGCAATAACAATGAAGTAAGAACTCATTGGCACATCAATGAAGTGTTTTGGAGTCATCAATGCCATAACAATGAACTAGGAACTTATTGGTATATCAATGAAACATTTTGGAGTCATTAATAGCACATGGATTTTTTTTGAGTAACCGGGTACCTTCTGACATTCATTAGTGCAATAAACATATTAGATTTGGAAAACAAGTATTGGAATGTCTTGACATCTTGTAGGGTGGAAACAAGTTCATTGGTAACGTAGGACATCATACAAAACCATTATGGATCACATGTTATTGAATAACTTTGGAAACTTTCTTAATAGAACAATTGTTCACTTTCATGCCAAAGATATGGTATAGAGTATGCTTTACATATCTGACTGTCAACCTTCAATACTAGTCCCTAATGGACTTCCCGTCTTTTCGGATTACTCATCTACAATGAACATATATAGCAATCTAGTATTAGCAATCAAACGTCACAATTCAATTATTTGAATTCACCAAACTAGTGGCTGAGTAGTAAGCCTTAATTACACCATAAAGGGTGTCACTTTAACCCTCTTATACTCCAATTACATTCACATGCCAAGAATATTCATACAACATCCTCCAACATCAAGTTTGGATTTATTTAACCTTCCAACCAATCCATTAAATCAAATTGAGCCATAGACATAAATAATCATCAATTCAATAGTATATCACCATATCCACCTTTCATAACTCAATTACCGTATCCACCTTCCATAACTCAATTACCATATCCACCTTCCATAATTCAATACAACCAAATCATGCAAAATAGTCCATAACCCTATTTCCATTACCTTTCAATAACAACCAATACATATAATCCTCTATCACACATATACATATGGAAAAGAACAAGGAAAACAATATTCATACCTCAGAATTCACCTCTTGATTATGCAATCCTGTTTCCATAAATAATAGGTGTCATTCGAAGCTCTCGAGATGGCAAACGCAGTTATCAGATTACTTTGGAATTTCTACGGTTGAATCAAAAGTAATTTAAAGGTCAAATTTGGCTAGGGTTTGTTCTTTCTCAATGATAGATGATGAAAATGATTTTTTGAACTCATATACATGTATATATACACATATTTCCGTCCATAATATAATAGGAAATGACCAAAATGCCTTTAAAATTTAAATAATGTCAAATCTGTCCTTTGGTGGACTATTTTGGTAAGCTAAAGTATATCGACCATAACTCTTTGCTCAGATATCGGATTTGGGTGAAATTGGTATCGTTGGAAGGATAACTCAAAGGGCTTTCATTTCATATAAATTAGGCCGCCCAATTCGTCTTGTACAAGGAGTTATGGTCGTTTAAAGTTGACCCTAAAAATCTGGTTTGATAGGCTGAAGTAAAACGAGTATAACTCCTTACTCAGATGGTGGATTTGGATGAAATCAATTGCATTAGAAAGAACACTCAAATATATTTCTTTTCATAGCTCGCAGCTCTCCCAGTTCATTATATTAAGGGAGTTATGATCGTTCAAAGTTGACCCAAAAATTCAGCTGGCCTCAGTAGTTTGTGTGCAGGAAATTTTCCTGCACATTTTGTATTCCCAAATATCCCGGCCACCGTTTTATAGTTTCGAACGTGCTTTATTATATCCGAAACCTATTCGTTTTTGGAAATCTTTATATCATTGGAAAGCTTATTCAATAACCTTCGCATGGAACCATCAACGGGCAAATTCTGGTATAAATAAAATAATAATAAAAAGTTAATTCCATATAAATAAGACCAATACACGTACTTGAATACGCCAATACACGTACTTGAATATGGGGTGTTACATCCTTCCCCCCTTTAGGACATTCGTCCTTGAATGTTAGCGTAGTTATTCAACCGAAACAAGTTCAAGTCCATCATTAATATTCACATCATCACATAAATACTATGCATATATAAAAAAAAAAAAACTTACTTGTTAATGTTCTAACTCCGTTTCTTGAACTTCCTCTTCATCTTTGAACAAATGAGGGTACTTAGATTTCATGGGCTACTAGCACACAATCATCATTCACATTCACAAAAATTTAAGAGTTAGCTATTTTAACTTGAAGTTCTTGAGTATATTCTTCAAGACCTTGGTGTGAAGGTCCCCCACAAGCTTCAGCAACAACTAAGATTTCCTTTGACAAATCTTCAAAGGTACTCTTCTCTTTTGGAATTTGTTCTCCTATGCTTTCCATTTTGGTACCTACACAAATGTCCTTAGCGATAGAAGGACAAACAAAGTTAGCTTTTAGGGGCAACCCCCTCACTTCACTCCTCACAACCTCTCTTTTTTCCTCTCTCGGATTGCCACCTTGCGCACCCTTACTCTGCTAAATCATTTGTCACTCATTTTCATTTGGATTAGAGTAAGTGTTCACTTCTCTTTGAGACTTGGGAAGAATAGACGTAATGAGATGATTTCCCCATTTGTCTCGTACAACCTTAGGCTAATTTTGTATACTTGAAACTTTATGTTGTGCAAGCCAATCGGCACCCAAGCTTACATGAGCTTATTTTAAGGGAAAGATATCACACCGCACCTCCTCATAGTATTCAAATTGGTTGAAGACAACCTTCACTCTCTTGATAACCTTATACCCATCCAAGGAATATGGAACAAGTGGAGGTTCTCAAAATAGCCCCAAATGGTCAATCATGGGTGGAATGAGGTAGTTTTTATTGCACCTATCATCTAGCACAATGAAGCATCCCAGAACCCCATAATATCTTACCTTTACGGAGTGAATATTCCTTCTTTGATCAATATTGTAAGGCTTAGTATAACCCGTGGGCACATGAGTACCCCTCGGCTTTGGAGATGCATACCCTTTTCTTCTCATGGGACAACCTCTACTATAGCTATAACCATTCACACCACTCCAACCTTGATAAGAAGTACTACAAGGTGAAGAATATAAATTTTCATACTCCACATGTGCACTCTCACCATAGCTCTCATAAGCTTTGCAAATAAAGGAGTTATACCTTACACCAATTCTAGGTTCAGAGTGTGAAGTGTAAGACTTCTCACATGCCCCATATTTATCATAAGAACCATCACAAGGCTCTTCATCATATCCATATTCATCATAAGCAATAGGCACTTCATTTATCTCATTTTCTCCTTTAAACCCATAACTCTCTATTCTGCACTTGTTCATGGCTATTTTTATAGACCCCATAATCTCCATCATCATCGTAGCCATAAAATCCCTCACTACAATCATAGTCTCCCATGTTGTAGTCACAATAATCTGAGGCTATTGAAGACATATTCCTTTTATATCACCTTGTACCTACAAAATGAACAAAAAAGATTAGTAGTAAAAGCTCCTCACTAACACTCGTATACACTCAACTTTGTAATCCTCACAATTAGAACGGGGATTATTACAAGTTATTTATACTTCGATAGTCAATAAGGTGTCAATCACTACTTTACGGATGGAATAGATTCTTATTTGATCGACTCAAGACAAAAAACAAAATCTTCTTATGAACTTGAAACAAAGAAGTTCAACGAATCAAAAATGAGAAAAACACACAAAGAATGAAGACACGAAAGAAAAATGGATTCAACTAATTTACAACTAAGTAGGTGATTACTAGTTGCTAATTAGTGCTAGAATCAAGAAATGAAACCGAAATATTCAAGAAAAGAAACGAAGAATCCAAAATTTGAGCTTAAACAATTTTGGGTAGGGTGATGATGTGGCAGCCTCTCATTGGTTGTTGAAATTTTGAAAAAAACTTCTTCTAGTCAATCAATCTTCAACAAGGAGGAGTATTTTTGGTTTTTGCTAAAGAAAACACAAGAAATGGGCCCTTTTCCAAGCTCATAAGAGTTTGAATTTGTGATGGTCCCCCTTGTACTTGCCCTTGTCCTCTTCTTAGAGAATATTCCTTTGGATGCCTTTTGAATTTCTTTCTTCCTTTGGAAAACGTGGAATATGCTTGGAATATCCTTGGAGACAAACATGTAGTACACTCTCTTTCTCGTCTTTTTTGAATCAAACAATACTTTTTGAATATTATTGTTCAACAATACATAAAGAACATGAAGAACATCAAGAACATTCAAAGATTGAATCCAAGTCAAATGAGCTCGGAATTTGATGATTTTTTCTTTAAGCACACGTTGAACTCCTAATCACAACCACACACTTTCAATCCACCAACCTCAACAAATTTCAAGAATCACCTTTCAAGTTTCTTCAACCTTCAATCTCAACAATGGTGAATAACTCAAAACAACCTAGATAAAACTCAAATCCTAGATCTAGACCCTATTAGTGTTAAGGAACAGGAATCTAACACTAGAAACAAACAATACACATAAAAATATCCTAGGCCGAAGTCTCAAAATTCTTCCAAAACATAAAAATATGACACTATTTTTTTGTGATTTTTAGATTTTTCACACATTTTTTTATTGATTTTCTAAGTAACAATCCCAATATTGGCTTCTTGGGAACGAAATCAAACCTTGCTATTGATACCAAATGATACAAGAACGACCTATATGAGAAGAAGACTAACTAATAGAAGAAAAACACAAGCAAGCAAACTAAGACAAAACCGAAATTCAATACAAAAATGAAAAGTAAAGATAGATGACTTAACATAAGAATTCACAGAGAAATAAGAACCTAAGGGTGTATCGAACCCAAAGACCCCTAAAACATATAAATCCAAACACCAAGCCCTTATGGTGACCGCAAAGGGGATTTGATCCGCCTTACAAACATCGTTTCTAAGCAAGGATCAATATTAGATTTTCCAAGCCCTACACTACTTGGCTTTTCCAAGCCCTACACTACACTCTCAAAGAAACAAGAATTCTTTCAATGTCATTCAACTATCCATAATCCACTAAGTAAAATAAACCTAAAAGAGTCTATTTATAATCTATTAAAAATTGAAGTGACCAGAATATGCTTAATGATAGAGGTGGCCATGGTGTGTTTGGAGTGTTAAAACTTTCTTTCACACTTCAACATGTGCAATCCCTAAAACACCCTTAATGAAAAGACAATCATGGAGTATTTTGAGGTTTAAGACTCTTCTTCACACTTCAACATATGTATTCTTGGGAAGGCATCAAACACAAGCCCTAAGAAACCTTCCACACACAAAATTGCTTTATGGTGTGCTCAAAGCGGGTCCTCCATGCATGCTCTTGTGTCTTCGAGGTGACCAAAGCTTGAGTCTTTAGGTGTTGGCCTTCAATGATGTCATCAAAAGCTATGCTGACTATTTGGATCGTATAAAAGAAGAACTCTATGGAATCAAAATAGGTACCATATCTCTTATATACTTAAATCAAGGTTCAAGAAGAGTGCCCTAGTACTACTTCTGGATAGGGTAGATCCTCATTCCTGTCCACTACCTTGAGCCCGTCCATGACTCATAACTCACCCTTTAGATTAATCCCTCTCCTCAGAAAATAGCTTCATATCTCTAGCCTCACGAGATCTAGTCCTTACCATCTGCATAGAAAAGAGTAAATACTATTTAAAATAAGGTATGAATGATTGGCATGATATAGAATAAAATAAGGGAAGTTTTCTCAAGATATCTTATAGCCTCTCCAAGATAGATATGGACATCTATGTATCAATTCACGAGACTCTATGAAACACACTATTCTTACATTAATGAGACAAATGAAACGTGGCTTCTCTAATACCAATTTGATATAACCCAAAAACAAGGGTCATGAGGGCACTTTCCCCGACAAGCCTTGACAAGTAAGCCTATTATCCAAACTAATATGAGATAAAAAAGCAATACCAAAACCCAAGACAAGACTCCCAGAATAGAGTCAAACAACACATATTTAGTAAATGTGGAAGTACATAATAAAAGATACCATACAATAATCCAAAAACTAGTCTTACGATGTAAGAACTACTTAATACATCTCGAATGTCAAAATATACAATGATAGTTCAAAAGGATCATATCTATCTTAGAATATAAAATAATATATGAAATAGATAGGAAGAGGTAGTAGATCAACTCTGAAAGTATACATCAACCGCTACATTGAATATACTCCAGATACTGCCTGAATTAGCTATCATGCACTGCATTCGTACCTGGATCTACACCGAAAGGGCGCGGTAGGGGTGAGTATAGTCCACTTGTACTCAGTAGGTACTATAGGCTAATGAACAAAGTAGAAAATAAAGTATGCAAAATATACACTATGGGCACATCACCTAAAATCAGAAAATGTCTCAAACGGTAGCCTACACCATCTCTACTAACAGTGCTACAATATTCACATACACCAAAAAATATGAGGAAGAACACAGGTATATAAAATCTCATACATACATATGAAAAAATTACAAATGGATAGATATCACATCAAGCATGATATGATAATAAAGAATGAGCATAATATATATAAAATAAAATAAATATGATGCTGGTGATAATGATATAATATGATGCTCGAAGTTGTCGCACAACCTCCACATGCACTTACTGAGTTGCTCCTAAGGTTGGACCCATGGGGGGTTTGTCAACATTTATACAACTACTATCATATACCAATATCCATGACTCCTCTCCTAAACATCCCTCGATAGAGGGCTATAATGATATCACAAGCCAGTGTTTTCTAATATTTCCACAATGGTACTAATATTTTGCAAGTACATATAATATGTGGATGAAATGCCCACAACCAATCCAGAATGAAAATTTCCAAATACAACCAATGTACTAGCCATATGAGCCAAATATACACTCAGTATGACAATAATCATGAATCCAATGTAATCATATGCCAATAGAACAAAATGCACAACAAAATTCCATTGATACCATATAGATTCCAATTTAGGATTTTCACCAGAAATATACAAACAATATACATAAATAAGGGCAACAACATCATACAAGACACCATATGGTCACACATAGCAAATAATGTCTAAATACTACCAAATAACAACACTGGCCCCCACATGGGCAAAACACAATAATAATTCCATTTCAATGATTAGTTCCCACAACCATAACATGATTTTATACCAATATTAACTACCCAGCTCAATCTGAAGAAAGTTAAGTAATAACCTACCTCAAATTCTATAAATCAATTCAAATAAGCCTTCAACACCGATCTTTCACCTCATAAATAGGCCCAAAACCAACTAAAATACATAAATTTAGAATCTACATATCATAAAAAGCCAATGTGCCTATATTACCCATTTCTAGATCAGGGTCAAATAGATCCCCAAAATGGGTTATTAATACAAAAGAGAAAAATTGAAATTTTAGTCCAAAAATATATTTTCCATAATTAAAGAAACTATAGCGGAAAAATCAAGTGAAAATGGGTTAGAATTGGGGTTTATATTGAAAAAAATGCTTATTTTGTCCTTCCGGGCTAAAGTACCCAAATTCCACTTTTGAATCCAAGTTTTAACCAGGTTTAAATGATAAAAATCAAAGAAAAGATATTGAAATAGGGATTTGAAGCTTACCTAAGCTTAAAAATTGAAGAACTTGCATAAAAACTCAAAACCCCAAGCTCTAAGTCTAGAAAATTATGAAAAATCATGAAACTGGGGGATATAACCCATCCAAGCATGGCTTATGCAATGCACGCTTATCGTGTAAGTGACCAGGCTATCTCTTAAGAAACATTCACTTAAGAGAACCTGGTATCTCTTAGGTGACACTTTGGTTGTCAAGCCAAATTTCTTAGTGACCCAAGTGTCACTTAAGCAGTGCACCAGTTGAGTAATGCACCAGCTGGAGACTTGGAACTAGAATCCTGAGAACGGATACAAACTATGTTGCTAAAATAAATTTGATGTTCTGAACTCAATGGTGATATCTAATTTTTGATAAAACATCATTTTCACAAAGTTTACCACCAAAATCTAATTTCATAAATTTCTAAATCGAGGGTCAAAATGAGATATAAAAGTCGTAAAACTACACCAACCATGTATAAAAAATCAATATTTTGAATCTACTGGCACAATATATTTTTCATCCAATGTACAGATCAATATATATTGACCAAAGTCAACGATAAAGTTTTTATAGACACCAAAAGCCACAATCTCTGATAAATCACACAAAAATGCATTAGAAACTTTAATACCCATGCTTATTCTTAGCTAAAAATCATCTCAAGGATGCTAGTACTTGATTTGAAATATAAATCTATTTTTGTACCCATGGTATTTTTTATATTTCTAATGATACCAATTTTGTCTGAATCCGACACCGGACGAGGAAGTTATGGATGTTTTACTCAGAACTGACCGAAATGCCCAAGTGCGACGTCCAAGTTGATGGACCGCCAAATAAGTGATGGACCGCCACTTTGACCATCACATCCAAGACAGTAGGGCCACGTTCTAGATAAGGATTAACGGATGAGTTGATGGACCATCAGATTTTTTACGGACCATCATCCAAGCCGTCAACTCTTATCCAGTGAACCCCAATTCTGGTCCACATATGACGGTCAAAATGATGGACCATCAAGTTTCTGATGGACCGTCAGTTGGGTCGTCACACACTGCATTTAGTTTATTTCTAGGCCATTTTAATAGGGGTATTTTGTTCACTTACCACTTGCCTATATATACCAGATGAGTTCGAATTCAGCCTTTTTGCTCATTATTATTTCACAAACAAAAACTAGAGTTTCTCTCTAAAGTTAATATCCAAGAATAAGACCCACTTCTTCAAAAAAATCAAAGGATTTCAAATCCTTCATGCTTAAAAACATCAAGGACCTTGAGTCAGGTATGCGTAGTGTTCATCTATGGATCCATTTCATTCATAGAGCTCAAGAACCATATTTTAAATATTATTTTATGATTGTCTTGTTGTGATATGAGCATGTACTTGTTGATGATTATTGTTTAAGTTTCAAGATGATATCTAAAGGTGTTTTCATGAAGTACATGTGTTTGTTAGTTAAAACCCATGATATTTGTGTGGCTTAATATGGTAAAATTCATGAACACACTTAAGCTAAAAAAATGCATGCAAAGTGTTTGATAATATGCCTAGGATGATAGAATTCATGTCCCATGATTTAATATTGCTTAAATGACAAGTCCATTCTCTATGCCTTACGATTTTCCATGAATTCCATGTGAGTGATATGCATTGTTGTTGTGATATGGATTGACCATGATATTGAAGCTATGCAAGTATATACATGTTGTATGAATTTCCCTTCCATTTATAAGATGTTGAGAACTATGCTTTGTGTGAAATCCCCTACTTATGATATTGAAAATTGTGGACTCTATTCTTACGATCAAGTCAGTCATGTGTGTCAGTTCCTTCCATCGAGTCCTGGGGGTACTTGTACCCAAAAAATATAATTGTGTTCCTAGAGCCATGTCATGTAATCATGATAATCTCAGTCAAGCCATGATCTATAGAACTCAGTCAGTCATGTGACTCAGGAAATCTCAGAAATCTCATGATCTCAGTTAATTCTCAGATAGTAGTACTATTCTGTCAGTTAATGGAAGTCAGTTACTCAGTCCATGTACAACCAGTTAAATCACATTTAGTCTCTTCAGATAGGAGTAGAAGTTAGCACTGCGTGAACCCAAGGATGGTAACTCAGCTGCCAGTTTAGGGTGTGATTCTAAGTAATCATCCTTGTGTTCCAGAACAACGTAGCCAGCGTAGGTTGAGACATATTAACCTGTGAGATTAGGGTTGATGAGGTGGATTAATCTTTTAGTTTAGGGTTCTTACCATTCTCATTTTGAGTACCTGCCAGCTAAGGGTCACTTATAGATATCCTTTCCAGTGGTGCGGTATTGACACCCTTCCAAACGGGGTAGAGATTGGCCCAACTTAGCTATATGTGTTATTGGGGCATGTTGGTCAAACAACTACCTCCCACAGTTTCAGTCTCAGTCTCACCAAAAGAACTCTGATAATTCTTTATATTGTAGTATTTAAGGACTGTCAGATACAGTCAATTCAGTTACAGTACAAAACTTAGATAGTTCTTTAGATTTTAGTATTTTAGGACTGTCAGATATAGTCTATTTAGTTATAGTATGAAACTCAGATAGTCCTTCAAATTTTAGTATTTTAGGACTGTCAGATACAATCAATTCAGTTACCGTACAAAACTCAGGTAGTTCCATCAGATTCAAGACTGTCAGACATAGCAACCCATGTTATCATGATTCCAGTATTATTTATGTTAGATATTAGTAAACCATGTATTAGAGTATAGATCTAATTATCACGTATTAACTCTTCCAGTTACTATGTATGCATGTTTGCACGCTTACGTTCATATCAGACAGTCATTTAGCATCGGTCATGCATATAAACCCATTTATTTAGCCTACCTCACTCGTATCCCCAGTATTCCCAGTTGTACTAATGCATTTGTGCTATGGTGATTTCTTTTATGTTACACCATCGGTTCACAAATATGAGATCTAGATCAGCAGTAGCAGTAGTATTCCATTCATAGTATTGCAGTGAGTCCTCATCTATTCGAGGATGATATTATTTATTTCATTTATTATTTTAGTTTAGTTTTGCTAGACGGAGTTAGTTGGAGACATGTTCCTTCAACTCCTTATTTAGATAGTATTTAGAAGCTTTCAGATTTAGTTCAGATTTGATTTAGATTTCAGTTGTTTTTGGTATTCGTTACCCCATATAGATGTTATGATTTGTCAGATATTTTATTTAGTTGAACATTATGGCCTATTGTTCATGTTTTCTGCATTATTACATCATATATTGTAGTATAAAGGTACAGATATTAGTCATGGGTTAGCTTGTGGTTCGTCGGGATCATGGGCACCATGTAGCAATCCGGTTGAGAAAACTGGGACATTACAAACTTGGTATCAGAGACTAAGGTTCAATAGAGTCCTAGGAAGTCTGAAAGCCGCATATAGTAGAGTCTTGTGCATGGGTGTGTTGCACATCAATTTATGTGCAAGAGGCTATAAGATGTTTTAGGAATAGTTTCCCTTCTTTTGGTATTCATATTGTGCTAGTGAGCATAATCTCAACCTAAACTCTCAGTCTAATCCATTTTTCTCTTATTTTAGAATATGCCTCCAAAGAGAAGAAACCAGCCACCTCCTCAGCCTGAAGATCCTTTGGGAGAACATTTTCTCATACAGAGTTTAAGGCCGCATTAACCATACTTTCTCAGTCTATAGCTGCCCAAAATGAACACCCTCCAGTTATTCCGGCCAATCCAGTGGCCAACTCAGTCACAACTAGGATTCGGGACTTCACCTGAATGAACCCTCCAACTTTCTTTGGGTCTAAGTCTGATGAGGACCCTCAGGAATTCATTGACCAGTCCAGAAGGTCAGACATCATGGGAGTTACTTCTTGTTAGAGTGTCAGTTAGCCGCATACTAGTTATAGGATGTCGCTCACACTTGGTACAAACAGTGAAAGTTTGAGAGGTTAGGGGATGTAAGTCCTATAGAGGGAGGAATTTGTCACGACTTTCTTAGATATATTCTTTCCCCAAGAGCTGTGGGAGGCAAAAGTTCTAGAGTTCATCAACCACAGTCTGGGAAATATGACGGTTAAGGAGTATTCTCTCAAACTTACTCAGCTAGCTAGACATGCCCCTTATGTTGTTGCAAACAACAGGGCTAAGATGAGCAAGTTCATGTCAGGGGTGAATGATAGCATGGTAAATGAGTGTAGGTATGCAATGCTGAACAGTGATTTAACTTTAGCCAGGCTCTTGCCTTATGATCAACAAATAGAGGAGTAACAGATTATGACTAGGGAGAGGCAAAACAAGAGAGCAAGGTCAGGCAATTTCAGTTTTGCTCAACCAAAATTAGAAGGAGGAAATCGTTCAAAGTTTTGTCCTAAGCCAGAAGTTCCAGCTCTTTCATCTGCCAGTGCCCCAGTGCTGAAATTCAGAGATGACAACAGAGATCAAGCACTAGTCTCTAAGTCTCAGGGCAGTTTCAGTAGTGCCCGAACTAATCCCCTATGTCAGACTTGTCGTAAGAACCACAAGGGTACCTATAGAGCTGGTAGTGATGTTTGTTTCGGTTGTGGAAATCCAAACCATAGGGTTAGAGAATGTTCGTAGTTAGGTCTATAGGGTTAGCAGAATCGTTCCACAGCCCAATCCGATCACCTGAATCAGCAGGTTTCCACTTCCAGTGCTACTAGTGGCCAACGCCCAAACAAACTCTATGCTCTTCAGACCCGACAGGATCATGAAAATTCTCCTGATGTCATTACTGGTACATTATATATTTTCCATGTTCATGTTTATGCTTTGCTAGATCCAGATGCATCCTTGTCTTTTGTTACTCCTTATATAGCAGGCAATTTTGAAATCAGTCCCAAAATTTTAGTAGATCTCTTTATAGTATCTACCCCAGTGGGTAAAACAATAATAACTCAGTGGGTATACAGGAATTGTCTAATTATGATATTTCAGAAAGCCACATCATCAGATTTAGTTGAGTTAGAGATGACTGATTTTGATGTCATTCTTGGCATGGATTGGCTTTATTCATGCTATGCCATAGTCGACTGTAGAACCAGGGTAGTTCAATTTTAGTTCCTGAATGAGCCCGTCCTAAGTGGAAGGGTAGTACTTCATCTTTTAGGAGTCATCTTGTTTCCTACCTTCGGGCAAAGAAAATAATTTATAAGGGGTTTGTGTATCATCTTGTGCATGCTAAAGATTCCAATTCCAAATCTCCTAGCTTTGAATCAGTCCCAGTGGTTAACGAATATTCAGATGTCTTTCCCGAAGATCTTCCAGGCATTTCTCCTAAAAGGGAAATAGACTTTGGCATTAATCTTTTTCTAGATACTCAACCTATTTCTATTTCGCCATATAGAATGGAACTAGTAGAACTTAAGAAACTGAAAGATCAGTTAAAGGACCTCTTAGATAAGGGATTAATTAGGCCTAGTGTATCCCCATGGGGTGCACGAGTCTTATTAGTGTGCAAGAAAGATGATTTTCTCAGAATGTGTATTGATTACTATCAACTTAACAAATTTACAGTCAAGAACAAGTATTCTCTTCCCAGGATAGATGACTTGTTTGACTAACTTTAGGGTGCTAGTTATTTCTCCAAGATAGTCCACAGATCAGGCTACCATCATCTCAGAGTTGGAGAATGTCACATCTGAAAGATAGCTTTTCATACTTGGCATGGTCACTTCGAGTTTTTAGTTATGTCCTTTGGTCTTACCAATGCCCCAGCCGCTTTTTCGGACTTGATGAACCGGGTGTTCAAGCAGTACTTGGACATGTTCATCATAGTCTTCATAGCTGATATTTTGGTCTATTCCCGCACTGAGTGTGATCATTCAGACCATCTCAAGATTATTCTTCAGACTCACAGAGATCACCAGCTATTCATCAAATTCAGTAAGTGCGAGTTTTGACTAAGATCAGTAGCATTCCTTAGCCATATTATTTCAGGTGATGACATTAGAGTAGATCCTCAAAAGACCGAAGAGGTAAGAAACTGGCCTCACCCCGTCTCTTCATTAGATATCAAGAGTTTCTTAGGATTGGCTGTCTATTACAGAAGGTTTTTCGAGGGACTTTCTTCTATGGCTTCCCCCATGTCCATATTGACTCAGAAGAAGGTCAAGTTTCAGTGGTCAGATCCTTGCGAGAAGAGTTTTCAAGAGTTGAAGACTCGACTCACCTCAGCTCCAGTTCTAGCTCTTCTAGATAGTTCAGATGATTTTGTAGTCTATTATGATGTATCCAGGGTGGGTTTAGGTTGTGTCCTTATACATCATGGTAAGGTCATATCCTATGCCTCAATACAGTTAAAGTCCCACGAGAAGAATTATCCTACTCATGATCTTGAGTTAGCAGCCGTAGTATTTACTTTAAAGATTTGGAGGAATTATCTATACAGAGTTTATGTAGATGTCTTCACAAATCATAAGAGTCTTCAGTATGGCTTTTCTTAGACAGATCTCAATCTTCATCAGAGAAGGTGGTTAGAGCTTTTGAAAGATTATGACATGAGTGTTGTTTACCATCCGGGCAAGGCTAACATTGAGGAAGACGCTCTCAGTAGACTCTCCATAGGTAGTGTTTCTCACGTTGAGGATAGCAAAAAGAAGATAGCTCATTAAATCCATCAGCTCGCCAGACTAGGTGTTCGCTTAGTCGATTCTTCGGAGGGTGGTGTATGTGTTCAGAGTAGTTCAGAGTCATCTCTAGTTTCTGAGGTGAAAGAAAATCAAGGCAGGGATCCTAGCCTTGCCAAGATAAAAGAATCAGTTCAGAATCAGAGAGTAGAGGTTTTCTCCCAAGGGGGAGATGGGGTTCTTCGTTGTCAGGGTCATCAATGTGTTCCAAGATCAGAACTGACCGAAACGCCTAGGTACGACGTTCAAGTTGACGAACTGCCAAACAAGTGATGGGCCACCAATTTGACTGTCACAACTAACGCAGTAAGGCCACGTTCTGGATAAGGATTAACGGTTCAGATTTTTGACGGAACTTCATCCAGGCCATCCACTCTTATCCAGTAAACCCCATTTTTGGTCCACTATGACGGTCGAAATAATGGACCGTTAAGTTTCTAATGGTCCGTCAGTCGGGTCATCACACGCCACATTTATTTTATTTCTTGGCCATTTTAACAACGGTATTTTGGTCACTTACCACTCACCTATATATACCCAGATGATTCCGAATTCAGCCATTTTGCTCATTATTATTTCACAAACAAAAACTGGGGTTTCTCTCTAAATTTAATTTCCAAGAACAAGACCTAATCTTCTTTAAAAAAAATCAAAGGATTTCAAATCCTTTAAGTTCAAAAACACAAAGAACCATAAGTCAGGTATGCGTAGTGTTCATCTATGGATCCATTTCATTCATAGAGCTCAAGAACCATGTTTTAAATATTATTTTGTTATTATCTTGTTGTGATATGAGCATGTGCATATTGATAATTATTTTTTAATTTTCAAGATGATATCTAAAGGTGTTTTCATGAAGTATATGTCTTTTTTAGTTGAAACCCATTATCTTTGTATGGCTTAATATGGTGAAATTAATGTACACACTTAAGCTAAAAGAATACATGCAAAGTGTTTGATAATATGCCTAGGATGATAGAATTCATGTCCCATGATTTAATAGTGCTTAAATAACAAGTCCATGCTCTATGCCTTATGATTTCCCATGAATTCCATGTGAGTGATACGTTGTTGTTGTGATATGGATTGACCATGATATTGAAGCTATGCAAGTATATACATGTTGTATGAATTTCCCTTCCATGTATAAGATCTTGAGAACTATGCATAGTGTGAAATCCCCTACTTATGATATTTTAAATTGTGGACTCTATTTTTACGATCAAGTCAGTCATGTGTGTCAATTCCTTCCATCGAGTCCTGGGGGTACCTGTACCCCAATAATATAGTTGTGTTCCTAGAGCCATGTCATGTTATCATGATAATCTTAGTCAAGCCATGATCTATAGAATTCGGTCAGTCATGTGACTCGGGAAATCTCAGAAATCTCATAATCTCAGTTAATTCTTAGATTGTAGTACTATTCTGTCAGTCAATGGAAGTCGGTTACTCAGTTCATGTACAGCCAGTTAAATCACATTCAATCTCTTCAGATAGGAGTAGAAGTTAGCACCGAGTGAACCTAAGGATGGGAACTTACCTGCCAGTTTAGGGTGTGATTCTTAGTAATCATTCTGTGTTTCGGAACTACATAGCCAGCGTAGGTTGAGACATCTTAACCTATCAGATTAGGGTTGATGAGGTGGCTTAATCTGTCAGTATAGGGTTCCCACCGTCCTTATTTTGAGTACATGCCACCTCATCAACCCTAATAAGAACGGTGGGAACCCTAAACTGATAGATTGATTTCCAGTGGCACGATATTGACACCCTTCCAGTTAGGGCAGAGATTACACCCCAACTTAGCTAGATGCGTTATTGAGGTATGTCGGTCAAACAACTACCTCCCATAGTTTCAGTCTCACTCTCAGCAAAAAAAACTCAGATAGTTCTTCAGATTTCAATATTTTAGGACTGCAGGTACAATCAATTTAGTTATAGTACAAAACTTAGATAGTTTTTCAGATTTTAGTATTTCAGGATTGTCAGATACAGTAAATTCAGTTACAGTACAAAACTTAGATAGTTCTTTAAATTTCAGTATTTCAGGACTGTCAAATATTGTCAATTTAGTTACAGTACGAAACTCAGGTAGTTCCATCAGATTCAGGACTATCAGACACAGCCACCCATGTTATCATGATTCCAGTATTATTCATGTTAGAAATCAGTAAAGTATGTATTAGCATACAGATCTAATTATCATGTATTCACGATTCTAGTTACTATGTATGCATGTTTTCACTCATACGTTTATATCAATCAGTCAGTTAGCATCATTCATGCATGTAAACCCTTTTGCATTTAGCCTACCTCACTGATATACTTAGTACTCCCAGTTATACTAACGTATTTGCGCTAAGGTGATTTCTTTTATGTTACACCATAGGTTCACAAACACGAGTTTCAGATCAGTGGTAGTAGTAGCATTCCATTCGTAGTGTTGTAGTGAGTCCTCATCCATTCGAGGACGATACTATTTATTTCATTTATTAGTTTAGTTCAGTTTTGCTAGACGGATTTAGCTTGAGACTTTTTTCTTCAACACCTTATTCAGACAGTATTGAGAGGCTTTCAGATTTCAGTTGTTTTGGGTATTTGTTACCCCATTTGGATGTTATGATTTGTCAAATATTTTATTCAGTTGAACCTTATGGCCTATTGTTCATGTTTTCCACATTATTATGCTATATATTACACTATACAGGTACAGATATCAGCTATGGGTTAACTTGTGGTCACTTGAGATAACGGGCACCGTGTAGCGATCTTGTTCAAAAAAATGGGGTGTTACAGGAACCATGCCAATCATCGCCACACCCCATAATTACCACAAAACAACCACGAGGAGAGGTAAATGGTCAAACCACCAAGAAATAAATATTTCACAAAATTCACCATAAATTAGGTCATCAGGACACGAACTCTCCTAATCCAGAAAATATCAATGCTCTTCTTGCTGTAGAGGAGAAACATGCTAAAGGACAGGAAATTATCGTCGACTCGCCCCACTACATTTGTTGAATATATAGTCTAGCATGAATGTGATGGAAATAAATGAAAATAATAATGATAATTCCTTGATCAATACCGCTAAAAGTGTTGATGATTTCTTGACAGATAAAATTTGGGATAAAATATAGTGGCAATGGTTGATATCAGTTCTACTCATACTTTTGTGGCCTCAAAATTGTGCAAGCATATGGACTGAAGGTGACTACTTATGCGACAAAAATAGAGGCTATAAATTCTACACCACAGCTAGGCTTTGCATGGCATTGGATGTCTCATTGACCATAGGTCATTGATATGGAATACATAACTTGACTATGGTTCCACTTGATGACTTTAATCTTTTTCTTGGGATTGATTTTATGAACAAGTTCAAGGTTGGCCATATTCTTCACTTGAACGTTCTGATGTCATGGATGAAATTGACCATGTATTTGTAAAAGGCATTCGACCATGCCTAAATATGAGCACTTGCCACTAGAAATGCCACACCCTTCTTATTGTATGTCTCCAATAGAGTTGATAGAATTGAGGAAATATTTGTCTGAACTTCTTTAGGTAGGATTGATCAATCCTTCAAAGTCTCCCTACAGTGTTTTTATTCTGTTCAAAAAGAAAGAAACAAGATGGAAGTTTGCGAATGTGTGTTGACTACAGTGCAATAAACAAAGTGACTTTGTAGAATAAGTATCTGATGCCGCTAGTTCAAGACTTGATAAATAAGATGTCAAAGGATAGTTTCTTTTCTAACTTAGACTTAAGGTCTGGCTATTGGCAAGTGCTCATAGCTGAGTGGGATACCCAAAAAACCATTCGTGTGACTAGCTATGGTAGCTATGAATTACTTATAATGTTGTTTGGGATAACTAATGGCCTGACTACTTTCTATAACTTAATGAATAATGTACTTTATGAGTACCATGATGACTTTGTAGTTGTATACTTAGATGTTATAGTCATTCATAGTATAATACTAGAAAATAATTTGGTGCAGTTGAGACAAGTGTTGCAACGACTTAGAGAATATCAACTCTATATCAAGATGGGAAAATGTGAGTTTGCTTGTCGTGAGATCAAATTTTTGGGCCATTTGATTAGCAAAAACTAGGAGCACATGGAGCCTAAGAAAGTACAGGCTATTGTGGATAGGTAATCACCAAGCGGGATTAAGGAATTAAGATTGTTTTGGGTTTACAAACAATTAAATAAAGTTCATTATTGGCTATTTAAAGAAGTTTGCCTCATTGATGGACTTGTTGATGTAATATCTTAAGTGTCTTTTGGTATGAAGAAAGTGACAAGGCTATCAAGTCCTTAAAAAAGGCTATTGATTTTGAACTAATATTGTGGTTGCTTGATTTTGACTTGTCATTTGAAATTCATACCGATGCTTCAAATTATGCAGTTGATGGTGTATTAGTGCAATAGGATCATTCGAAAGAGTTTGAGAGTGGAAAATTGAATCTTGTAAAGCAAAGGTATTCAACTCATGAAAAGGAGATAGTGGCAGCTCTCTAATGTCTTCAAATATGGCAAGTGCATTTACTTAGAACAAAGTTTATTGCCAGGACGTGTAATGTAGCTAATACATACTTTAAAACATAATAGAAATTGAGTTCAAAGTAGGCCTGATGGCGAGAGATTCTTTTTCAATATGACTTTATTTGGATACATAAGCCAGGCAAGCATCATCAAGTTGTTGATGCATTGAGTCGTAAAGATATATTTGTTGTAGTTTATGCAATAATTCAACTTGAAACTGATTTCTTAGATAGATAAAGTTTAGTGTTGCATATGATTTATTATATGTTAAATTGATGGATTGTTTTAAGGAAGGGATTGTTAGATGGTATTAGATTGAGGACAATTTGATGTATTATATGTAAATCGTGGTGCCTCAAAGTGTTTTTTTGCATCAAAAATTCCTTAAAGAAACACATGATCCTTTCTTTGTTGGTCATTCGAGTGTTGAGAGAATGATGGTATTAATTTTTCCAAAATTATTTTTGGCCTAAAATCAAATATGAAATTTAAGCCTATGTGAAGTCATACCTTATTTGT
This sequence comes from Capsicum baccatum var. pendulum, assembly GCA_030864225.1. Classification (NCBI taxonomy): domain Eukaryota; kingdom Viridiplantae; phylum Streptophyta; class Magnoliopsida; order Solanales; family Solanaceae; genus Capsicum; species Capsicum baccatum. The sequence goes on along the minus strand of CM061554.1, from coordinate 73,541,564 downwards.
CAACTTGACAAGACCAAAAGAAGAAAGAAAGTGGGTTTGTTTCAGCCTAAGCCTATCGCAGAGCACCCATGGTCTTCCATTTTTATGGATTTTATTAGTGGATTTCCAAAAGTTGATGGCAAAGCATTAGCTATGGCGGTGGTTGACAGGTTTTCAAAGTATGTTATTTTCATTGCTGCTCCTAGTCTTTATTCTTTTGAGATAGCTGCTAAAGTATTCTATAAGTTTGTTGTGAAGAATTTGTGTTCCTCTTCATATTCTGAGTTATCGAGATAGAAGGTTCACAAGCTAAATTTGGAGTGCATTGTTCAACATAATGGGTACTGAATTGAAGTTCTCAATTGGAAATCACCTTTAAACTGATAGACTTACCAAAATAATCAAAAATCTTCTTGAAAAGTATTTGAGGCACAATGTGACTATAAATCAAAGAAATAGGGTAGAATTATTACACAGTGTGTGGTCTTGTTATAATTTGCATAGGTCGTTAATGTCGCCCAAACTATACCTCTAAAAAATATAGAATGTGATTGTTGTCAAATTATAGTAACCTAACTAGGTTGGGGTCGATCCCACAGGGAATAGGTCAAACTCATATCTCAAACTTGCTGAAGTATCTTGAAGTAAATCACAATACATGTGTAAACATTGATCTAACCGAATCTCACACTTTCCCTTCTTCATTCATCCGCCTGGATTCCCACAACCCTAGTTAAGAGAATTATCCGCTCACAGTTGTAAAATAATCCATGGAATTCAATAAAAAAATCATTGAATTAATCTCATAATAATGAAGAATAAAACTCAAAGTCTCGAATTGAATAATAAACCAAAAATTAAGAACAAGAATACAAAGTGTGTAAAGAATATGTCAAAGTACATAAACTATTACATAAAAACCCCAACGGTATTTATAGAGTCTATAAATAACAAAGGAAACCTAACCAAAACAAAATAAGAAAACTAAGTCGGTAGTGGTCACGCCTCTGGTAATGAGTCGTTAGGACTCACAACAACTCGTTGGTTGCTTTTATTGATCTCTTCTGAACTCAGTGGTAATGACTCATTGTGATACAAAATGAGTCATTAGTTGGGACTCGTTATCACTTCATTGAGTTTCACTTTCAATACTTTTGAGGTTGTTGTTAGAATGACTCCTCACCATGAGTTGTTGACATTCATAACGGCTCGTGGTCTTTACCCGTATCCACTAGAACTCCAACTTGTCAACTTTCAGGACTTTTCCTCTTATGCTCAGAACAACTTATACTATGACTCATTGTCGCTCATAACGAGTCATAGTTAGTCTTCCACTTTGCTCCTAAAGTCATCCTCCTTTACTGTTCACATAATGACTCTAGATACGAGTTGTTAGGTAACTAAAGAACTCATTGCCCAGTCAACACTTAGATTTTTTTGGAGCTTTTTTCATTCTTTTCTTATCCATGCCACTTCCAACCTAATTTACTTGGAACATACATAGCAAAAATCATATCCAACAAAAACGCCTAAGTATTTGCATATTTTCACCATTTTAAGCATCAATAGTACCATGAAATCATGTAACATCCACTCCCTTAACTTAGAACATTTGTATGTCCTCAGGCAAAAAAATAACACACAAACACGATACTTAACGAGGAAGAACCTAAGATACCTACGATAGTCAATTTTATTTTCACTTTCAGAATTATCACCCCCTCATACTTTTACTTTCCAAAACTATATATGTGAATCCATGAAGCACAACAAAATGACACAAAGGAATCAGGCTATGGCATTACATTAGTAACTGACAACTATGCATATATAAAACCTATATTACTTGAACAAATAAATAGTTAGAAACACAACCCATATGCACTCAGATCAAATAAGTCCCACTCACTAAGATAAATTATGCATGTTAATGCAGGGACGGTCATAATACACTCACGCTCATAAAGAAGTTCCACAATGTGTACAGAATACCATAATCATACCCTTATTTACTTTACCTTAGTTTACAAACGGTCGGGTTAGGATCACTATAGGAATTTAATTAGCTTGTACGTAGGCTTGGGGGCTAGTATGATATTTATGGAATTTAAGTGACTGTTCCTCCTTGGCACTATAATTACTTTTTGAGGTCCACTTCTTGACCAACTTTCTTTTATTCCGCCCTTATTTCTCCCTTTTTATTCTTTTATAGTTTATTCAGGTTGGGTGTGCTTTTTTAATTTATTTTTGTTTTTTATGTTTCTTTTCTTTTTGCTTCTTCTCTTTTTTTATACCACACCCATCCCTACTTTATTTTCTCTTATTTACACTTTTTCATCATACCTACCTTAAATCATGCACCCCTATGATAGCCACCCTCAACTTAGGCAATTTGCCTGAGTTGAGGTGCACAATATCCTAGGAGGACCGGGGCCAAAATAGGTTCATTATGAAAAAATGGGAAGGTGAATGCTGAAACAAGAAACTAGGTCGTTAAGGTTTAAAATTGGGATCAAGAGATTCAAATTCACATTTTGGAAAGCCATTTTAGGCTACAAGTGGACTGTTTTAAAAAACAACCTATGTTCCTTTTCTAACCAACTGTCCTACAACCTAGGCAAGACTAACTAGTCAAGTTCTGGATTCCATACATAAAGAAAACTAAGAATCATCTCACATATGTGTCACAGGGTTACATCACACACTACTATTTATTGGTTCATGCAAAAGTTAGTTATGGATTTCTTGTTCCTAATCCTAATTCCATAACGAGATTCACAGTGGTCACCTATATATCCAAATCACACATGGTTCAAAATATTTTTTTCAGGGGTATTTTTTTTCTCAAACAAACATCATTTAAGAACAATTAAACAAAACACAACACGAAACAATTTTATTCTAGACATGTTGGTTCTACAACCATACCTCGACCTACATGAAAAGAACCATGGCAACAAAAACCTACAACGGCTATTGTGGTACACCCCACCCCCAACTAAAAATATATGCACTATTCTGAGTATGTCTATAGTCTAAAAATAAGGGACGAAGATATACCTAGGCACCTTAAGCGCCAACTCATGCAGTATTAGTATGCGGCGTCTTAGAATAGGCCCCGTTCTCATTAGCAGTGGTCCCAATATTGGTTGGGATGCTCAAATCAATAGTCTCCCTGATGGTGTTTATGCGCTCAATGGTGCCTGTGGGGTGCGAACAGTGCTCCTACTCACTCCAGCTCCATCCACATCCGTCTCATCAACAACTCAAGATATGTCAGATTCCATGGCCATCTCATGAACCCTCGTCTGTTGGTCCCGTGCATAATCAACATTGGCTACCTTGGTCACCTCAACCTCCTTATCACTCTACTTACTTCTCTTTCGTTTCTTACTTAGCCTCTCACCATCAGCCTCTTCAACAGTTTTTCCCCTTATCGATGCCCTAAATATCTGACACCTCCTTCTCAATGATTTTCTCAATGAAGGGCATAGAAGGGAAAGGTATTGTATGTATGACCTCTATGGCATCCCAAAGTATGACCAGCTCCTTATGTATCCCCTTCAGATCAGGGGACTGTACATCTACCAGCTTTTGGCTGATCCATCTATCAAACCCATCAAATCGAGTCTGCATCCCTTTCAACTTTCTCTTAATCTCTCGTTGCATCTATGGCTTAACCCCATCCTCTATATTCTTCACTTTTTTCTTAATCGTGCCCATCCTCTTTAGTACGTTATCCTGGAAATATTGTGGGACTAAAGCATAGCCAGAAGGAGCTAATCTAAAAGTGAACGGTCTCATTATAGGAGATAGTGTCAGAGTCTGGAAAGTACCTGCTGCAACTAAGGCCTAAGGCTCGGACTGGGCAGTATCAGGAAGGGTTTCACCAATATCGATGAACCCCAAAGTATTTGTACCCTACCCTCTACATTGTAATGCCTCCCTAAGTAATATAAAATCTATCTTTGCAACCTTAGAGATAGGATTAGCAATATCTCGAATCAAACCTAAATCAGTAGTCCTCCGTACCTAGAAGAACTGGTCAACTCTTGAGATCTCTGGCACTCTCTTATACAAGAATAACTGTATAAACAAACATAGGAATTCCAGCATTGTATATATGCTCACTCTTTAATCACGGATAACTCATGCTATCAACTTAGATATATCTATCTCATAGCCCTCCATGATGCCCATAACCAGGAAAGATTTATCTGGACTAACTACATTGTACCCATAAGTGGGACTCAGCCTATGATGCACAAGTATCCACCATACCTTCTCCACAAAGCTCAGATTGCCCTTCGTAATCCATGACAAAGAGCCAACACCTTTAGCCACCTAAGGTGCCTCCTCATACACCACATAAATGACACCATCCATCCACCAAAAATGAGTCAGCTTATCCTCTGAACCTATTTACTTCTTCTTTACTTTTTGCATCTCATCCATGCAATAGTCAATCTTTATAGTATTGGTTGTAACTAGAATTCCGGCCCATGGAGAACTCTGGAAATAGTTTAACTAAAAATGTTCACCCAAATACCTTTGATCATCATATCTATCAATAGGTCACCACCCTTTAAAAATCACCCCTGCAGTTATAACCATTTTAGCTCTATCTAATATATGGCATAAAACACCCACGCCAATATTGGTTTATACTAGCTTAAAACTTGGGTCATCTACTCAAAGTGGTGTTGTATGAATCTCTCCTCAAATTTTGGCATATCAGACAATTTGACAATACTTAACTTGGGCTATAAATAAATCCATCTCTGTGGTTTTCCAATAAAAAGGTTAAGGGCACAATCTTGGTATATAAGTCTTGCATCTCGGGGTGCCTCACCTAGTTTAAAATGGGCTCTGGGATAGTCTCTATTTGAAGTAGTGCACCAAGTAGAGGGGGGTGGTATTCTAATAGGGTATCACTCGTTTCTCTCTCTTCCACCTGCCCCTTATTTTTTTCCTTGAACCCCTCATTGTCAAACTCTCTATTCTTAGATCCACTATTTTCTTCTTCGTTCTTATCTTTAAGACTAAGAAAATACCTAACTCACCATTCTTTATATACTGGTACTGTAAGTGGGGTGGTGATTGGCTAGGATTTTTCATCCTTGTCCTGGCCCTGGCTAGTGTGTCTTCCTCTAAAGTCGTTTTGTCACCCCTAGGTAAATTCTTTTATGGATCTACCACCCCTCTAATTAGGTATGCCTCCATTGACCTACTTTACTCTTCATCATTAGTGAGTTTACTTTTGATATGATGATTGGGGATGGGGGCCTACTTCCTAGAAGTTTGCTTCTTGGTGTAGTCATTCTGTAACACCCCATATTTTGGGGCTAGAATTTGAACTGTTGTTTCCATGTGTATAAACTTGAATCCAATTATTTATACATAAAAATAAGTGTCATGATCATTATCCTATTGTGAAAAGTTCTTTTAAGGAGAAGAATGTACATATTAAACACTTAGAGTTAAGTGGTGTTAAGAACATTTGTTATCGACTAAATTTTTGAATTCAACTCTACAAGGGTTAAATTTGAACATGTATAACTTCTCAAATATGTGGAATTTTGGGGCTCAAGACCACTAAATTAAATATAAATGTGTCCTTTTTCCAAAGCATCAAATTTTGTCGTAATTCGATACCCGAGCGAAATGTTATGGGCATTTCATGAGGAACCAGTGAGGTTTTGCAATGGCAGCACGGCATGGAGCTTATCATGCAGATTTACCTCCCTAAAGCACTGATTCTTTAAATTCTAGCAATTTATGAATTTTTTAATTTGGAAGGAGGGATATTAAAGTCCCTTAACTTATAAACAACCCCTAAAATACTATATTAACCTACTTCTATTAGTTTTCACAATGCAACATCGATTATTTCACTCTCAAAAATCTTCTCTCTCAAATCCCCTATTCAAGTCGAGACTAGGGTTCAAGGAGGTGGTCATCTAGGTTCCTAATTGTGTTTTTATCCAAATTTCTAGGAAATCAAGGCATGTACCTCTTTCCCTTGAACTTATATTTTGGTAATGACATGAAATTGATTATTATTATTATGGTTTTAATAATGGGTTTTGAACTATGGGCTGAGGGTTATGCATGTGTTTGGTTTAAATGTTTTTCCATTGTTTGTTATGCAAAATTCATGCTTTATGAATGTTTATAAACGTTGTGGGAAGCATCGGAATGATGATTTAATGGAGAGGTCATGGTTAATCCCCAGTTTGATGATTTTGCCTTAGTGTATGGTTTGGAAATCATATGACCTCAACCTGTTTCTGAAATTGACAATCAATATGATTATTTTACACAGTTTGACTATTCATGGAATCCTTACATTGCATAAATAGTAAATAGAACATGAATTGGTTTGGTTTGGTTTTCAAATGGTTTTGGAAAGGCCTTGGTGGCCACGGTTTTGGTTTAATTAGAAATTTTGGCATCAAATTTGGTTTAATGTTTTCATATGGTATAAAAGGATAGAGTTGAAAGCTCTAATTTTGGTATGACGATTATGTAGCCAAGTCGTAGAAGGTGGAGGTCCCGGGGGGACTGACATTGGAAACTGATGTTTGCGGATGTAAGGGTGGTCTTGGAGATTGTGTCCATGATATCACACTTTATATTCTGGGAGATGTACTAGTCATCTTAGGTTTTCTTCGGTCGTGTAGCTAACATGCACTAAGGCCCTTTCAGCAAGGGGAGCTGAACCCATATATCCTGTGGGTGCCTTTAGGAAGGCAAAGCTACGCAGTCCAGGTTAAGGTTTTAAAGTTTATTCTAAGCCTTGTTCCCTTTCTACTCAAGTAATATATATACATATATATATATATATATATATATATATTTGTATTTGATGGTATGCATAAGATTTGCCTGTTTTGAATTATCATCGATGGAATTATTTGTTCCCTTATCCCTGAGTTACATACTAGCGCTCCAACTGCTAACCATCTTCAGACTATGTATCACCATACGATTCAGGATTTGGACATACTTCTACTCCTCCTGCACAGTGACTAGGTGATCGTGGGACAGCTTGTGAGCCAGACTAAAGTGGTGAGCTTCCATACTTTAGAAGACCCTATTTTATGATTTGATTTCCTTATGTCATATATTTTTATTTAGTCTAGTGTTGGCTATTGTCGGTGGCATATCCCGACACTTTATTCATACTCGATTTTTATTAGAGGCTTTATGGATACTATGGACATGGGTATTATGGTTAGTTTAGATATTGATCTCATGTAGACTTTTGGGTTATCTTTCCTATCTTGATATATATATATATATATATATATGTATATTGGTAACGTTGGAGTAAGATAAGGGGTGGTCTTGGGTCCTCGATGGACTTGAGATACCCATCACGGCCAGGCCTAGGTTCAAATCATGAAACATTCTTTGGAGCTATTGGTATTTTGAAGAAACACAGACGTTAGTAAATCCTTGAAAAAGGAAAGAAGAAAAAATATATCACAAGTATTATAGGGGTTGGGTACCTTACGAATCAGGGAATGACTCGTTACCTCTAGTAACAAGTTGTTATGAGACTCATTGCATGAAAAGTAGCATCTGGGTTATTCACTATAACGAGTCCTCCTAATGAGTTGTTATTTTAGACAATGACTCATCACCAACACTCGTTTCCTGACCAGAGACATTTCCTTAGTTCCTTGCCCTTTCCAGCCACCACGAGTCCTCACCAGAAGTCGTATGGTGATACAATGACTCATGGTGTGAGTCGTGATGTCAAAAAAACCCATACTCCTCTCTAAACCCATGTTACCAATGGCTACGAGTCACGTAACATCTGGTTAAGTGACCTTACTCATCGTTATAAGTCTTACAGCTAAAGTAAAATGTATATTTAGAGGAGTTGGTCTTGACCCTCACATACCCAATGGGTACTCAAACTTCCCCATGGTTTTAAACAAGTTCAGCAACTCCTAAATCATCCCCACATATAATATTAAGTACAAAAAACATTTTACTCCCCTTTTTTCAGTGTACATCAGTTTTGTCAATTACAAGGTTATGTTTTTATTCAATACTCGCAAATTAATCAAGGAATCCACATAATTTTTAACACAATGAGTACAAACTTATGAGATAAACATAATAGAGCATACAACTTACATTGATTTCTTAATTAGGTATTCCTTGAAAGATTACGAACTTGAACCTTAGTTCTTCAAAGCCAACTATGGAAGAAGATGACATATTTTGATTGTTTTATGATTGAGGGATGACTTTTGAGTGTATTTGAGGAGTTTATTGAGCGATTTCTGGGTATAAAGAGAGCAACGCCAGTTTCAAAATGGAAATTTAATTATTTAGATTCAATTTTCCTATTTAACCAACGTGTACCAATCCGGGTTGAACCGCTAGGCCCGCGATGTCAAACCTAGTAATGATCCATTATAATGACTCATTGTGACTGATAATGAGTCGTTGACTCTCTCTTTTATGACTAGAACCTTACCTGGTTCTCTAGTCATAATGACTTAGTGTAATGAGTTGTTATCACTGACAACGACTTATTCTAAGAGTCTTTATAACTCCAGAGACCAATTACCTGAGAGTGGCATGAGCTCTATCTTCTTATGACTCTGGTAACAGGTTATTAGGAGTGATAAAAACTCATTAGGTAAGTCGTGGTGACCTATCACCAAAATATTATCTAGGTTTTTTTTACAATCTGCAACCCTGCACACTGAACATACAAGTTACCATATAATGAAATAAGTACAAAAATGGGTTGCCTCTTACGCAATGCTTGATTTAATTTCGTGACATGATGTGGCTATGTTGGATACTCAGACTTCACCAACCAGACCCATGGGTTGCCTCTCATGCAGTGCCTGATTTAAAATTACGGTACGGCGTAGTTTTTGGCATTCGTTTTCGAGAGGTTGGGGAACTAAGGCAAGCCTTAGTACTGCTTTCCACCAGCAGTCGGATGGGCAAGTCAAAAGGACTATTCAGACACTGGAAGATATTATTAGAGCCTGTGTGATTGATTATGGTGGTAGTTGGGTTGATCATTTTCCTCTTATAGAGTTTGCATATAATAATAGCTACTACTCTAGTATTGGGATGGATCCTTTTGAGGCCTTGTATGGCAGGAAGGGTAGGTCTCCCATCGGGTGGTTTGAAGTTGGTGAGGCTGAGACTTTTTGGCCAGAATTTGGTTCACCAAGCGATGGAGAAGGTAAAGGTGATTCGGGATAGGCATTAAGCCGTCCAAAGTCACCAAAAGTCCTACACGGATGTGAGATGAAGGGATTTGGAGTTTAGTGTTAGTGATTGAGTGTTCTTAAAGGTGTCTCCTATGTAGGGGTGGGCGTTCGGTATTCGGTTTAGTATTTTCAAATTTTGGGTTTGGTAATTCAATAATCGATATTTGAACGAAGATACCACATACTATACTTATTAACATCGATTTGATAATTCGGTAATCGATAAATTAAACTTTTTGGTTTGGTATGGTATTTGGTAATACCGTATTAAAGTTTGAGATATGCAAATGTGCGTTTAAACTTCAAAGAGTATATTTTATAAAAACCCCATTTAGTATTCTTTTTGTTGCATTTTACGAATATATTACCAAGGTTAAAGAGATTCTTTAGGATGACTAATACTATTATCTATTGGGTTGGTTATATATACATATATATATAAGACTCAATATTCAGTAAATACAAAATACCAAATAGTATTAACATCTAGTACCAAACCCAATCCCGAACATGGAAATATTGAAATTTTACTCCCAAATACCATAACAAATACTGAATTATTGAATACTAATTACTAAATTTTTTGGTCTAGTTTGGTAATTCAATTTTCAGTATTTTATGCCCAGCCCTACCTATGAAGGGAGTAATGTGGTTTGGGAATAAATAAAAGCTTAGTCCTCGGTATGTCATCCCGTGCTTGGGGTATTTTTAATATTTCTACTTTCTATCATGTGAGAAATTGAGTTAGCTTTCTAATGATACCAATTTTGTCTAAATCCGACACCAGACGAGGAAGTTATAGATGTTTTACTCAGAACTGATCGAAATGCCCAGGTCCGACGTCCAATTTGATGGACCGCCAAACAAGTGATGGACTGCCACTTTGACCGTCACATCCAAGGCAGTAGGACCACGTTCTGAATAAAGATTAACGGACGAGTTGACGGACCGTCAGATTTTTTACGGACCATCATCCAGGCCTTCAACTCTTATCCAGTGTACCCCAATTTTGGTCCACGTATGACGGTCAAAATAATGGACCATCAAATTTCTGATGGACCGTCAGTCGGGTCGTCGCACGCCGTATTTAGTTTATTTCTAGGCCATTTTAATAGGGGTATTTTGTTCACTTACCACTCGCCTATATATACCAGATGAGTCCGAATTCAGCCATTTTGCTCATTATTATTTCACAAACAAAAACTAGGGTTTCTTTCTAAAGTTAATATCCAAGAACAAGACCCAATCTTCTTCAAAAAAATCAAAGGATTTCAAATCCTTCAAGTTCAAAAACATCAAGAACCCTAAGTCAGGTATGCGTAGTGTTCATCTATGGATCCATTTCGTTCATAGAGCTCAAGAACCATGTTTTAAATATTATTTTACGATTGTCTTGTTGTGATATGATCATGTACATTTTGATGATTATTGTTTAAGTTTCAAGATGATATCTAAAGGTGTTTTCAAGAAGTACATGTGTTTGTTAGTTGAAACCCATGATATTTGTGTGGCTTAATATGGTAAAATTCATGAACACACTTAAGCTAAAAGAATGCATGAAAAGTGTTTGGTAATATGCCTAGGATGATAGAATTCATGTCCCATGATTTAATATTGCTTAAATGACAAGTCCATGCTCTATGCCTTATGATTTCCCATGAATTCCATGTAAGTGATATGCATTGTTGTTGTGATATGGATTGACCATGATATTGAAGCTATGCAAGTATATACATGTTGTATGAATTTCCCTTCCATGTATAAGATGTTGAGAACTATTCTTAGTGTGAAATCCCCTACTTATGATATTGTAAATTGTGGACTCTATTTTTACGATCAAGTCAGTCATGTGTGTCAGTTCCTTCCATCGAGTCCTGGGGGTACTTGTACCCAAAAAATATAGTTGTGTTCCTAGAGCCATGTCATGTAATCATGATAATCTCAGTCAAGCCATGATCTATAGAACTCAGTCAGTCATATGACTCAAAAAATCTCAGAAATCTCATGATCTCAGTTAATTCTAATATAGTAGTACTATTTCGTCTGTCATTGGAAGTCAGTTACTCAGTCCATGTACAGCCAGTTAAATCACATTTAGTCTTTTCAAATGGGAGTAGAAGTTAGCACTGAGTGAACCCAAGGATGCTAACTCACCTGCCAATTTAGGGTGTGATTCTTAGTAATCATCCTTGTGTTCCAGAACTACGTAGCCAGCGTAGGTTGAGACATCTTAACCTATAAGATTAGGGTTGATGAGGTGGATTAATCTTTCAGTTTAGGGTTCCCACCCTTCTCATTTTGAGTACCTGCCAGCTAAGGGTCACTCATAGATGTCCTTACTAGTGGTGCGGTATTGACACCCTTCCAAACGGGGTAGAGATTTGACCCCAACTTAGCTATATGTGTTATTGGGGCATGTCGGTCAGACAACTACCTCCCACAGTTTCAATCTCAGTCTCACCAAAAGAACTCAGATAGTTCTTCATATTTTAGTATTTCAGGACTGTCAGATACAGTTAATTCAGTTATAGTACAAAACTCAGATAGTTCTTTAGATTTTAGTATTTTAGGACTGTCAGATATAGTCCAATTAGTTATAGTACAAAACTCAGATAGTTCTTCAAATTTTAGTATTTCAGGACTGTCAGATACAATCAATTCAGTTACCATACAAAACTCAGGTAGTTCCATCAAATTCAGGACTGTCAGACACAGCCACCCATGTTATCATGATTCCAGTGTTATTTATGTTAGATATCAGTAAACCATGTATTAGCGTACAGATCTAATTATCATGTATTAACTCTTCCAGTTACTATGTATGCATGTTTGCACACTTACGTTTATATCAATCAGTCAGTTAGCATCGTTCATGCATATAAACTCATTTGCATTTAGCCTACCTCAGTCGTATACTCAGTATTGCCAGTTGTACTGATGCATTTGCGCTATGGTGATTTCTTTTATGTTACACCATAGGTTTACAAACATAAGTTCTAGATCAGCAGTAGCAGTAGCATTCCAGTCATAGTATTGCAGTGAGTCCTCAACTATTCAAGGATGATATTATTTATTTCATTTATTATTTTAGTTTAGTTTTACTAGATGGAGTTAGTTGGAGACATGTTCCTTCAACTCTTTATTTAGATAGTATTTAGAGGTTTTTAGATTAGTTCAGATTTGATTCTGATTTCAGTTGTTTTTGGTATTCGTTACCCCATATAGATGTTATGATTTGTCAGATATTTTATTTAGTTGAACATTATGGCCTATTGCTCATGTTTTCTGCATTATTACATCATATATTATAGTATACAGGTACAAATATCAGTCATGGGTTAGCTCGTGGTCCGTCAGGATCATGGGCACCGTTTAGCAATCCGATTCAGAAAACTGGGACATTATAAATTTGGTGACAGAGCCTAAGTTTCAATTGAGTCCTAGGAAGTCTGATAGCCGCATATTGTAGAGTCTTATGCATGGGTATGTTGCATGCCACATTTATGTGCAAGAGGGTATAAGATGTTTTAGGAATAGTTTCCCTTCTTTCGGTATTCATATCGTGCTAGTGAGCATAATCTCAACTTAAAATCTCAGTCTAATCTGTTTTTCTCTTATTTCAGAAAGCCAGCTCCTCAGCTTGAAGATCCTTTGGGAGAACATTTTCTCATATAGAGTTTAAGGCTGCATTAACCACACTTGCTAAGTCTATGGCTACCTAAAATAAACGCCCTCCGATTATTCCGGCCAATCCAGTGGCCAACTCAGTCACAACTAGGATTCGAGACTTCACCCGAATGAACCCTTCATCTTTCTTTGGGTCTAAGTCTAATGAGGACCTTCAAGAATTTATTGACCAGTCCAGAAGGTCAGACATCATGGGAGTTACTTCTTGTCAGAGTGCCGAGTTAGCCGCATACTAGTTACAGGATGTCACTCACACTTGGTACAAACAGTTAAAGTTTGAGAGGTTAGGGGATGTAAGTCATTTAGAGGGAGGAATTTGTCACAACTTTCTTAGATAGATTCTTTCCCCAAAAGCTGTGGGAGGCAAAAGTTCTAGAGTTCATCAATCGTAGGTAGGGAAATATGACAGTTAAGGAGTATTATCTCAAATTTACTCAGCTAGCCAGACATGCCCCTCATGTGGTTGCAAACAACAGGGCTAAGATGAGCAAGTTCATGTCAGGGATAAATGATAGCATGGTAAATGAGTGTAGGTATGCAATGCTGAACAGTGATTTGACTTTAGCCAGGCTCATGCCTTATGATCAACAAATAGAGGACTAAAATATTATGACTAGGGAGAGGCAGAACAAGAGAGCAAGGTCAGGCAGTTTCAGTTTTGCTCAACCAAAATTAGGAGGAAACCGTTCGCAGTTTTTTCCTAAGCCTTAAATTCCAGCTCCTTCATCTGCCAGTGCCTCAGTCCTGAAATTCAGGGATGACAACAGAGATCAAGCACCAGTCTCTAAGTCTCAGGGAAGTGTCAGTAGTGCCTGAACTAATCCCCTATGTTAGACTTGTGGTAAGAACCACAAGGGTACCTATAGAGCTGGTAGTGATGTTTGTTTCGGTTGTGGCAAGCCAAGCCATAGGGTTAGAGAGTGTTCGCAGTCAGGTCTGCAGGGTCAGCAGAATCCTTCCACAGCTTAGTTCGGTTGCCTGAATCAGCAGGTTTCACTTCCAGTGCTACTAGTGGTCAACGCCCAAACAAACTCTATGCTCTTCAAACCCGACAGGATCAGGAAAATTCTCCTGATGTCGTTACTGGTACATTACAGACTTTCCATGTTTATGCTTTGCTAGATCCAGATGCATCCTTGTCTTTTGTTACTCCTTATATAGGAGGCAATTTTGAAATCAGTCCCAAAATTTTAGTAGAGCCCTTTATAGTATCTACCCCAGTGGGTAAAATAATAATAGCTCGATGGGTATACAGGAACTGCCCAATTATGATATTTCAGAAATCCACATCAACAGATTTAGTTGAGTTAGAGATGACTGATTTTGAGTTAGATTAGTTTCATTCCTACTATGCCATAGTCGACTGCAGAACCAGGGTAGTTCAGTTTCAGTTCTTGAATAAGCCCGTCCTAGAGTGGAAGGGTAGTACTTCATCTTTTAGGAGTCAGCTTATTTCCTACCTTCGGGCAAGGAAAATGATTTCTAAGGGGTGTGTGTATCATCTTGTGCATGTTAAAGATTCCAGTTCCAAATCTCCTAGCTTTGAATCAGTCTCATTAGTTAACAAATATTCAGATATCTTTCCCGAAGATCTTCCAGACATTTCTTCCAAAAGGGAAATAGACTTCAATATTGATCTTCTTCCAGATACTCAATCTATTTCTATTTCGCCATACAGAAAGTTGCCAGCAGAACTCAAGAAACTGAAAGATCATTTAAAGGACCTTTTAGATAAGGGATTAATTAGGCCCAATGTATCCCCATGGGGTGCACAAGTCTTAGTTGTGTGCAAGAAAGACGATTCTCTCAGAATGTGCATTGATTACTATCAGCTTAACAAAGTTACGGTCAAGAACATGTATCTTATTCCCAGGATAGATGACTTGTTTGACCAACTTTAGGGTGCCAGTTATTTCTCCAAGATATTACACAGATCTGGCTACCATCAGCTCAGATTTGGATAATGTGACATCTCGAAGATAGATTTTCATACTTGATATGGTCACTTCGAGTTTTTAGTTATGTCCTTTGGTCTTACCAATGCCCCATCCACTTTTATGGACTTGATTAACCGGGTGTTCAAGCAGTACTTGGACATGTTCGTCATAGTATTCATAGCTGATATTCTGGTCTATTCTCGCACTGAGCGTGATCATTCAGACCATCTCAGGATTATTCTTCAGACTCACAGAGATCACCCACTATTCATCAAATTTAGTAAGTGCGAGTTTTGGCTAAGATTAGTAGCATTCCTTTTCTATATTATTTCCAGTGATGACATTAGAGTAGATCCTCAGAAGACCGAAGAGGTAAGAAACTGGCCTCGCCCCGTCTCTCCATTAGATATCAAGAGTTTCTTAGGATTTGCTGGCTATTACAGAAGGTTTGTCAAGGGATTTTTTTCTATTGATTCCCCCATGTCCAGATTGACTCAGAAGAATGTCAAGTTTCAGTGGTCAGATCCTTGTGAGAAGAGTTTTCAAGAGTTGAAGACTCGACTTACCTCAGCTCTAGTTCTAGCTCTTCTAGATGGTTCAGATGGTTTTGTAGTCTATTATGATGCATCCAGAGTGGGTTTAGGTTGTGTCCTTATACATCATGGTAAGGTCATAGTCTATGCCTCCATACAGTTAAAGTCCCATGAGAAGAATTATCCTACTCATGATCTTACGTTAGCAGCCATAGTATTTACTTTGAAGATTTGGAGGAATTATCTATACAGAGTTCATGTAGATGTCTTCACAGATCATATGAGTCTTCAGTATGTCTTTTCTTAGAAAGATCTCAATCTTCGTCAGAGAAGGTGGTTAGAGCTTTTGAAATAATATGACATGAGTATCATTTTCCATTCGGGCAAAGCTAACATTGAGGAAGACGCTCGCAGTAGACTCTCCATAGGTAGTGTTTCTCACGTTGGGGATAGAAAAAAAAAGATATCTCGTTAAATCTATAAACTCGCCAGACTAGGTGTTCTCTTAGTTGATTCTTCAAAGGGTGGTATATGTGTTCAGAGTAGTTTAGAGTCATCTCTAGTTTTCGAGGTGAAAGAAAAGTAAGACAGGGATCCTAGCCTTACCAAGCTAAAAGAGTCAGTTCAGAATCAGAGAGTAGAGGTTTTCACCCATGGGGTAAATAGGGTTCTTCATTATCAGGGTCGTCTATGCGTTCCAGGTGTAGATGACTTAAAGCAGTGAATTCTTGCAGAAGCGCCTGGTGCGCGATACTCTATTCATCCAGGGGCCACTAAGATGTACCGCGACCTGTGAGAAATCTATTGGTGGAGTGGGATAAAGAGAGATATTGCAGAGTTTGTGGCTAAGTGTTCTATATGTCAGCAATTTAAGATAGAGCATCAGAAGCCTAGTAGACCCATGTAGGAGTTCACCATTCCTACTTAAAATTGGGAAGAAGTGAATATGGACTTCGTGATAGGTTTGCCTCGAACTCATCATCAGCACGATTAGTTTGGGTTATTGTAGATAGGATGACCAAGTCAGCTTATTTTCTTCCAGTTCATACCTCTTATTCAGCTGAGGATTATGCCAAACTCTATATCAGGGAGTTAGTCAGATTACACGGTGTTCCATTATCTATTATTTCAGACAGAGGTACCCAGTTCACCTCTCACTTCTGGAAAGCATTCGAAAAGGATCTTGGTACCCAAGTCCATCTTAGTACAACCTTTCATCCTTAGATAGATGGTCTAGAAGAAAGGACCATTCAGACTCTTGAAGATATGCTAAGGGCGTGTGCAATTGATTTCAAGGGAAGTTGGGATGACCACTTGCCTTTGATTGAGTTTACATACAATAATAGCTATCATTCCAGTATTAAAATGGCTACAATCAAAGCTCTCTATGGTAGGAGGTGTACATATCTAATTAGTTGGTTTGAAGTTAGTGAGGCCTCAATCATAGGTCTTTACTTTGTTTTCGATGCCATAGAGAAAGTTCAGTTAATTAGAGAGAGACTTCGGGCTGCTCAGAGCCGACAGAAATATTAAGCTGATGTTCATAGAAAGGATCTCTAGGTCGCGTTAAGATTATTCAGTTTCATATTCATGTTCTCATTATAAATGTGGTATCTACTTCCATTTTGTACTCTATCATGCATACATGTATCAGTTCAGATATAAAATCATGCATCAGCTATGCATTCTCGTCTTGAGAAACTCAGTTTATCAGAACACCCAGTCACGCATTCATATATCAGTTAGCCAAGCATCAGATATGCATGAGTTTAGTATATTTACCATGTCAGTCATGAATTCATGTCTCAGTCACTCATGTTTGTTTCATGTTCATTTATTATTTTCCCTCTTAGTCAGTCTCATTCGAGGATGAAAGTTCTCAAAGGGGAGATATTGTAATACCTGTGCTTATTCCTAGCTAGAAATCATTTCAAGGATGCTAGTACTTGCTTTGAAATACAAATCTATTTTTGTACCCATGGTATTTTTTAGATTTCTACTTTTTATCACATGGGAAATTGAGTTATCTTTCTAACGATACCAATTTTCTCCAAATCCGACACCAGACAAGGAAGTTATGGATATTTTACTCAGAACTGAATGAAATGCCCAAGTGTGACGTCCAAGAAGACGGACAGCCAAACAAGTGATGGACCACCACTTTGACCATAACAACCAAGGTAGTAGGGCCACGTTCTAGATAAAGATTGACGGACGAGTTGATGGACTGTCATCCAGGCCGTCAACTATTAACCAGTGAACCCCATTTCTGGTTCACGTATGACGGTCGAAATTATGGACTATCAAGATTCTGATAGACCGTCAGTCGGGTCATCCCACGCCACATTCAGTTTATTTCCAGGTCATTTTAACAAGGGTATTTTGGTCGCTTACCAGTCGCCTATATATATCCAGATGAGTCCGAATTCAGCCATTTTTCTCATTATTGTTTCACAAACAAAAACTAGGGTTTCTCTCTAAATTTAATCTCCAAGAACAAGACCCAATCTTCTTCAAAAAAATCAAAGGATTTCAAATCCTTCAAGCTCAAAAACATCAAGAACCTTGAGTCAGGTATGTGTAGTGTTTATCTATCGATACATTTCGTTCATAGTGCTCAATAACCATGTTTTAAATATTATTTTGTGATTGTCTTGTTGTGATATGAGAATGCAAATATTGATGATTGTTGTTTAAGTTTCAAGATGATATCTAAAGGTGTTTTCATGAAGTATATGTGTTTACTAGTTAAAACCCATGTTATTTGTGTGGCTTAACATGGTGAAATTCATGAACATTCTTAAGCTAAAATAATATATGTAAAGTGTTTGATAATATGCCTAGGATGATAGAATTCATGTCCCGTGATTTAATAGTGCTTAAATAACAAGTCCATGCTCTATGCCTTACAATTTCCCATAAATTCCATGTGGGTGATATGCGTTATTGTTGTGATATGGATTGACCATTATATTGAAGCTATGCAAGTATATACATGTTGTATGAATTTCCCTTCTATTTATAAGATGTTAAGAACTATGCTTAGTGTAAAATCCCCTACTTATGATATTTTAAATTGTGGACTCTAATCTTACGATCATGTCAGTCATGTGTGTCAGTTCCTTCCATCGAGTCCTGGGGATACTTGTACCCAAAAAATATTGTTGTGTTCCTAGAGCCATGTCATGTTATCATGAGAATCTCAGTCAAGCCATGATCTATAGAACTCAGTCAGTCATGTGACTCAGGAAATCTCAAAAATCTCATGATCTCAGTTAATTCTCAGATAGTAGTACTATTCCGCAAGTCAACGAAAGTCAGTTACTCAGTCTATGTACATCCAGTTAAATCATGTTCAAGCTCTTCAAATGGGAGTAGAAGTTAGCACCGAGTGAACGCAGGGATGGGAACTCACCTGCCAGCTTAGGGTGTGATACTTAGTCATCATCCTTGTGTTCCAGAACTACGTAACGAGCATAGCTTGAGACATCTTAACCTGTCAGATTAGGGTTGATGAGGTGACTTAATCTGTCAGTTTAGGGTTCCCACCATTCTCATTTTGAGTTCTTGCCAGCTAAGGGTCACTCACAGCTGCCTTACCAGTGGCGCTGTATTGATACCCTTCCTGTCGGGGCATAGATTAGACCCCAACTTAGCTATATGCGTTATTGGGTCATATCGGTCAAACAAATACCTCCCATAGTTTCAACATCAGTCTCAGTAAAAGAACTTAGATAGTTCTTCAGATTTTAGTATTTCAAGATTGTCAGATATAGTCAATTCAGTTACAGTACAAAACTCAGATAGTTCTTCAGATTTTAGTATTTTAGAACTATCAAGTACAGTCAATTCAGTTACAGAATGAAACTCATATAGATCTTTAGATTTCAGAATTTTAATATTGTCAAATATAGTTAATTCAGTTACAGTACAAAACTCAGGTAGTTCCATCAAATTCAGGATTGTCACACACAGCCACCCATGTTATCATGATTCCAATATTATTTATGTTAGATATCAGTAAACCATGTATGAGCGTACAGATCTAATTATTATGTATTTATGATTCCAGTTACTATGTATGCCTGTTTGCACTCTTACGTTCATATCAGTCAATCAGTTAGCATCGTTCATGCGTGTAAACCATTTTACATTTAACCTACCTCACTTGTATACTCAGTAATCCCAATTTTACTTATGCATTTGTGCTATGGTGATTTCTTTTATATTACACCATAGGTTCACAGACACGAGTTGCAGGTCAGTATTAGCAGTAGAATTCCCATCGTAGTGTTGCAGTGAGTCCTCATCCATTCGAGGATGATATTATTTATTTTATTTATTATTATAGTTCATTTTTGTTATACGGAGTTAGTTGGAGACATGTTCCTTCAACTCTTTATTTAGACAGTATTTAGAGGCTTTCAGATTTAGTTCAGATTTGATTCAGATTTTAGATTTTTTAGGTATTCGTTACCCCATATGGATGTTTTAATTTGTTAGATATTTTATTCAGTTGAACCTTATGGCCTATTGTTTATGCTTTCTGCATTATTACATCATATATTGTAGTATAAAGGTACAGATATCAGTCATGGGTTAGCTTGTGGTCCATCGGGATCATGGGCACTGTGTAGCAATAGAGTCCTAGGAAGTCTGAAAGCCGCATCTAGTACAGTTTTGTGCATGGGTGTGTTGCACGCCACATTTATGTGCAAGAGGCTATAAGATGTTTTTGGAATAGTTTTTCTTCTTTCGGTATTCATATCGTGCTAGTGAGCATAATCTCAAGTTAAACTCTCAGTCTAACCCATTTTTCTCTTGTTTCAGAATATGCCTCCAAAGAAAAGAAACCAGCCAGCTACTCAGCCTGAATATCCTTTGGGAGAACATGTTTCTCACGCGGAGTTTAGGGTCGCATTCACCACACTTGCTCATTCTGTGGCTACCTAAAATGAATGGCCACCAGTTATTCCGGCAAATACAGTATCCAACTCTACCACAGCTAAGATTCAAGACTTCACCTGAATAAACCCTCCATCTTTCTTTGGGTCTAAGTCTGATGAGGACCTTCAGGAATTCATTTACCAGTCTAGAAGGTCATAGACATCATGGGAGTTACTTCTTGTCACAGTGCTGAGTTAGCCACATACCAGTTATAGTATGTCGCTTAAACTTGGTATAAATAGTGGAAGTCTGAGAGGTTAGGGAATGCAGGTCCTATAGAGTGGGAGGAATTTGTCACAACTTTCTTAGACAGATTCTTTCCAAAAGAGCTGACAAAGGAAAAAGTTATAGAGTTCATCAACCTCAAGCAGGGAAATATGAAGGTTAAGAAAGATTCTCTTAGATTTACTCAGCTAGACAGACATGCCCCTCATGTGGTTGCAGACAATAGGGCTAAGATTAGCAAGTTCATGTCAGGGGTAAATGATATCTTGGTAAATGAGTGTAGGTCTGCAATGCTGAATAGCGATATGACTTTAACCAAGCTCATGCCTCATGCTCAACAAATAGAGGAGCAGAATATTAGGACTAGGTAGAGGCAGAACAAGAGAGCAAGGTTAAGCAGTTTCACTTTTACTCAACCAAAATCAGAAGGAGGAAACCATTCATGGTTTCGTCCTAAGCCATCATTTACAATTCCTTCCTCCGCCAGTGCCCCAATGCCAAAATTCAGAGATGCTAATAGAGATCGAGCACCAGTCTCTAAGTCTCAGGTCAGTGTCAGCAGTACCCGAACTAATCCCTTATGTCAAACTTGTGGTAAGAACCACAAGGGTACTTGTAAAGCTGGTAGCAATAGTTGTTTCAGTTGTGGCAAGCCAGGCCATAGGGTTAGAGAGTGTCCACAGTCAGGTCTACAGGGTTAGCAGAATTATTCCACAGCCCAGTCCGGTCACCCAAATTAGCAGGGTGCCACTTCTAGTGCTACTAGTGGGCAACTCCCAAATAAACTCTATGCTCTTCCGACCATCTCAGGATTATTATTTAGACTCTTAAAGATCACCAACTATTTGCCAAATTTAGTAAGTGCGAGCATTGGCTAAGATCAGTAGCATTTCTTAGCCATATTTTTTCCGGTGATGTCATTAGGGTAGATCCTCAGAAGACCAAAACGGTAAAAAACTAGCCTCGCCCCATCATTCTATCAGATATTAAAAGTTTCTTGGGATTGGCTAGCTATTACAGATAGTTTGTCGAGGGATTTTTTCTATTGCATCTCCCAGGTCCAAATTGACTCAGAAGAAGGTCAAGTTTTAGTGGTCGGATCCTTACGAGAAGAGTTTTCAAGAGTTGAAAACTCGACTTACCTCAGCTCCAGTTCTAGCTCTTCCAGATGGTTTAGACGGTTTTGTAGTGTATTGTGATGTATCCAGAGTTGGTCTAGGTTGTGTCCTCATGCATCTTGGTAAGTTCATAGCCTTCCATACAATTAAAGTCCCATGAGAAGAATTATCCTACTCATGATCTTGAGTTAGCATCCGTAGTATTTGCCTTGAAGATTTGCAGGCATTATCTATACAGAGTTCATGTAGATGTATTAACAGATCATAAGAGTCTCCGGTATGTCTTTTCTTAGAATGATCTCAATCTTAGTCAGAGAAGGTAGTTAGATCTTTTGAAAGATTATGACATGAGTGTCATTTACCATCCGGGCAAGGACAACGTTGTGGCCGACACTCTCAGTAAACTCTCCATGGGTAGTGTTTCTCACGTTTAGAATAGAAAAAAGAAGATAGCTCAATAAATCCATCATCTTTCTAGACTAGGTGTTTGCTTAGTCGATTCTTTGGAGGGTGGTGTATGTGTTCAGAGTAGTTCATAGTCATCTCTAGTTTTTGAGGTGAAAGGAAAGCAAGACAGGGATCCTAGACTTGCCAAGCTAAAAGAGTCAGTTCAAAATCAGAGAGTAGAGATTTACTCCCTAGGGGGAGATGGGGTTTTTCATTTTCAGGGTCGTCTGTGCGTTCCAGGTGTACTTGAGTTAAGGCAGTGAATTCTTGATGAAGTGCATGGTGCACGATACTCTATTCATCCAGGGGTGACTAAGATGTACCGCAACCAGCGCGAAATCTATTGGTCGAGTGGGATGAAGAGAGATGTTGCAGATTTTGTGGCTTAGTGCTCTACATGTCAACAGTTTAAGATAGAGCATCAGAAGCCTAGTAGACCCATGCAGGAGTTCACCATTCCTACTTGGAAGTTGTAAGTAGTGAATATAGACCGTGATAGGCTTGCCTCAAACTCATCATCAGCATAATTCATTTTGGGTTATTATAGACAGGATGATCGAGTCAGCTTATTTTCTTCAAGTTCATACCTCCTATTCAGTCGAGGATTATGCCAAACTCTATATCAGGGAGTTGGTCAGATTACATGGTGTTCTATTATCTATTATTTCAGACAGAGGTACCCAGTTCGCCTCTCACTTCTGGAATGCATTCCAAAAGGGCCTTGGTACCTAAGTCCATCTCAGTACAGCCTTTCATCCTTAGACAGATGGTCAAGTAGAAAGGACCATTCAGACTCTTAAAGATATGCTAAGGGCATGTTCAATTGATTTCAAGGTAAGTTGGGATGACCACTTGCCTTTGATTGAGTTTGCATACAATAATAGCTATCATTCCAGTATTAAAGTGGCTTCATTCGAAGATCTCTATGGCCGGAGGTATAGATCTCCAATTGGTTGGTTTGAAGTTAGAGAGGCCTCAGTCATTGGTCCTTACTTGGTTTCTGATGCCTTAGAGAAAGTTCAGTTGATCAGAGAGAGACTCCAGGTTGCTTAGAGCAAATAGAATTTTTATGTTGATGTTCATAGAAAGGATCTCGAGTTTGAGGTCGATGACTATGTCTATCTCAATATCTCTCCTATGAAGGGAGTGAAGAGGTTTGGCAAGAAAAGGAAACTCAGTCCCCGCTATGACAGTCCCTTCAGGATTCTCAGTCGTTTAGACAAGGTAGCTTATGAGCTCGAATTGCCTTCAGATTTATCCTCAGTTCATCCGGTCTTCCATGTATCCTTATTCAAGAAGTGTGTAGGTGACCTAGCAGTTGTAGTCCCTATTCAAAGCATTGATGTTCAGAACAGTCTCTCTAATGAAGAGATTTTAGTCGAAATCTTAGACTATCAGACTCGTCGATTGAGGAACAAAGAGATTTCTCTAGTTAATGTTCTTTGGCAAAATCAGTCCGTCGAGGGAGCTATTTGGGAAGCAGAAGCAGATATGTGTACTAAGTATCCTTACATCTTCTCCACCGATTCATACCAAGCTCAAGGTAATAGTTCGCCTTAAGCTTATTCAGTTTCATATTCATGTTCCCATTATAAATGTGGTATCTACTACCATTTCATACTCTGTCATGCATTCATGTATTAGTTCAGTTATAAAATTATGCATCAACTATGCATTCTCATCTTGGGAAACTCAATTTATCAGAACACCCAGTCACGCGTTCATGTATCTGTTATCCATGCATCAGATATGCATGAGTTCAGTTTATTTAGCATGTCAGTCATGAAGTCATGTCTCAGTCACTCATGTTCAGTTTAAGTTCATTTATTATTTTCCTTCTTAGTCAGTCTCATTTGAGAACGAATGTTCTCAAGGGGAAGATATTTTAGTACTCATGCTTATTCCTAGCTAGAAATCATCTCAAGGATGGTAGTACTTGCTTTGAAATACAAATCCATTTTTTTACCCGTGGTATTTTTGAGATTTCTACTTTCTATCATGTGGGAAATTGATTTAGCTTCTTAATGATACCAATTTTGTCCAAATCCGACTCCAGATGAAGAATTATGGATGTTTTACTCAGAACTGACCAAAACGCCAAGAAGCGACGTTCAAGTTGACGAACCACCAAACAAGTGATGGACCACCACTTTGACTATCACAGCCAAGGCAGTAAGGCCATGTTCTGGATAAGGATTAATGGATGAGTTGACGAACCATCAGATTTTTGACGGACCTTCATCCAGGCCGTCCACTTTTATCCAGTGAATCCCATTTCTAGTCCACTAGGACGATCGAAATAATGGACCATCAAGTTTCTGATGGTCCATCAGTCGGGTCCTCACAAGCCGCATTTAGTTTATTTCTTGGCCATTTTAACAAGGGTATTTTGTTCACTTACCACTCACCTATATATACCCAAATGATTCCGAATTCAGCCATTTTGCTCATTACTATTTCACAAGCAAAAACTAGGGTTTCTCTTTAAATTTAATCTCCAAGAACAAAACCTAATCTTTTTAAAAAAAAATCAAAGGATTTCAAATCCTTCAAGTTCAAAAACACAAAGAACCTTGAGTCAGGTATGCGTAGTGTTCATCTATGGATCCATATCATTCATAGAGCTCAAGAACCATGTTTTAAATATTATTTTGTGATTATCTTGTTGTGATATAAGTATGTATATGTTGATGATTGTTGTTTAATATTCAAGATGATATCTAAAGGTGTTTTCATGAAGTATATGTCTTTTTTAGTTGAAACCCATTATCTTTGTATGGCTTAATATGGTGAAATTAATGTACACACTTAAGCTAAAAGAATGCATGCAAAGTGTTTGATAATATGCCTAGGATGATAGAATTCATGTCCATAATTTAATAGTGCTTAAATAACAAGTCCATGCTCTATGCCGTACGATCTCCTATGAATTCCATGTGAGTGATATGCGTTGTTGTCGTGATATGGATTGACCATGATATTGAATCTATGCAAGTATATACATATTGTATGAATTTCCCTTCCATGTATAATATCTTGAGAACTATGCTTAGTGTGAAATCCCCTACTTATGATATTTTAAATTGTGGACTCTACTTTTACGATCAAGTCAGTCATGTGTGTCAATTCCTTCCATCGAGTCCTGGGGGTACCTGTACCCCAAAAATATAGTTGTGTTCCTAGAACCATGTTATTCTATCATGATAATCTCAGTCAAGCCATGATCTATAGAACTCAGTCAGTCAGGTGACTCGAGAAATCTTAGAAATCTCATAATCTCAGTTAATTCTCAGATTGTAGTACTATTTTGTTTGTTAATGGAAGTCAGTTACTCAGTCCATGTACAGCCAATTAAATCACGTTCAATCTCTTCAAATGGGAGTAGAAGTTAGCACCGAGTGAACCCAATGATGGGAACTCACTTTCCAGTTTAGGGTGTGATTATTAGTAATCATTCTGTGTTCCGGAGCTACATAGCCAGCGTAGGTAAAGACATCTTAACCTATAAGATTAGGGTTGATGAGGTGGATTAATCTGTCAGTTTAGGATTCTGACCATTCTTATTTTGAGTACATGCCAGCTAAGGGTCACTCACAGTTGTTCTTACCAGTGGCGCGATATTGACACCCTTCCAGTTAAGGAAGAGATTACACCCCAACTTAGCTAGATGCATTATTGAGGCATGTCGGTCAAACAACTACCTCCCACAGTTTTAGTCTCAGTCTCAGCAAAAGAACTCAGATAGTTCTTCAGATTTCAATATTTTAGGACTGCAGATACAATCAATTTAGTTACAGTACGAAACTCAGATAGTTTTTTAGATTTTAGTATTTCAGGATTTTCGGATACATTCAATTTAGTTACAGTATGAAACTTAGATTGTTCTTTAAATTTCAGTATTTTAGGACTGTCAGATATAGTTAATTCAGTTACAGTACGACACTCAGGTAATTCCAACAGATTCAGAACTATCAGACACAGCAACCCATGTTATCATGATTCCAGTATTATTCATGTTAGAAATCAGTAAACTATGTATTAGCATACAGATCTAATTATTATGTATTCACGATTCTAGTTTCTATGTACGCATGTTTGCACTCTTACATTTATATCAATCAGTTAGTTAGCATCGTTCATGCATGTAAACCCTTTTGCATTAGGCTACCTCACTCATATACTTAGTACTCTCAGTTATACTGACGCATTTGCGCTATGGTTCTTTCTTTTATGTTATACCATAGGTTCACAGACACGAGTTTTAGATCAGTGGTAGTAGTAGCATTCCAGTCGTAGTGTTGCAGTGAGTCCTCATCGATTCGAGGATGATATTATTTATTTCATTTATTATTTTAGTTCAGTTTTATTAGACAGAGTTAGTTGGAGACTTGTTTCTTCAACACCTTATTCAGACAGTATTTAGAGGCTTTCAGATTTAGTTCGGATTTGATTCAGATTTTAGTTGTTTTGGGTATTCGTCACCCCATATGGATGCTATGATTTGTCAGATATTTTATTCAGTGGAACCTTATGGCATATTGTTTATGTTTTCTACATTATTACATTATATATAACAGTATACAGGTACAGATATCAGCCATGGGTTAGCTCATGGTCCGTCAGGATCATGGGCACCATATAGCGATCTTGTACAAAAAAATGGGGTGTTACAGGAACCATGCCAATCATCGCCACACCCAGAATTACCACAAAACAACAACGAGGAGAGGTAAATGGTCAAATCACCAAGAAATAAATATTTAACAAAAATCACCATAAATTAGGTCATTAGGCCACAAACTCTCTTAATAAGGAAAATATCAATTCTCTTCTTGATGTAGAGGAGAAACATGCTAAAGGAAAGGCAATTATCGTCGACTCACCCCACTACATTTGTTAAATATATAGTCTAGCATGAATGTGATGGAAATAAAGGAAAATAATAATGATAATTCCTTGATCAATATCGCTAAAAGTGTTGATGATTTCTTGACATATGAAATTGGGGATAAAATATAGTGGCAATGGTTGATATCAGTTCTATTCATACTTTTGTGGCCTCAAAATTGTGCAAGCATATGGACTGAAGGTAACTACTTGTGCGACAAAAATAGAGGCTATAAATTCTACACCACAGGTAGGCTTTGCATGGAATTGGATGTCTCATTGACCATAGGTCATTGATATGGAATACATAACTTGACTATGGTTTCACTTGATGACTTAAATCTTTTTCTTGGGATTGATTTTATGAACAAGTTCAAGGTCGGTTATATTCTTCACTTGAACGTTCTGATGTCATGGATGAAATTGACCATGGATTTGTAAAAGGCATTCGGCCATGCCTAAATATGAGCACTTTCCACTAGAAATGCCACACCCTCCATATTGCATGTCTCCAATAGAGTTGATAGAATTCAGGATATATTTGTCTGAACTTCTTTAGATAGGATTTATCAAGCCTTCAAAGTCTCCCTACAGTGTTTTTATTCTGTTTAAAAATAAAGAAACAAGATGGAAGTTTGCGAATATGTGTTGACTATAGTGCAATAAACAAAGTGACTTTGAAGAATAAGTATCTGATGCCGCTAGTTCAAGACTTGATAAATAAGATGTCAAAGGATAGTTTATTTTCTAACTTAGACTTAAGGTCTGGCTATTGGCAAGTGCTCATAGCCGAGTGGGATACCCAAAAAACCATTCGTGTGACTAGCTATGGTAGCTATGAATTATTTATAATGTTGTTTGGGATAACTAATGGCCTGACTAGTTTCTATAACTTAATGAATAATGTACTTTATGAGTACCATGATGACTTTGTAGTTGTATACTTAGATGTTATAGTCATTCATAGTAGAATACTAGAAAATAATATGTTGTAGTTGAGACAAATGTTGCAACGACTTAGAGAATATCAACTCTATATCAAAATGGGAAAATATGAGTTTGCTTGTCGTGAGATCAAATTTTTGGGCTATTTGATTAGCAAAAACCAGGATCACATGGAGCCTAAGAAAGTACAGGCTATTTTGGATAGGTAATCACCAAGCGGGATTAAGGAATTAAGATTGTTTTGGGTTTACAAACAATTAAATAAAGTTCATTATTGGCTATTCAAAGAAGTTTGCCTCATTGACGGACTTGTTGAAGTAAAATATTAAGTGTCTTTTGGTATGAAGAAAGTAACAAGGCTATCAAGTCCTTAAAAAAGGCTATTGATTTTGAACTAATATTATGGTTGCTTAATTTTGACTTGTCATTTGAAATTCATACCAATGTTTCAAATTATTCAATTGATGGTGTACTAGTGCAAGAGGATCATTCGAAAGAGTTTGAGTGTAGAAAATTGAATCTTACAAAGCAAAGGTATTCTACTCATGAAAAGGAGATAGTGGCAGCTCTCTAATGTCTTCAAATATGGCAAGTGTATTTACTCAGAAAAAAGTTTATTGTCAGGACATGTAATGTAGCTAATACATACATTAAAACTCAATAGAAATTGAGTTCAAAGTAGTCCTGATGGCGAGAGATTCTTCTTTAATATGACTTTATTTGGATACATAAGACAGGGAAGCATCATTAAGTTGTGGATGCATTGAGTCGTAAAGATATATTTGTTGTAGTTTATGCAATCATTCAACTTGAAACTAATTTCTTAGATAGATAAAGTTTAGTGTTGCATATGATTTATTATATGTTAAATTGATGGATTGTGTAAAGGAAGGGATTGTTAGATGGTATTAGATTGAGGACAATTTGATGTATTATATGTAGGATGAATCGTGGTTCCTCAATGTGTTTTGTTGCATCAAAAATTCCTTAAAGAAACACATGATCCTTTCTTTATTGGTCATTCGAGTGCTGAGTATGGTATTATTTTTCCCAAAATTATTTTTGGCCTAAAATCAAATATGAAATTTAAACCTATGTGATGTCATACCTTATTTGTCAACTTGACAAGACCAAAAGAAGAAAGAAAGCGGGTTTGTTACAGCCTAAGCCTATCACAGAGCACCCATGGTCTTCCATCTCTATGGATTTTATTAGTGGGTTTCCAAAAGTTGATGGCAAAGCATTAGCCATGGCGGTGGTTGACAGGTTTACAAAGTATGTTTTGTTCATTGCTGCTCCTAGTCTTTATTCTTTTGAGATAGCTGCTAAATTATTCTATAGGTTTGTGGTGAAGAATTTGTGTTCCTCTCCATATTCTGAGTTATCTAGATACAAGGTTCACAAGCTAAATTTGGAGTGCATTGTTTAACATAATCGGTACTGAATTGAAGTTCTCAATTGCAATCACCTTCAAACTGATGTACTTACCAAAAGAATCAATCATCTGCTTGAAAAGTATTTGAGGCACAATGTGACTATAAATCAAAGAAACAGGGTAGAATTATTACACAGTGTGCGGTCTTGTTATAATTTGCATAGGTCGTTAATGTCGCCCAAACTATACCTCTAAAAAATATAGAATGTGATTGCTGTCAAATTATAGTAACCTAACTAGGTTGGGGTCGATCCCACAGGGAATAGGTCAAACTCATATCTTAAACTTGCTGAAGTATCTGGACGTGTGTGCAAGTAAATGGGGGGTTTGCAGTAATCAATAAGAAGTAACCAATTGAGAATGCTTTTGATTGTAAACAATCTAAAATGAACACTTGGACTGTGTTCCCCCTGGATTCCTAACTCCATAAGTTTCTCGTGATCAACCAACCTATATCACTATTGCACGTGTATAATGTAACAAGCTAAGTATTACCAACTGTCTTGTGGACTCATAGGTAAATCTCACCCTTTACCTTGTAAGTCCCAGGGTGTAACATTACTATCCCTTGTCTTAGATCCAAGTATAACTATCACCGTGTGGATTTTAAGTTATTAGTCGTGGTTTGATAGCCTTGAATCACTGTTGTAATCCTCTTTTCCCAATCTCGATATCTCTTATGAAGACGATCTAGGATACTGGCTAGTTCTCAGAGTTGGCCACCACTACTAAAGAAATTAACTTAAAGGAAATCACAATACATGTGTAAACATTGATCTAACCGAATCTCACACTTTTCCTTCTTCATTCATCCACCTGGATTCCCACAACCCTAGTTAAGAGAATTAGCCGCTCACAGTTGTAAAATAATCCATGGAATTCAATAAAGAAATCATTTAATTAATCTCACAATAATGAAGAATAAAACTCAAAGTCTCGAATTGAATAATAAACCAAAAATTAAGAACAAGAATACAAAGTGTGTAAAGAATATGTCAAATTACATAAACTATTACATAAAACCCCCAAGGGTATTTATAGAGTCTATAAATAACAAAGGAAATTTAACCAAAACAAAATAAGAAAACTAAGTCGGTAGTGGTCACGCCTCTGGTAATGAGTCGTTAGGACTCACAACAACTCATTGGTTGCTTTCATTGCTCTCTTCTGAAGTCAGTGGTAATGACTCATTGTTATACAAAACGAGTCATTGGTTGGGACCCATTATCACTTCATTGATTTTCACTTTTAATACTTTTGAGGTTCTTGTCAGAATGACTCCTTACCACGAGTCGTTGACAGTCATAACGGCTCGTGGTCTTTACCCATATCCACTGGAACTGCAACTTGTCAACTTTCAGGACTTTTCTTCTTATGCTCAGAACAACTTATACTATGACTCATTGTCACTCATAATGAGTCATAGTTAGTCTTCCACTTTGCTCATGAAGTCATCCTCCTTTACTGTTCACATAATGACTCTGGCTACAAGTTGTTAGGTAACTAAAGAACTCATTGCCCAGTCAACACTTAGATTTTTTTGGAGCTTTTTCATTCTTTTCTTATCCATTCCACTTCCGACCTAATTTACTTGGAACATACACAGAAAAAATCATATCCAACAAAAACACCTAAGTATTTTCATATTTTCACCATTCTAAGCATCAAAAGTGCCATGAAATCATAGAACATCCACTCCCTTAACTTAGAACATTTGCATGTCCTCCCTTATAGTTCATTCAGTTTGGGTGTGGTATTTTAATTTATTTTTGTTTTTTATGTTTCTTTTCTTTTTGCTTCTTCTCTTTTTTTATACCACACCCATCCCTACTTTGTTTTCTCTTATTTACACTTCTTCATCATACCTACCTTAAATCACGCACCCCTATGATAGCCACCCTCAACTTAGGCAACTTGCCTGAGTTGAGGTGCACAATATCCTAGGAGGACCGGGGCCAAAATAGGTTCATTATGAAAAAAATGGGAAGGTGAATGTTGAAACAAGAAACTAGGTCGTTAAGGTTAAAAATTGGGATCAAGGGATTCAAATTCACATTTTGGAAAGCCATTTTAGGCTACAAGTGGACTATTTTAAAGAACAACCTATGTTCCTTTTCTAACCAACTATCCTACAACCTAGGCAAGACTAACCAATAAAGTTATGGATTCCATACATAAATAAAACTAAGAAGCATCTCACACACGTGTCACAGGGTTACATCACACACTACTATTTATTGGTTCATGCAAAAGTTAGTTATGGATTCTTGTTCCTAATCCTAATTCCATAACGAGATTCACAGTGGTCACCTATATATCCAAATCACACATGGTTCAAAATATTTTTTGGATGGGTATTTTTTTTCTCAAAAAAAATCATTGAAGCACAATTAAATAAAACACAACACGAAACAATTTTATTCTAGACATGTTGGTTCTACAACCATACCTCAGCCTACATGAAAAGAACCATGGCAATAAAAACCTGCAGCGGCTATTGTGGTACACCCCACCCCCAACTAAAAATATATGCACTATTCTGAGTATGTCTATAGTGTAAAAATAAGGGACGAAGATATACCTAGGCACCTTAGGTGCCAACTCATGCAGTATTAGTATGCGGGGCCTTAGAATAGGTCCCATTCTCATTAGCAGTGGTCCCAACATTGGTTGGGATGCTCAAATCAACAGTCGTACTGATGGTGGTTTATGCGCTCAATGGTTCCTGTGGGGTGGGAATAGTGCTCCTACTCACTCCAGCTCCATCCACACCCGTCTCATCATCAACTCAAGATATGTCAGATTCCATGGCCATCTCATGAACCCTCGTCTGTTGGTCCCGTGCATAATCAACATTGGCTACCTTGGTCACCTCAACCTCCTTATCACTCTACTTACTTCTCTTTCGTTTCTTACTTAGCCTCTCACCATCAGCCTCTTCAACAGTTTTTCCCCTTATCGATGCCCTAAATATCTGACACCTCCTTCTCAATGATTTTCTCAATGAAGGGCATAGAAGGGAAAGGTATTGTATGTATGACCTCTATGGCATCCCAAAGTATGACCAGCTCCTTATGTATCCCCTTCAGATCAGGGGACTGTACATCTACCAGCTTTTGGCTGATCCATCTATCAAACCCATCAAATCGAGTCTGCATGCCTTTCAACTTGCTCTTAATCTCTCGTTGCATCTATGGCTTAACCCCATCCTCTATATTCTTCAGTTTATTCTTAATCGTGTCCATCCTCTTTCATACGTTAGCCAAGAAAGATTGTGGGACTAAAGCATAGCCAGCAAGAGCTGATCTAAAAGTGAACGGTCTCATTATAGAAGATAGTGTCAGAGTCTGGAAGGTACCTACTGGATCTAAGGCCTAAGGCTCGAACTGGGCAGTATCAGGAAAGGTTTTACCAATATCGGTGAACCCCAAAGTATTTATACCCTACCCTCTACATTGGAATTCCTCCATAACTAATATGAAATCCACTTTTGCAACATTAGAGATAGGATTAGCAACATCTCAAATCAACCCCAAATCAGTAGTCCTCCATACCTGGAAGAACTGGTCAACTCTCGAGATCTATGGCACTCTCTTATCCAAGAATAACTGTATCAACAAACATGGGAATTCCAGCATTATATGTATTCTCACTCTTTAATCACGGATAACTCACGCTATCAACTTAGCTATATCTATCTCATAGCCCTCCATGATGCCCATAACCAGGAAAGCTTTATCTAGACTAAGTACATTGTACCCATAAGTGGGACTCAGCCTATAATGCACAAGTATCCACCAAACCTTCTCCACAAAGCTCAAACTGCCCTTCGTAATCCATCACAAAGAGCCAACACCTTTAGCCACCTAAGGTGTCTCCTCATACACTATATCAATGACACCGTCCATCCACCAAAAATGAGTCACCTTATCCTCTGAACCTATTTTCTTCTTCTTTACTTTTTACATCTCATCCATGCAGACTGTAACAAGAATTCTAGCCCATAGAGAACTCTGCAAATAGTTTAACTAAAAATGTTCACCCAAATACCTCTGATTATCATATCTATCAATGGGTCACCACCCTTTCAAAATCACCCCTGCAGATATAACCGTTTTAGCTCTATTTGATATATGGCATAAAACACCCATACCAATATTGGGTTGTACTGGCCTGAAACTCGGGTCATCTACTCAAAGTGGTGTTGTGTGAATCTTGCCTCAAATTTTGGCATCTTAGACAATTTGACAATACTTAACTTGGGCTATAAATAAATCCCTCTCTGTGGTTTTCCAATAAAAGGGTTAAGGGCACAATCTTGGTATATAAGTCTTATATCTCGGAGTGCCCCACCTGGTTTAAAATAGGCTCCGGAATAGTCTCTATTTGATGTAGTACACTAGCTAGAGGAGGAGGTGGTATTCTAATAGGGTATCACTCATTTCACTCTTTTTCTCCCCCCCCCCTTATTTTTTTCCTTGAACCCCTCATTGTTAGACTCTCTATTCTCAGACCCACTATTTTCTTCTTCGTTCTCATCTTCAAGACTAAACACATACCCGAATCACCATCCTCTATATCCTGGTACTGTGAGTAGGGTGGTGATTGGCTAGGATTTTTCATCCTTGGCCTGGCCCTGGCTAGTGTGTCTTCCTCTAGAGTCGTTTTAGCACCCCTAGGTAAATTATTATATGGATCTACCACCCCTCTAATTAGGTATGCCTCCATTGACCTACTTTACTCTTCATCGTTAGTGAGTTCACATTTGATATGATGATTGGGGATGGGGGCCTACTTCCTAGGAGTTTGCTTCTTGGTTGAGTCATTCTGTAACACCCCATATTTTTAGGCTAGAATTTGAAATGTTGTTTCTATGTGTATAAACTTGAATCCAATTATTTATACATAAAAATAAGTGTCATGATCATTATCCTATTGTGAAAAGTTCTTTTAAGGGAAGAATGTACATATTAAACACTTAGAGTGAAGTGGTGTTAAGAACATTTGTTAACGATTAAATTTTTGAATTCAACTCTACTAGGGTTAAATTTGAACATGTATAACTTCTCAAATATGTGGAATTTTGGGGCTCAAGACCACTAAATTAAATATAAATGTGTCCTCTTTCCAATGCATCAAACTTTGTCGTAATTCGATACCCGAGCGAAATGTTATGGGCATTTCATGAGGAACCAGTGAGGTTTTGCAATGGCAGCACGGCATGGAGCTTATCATGGAGATTTACCTCCCTAAAGCACTGATTCTTTAAATTCTAGCAATTTATGAATTTTTTAATTTGGAAGGAGGGGTATTGAAGTCCCTAACTTATAAACAACCCCTAAACACTATATTAACCTACTTCTATCAGTTTTCACAACACAACATCGATTATTTCACTCTTAAAAATCATCTCTCTTAAATCCCCTTTTCAAGTCAAGACTAGGGTTCATGGAGGTGGTCATCTAGGTTCCTAATTGTGTTTTTTATCCAAATTTCTAGGAAATCAAGGCATTTGTCTCTTTCCTATGAACTTATATTTTGCTAATGACATGAAATTGATTATTATTATTATTATTATTATTATTATTATTATTATTATTATTATGGTTTTAATAATGGGTTTTGAAATGTGGGTTAAGGATTATGCATGTGTTTGGTTTAAATGTTTTTCCATTGTTTGTTATGCAAAATTCATGCTTTATGAATGTTTATAAATGTTGTGGGAAGCATCGGAATCATGATTTAATGGAGAGGTCATGGTTAATCCCCAGTTTGATGATTTTGCCTTGGTGTATGGTTTGGAAATCATATGACCTCAACCTGTTTCTGAAATTGACAATGAATATGAATTTTTACACAACTTGACTATTCATGGAATCCTTACATTGCATAAATAGTAAATAGAACATGAATTGGTTTGGTTTGGTTTTCAAATGGTTTTGGAAAGGCCTTGGTGGCCATGGTTTTGGTTTAATTAGAAATTTTGGCATCAAATTTGGTTTAATGTTTTCATATGGTATAAAAGGATAGACTTGGAAGCTCTAATTTTGGTATGACGATTGTGTAGCAAAGTCGTAGAAGGTGGAGGTCCTGGGGGGACCAACATTGGAAACTGATGTTTGCGGATGTAAGGGTGGTCTTGGAGACCGTGTGCATGATATCAAACTTTATATTCTGAGAGATGTACTAGTCATCCAAGGTTTTCTTCGGTCGTGCGGCTAACATGCACTAAGGCCCTTTCAGCAGGGGTAGCTGAACCCATATATCCTGTGGGTGCCTTTAGGAAGGCAAAGCTACACAGTCCAGGTTAAGGTTTTAAAGTTTATGCTAAGCCTTATTCCCTTTCCACTCATGTAATATATATACATATATATATATATATATTTGTATTTAATGGTATGAATGAGATTTGCCTAGTTTGAATTATCATCGATGGCATTATTTGTTCCCTTATCCCTGAGTTACATGCTAGCGCTCCAACCGCTAACTATCTTCAGACTATGTATCACCATACGATTCAGGATTTGGACATACTTCTACTCCTCCTACACAGTGACTAGGTGATCGTGGGAAAGCTTGTGAGCCAGAATGAAGTGGTGAGCTTCCATACTTTAGAAGACCCCATTTTATGATTTGATTTCCTTCTGTCATATATTTTTCTTTAGTCTAGTGTTGGCTATTGTCGGTGGCATATCCCGACACTTTATTGATACTCGATTTTTGTTAGAGGCATTGTGGATACTATGGACATAGGTATTATGGTTTGTTTAGATATTGATCTCATGTAGAATATTGGGTTATC
Source organism: Capsicum baccatum var. pendulum (assembly GCA_030864225.1). Classification (NCBI taxonomy): domain Eukaryota; kingdom Viridiplantae; phylum Streptophyta; class Magnoliopsida; order Solanales; family Solanaceae; genus Capsicum; species Capsicum baccatum. The sequence continues at coordinate 73,505,368 of CM061554.1, read as the reverse complement.
TTTCCTATCTTGATATATATATATATATATATATATATATATATATATATATATATATATATATATATATATATATATATGTATATTGGTAACGGTGGAGTAAGATAAGGGGTGGTCTTGGGTCCTCGATGGACTTGAGATACCCATCACGGCCAGGCCTGGGCTCAAATCTGACACATTCTTTAGAGATATTGGTATCTTGAAGAAACATAGATGTTAGTAACTCCTAGAAAAAGGAAAGAAGAAAAAAAAACATCACAAGTATTGTAGGGGTTGGGTACCTTATGAATCAGGGAATGACTCGTAACCTCTAGTAACAAGTTGTTATGAGACTCATTGCATGAAAAGTAGCATCTGGGTTATTCACTATAACGAGTCCTCCTAATGAGTTGTTATGTTAGACAATGACTCATCACCAACACTCATTGTCTGACCAGAGACATTAGCCACCACGAGTCCTCACCAAAAGTCGTATGGTGGTACAATGACTCATGGTGTGAGTCGTGATGTCAACAAAACCCATACTCCTCTCTAAACCCACGTTACCAATGGCTATGAGTCACGTAACATCTGGTTAAGTGACCCTACTCATCGTTATAAGTCTTACAGCTAAAGTAAAATGTATATTTAGAGGAGTTGGTCTTGACCCTCACATACCCAATGGGTACTCAGACTTCCCCATGGTTTTAAACAAGTTCAGCAACTCCTAAATCATCCCCACATATAATATTAAGCACAAAAAACATTTTACTCCCCTTTTTTCAGTGTACATAAGGTTTCTCAATGACAAGGTTATGTTTTTATTCAATACTCGCAAATTAGTCAAGGAATCCACATAATTTTTAACACAATCAGTACAAACTTATGAGATAAACATAATAGAGCGTACAACTTACTTTGATTTCTTAATTAGGAATTCCTTGAAAGATTATGAACTTGAACCTTAGTTTTTCAAAGCCAACTATGGAAGAAGATGACAAATTTTGATTGTTTTATGATTAAGGGATGACTTTTTAGTGTATTTGAGGAGTTTATTGAGCGGTTTCTAGGAATAAAGAGAGCAACGCCAGTTTCAAAATGGAAATTTAATCATTTGGATTCAATTTTCCTATTTAACCAATGTGTACCGAATCGGGTTGACCCGCTAGGCCCGTGATTTCAAACCTAGTAATGATCCATCATAATGACTCATTGTGACTGATAATGAGTTGTTGACTCTCTCTTTTATGACTAGAACCTTACCTGGTTCTCTAGTCATAATGACTTAGTGTAATGAGTCATTATCACTGACAACAACTCGTTCTAAGAGTCGTAATAACTCCAGAGACTAATTACCTAAGAGTGGCATGAGCTCTATCTTCTTATGACTCTAGTAACAGGTCATTAGGAGTGATAAAAACTCATTAGGTAAGTTATGGGGACCTAGCACCAGAAAATTATCTGGGTTTTTTTGTAATCTGCAGCCCTGCACACTGAACCCACAAGTTACCATATAATGAAATAAGTACAAAAATGGGTTGCCTCCTACGTAATGCTTTATTTAATTTCGTGATATGACGTGGCTATGTTGGATACTTAGACTTCACAAACCAGACCCATGGGTTGCCTCTCATGCAGTGCCTGATTTAAAATTACGGTATGCCGCAGTTTTTGGCATTCATTTTTGAGAGGTTGGGGAACTAAGGTGAGCCTTAGTACTGCTTTCCACCAGCAGTCAGATGGGCAAGTGAAAAGGACTATTCAAACACTGGAAGACATTCTTAGAGCCTGTGTGATTGATTATGGTGGCAGTTGGGTCGATCGTTTTCCTCTTATAGAGTTTGCATATAATAATAGCTACCACTCCAGTATTAGGATGGATCCTTTTGAGGCCTTGTATGGCAGGAACTGTAGGTCTCCCATCGGGTGGTTTGAAGTTTGTGAGGCTGAGTTTTTTGGCCCGAATTTGGTTCACCAAACGATGGAGAAGGTAAAGGTGATTCACGATAGGCATTAAGCTGTCCAAAGTCACCAAAAGTCCTATACAGATGTGAGATGAAGGGATTTGGGGTTTAGTGTTGGTGATTGGGTGTTCTTGAAGGTGTCTCCTTTGTAGGGGTGGGCGTTTGGTATTCGGTTCAGTATTTTCAAATTTTGGGTTCGGTAATTCGATAATTGATATTTGAACGAAGATACCACATACTATACTTATAAACATCGATTTGATAATTTGGTAATCGATAATTAAACTTTTTGGTTCGGTATGGTATTTGGTAATACCATATTAAAGTTGGAGATGTGCAAATGTACGTTTAAACTTCAAAGAGTATATTTTATAAAAACCCCATTTAGTATTCTTTTTGTTGCATTTTACGAATATATTACCAAGGTTAAAGAGATTCTTTAGGATGACTAATACGATTGTCTATTGGGTTGGTTATATATATATATATATATATATATATATATATATATAAGACTCGATATTCAGTAAATACCAAATACCAAATGGTATTAATATCTAGTACCAAACCCAATCCCGAATATCTAAATATTAAAATTTTACTCCTAAATACCATAACAAATACTGAATTATTGAATACTAATTACAAAATTTTTTGGTCTAGTTTGGTAATTCAATTTTTAGTATTTTATGCCCAGTCCTACCTATGAAGGGAGTAATGCGGCTTGGGAATAAATAAAAGCTTAGTCCTCGGCATGTCGGCCCGTACTTGGGGTTGAAGAGGGTTGGTAATACTGCATATGAATTGGAGTTTCCCTCTAGTTTGAGATCCATTCAGTCGATGTTTCACGTTTTGATGTTGAGGAAGTGCATGGGTGATCCTTTAATGGTTGTTCCATTTGAGGAGATAGGTATTTTTTATTCCTTATCTTATGAGGAAGTCTAGGATGAAATTTTGGATCGGTATGTTTGTCGATTGCAGACGAAGGACATAGCTTCGGTAACGGTTATATGGAGGAACCATAACGTTAAAGAGGCTACTTGGGAAGACGAAGAGGATATAAAGTGACATAACTAAACCGGGAGACTTATCGTAATGGGCATCCCGAGTACAACCAGGACCGGGGACCACCCCCCGTTACCCAACCCTACCACCTTTAGCCCATCTTGAGTCGGCTGAGTAGCGAACATATAACAAAATAGCATAAATAGACAAGGACTAACTTTAGGATAGGTCTATTCCTAGACCATCCCTATCAATTCATCCCGTCGAACCGAAAATGTACCAACCATACTAAACCACCATTCCAAACCGACACCGAAATAAGGGCCATAAACTAGGCCAAAACCAAATAAGATCTAAAACAAAATATGATTAATCCTAAAATGAAATACGATGGAATAGTAAGAAATTATGTCTAAGTATAAAATGAAGTAAAACCATCCATATGCACACAACCAAACATACACATATATAACCACGCAGGGAAAGGGAATTGCGTTTAGCATGCCATTAAAACCTTTACATGGGTTATGTAGCTTTGCCATCCATGTACCCTTCATGATTTCTAATTAACCAAAAACATGGCCACCAAGGCCTTTCCAATCCATTTAAACTATTTATACAATTTAGGGTTCCATTACTCGGTTTAAACCATGAATAGGTTCCATCAAAAAAACAATATTATAATGAAAACATAGTTAAAAGCTTTGATCAAACACATTGAGGGCATAGTATTTCCAAAACCAAAGTCCATTACCAAAGAACCATTCCCATGCAACCAATCACTCAAAACCACCATTAATTTATATAAAAGCATAATTAAAACATGGGAAAACCATAACCAAGCATTTATAACCAAAACCTCCAAATCATATTTAAAAACCCAAATTCATTCAACCTTCAAATCATAAAAACACTTTATAAAACCATGCCTTTAGTTGTAACTAACAATGAGGGAATAGAACATGCCTTAATTGACAAAGTAGACATAGAGAAACCACCAACAAGATCCCCAAATTAGTTTTCAAGTTGAAACCCTAGCTTTCTTGCCCCAAAAGTTTTTGAGAGCATTATAAAGTGTTTAGGAAGACTTTCTAAGTGTTAATGAATAGAATAATAGGGTAAATAGCCTCCTACGAGAGTTAAAATTCATGGGACCTTATTAGGATAAGTGGTAAAATATCATGAATACCCTCACTTAAGTTGCACAAAATCCCATCACAGGGGTAAGAATGACCCTCACGAGTCATACCCTTCAATACGAGTGGTACCCATCACTCGTACCCTAATCTTCAACCCTTAGACCCAACATTGTCCATTGTACAACTTATCCTACCTAGGTCGTATTGACAACATATGATCCTTACCCTTCACCCGTATCCCTGGCAAGATAACCAAAATTAATCTCCCTATCGGAATGAACACCAAGAAGATCATTAGGGAAAACCTCAGGAAACTCATTAACTGTTAACCACCGAAATGGATTCTAGCTAAGGACCTTCCAAGTTATAATCTTTAACCCATACCAAATGATACAAACACCCTTTAAAAAGAAAATTTTGGGCTTTAATGATACTAACCTTCCCTTAGGCACTAAAGAACCCCCTTTCCCATATAATGACTGTCTCATTAGGGAATTTAAATATGATCTTACGGGTTCGATAATCTAGAGATACATAACACGAGTGTAACCAATTTATCCCATATGCAATATCAAAATCCACCATATCTAATTCAAGTAGACCTACCAAAGTTTCCTTACTACCAACAGGTACCACACACCCCCTATAGACTTACCTAGCAATCACAGAGTCACCTACCGGGGTAGATAAGGATTAGAAATAAACTCAGGACAAAAGCCAAAATGCACAACCCGAAATAGAGTCACATAAGAAAGAGTGGACCCCAAATAAAGTAAATAGTACATATCATAGAAAAAGAGTTTCAACATACCAGGGGCAACATCAGGAGATACTTCATACTTATAGAGAGTAGTGAGAGCATCAAGGCGGTTCCAACCAGTGTCGAAACTAGAAATAGAACCCTCTAGTGCAAGAGCTGATGGAGAGATAACGGCAATCCTGTTAAACTCAAAAGTTATTTTAGAAGGACAATTTTCTTATATATGACCAATCTAACCATAAGTGAAGTATTGATTTTTCCCCTCACAATAAAACTCATGATGTAACTGGCCACAGAATCGATAAGGAGGAGAGGGTGGAACCATTTGGGCCCCAATAAACTGGTATTAGGCACCTCGTACCCTAGGACCACTATTGTTTTGAAATTGGCATTCACTGAATAGCCTATGGTAAGGGGCTCTATTCGACGGGTAAGAACAAGATTTTCCCTAACTCTCTTCCTTAATCTATTGTCTCCCATGACTACCGTTATTGTGATAACCCTCACCCTACTCTAAATATCTAAACTTCTTATTCTATTTTTCCTTTATTATTGTTTGACTCCTTCTTCTAACCACAAGACAAAATTGGTATGATATAGAGACCATTATCTAGGTCAATAGCTGAATAGAACGGCGAAACTCTGCATTAGAAATATCTTCTTGAGATGACTGAGCAAGGGTGTCACCACCTAGAGAAAGATCAGCAAGGACCAATGGGATTCCATGTGAGCAATCAGAAGCAGCGACCTTGGACCAGGTCTATACCCCATGGGTAGGATGAGCTCTATTCGCATTATCCTCAGTAGAGGCGGAAGAGTTCCCACGAGTTACAAATTTTCTTAAAGGCATGATCTGAAAGGTGAACAAACAAAAGTTAGAGGGATTCAAAACATTAGACTCTATGGCTTAAACCAGAATAACAAGAAAGGGAAACAATCCTAAATTAGCCTCTTGATTATAAGTGTGGTGCACAACACACCCATAAGCAAGATTATACATAACATGGCTTTGTGGACACCCCATCACTACTAAAAAAAGGCCAAAAAACAATGGCCAAAAGAGATGGCCAGTGTCGCTGTTTTAGCCAAAACCGACGGAAAAGCGACGTTGTCACTTGCATTATAAAAAGGCCCGTTGTTTTTTGAAAATGACTGTCTGCATTTCTTTTTTACGACGAACAGCATCACTTTTTGAAATAAAATTAGTTATTTTTAGAAAAAAGTGATGTTGCGCATCGTGTTTTGTTCTTTATGTGAAGAACACATAATGAACAAAATACGATGGACATCGTCATTTTATAGAAGAAAAATAATTTTCTAGAAAAAATGACACTATCTATCGTATTTTGAGAAAAATAAAATCTTGTTTTTAGAAAAAGCAATAGTGTATCACCTGAGCCAAGTTCGCCCAAATCCGACACCCGGGTGAAGATTTAAAGCCCTTTTAGTGAGACAGTGTATCAACTGAGCCTTCAGCGTATCGCGGAGATAGCTCAAATGAAAATTGTCAATTCCCAGTATTTCTCCACAATAGTGGTGCGTCACGTCAAACTTCTAGGTGGCAGACAAGGTGGCAACGCAATAGCTCCGCATCGCGCCACCGTGTAATTTCCCATTTGTCACTTTCCAGTGACTTGGCGCGATAGTGGCACGTCGCATCAATAATGAAAATCGAGAAATTTTCTCAGAATTAAAATATGTGTACTAGGATTAAAAGTGTCAATTTACCTACCCTATATAAGCTCAAAAACACAGATTTGAGCCTCCGTTACACCTAAATATACTATATTCTCTCATAATCCTCTCAAGAACATATTACGGTTTTTCATAGAAGATTCAAGTTCAAGAATTTCCTTCGTCAATATTCATGTATTTACAAACTAAGGCATGCATAGAATACATTCATGGACTCTTTCCGTCCATGAAGCCCAAGAATCTCTTTTCCAACTCCAAGTGTATGGATTTGTTTATGAGTTTCATGTTGGGTTTGTTTTGTTCATGTTGAGAATGATTAATTGAATTTTAATCCATGTTGGGTGATCAATTTTATGTGGAATTGATTAGTATAGATGTATATTTATGTGAACTTACGATTAAACCCTACAATGATGAAATTAGAATTGAACCATGATGTCTAATTATTGTACAATGTTGTTTAAATTTACTATGCCTACCATGTGTTTGATTGAATGCCTATATGAAGGAAGAGTGCCCAACTAGCATGATATTATGAAATCCCCATTTATGTACAAGTTTATGCATATCACATATATGATGAAGTGCTTCAATATATGAATTATGAATTGTGTTGTTGGTCATGTGTTCAATTAAGCCATGCCATGTCAGTTTCTTCTCATCGATTCCTGGGGGTACTTGTACCCGAACATTTAGTTGTGTGCCTAGGACCATGTCACATTTTCACAATACTCTTAGACAAGTCACGATCCATAGAACTCAGTCAGTCATGTGGCTCAGGAAATCTCAGAAATCTCAATAATCTCAGTAGTTCAGTAATCTCAGTGATCTCTGTACTCAGTAACCTCAGTATTCCAAGTCAATTTAAGTAACTTCAGTACTCTCAGTCAGTCCTTAGATCTCAGTAGCATTCATTCGGTCAACGAAACTCAGTAAATTTAATTTTAGCTCTGCTAAACAATACCATCAGTTAATCAGTTCAGTTCAGTTAAATCAGTTCAGTTTAGTTAATCAGTTCAGTGTCTATTCAGTTGGGAGTAGGATTCAGCATCGAGTGAACCCAAAGATGGGGACTCACCTGTAATTCAGTGGAGGGTGTGATCCTTAAAAGCAATCCTTGTGTTCCAGAACTACATACCCAACATAGGTTGAGATGTACCCTATGCATTTAGGGACATATATACGTCTCATTTGGGTTAACTACCAGGAGGGGTTGACGGAAGAGCTCCCTGTCAGAGAGGGTATACTCATAGCATGTCTTTATTCGTAGCACGGTATTGACACCCTTCCAGCTGGGGTTACAGGTTGGACCCCACCAGTTCATTTTTGGGGCATGTCAGTTAGATGATTACCTCCTATAATCTCAGTCACAGTCTCAGTCTCAGTCTCAGTAAAAAAACTCAGATAGTTCTTCAGATTTCAGGACTGTCAGATACAATCAAATTCAGATATAGTATGAAACTCAGCTAGTTTCATCAGATTCAAGACTGTCAAATACAGTCACTCATGTTATCAGTTATATCAGTTCTCAGAACTCATGTTATCAGTATTCAGCTTCAGGACTGTCAGATACAGTCAACCAGACCAGTTCTTCATAATCAGAACTATCGAAAATAGTTATTCATATATCAGTAACATAGTATCAATCCCTTAGATATCAGTAATTCCATGTTATTAGTAAACTCAGTCATCAGAACTTAGTATTCAGTACTCTCACGATCTCAGTTACAGTTACGTAGTCAAAGTCAGCTATGAGTCCTCATCCTTCGAGGACATGATGATTACATAACTATTTCAGCTTTCAGTTTAATTCAGTTATCGGAGTTAGTTTGGGACATGTCTCATCAACTCCTTATTCAAACAGTTTAGAGGCTTTCAGACTATAGCATGTCAGACAGTTACTTCAAATTTGTTTTGGTATTTGTTGTACCATTTTCAGACATTGTTTTATCAGATGGTTATTATGTTTTGAACCTTGTGGCCTTATGGCTTTTACATATTCTGCATAATTTCAGTATATTATTAGTGCTTAGTTACAGATATCAGTCATGGGTTAGCTTGTGATCCTTCGAGGTCATTGGCACCGTATAGCATTTCGGGTACCAGATTCGGGGAGTTATAATTATCCATAGGGAAAGGCATAAATACCCCCCTGATTTTGTCACTGAAACTTACTTTAGCACTTTAACTTTATTGATAACTATTTACCACCCTAAACAACTTTTGCTTGAATTATATGCCACCTCGAAAATGTAATTCCACACTCACAATAGAGAGTATAATGCATTCTCACCCAAGTTAGTGCCACATCGTTGCCACTCGAATTCTCCTAGAAAAAAATAAAAATTACTAAATATTTATATAAATATATATATATATAAATTAAAAAAAAAATCTTTTACCCCCACCCCTTCTCCCATCTTTCATCTTCACCCCTGCCAACTGCCATACCCCCTACCCCATCTCTCTTGTTCAGCCCCCCACCCTCACCCAAACCCCTTTTTTGTAACAATCTGCAAATACTCCCTCCCGCTGTCCTTTGGGGGGGGCCCCCCCCCCCCCCCCCGCCGCCCTCCTTCATTCTTTTTTCTTTTACTTTTATTTTTAATTTTTGAAAATTACAATTATAATCCAAAGAATTTCACTTCGGGGTAAAAGGAACTAGAAATAAAAAAATATGTTGACTTTTTTTGTCAAGTTCAACTGTCATATTAGAGAAAAATTTTGTCGGATTCAATTTTCTTTTTGTTATTTTTTTCTTCGATTCAATCTCAATACGAATTTTTCAGTGTTTTTCATATGAGTATTTTCAATTTGTTCATCAAAACAAAAATCCAATAAATTTGATATTAGTTTAGTTATTGAGAAAAATTGATTGTAATGGAATGAATTGAATTTTCTTAAAGTATTTTTTATGAAAAACAGAACTTATCATAGAAATCCACATGAAAAAATATTTTCAATTTATGTTTTTTTGGAGTTGGTTGATAATGGTAGCGAAGAAAAATGGAGAAAAAAAAAGAGTGATGGTGGGGTGTGAGGCAGAAAAAGAGAGAGGGTGGTGGGGTGTAAGGAAGAAGAAATATTATTGGCTAAAAATTTAAAACTCGAACCACTTTTTAAATTTTTTTACTTTTTTAATTAAAACACGCTTTATTTTTATTTTTTTGCCACATCAGCCTTTAAGGGGTAATATAATTCATGCGGAAGTTTTTTATGGCGTAAATAATTACAGGTTAAGTTTAATGTCTAAAGTAAATATTAGTGACAAGTTTAGGGGGTAAACATGTCTTTTTCCTTATCTATATCCCCGAGTTACATGCTAACATTCACCCAGCAAACCATATTTAGACGTTTATCCCTACGTGATGCAGGAATTGGTCATACTTCTACTCCTCCTTCTGAGTGATTAGGATTTAGGATCAGCTCGTGAGTTGACATTAAAGTTATGAGATTTCATACATCGGAAGTCTACATTTCATGTTTTGTTCCTCTTATGTCTTAGACTTATTTTTGGCTATTGTCGAGCTTATGTTCCGATACTTTATTGATACTCAGTTTTGGATTATTAATTACAAGTCTTTGTTTGGACTACCATCTCTATTGGGTGGTGTCGATCAGTTGTTTGGCCGGTCGTCGGTTATCAATTATAGATATGCATTAAACTTTTCTTAAGCTATTGCACATTTTCTTGTTATATATTCGAGATTCATCTGCCATTAGTTTGTGTGGTATTTGGTTTAGTTAGGTGCAGGAGGTGATCTCTGGTCCACGTGGGACTTGAGATACCCGACACGGCCCAAACTTGGTTCGGATCGTGTCATAAACCATGGGAAACATTGTTCAACAACAAACATTCAAAACCCTCAACCCATGTTTCAAAACCATCATCAATACCATATGAACAACACTTTAAAACATATGCTTTTAACAAATTAGCAATTAGGGAGGAGTAACATTCTTGAAATAAGCAAGATTATGGAGAGAATCCAACCCTTAAGCCCTTGGATGACCTACTTCTTAGAAACCCTAAGTATGGATGCTTAAGAGACTTGAGAGAGAAGAAAGAATGTTTAGAGTGGGTTATCGATGAAAATAGGGGCCCAAGTATGTTTATAGGTTGTGGGTTATTATAGGGATAAGGGGGAAATATCTAAAATAGCCCCATTTAAAAGGATGGAAAAATAACCTTCAGTCGTTATGGGTCTCATAACGACTCGTCACGACTCACTACGACTCATCTCCATGAGTCGTTGTCAAGACAAACTCATAAAGAACACACACTGTTGGCCTTTCGACTCGTATACATGGCTAGTAATAGGACCATATGACTTATGGGGTCCAGTCGTAGTCAATACATAAATTAATTAGGTTAAACACTGGATGTCCTACGATTGGCACAAAAAGACTCGATAACGAGTCGTCACTACTCGTAGTGAGCCACTCATACTCAGAGCAGAAATTAGCCACACACACATTATTTAAGCTACGATTTGTCCAATGACTCGTCAAGGGTCTTTATGGCCTGTTTCCCCAAGTCGTACCCAGGACAGCAACTCAAGCACCATTCACTCAAAACCTTACGACTGGGTTATATAACCCGTTAAGACACCATATGACACGTAGGGTGAGTCGTAATTAGGACAGTAAGGATAAAATTTCAAAAAATTTCAAGGACTAAAATTCGGGGTGTTACATTCTCCCCCTTTAAGATCATTCATCCTCGAATAATGGGTCAAGTCATACGTTATCATGATTTAACAAATAAATACCTCCACACTTACTTTTAACAAAGACAAAAAATAAAGATGTTAAGATCACACACATACCTTAAGCACGATTTCCAAAATAGGAAATAGGAACGGATACTTGGACTCCATGTCCTCCTCGGCTTCCCAAGGAGCTTCCTCAAACTTTTGGGTACTCCAAAGAACCTTTACTGAATCCAAGTCCTTCATCCATAACTGACAATTTATCGATCTAATATCTCCATCAAAACTTCCTGATAAGACAAGGAATTTGAAATGCTTGCACCTTCTAAAGGAAAAACCAATGAAAGATCACCCACGCACTTCCTTAACATCGAAACATAGAAGACCGGATAAATGGAACTCAAGCTAGAAGGTAATTCCAATTCATATGCAACATTGATAACCCTCTTCAAAACCAAATACGAACCAACACAATAGGGACTAAGCTTCCCCTTCTTCCCAAACAACATCATGCCCTTCATGAAAGATACCTTTAAGAACACCTAGTGACAAACATTAAACTCCAACTCCCTCTGTCTCACATCCGCGTAGAACTTTTGGTGACTTTGGGCTGTCTTAAGCCTATCTTGAATCACCTTCACCTTATCTAGGGCTTCGTGAACCAAATCAGGGCCGAATAAACTATTTTTACTAACCTCAAACCACCCAATAGGAGACCTACACCTCCTACCATACAAAGTCTCAAACGGAACCATACCAATGCTAGAGTGATAAGTGTTGCTATATGTGAATTCTATGAGAGGCAAGTGATCAACCCGACTACCACTGAAATCATATACACAAGCCCTAAGCATATCTTCTAAGGCCTGAATTGTCCTTTTTGCTTGCCCATCCATCTGTGGATGAAAAGCAGTACCAAGGGTTAGCTTAGTCCCGAAACCTCGCTGGAATGACCTCCAAAAGTGAGATAGGAACTGGGTACCACGATCAAAAATGATATAAACTAGAGCTCCATGAAACTTCACGAACTCCTCAATGAACAACTTGGCATAATCCTTAGAAGAGAAATTAGTCCTTACTAGCAAGAAGTGTGCAGACTTGGTCATCCTATCCACGATGACCCAAATAGAATCAAATTGTTGGCGAGAGCACGGAAGGCCGGTAACAAAATCCATAGTATTTATTTCCAATTTCCACAACAGCAGCTCAATCTCTTGAGTCAACCCATCGGGCTTCAAGTGATCCACCTTCACTTGCTGACACGTTATGCACTTAGCCACAAAATTGGCCACGTCCAGCTTCATATTATTCGACCAAAAAATCTCCTTAAGATCATGATACATATTCATCGAACCAGGATGAACAATATAACGCGACTCATGACCTCTGCCAAAATTCTTTCTCGCAACCCATTAACATCGGGAACACATAATCTACCTTGGCACCTCAAGATACCATATCCACCAATATAGAAAGCCATCACTTTCTAATGACCTACCTCATCCTTGATATGCATCAAGATAGGATCCAAAACCTATTTCTCCTTCACCTGTTCACCAAGAGATATCTTCGCCACCTCTTGAACAATCACCCTACCATCCTCGGAATCCATGAAACGAACTCTAAGATTGCCAAACGATGAATATCCTTCACCAAATCCCGCTTTCTCTTTGTCCATAAGAGATAAGCACCCCATGAATAACCTGCTAAGAGCATCAGGAACCACATTATCTTTACCTAAGTGATAGTGGAGACTCATGTCATAGTCCTTTAGCAACTCAAGCCATCTAATTTACCTAAGATTTATCTCCTTATGAGAGAACACGTATTGCAAGCTCTTATGATCAAAATAAATATCTGTATGGACATTGTACAAATAGTGTCGCCAGATCTTCAATCCAAACACCACAGCTAAAAATTCCAAATCATGAGTTGAATAGTTCTTCTTATCAACCTTTAACTTTCTAGGATCATATGCAATCACCTTGCCATACTGCATTAACACGCAACCCAGTCCCATCCGGGACGCATCACAATATACAACAAACCCATCAGTACCCTCAGGTAGAGTCAAGACCGGAGCCAAAGTCAACTTATCCTTCAACTTCTTGAAACTACCCTCGTAAGCATCAGACTATAAGAACTTCACCTTCTTGTGAGTAAACTTAGTTAATGGGGCAGAAATAGAAGAAAACTTTCCACAAACCTCCTATAATAATCGGTTAAACAAAAGAAGCTCCGAATGTCGATTGGAGTCATAGGTCTAGGCTACTTCATCACCACATAATTTTTTGTGGATCCACCACGATCCCTTCACTAGAAACAAAATGACCCAGATAGTTCACAGTATTCAACCAAAACTCACACTTTGTGAATTTCGCACACAACCGTAGTTCTTTCAAGGTTTGCAGCACAAGACGGGGGTGATCAGGATGATCAGCCTCACTTTGGGAATACACCAAAATATCATCTATAAACATAATTACGACCAAATCCAAGAACTGACAAAATACTTAATCCATGAGGTCCGTAAATACTGCTGGGCTTTAGTCAAACCAAAGGACGTCACCCCAAAACTCAAAATGACCATACCAGGTGCAAAAGGCAGTCTTAGGGATATCCACTTCCCTATTCTTCAACTAATGGTAACCCGACCAAAGATCAATCTTGGAGAAGCACTTAGCACCCTAAAGTTGATCGAAGAGATCATCAATCCTAGAAAGTGGATACTTATTCTTCACTGTCTCCTTATTCAACTGGCAGTAATCTATATACATCCGAAGGTAACCCTCGTCTTAAGCACGAAGAAAGCTGGAGCACCCCAAGAAGAAATATTAGGGCGAATGAAACCCTTATCTAGAAGATCTTTCAACTGCTCCTTGAGTTTTTTAAACTCAGCCAGAGCCATTCTATAGGGAGGGATAAAAATACGATAAGTGTCTGAGAAAAGATCAATCCCAAATCAATTTCCCTGATGCGAGAAACACCAGGAAGATCATCAAGGAACACTTCATGAAAGTTACAGACCACATAGACAGAATGCAAAGAAGGACATTCGAATCAAGAATCCTTAACAAACACTAAGTGATAGATACACCCCTTCGAAATTAACTTTTGGGCTCTAAGATACGAAAACCTTCCCTTAGGCACTAGGGAACTACTCTTTCCTATTCGATCACCGGCTTCCTAGGGAAGTGAAAATGACCCGTTAGGTCTGACAATCAAGCGACGCATAACACCAATGCAACTAATCCACCAGTAAAATAATATCAAAGTCTAACATGTCTAACTCTATCAGATCCACCAAGGTCTCCCCACCACTAAAAAATATTACACAACCCCTATAGACCCTTCTAGACATAATGGAGTCACCCACTGGGATAGACACAGAAAAGGGATTGAGAATACACTCGGGATCAAAACCAAAATGAATAGACACATAAGGGGACACATAAGAGGGGGTAGACCCGAGATCAAGTAGACAATATACACCATGAGAGAATTCAGAATACAAGTAACAATATATAGGGGACGCCACAGAATCCTGGTGATTGGTAAAAACGTACAAACAATTTTGACCAGTGTTAGAGCCAGAAGAAAAAGTAGAACCCATTGTTACAGGAGCTGACGAAGTAGCAACAAGAAACTTATTTTCCCCAGAAGCAACCTTAGAAAGGCAATCCTTCAACATATGATCAATCTGACCATATTTATAGCACTTGTTCCTCCCCTCTTCACAAATACAACAATGCACCAGACCTTAAAATATACAAAGAGGATATGATGGAGCTAACCGAGCACCACTAGCCAGCGGTTGGACACCCTATGCCCTGGAACCAACACTATTCTAAAAATGGCGATCACTCGACAGCTTTGAATAAGGAGCACTAGTCGTAGAGTAAGAACCAGAATTGTCCCAGTCTTCTTAGACAGTCTTCCACCATCTCTACCACTTTGTTGCTGACCTCAACTTTGATCCGAACACCAAAACTTTTTATTCTTTCTTACACTTGTATTTGCATGCTTCTTCTTCTTATATTCAACTTGTTGCATGTACGCAATAAGTCTAGAAGTGTTCATTTCCTTATTCAACAAGGAAGCCTTGCTCCCAAAAATCAACTCACGGGACAACCTAGAAGCAAACTTCCTCATTCTATCCCTCATGCTAGACATTAATTTTGGAGTATAGTGTGATAGGTGATAAAACTGCAAGGCATACTCTATTACTATCATCCTACCTTGCTTCTAATTTATGAATTCTATAGCCTTCGCCTCCCTCAACATCTAAGGAAAGAAGTGATCAAGAAACCACTAGAGAAGTCATCTGTCATGACCTAAACTAGGGCCTTATCGTAATAGGCATCTCAAGTCTAATAAGGACTAGAGATCTAACCCGATATCTAATCCAACCAATCAACATATACCTGAGTCGAATGGAATCCGACCTTACAACGAGATAGAGTAATTTACAAATCAAAGACTTATGGATAAGTCCATGACCATGACCAACCTAAACAAGTCAAACCAATTAATACCAACTAACAACAATAACATAACCAAATGCATACCCATTCTATAACATACCCAAGTCCATAGTTTGTCCATAAAATGCCTCTAAAACAATCCATGAATATCCAATGGGGACTGCCCCCAGCCATAGCCAAAAACCAATATCTAAGTCTAAACTTAATAATTGCAAATGAAGCTAAAATCAAAAATGGAGCCTTCCAAAGTAAGAAAGCTCACCATTTCAAGTCAACACAAGTTGTCCCCAAATCCAAGTTACTGAGTAGGAGGTATGATAGTATGACCAACAGCAACATCATGTGGGAATACAGTATTCGAAGATGGTTAATAGTTGGAGCGCTAGCATGATACTCAAGGATAAGGATAATATAATGCCAATAGTTAAAAACCAATCAATTAATGCATATAACCAATCCAATGCATATATATACCATGCCAGTGTAGGGAACAAGGTTTAACATGGAACTTTGGAATCTTAACCTGGGTTATGTGGCTTAGTTGTCATGTTAATAACACCACGGGCTATATGGTCATCAATTATCACCCCCTAGTCAGGCCCCAGTTCGTGTAGCCATACAAATCAGAGAATAATCTTACATATACTCATGAGGGACTCAAACCTCCCACTTATATACTAAGGTAACTTGGTCGTCCGATCATGTAGTATGATATGGGGGACTCAAACCTCCCACATCATATGGGAGACTTGAACCTCCCGGTCATAGTAAGCAAAAAAACTCAAACCTTATGCTATTTTGACCCCTGCATCGGCAAATACGATTTCCAGTGTTGATCCTCCCAGGATCTCTACCTTCATACCTCAGCTACACAACCCTCTTTAAAGCCCAATTAAAACATCCATTACACATATACAACTATTAAAGAAATTTCTTACCAAAGGCATTTCGTTGGTATCGTCATACCAACACCACTTGCAAGCGTACAACATGCCATTATCATTATCAATCAATCAATCATTCATTTGACATTGGAATTCAAACCCATTTTCTAATAAAGACACTAATTCAATTCAAAGTTTAGGGATTCAAAACCATTGTAAAACAAAGTCATAAATCAAGTTAATGCTTAGGGACTCAAACCCTTTTAGCCAAATTAACCACCAAGATTACCATTTAAATCATAACATGGCCAACAAGGACTTTACAAAATCATTTACCAATGATTCATACTCATTAGGCCAATGTATTAGTTCAAAACATCATTAACATTGACTAGTTTATTTTCTTAGGCATCTTCACAAACACTGGGAGGGCAAACCTTTACCAAGTCCAAAACAAAAGTAAAAAACCATCAAGTTTAGGGTTACACATGACCCATTTGTTAAACCACAATTACCAAGCACCCACATGTGCAAACAATCATCAAAAACATATATAAACACAAGTTATAGCAAGAGTAAACAATACTCAACAATATGCAACAAAACACTCAACATTGGTTTTCAAAACCACCTTTAATGAATCATAAAAAATGTTTAAAACACATGATATTTGTGAACTAACAATGAGGGAAGAGTCACATGCCTTATTCACGAAGATTCACAAAAAGAACTTGACTCTTGAGCCTCAAGAAGAGAGAATTTGAGAGTGTTTTGATCTTTCCAAGGTATGTTATAAGAGGCCACAATATGTTATAAGACGTGGAGACTTAAGGGTTTTGGTATGGGAAATATCAAACATATCCTCAGCTTAAAAGCTGAAAAACGTGCAAAGGAAGGTACGACCCCCCCCCCCCAACTCGTACATAAACATACGAGTGGTATATATCACTCGTATCCTAGGTATCAAGTTGGACTTCAACACTATCTAACATACGAGTCCCTAAACCAAATAGTACCCAAACATATGATTAGTGCCCCCTAGACCATAGACTAGGTAGAATCCTCTAAGTTGTCCCTTGGACATCATACTGTAAGGTACCATACTACTCGTACCCTAACATACGACTAGTAAGATAACCACTCCTACCTTGGACAGAATACAACCCAAACCACCCTAACCATCATACGAGTTGATGGAACTAACCTATACCATATCATACGAGTGGTGTGATGCAATTTGTATAATGCATGGAAAGTTTAAAATCAAGAAATTTTCTAAAGGTAAAAACTACGGTGTTTCAATTCTACCCCACTTGGATCATTCGTCCTCGAATAATGGATTAAGGCAAGCACAAGCACAAGTAATCATATTAATACTCATTAAACTTCCCTCTAACTACGTTAGAAAACAAAGACATAAAATAAAGATATTGATAACATCACATACTTTAAGCATGAATTTTGAAATGGGGAACCAATGCAGATACTTGGACTTTATGTCCCCTTTCGCTTCCCAAGTAGCTTCCTCTAACTTTTAGTTCTTCCATAGAACCTTTACTGAAGCCACGTCTTTCATTCATAATTGGCGAACTTGCTAATCCAAGATATCAACAGGAACTACCTCACAAGATAAGGAATCTGAAATACCCAACCCTTTCAAAGGAACAACTTATGAAGGATCACCTACATATTTTCTCAACATAGAGATATGGAAAATTAGATGAATGAAGCTCAAACCAGAAGGCAACTCTAATTTATAGGCAACATTATCGACCCTCTTTGAAACCAAGTACAGAACAATATAACGAGAACTTAACTTTCCTTTCTGACCAAATCTCATTACTTCCTTTATGGGAGACACCTTCAAGAACACCCAATCTCCTACCTCAAACTCCAAGTCCCTTTGCCTCACATTTGCATAGGACTTTTGGTGACTTTAGGTGGTCTTAAGCCTATCCCAAATCACCTTTATATTCAGTCGTCAACCTACGAAATCAGATATGTATACCATACCTCATTAACTCAATCTTATAATCTCCCACAAACATACCTCTACGAGAGCCTAAGTCCACTTATACATTACTCTCATCAAGATTTCTAACTACCCAACTCAACGATTGGTATATCCCTAAATCATAACGTCTAAGCCTACATTTACTACACCCATTGTATAGTCTACCCCACCAAAGATCCCAAAACCTCAAAAATTATCACCTTACAACCACTGACTAGGGGTATGGACATTTATTCTTCTAAACACTCAATACTTTATTTTTGACTCCTTAGAATACAATATTACTCCTCTAGTATCATATTCCTATATAACTACATGTCTTAAACCTATACCAAGACTTCACATAGGCCATCTACTTCTTCCCCGATTCGGCACTACATAACACCTTAAAATAACTCCTTAGACTTCTCCATGCTAAGAAATCTTAAGGACATAAGCTAAGCATACATGGAACCCCTAGCTCAAAACTGAGAAAACCTTACTCAGGTAACCCAAGACTCTTATCCATCTATTGATTTAGCTGTCACTTCTACTTCAACACTTAGGCCTCATCGTGTTCCATTATTTCATAAGGCATCAACCCAAGCTCTTTCACATATTACCTCACCCTACTATCTCACCCCCACGAACCTTGCATTACTATACTCGAGTCAACAGTCATACCATCATAATTTGCATTAACATCTCAAACTTAGCATCTAACAATGGTCACATATCACCCATAAAACATCTATAAAACACACTAGCCTACCCTCACAAGGAGGTTGCTATAAAATCCTTTACTAATTGCCAACCGCTAAAACACATCCGAAAAACCCATCTTCCTTACTCACAAAAACATAAGATCACCTAATGAAAAAACGCTAGGGTGGATAAAACCCTTATTAAGAATCCATTTTAAAGAGGGGAACAGAAATAGGACAAGTGTCCAAAACAAAGTCAATATCAAAATCAATCTCCCTATCGGAATGAACATCAAGAAGATCATTAGGGAAAACCTCATGAAACTCATTAACTGTTAACCACAGGAATGAATTCTAGATAATGACCTTCTAAGTTAGAATCTTTAACCCATACCAAATGATACAAACACCCTTTGGAAAGAAATTTTTGGGCTTTAAGATGTGATATTAACCTTCCCTTAGGCACTAAAGAACCCCCTTTCTATATGATGACTGGCTTATTAAGGAACTTAAATATGATCTTACGGGTTCAACAATCAAGAGATACATTACACAAGTGTAACCAATTTATCCCATATGCAAAATCAAAATCCATGATACCTAATTCAAGTAGACCTACCAAAGTTTCCTTACTACCAACAGGTACCACGCACCCCCTCTAGACTAACCTAGCAATCACAGAGTCACCTAGCAGGGTAGATACAAAAAGAGGATTAGAAATAAACTCAGGACAAAAGCCAAAATGTACAACCATAAATAGGGTCACAAAAGAAAGAGTGGACCCCAAATAAAGTAAATAGTACATATCACGGAAAAAGAGTTTCAACATACCAAGGGCAACATCAGGAGATGCTTTATACTTATGGCGAGAAGTGAGAGCAGCAAGGCGGTTCCAACCAGTGTCAGAACTAGTAGTGGAACCCTCTAGTGCAGGAGCTAATGGAGAGGTAACGGCAATCCTATTAAACTCAAAAGTCATTTTAGAAGGACAATTTTGTTGTATATGACCAATCTAACCATAAGTGAAGCATTGATTTTTCCCCTCACGATAAAACCCATGATGTAACTGGCCACAAAACTGACAAAGAGGATAGGGTGGAACTATTTGGGCCCCAATAAACTGGTATTAGGAACCTAGTGCACCTAGGACCACTATTGTTCTGAAATTGGAATTCACCTAATAGACTATGGTAAGGGGCTCTCTTCGACGGGCAAGAATAAGATTTTCCCTAACTCCCTTCCTTAATCTATTGTCTCCCATGACTACCGTTATTGCGATAACCCCCACTCTACTCTGAATATCTAAACTTCTTATTCTATTTTTCCTTTATTATTATTTTACTCCTCCTTCTAACCATAAGACAAAACTGGTGTAATATATAGACCACTATCTAGGTCAACAACTGAATAGAACGGTGGAACTCTACAATAGAAATATCTTCTTGAGATGACTGAGCAAGGGTGTCACCACCTGGAGAAAGATCAGCATGGACTAATGGGATTCCATGAGAGCAATCAGAAGCATCGACCTTAGACCAGGTCTATACCCCATGGGTAAGACGAGCTCTATTCACATTATCCACAGTAGAGGTGGAAGAGTTCCCACAAGTTTCAAATTTTCTTAAAGGCATGATCTGAAAGGTGAACAAATAAAAGTTAGAGGGATTTGAAACATTAGACTCTATGGCTCAAACCAGAACAATAAGAAAGGGAAACAATCCTAAATTAGCCTCTTGATTATAAGTGTGGTGCACAACACACCCATAAGTAAGATTATACTTAACATGGCTTTGTGGATACCCCATCACTACTAAAAAAAGGCCAGAAAATGATGGCCAAAAGAGACGACCAGTGTCTCTGTTTTTGCCAAAACCGACGAAAAAGCGACATTGTCACTTGCATCATAAAAAGGCCCGCTATTTTTTTAAAACGATGGTCTGCATCGCTTTTTTACGACGAACAGCATCGCTTTTTGAAAAAAAAATTAGTTATTTTTAGAAAAAGTGATGTTGCGCATCATTTTTTGTTCTTTTTGTGAAGAACACATAATGAACAAAATACGACGGACATCGTCATTTTATAGAAGAAAAATAATTTTCTAGAAAAAATGACACTACCTATCGTATTTTGAGAAAAATAAAATCTTGTTTATAGAAAATGCAACATTGGTCGTCGCTTTTTGTTCTTCATAATAAAGACAAACAACGACAAACAGCATCGCATTTTTGAAAATTTATTTTAAAAATTTTTAGAAAAGCGACAGACAAAAGGGACCTGTCTATTGCTTTTCTGTATTTTTTTGGATGCAG
This sequence comes from Capsicum baccatum var. pendulum, assembly GCA_030864225.1. Classification (NCBI taxonomy): domain Eukaryota; kingdom Viridiplantae; phylum Streptophyta; class Magnoliopsida; order Solanales; family Solanaceae; genus Capsicum; species Capsicum baccatum. Next base: position 73,483,740 of record CM061554.1, on the reverse strand, counting down.
AAATCTGCATTTTCTGCATCCCACCTGCCGAATAAAAATACAATTCAATATATACAACCTCATGCAACAAACATTTATAAAATAACCATACAACACACTACATTATCAAAATATTTAAGCAATTCAAATCAACAACACTTAAACAATCAATCCAAAATTCAAAACACTTAATAATTAATCCAACAAAGTCCAAATTACTTAAACAATCCTAAAGTTTTTTCATTAGAGTCTATAGGCATCCTAGATTTCTTCTTAGTAGTTGACTTCGAACTTTTATCAGGACAGGGACGATCATCGTCACCATCGGATGCCATCTACATACAAGTTTACATCAAAACAAACAAAAATTAAGTCATTAGTTCATATTTCATGTGACTACACTTAACTATTTTCAAGTTACTAGTACATACTTCAAGTCACTACAGTCAAACTATTTTCAAATAGCTAATTGACATTTTATTTCACTATACTTAACCATTTTCAAGTCACTACTAAAAACTTCAAGTCACTACACTTAACCATTTTCGAATAACTAATTCACATTGTAAGTCACTACACTTAAAACATTTTCAAGTCACTCATACATATTTCAAATCACTACACTTAACTATTTTTAATTAACTAATTCACATTTCAAGTCAATATACTTAATCATTTTCAAGTGACTATACTTTATTATTTTAAAGTTATTAATACACATTTCAAGTGACTAAACTTAACCATTTCAAGTCACAAGTTCACAATTTCAAGTAACTACACTTAACCATTTTCAAGTCACAAGTTACCAATTTCAAGTAACTACACTTAATCATTTTCAAGTAACTTATTCATATTTCAAATATCTAGTACACATTTCAAGTCACTACATCAAACCATTTTCAAATAGCTAATTGACATTTCAAGTCACTATACTTAACCTTTTTCAAATAACTACACTTAATCATTTTCAAGTTACTTGTACATATTTGAAGTCACTACACTTAACTATTTCCAAATAACTAATTCACATTGCAATTAACTATACTTATCCACTTTCAAGTAACTAAATTTAACCATTTTCTAGTCACTAGCACACATTTCAATCCACTGCACTTAACTATTTTCAATTAACTAATTCACATTTCAAGTCACTATACTTAATCATTTTCAAGTAAATATAATTTGTTATTTTTAAGTTATTAGTACACATTTTAAGTGACTATACTCAACCATTTTCAAGTCACAAGTACACAATTTCAAGTAACTACACTTAACTATTTTCAAGTCACAAGTTACCAATTTCAAGTAACTACACTTAATCATTTTCAAGTCACTACACTTAATAATTTTCAAATAACTTATTCACATTTAAAGTCACTATTACACACTTCAAGTTACTACACTCAAACCATTTTCAAATAGCTAATTGACATTTCAAATCACTATACTTAACCATTTTCAAGTAACTACACTTAACCATTTTCAAGTCACTAGTACACATTTCAAGTCATTACACTTAATCATTTTCAATTAACTATTTCACATTGCAAATCACTATACTTAACCACTTTCAAGTAACTACACTTAACCATTTTCAAGTCACTTGTACACATTTCAAGTCACTATACTTAACTATTTTCAATTAACTAATTCACATTTCAAGTTTCTATACTTAATCATTTTTAAGTAACTTTACTTTATTATTTTGAAGTTATTAGAATAAATTTCAAGTGACTATAGTTAAATATTTTCAAGTCACAAGTTCACAATTTCAAGTAACTACACTTAATCGTTTTCAAGTAACAAGTTCCCAATTTCAAGTAACTACAATTAATCATTTTCAAGTCACTACACTTAATAATTTTCAAATAACTTATTTACATTTCAAGTCATAAGAACACATTTCAAGTCACTACACTCAAACCATTTTCAAATAGCTAATTGACATTTCAAATCACTATACTTAACCATTTTAAAGTAACTACACTTAACCATTTTCAAGTCACTAGTACACATTTTAAGTCACTACACTTAACCATTTTTAACTAACTAATTCACATTGCAAGTCACTATACTAAACCACTTTCAAGTATCTATGCTTATGTAATACCCCGAACTTTCTTTAAGTCGAGTTTCATCCTTAAGAAGAGTAAGGGGCTGACTTCTCAAGTGAAAAATATTTTAAATCATGTAGAATTTATCGAATATCAACTTTTTGTCATGTGGAGAATTGAATAAGCTTTCCGTCGATACAAAATTCGTCAAAATTCGATGTCAGGGTAAAAAGTTATGGACGTTTTACAGAAAGCTGTATGAACTACCCAGGTGCGATGGGCAGGCCGACGGACCGTCGAACTAGCAACGGACCATCGCCCATAGCCGTCACTATGAGGCAGTAGCCCTATTCACTGGCCAAGTGCAATGGTCAGGCCCGACAGACCGTTGAGCTAGCAATGAACCGTCGCCCCAGGCCATTGCAACGATGCAGTAAGTCCCAGTTCTGGTCCAGGTACGACGGTCAGTCCGACAGACCGTCGACCCAGCAATGGACCATCGCATGTCTCGTTAAATGATTTTTTAGTCAATTTAGAAAGGGTTTTTTGGTATTTTTTTACCCCTTTTAGCACCTATTTATATCAGATCAAGGCTCTCAACTTCATTATTCATGTACAACATCAAAAACTAGGGTTTCTTTCAAGATCAAAAACCCAAGAACAAGGTCAAAACCCTTCTTTAAGAAAACTCAAGAAACCAAGAATCTCTCCAAGAACCTTCAAGAAAGAGTCTCCTAAGGTATGTTAGATGTTGATTCTTAGGTTCATTCCACCTAAGAAGTCCAAGAATCCTTTTCAAAATTACAAAGTTTATGTATTTATGAGATTTCATGATTTATGTGTATTAAAGTTCATAATTATGTGTTGTTAAGTTGTAATTCAAGCTTTTGAATACAAGTTGCAAGTCTTGATCTTGATATGGGTTGAATTGCATCATATCCATGTTAAATCCCTAAATTTTGCAAGTTGGTTGATGAAATTATGATACTCGGGTGTAGTATTTGTTGTATTACTAAAGCATAATCCCCGCATGTGGTATACATTCCCATTCACGTGTATCCCTTATTGAGTCAACTTTGAGATATTGGTATGCACTTTCTATACCATTACATATTCATGATATTCAAGTGATTGGCGAGATATCGCATTTATTATGTTGTGGATGATATCCTATTGTCATGGCATGTACAAGTTGTCCTATTTTATGATATTTATGTTATCGAGTCCTTGGGTAATCTAGCACCCAAAATTTAGCTGCTTGTCTAGAGCTGAGTCAGTCTCAAGATAATCTTAGTCGTGCTATGCTCAGTAGAATTCAAATAGTTATAGAACATAACAAAATTCAGTGATCTCAGTATAAGTGCAATCTAGTCTTAGTAATAGTCTAATCTGACTTAGTATTCAGTTCTGACTCAATAGTATTCAGAAGATATCAGTATTTAGTAGTACTCAGTAGTATTCAGTATTTAACTCAGACTTCAGTAAGACTCAGTAGGCGAACAAGAATTCAATAGTATTTGGCCAGATATTAGAATCCAAGTGGCATTCTGTTAGATAACGGAACCAAGTGAACTCAGTCAGATCAGTCAAGAAATATGAACAGTAACAGATTCAGCTCAGTCTAAGTTTAGTTAAGAATTAGTTCAGAGTCCTTCAGTTGGGAGTAGGAACTAGCACTGAGTGAGTGTAGGGATGACGGCTTCCCCATTAGAGAGGTAGAGTTGTTAAAAACAGTCCCTGAAATCCAGAACTGCGTAGCCAGAGCAAGACCAGGAGTCACCCGTTATATTAAGGCTTAACTATCATACTGTCTTAGGCTTGACTTCCTATTTAGAGTCACCCATTAGAGAGGCCTGACCATAGTAAAGGTCTTTACCCATGGCATGGTATTGACACCCTTCCAGCTGGGGTTACAAGTTGGACCCCAGTAGATCAGATTCGGGACATATCGGTTAAGTAAGAACTCTCGCAATTACAGTTTCAATATCAGTCTTCAGAGTAGAAATCAGAAATCAGGATGGTCAGATATAATCACCCATCTCAGTAAGGAACTTAGATAGTTCCATAGATTCATGGACCACCCACTAGATAGGCCTGGTCTCGCATAAAGTTAATAAGTATCAATACTAATAGATCCAGAGATCAACCATTAGATAGGACTGATCTCAAACTCAGTCCATGATTTCTATTATTAAAAGATTCAAAGATCCTCTGCTAGATAGGTATGATCTCAGATACAATTATTCCTTATCATTATTAGAAGATTCAGAGATCATCTGTTAGAAAGGTTTGATCTCAGATTTAGACAGTCGATAGTAGCAAGCTCAGAACTCAGTTATTGATATGAGTAGATTCAGTTATTCAGTACTCCAGAGTTAGTAAACTCAGATATCAATATTAGTAGACCCAGTCATCAGTAAGTCAGTATTCAAAGTTCCTATTCAGTGTTACTGCGATTCCAGTTTTGATTCGTACGTTCATGCATATATCCCCATTCAGTATTCTCATGATATTCAGTTAAATAATGTTCATGCATAAGCCCTTGCGTTCAGCCTTACCTTATCTAGCATACCAGTACATTCAAAGTACTGATGCATACTTTACTGTGCTATGGTGTCTTACACCATAGGTTCAACCGTATGGGACCCAGAGCAACTATAGCAATCCAAACTAAGTCAGCAGCAGTAGACGTAGCAGTGAGTCCTCTTCATTCGAGGATGATCCATATTTTATTATGGCATTAGACTACGTTTATTTTACGTAGATGGAGTTAGTTGGGAACATGTCCCATCAACTCCACAGTTTAGACAGTTTAGAGGATTTTCGGACAGATGTATCAGCATTCAGTTTTCAATTTTGAGTATTTTAGACGTTTTGAACCTTATGGCAAGTTTTTGCCAGTTTTTGGCATTTATTTCAGTATATTATGTAGTGCTCTGTTACAGGTACCAGCAGAGGGTTAGCTTGTGGTCCTTCGGGATCATGAGCACCGTGTGGCATTCCGGTTCCAGAAAATTGGGGTATTACAGCTTAACCATTTTCATGTCACTAGTACACATTTCAAGTCACTACACTTAACTATTTTCAATTAACTAATTCACATTTCAAGTCACTATACTTAACCATTTTAAGTAACTATACTTTATTATTTTCAACTTATTAGTACATATTTCAAGTGACGATACTTAACCATTTTCAAGTCACAAGTTCACAATTTCTAGTAAATACATTTAGTAAATTTTCAAGTCACAAGTTCACAATTTCTAGTAAATACATTTAGTAAATTTTCAAGTCACAAGTTCCCAATTTCAAGTAACTACACTTAATCATTTTCAAGTCACTACACTTAATAATTTTCAAATAACTTATTCACATTTCAAGTCACTAGTACACATTTCAAGTCTACACTCAAACCATTTTCAAATAGCTAATTGACATTTCAAGTTACTATACTTAACCATTTTCAAGTAACTACACTTAACCATTTTTAAGTCACTAGTACACATTTCAAGTCATTACACTTAACCATTTTCAAATAATTAATTCATATTGCAAGTCACTATACTGAACCACTTTCAAGTAATTACAATTAACCATTTTCAAGTCACTAGAACACTTAGAAAATATCTTTTATGAACAAAATAATCATTACTTGACGATTTGTCAATTTGATAATTAGGATATGTTAAAGCATAAACCAACATCACCATTCATTTTCAGTATGTTTATTTATAGCACTAGTCCTTACTCCTTAGTAATTGCTTTTAACTTTAGTTATCATTCACATCTTCAAAAATTCTGCATTTTTTAAAAAAGAACAAAGATAAGAGGGTGGAATTTCATTTTCATCATCAAAGCATGTTTTCACACATGAAACTAAATAAATGTATATAACTTTTATTGAAATTTCTTTTTAATTTAAGGATTCAAAGAGCAAATTGATTAGAGAATACACATCAACTTGACATAAACTATCTCATTTGGGGTTTAATCAAAGTCCATAAAATTTTGGGCTTTTCATATATGTCAATCTAGAGACATAAACAAACACGTAATTAAATAAATTGAATCAATATTCAAAGTCAAATTCCACGCATTTTAAATCTAGAAATCAAATTTGGATAATTCGCAAACAAAGAAAATAAAACGTGCCCTTTTAGAGTATTAAAATTCAAACTAGGCCAACTATAAGGAAGCAATGGTCGTTGTTGGTCGGAGAAGGAGAAAGAAGGGTGGGTGGGCCCATTGGTGGCTGGTGGTGTTGCTGGAATCGCGAGGGCAGTTAGCTTTTGCCAGTGGAGCTCCGGCACTGGATGATACGGTTTTAGTGTGATTTGGTGGTTGGCTGGAGAACAGAAGGAGGAGCCAGCAGCAACGCAGTGCCTGTCCACCAGTCGCATGGCTGCTACCAACGACGATAGCAACGGAGTTTATCGGAGGGAAATATTTAAGTAAAAAGGAGGGGCGGAGTCAGGGGAAGGAGGGCGACGTTGGCTGATGTGGTTGTTGTTTTTAGGGAGAAAGGAGAGAGGGTTATGGAGGTGCGGATGGTATTGAGAAAAAATGGAGTTAGGGTTTATTGTTTTGTTTAAAAGGAGAGGAAATTATGATGGGATCTCAACCATTGGATCAATTTTGAACCACAGCTAAGATTAAAAGAATTTAAAAAGTGGTCTAAAATTAAAGCTTTATTTGGAAATCAAAATTAATATCAATTTGACTAAAGTTGATATTATTTGGGTATAAAAATGGCTAAAAATTGAAGGCATAAAGAAATTACATAAAATTGGTTGTCATTTTAATAATCTATATCTATAATCTATAATCTATATCTATAATCTATAATATATTAAAAGTGTGAATGGTGTTAGAAATGTTATTTAAACTTTTTGTCCGTCATTAAAAGTTTTTGCTTTAGAAAAAATCGTCTTTTCACTATTTTTTCCTAATATTTAAAAGTTAAAAATTAATTAAATATATTTATGGTAAAATTATTCTTTATTAAAAGTCATCAGAATTAGTGATTTTTCCTAATATTTAAGTGTTGAAAATTAATTAAATATATTATGTCAAAATATTTTCTTATTAGAAGTCATCAGAATTATATTAATGACAACTAATACTTAATTAAATATATAGTGTCAAAACATTTTCTTATTAGAAGTCATCAGAATTATATTAATGACAGCTAATACTTTTTCATTAGTTTAAGAATTCTAAACCAACTAAATTTGATTTTAAGAAAATTTGAAAAAACTAAAAATAAATATAAAAGCGTTGGAATAAGAAAAATTTAAGAAATACCAAATTTTAAAAGTTTTAAGTAAGTAATAAGAATGTAATCAATGATTTTTAAAAATTTGATTTTTAAAACAAGGAAATATTTTAAATAAAGGAAAAAAATTATCGTATCATAAATATGGTTCAAATTGGTGCGTCTCTCTAAGCTTCTGGCAGCAAGGAAAAGAGGTACTACATGACAAACGCTAAAGTGATGATCAATCAACCACTTGAAATTTCTGGTGGTAAAATATATATGTGCTTGAATTAAAATATATGTTTATGTTTACATTATTATATTAAGATGTGAAGTATCTTTGAAAAGTGAGTTGAACTTTTTACACTACTAAAAAATTTTGGAATAGATAAAATCATTTAATTTTAAATAATCAAATATTATATGTGCGAGACACGTGCGATTAAACTAGTAATAATAATAATAATAATAATAATAATAATAAGACCAAATGTTTGTAAAATTACGAGTGTGAAGATCAAATAGTTTAATAAATATTAACAAATTACGTAAAAATATTACATTTTAAATTCATAAATTGTAAAAATAATAATGATAATAAAAGTACTAAAATACTTTGTATATTTTTTAACTCATGAGTGTGACACGTTAATATCTATTTGATATAAGAATAATGTGTACAAAATATTAATATTTAAAATTAATAATTTTTACAAAACAGCAGCCTAAAAGGAGTATCGAGCGGTCAAAATTAGATGTCAGCATATACTACAAATAATTTTTGGTTAATTAATTTTCGAATATAGTATATATATATATATATATATATATATATATAAAGAAATACAACGAATTAATCTGATAAACTATCGGTTAATTAGCTTCATTATTATAACTTCAATAGTGTATTATTACCTCGATCATATGATGTTAATGTATTATTCAAAATAATTGAATATATAGATTCAGTTAGCTAGTTTTTGACTACAACGTACTACACGAGAGATACGTATATATACATTTGATTAACAATAAACTTTGAAATATATACTATATATATCACATGCACGAGTATATTACCTTGTAATACAACATATTTCATATATACTCGAATAAATTATCATTTAATTTAGCTTACATTATTATATTACAACTTCAACGGTATATTATTACCTTGATCAATCGATCGTATGATATCAATATATTCAATATATAATTGAATACATTTAGTTAGTTTTTGGCTGCGTACATAACTACATGAAATACACATATCTACATACATATATATACATAATCTCAAAAATGCATATGCGGATAAGAGAGCAGCGTCAGCAGATCGAAATTCTTGAGAAAGGAAGAAAAAGATAAACAACTAAAAGATAAATGAGGAGAAAAGAGAAAGAAAATTGGGGTGTTGTCCTAATAGGCGTTTGACTATAAATTGACTGAAAAAGTGACATACAAAATCACCATTGTCTGTCACTCTTAAAAATATATATATATTTAATTTAATTTTTGAAAGTATAAAAATTATTTATTTAATAGTAGATTAAAAATATCAAATATCGATGGACAGTGTCGTTATCATAAAGTTAATTTATTTTTAACAAAAGTGACACTATCCATCGCTTTTTGTAAAAATGCAGAAAAATAAAAAAAAATTGTGACGGATCGCGTCGCTTTTCTATAATTAATATTTTATAAAGAAACAATTATAGCGATATTGTCCGTCGATTTTAATAAAAATAAAAATTTAATTTAAAAACCTTCGGACAACGTCGCTTTTTATCATAAAATTAATTTTTATTTATTTTTAACAAAAGTGACACTGTCTGTTGCCTTTTATAAAAATGCAGGAAAAATATAAATAATTAAAAATTACAACGGATAGCATCGTTTTTCTATAATTAATATTTTAAAATAAAAAATTATAGCGACGTTATCCGATGATTTAATAAAAATAAAATTTTAATTTAAAAATCGATGGATAACGTCATTTTTTGTCATAAAGTTAATTTTTATTTATTTTTAATAAAAGCGACACTATTTGTTGCTTTTTGTAAAAATGCAGAAAAATAAAAATAATTAAAAATTGTGATGGATAGCGTCGCTTTTCTAGAAGTAATATTTTAAAAATAAAAAATATAGCGACGTTGTCCATCGCTTTTAATAAAAATTAAATTTAAAAATCGATGGACAACATTGTTTTTTGAAAATTAATTATTATTATTTTCAATAAATAACGATGTTATCCGTCGCATTTATTAAAGAAATACAAATTATTTGTTAATTAGTTGGCACAATAATCCGCAAAAAAAGCGATGACTATTAAGATGTTGGCCGTCGATTTTAATAAAAAATAAATTAAAAGAAAAATTAAACTAAAAAAGCGACGGACAATGTCGCTTTTCTTATTACTTAAAGCGACACAGTTCGTCGCTTTTTTGTGTCGATTTTTGGCCTGTTTTTAGTAGTGCATGACACCGAAACCTAGGCTTTGATACCAACTTGACACGACTCGAACCAAGGCCTTGTCGTAATAGGCATCTCAATTCCAACAAAGATTGGAGACTACCCCCGATATCTAATCCAACCAATCAACATATACCCTGAGTTAGATGGATTCCAACCTTATAACGAGATAGAGTAATTTACAACTCAAAGACTTTGGGATAGGTCCATGACCATGACTAACCCAAACAAGTCAAACCAACCAATACCAACTAACAACCATAACATAACCAAAATCATATCCCTTCCATAACATACTCAAGTTCATAGTTTGTCCATAAAAAGCCTCTAAAATAATTCATGAATATCCGGTCGAGACATGCCCCCGACCATAGCTAAAAACCAATATCCAAGTCTAAACCTAATAATGGCAAAAGAAGCTAAAAGCAAGAAATGGAACCTTCCAAAGTATGGAAGCACACCAATTTAAGTCAACACAAGCTATCCCCAAATCTAAGTTATTGAGCATGGGATGTGATACTATGACCAACACCTGCATCGTGTGGGGTACAGTGTCTAAACACAGTTATTGGTTAGAGTGGTAGAATGTAACTCAAGGAAAAAATAATATATAATGCTAAAAGTTTAAAACCAATCAATCAATGCATATAACCAATGCAATACATACATACATACATACATACATACATACATATACACACACATATTTTATATATATATATATATGTATATATATATATATATATATATACCAAGCTAGGGTAGGGAACAAGGTTTAACCTGGACCTTTGAAATCTTAACCTGGGTTGTGTAGCTTAGTTGTCATGTTAATAACACCCATGGGCTATATGGGCTCCAATTCTCACCCCCTGGCCAGGCCCCAGTTTATGTAGTTGTACAAATCATAGAATAATCTTACATATACTCATGGGGGACTCAAACCTCTCACTCATATACTAAGGTGACTTGGTCACCCGATCATGTAGTATGATATGGGGGGCTCAAACCTCTCACATCATATGGGAGACTTAAACCTCCCGGTCATAGTAAGCAAGAGGACTCGAACCTCAGGCCATTTTGACCCCTGCATCGACAAACACGGTTTCCAGTATTAACCTCCCAGGATCTCCACCTTTACAATTTGGCTACACACCCCTTTTAAATCCCAATTAAAACATCCATTATACATACACAATCATTAAACTAATTTCTTACCAGAGGTACTTCGTTGGTATCATCATAACAACACCACTTGCAAGCGTACAACATGCCATTATTATTATCAATCAACCAATCATTCATTTGACTTTGGGACTCAAACCCATTGTCTAACAACGACACTAATTCAATTCAAAGTTTAGAGACTCGAACCCATTGTCAAACAAAGTAATAAATCAAGTTAATGCTTAGGGACTCAAACCCTTTTAGCTAAATTAACCACCAAGATTACCATTTAAATCATAACATGGACAACAAGGCCTTTATAAAACCATTTACTAACTATTCATATATTCAATCATCCCACAAAGCGGACTCAGCATCATCACCCCTAAATTGATCCCATTTCCCATACCACTGATATGCCACATTCTTCAATAGATAAGCAGCGAAACCCACACCCTCCACATCCGTAGCATGTATCACATGGAAAATCTTTTCCATCTCATCAGTAAAATTTTAGGGATATTTCTCAACTTTAGAATCGGTGAAAGTCGGAGGACTCAACCGCATAAATTTTCAACCTCTAGTGACCTCAGAGGATGTAGAAATAAAAGCAACACTCTTAGCTTGAGAGGCCACCAACTGAGTAAGCAAATAAATCGACTGATGAAACTCACAATGAGACACATTAATTTTAGGTATTTGAGGAGGGATAGGGGGAACCGTGGAACTCCACAAGGGAAATTAGAAGTAACAACCTTAGACCAGGTCTGAACTTTATAAGTGGGATGAGCTACATCCAGATTGTCCTCAGATGGTATAGAAGAGTTTTCGCGAGCATAAGATCTTCTAGGAGGCATGATCTGAAAAGAAAACGTGTCACACCTTAAATCCTATTGGGGCGGACTGGCACCCGTAACCGAGGAGGCCCAGGAGAACAAACTCATAACCTTATACTTCCCATGCATACCTCTATGACAACCCAAAATTCGGACAGCATCATGTCGCATATAAAAGGAAATAATCACATGTATAAGCTCAATCATATATATATATATATACAATACTTGGACGTTGGAGCCATCACGTCTATTAACAAAACACCACCTTGACTGAACATTAGGTCTACAAAGCCTTTAGATAATACACAGAGTTTAACTAAGGTCGGTACACACCCCACCATATAACTAATTCTATACAATACCAAAAGTGACTGGATATGACACAGAAAGCCCCAAAGCAAACTGGAGCTCACCAAAAGTAGCTGGATATCCTGGCTCCTACTTGTGCGGTGTATGAGCTGAGGTGCCTGTTCCTGCAGCATAAAATACAGGTCCCCCGTGGGGGACGTTAGTATGAAATATTGCTGAGTATGTAAAGCTGTAGATAATCACATATGATATAGGAGCTCAACAAAAATCAGAAATAAGTGAATAAATCATAATAGGAGTGGACCACACTTACTAGAACTTGTGACAACCTGTACATTGTATTTATTCAATCACTTTACCTTCGTTCTTATCATCTTTGTAATCATTATTGTACTGTACTGTGACCATTAGGCTACCTCCAGTACATATCAATTGGGATCGACCCATGATAGGCTTATGCCCCTGGGATACCACCCATAAACACATAAATAGGAATCGACCCATGATAGGCTTATGCCCCTAGGATACCACCCGATAAGAGAGAACTTTCATCACTTAGTTCAATTAATCTTTGAGATTGTTACTTCGGTCACCACCGTATTTTTGATACTTTGAAACAATGATACATCAATAAGAGACATATAAATAAACCATCAATGCAATAACAATGAAGTAAGAATTTATTGGTACATCAATGAAGTGTTTTGGAGTCATCAATGCCATAACAATGAAGTAGAAACTTATTGGTATATCAATGAAATATTTTGGAGTCATTAATAGCACATGGATCTTGTTTGAGTAACCGGATACCTTCTGACATTCAATAGTTCAATAAACATGTAAGATTTGGAAAACAAGTAAGTATTGGAATATCTTGACATCTTGTAGGGTGGAAACAAGTTCATTGGTAACGTAGGACATCATACAAAACCATTATGGATCACATGTTACTGAATAACTTTGGAAATTTTCTTAATAGAACAATTGTTCACTTTCATGCCAAAGATATGGTATAGAGTATGCTTTACATACTTGACTGTCAACCTTCAATACTAGTCCCAAACGGACTTCCCATCTTTTCGGATTACTTATCTACAATGAACATATATAGCAATCTAGTATTAGCAACCAAACGTATCAATTTAATTATTTGAATTCACCAAACTAGTGGTTAAGTAGTAAGCCTTAATTACACCATAAAGGGTGTATCTTTAACCCTCTTATACTCCAATTACATTCACATGCCATGCATATTCATACAACATCCTCCAATATCAAGTTTGGATTTATTTATCCTTCCAACCAATCCATTAAACCAAATTGATCCATAGACATAAATAATCATCAATTCAATAGTATATCACCATATCCACCTTCCATAACTCAATTACCATATCCACCTTCAACAATTCAATACAACCAAACCATGCAAAATAGTCCATAACCCTATTTCCATCACCTTTCAATAACAACCAATACATATAATACTCTATCACACATATACATATGGAAAAGAACAAAGGCAAACAATATTAATACCTTACAATTCACCTCTTGATTATGCAATCCTGTTTGCACAAACAATAGGTGCTGTTCGAAGCTCTCGAGATGACAAACGCAGTTATCGGATTACTTTGGAATTTGTACGGTTGAATCAAAAGTAATTTAAAGGTCAAATTTGGCTAGGGTTTGTTCTTTCTCAAGATTGATGATGAAAATGAGTTTTTGAACGCATATACATGTATATATACACATAGTCCCATCCATAATATAATAGGAAATGACCAAAATGCCTTTAAAATTTAAATAATATCAAATCTGTCTTTTGGTGGACTGTTTTGATAAGCTAAAGTAGATCGACCATAACTCTTTGCTCCGATATCGGATTTGGGTGAAATTGGTATCTTTGGATGGATAATTCAAAGGGATTTTATTTCATATAAAGTAGGCTACCTAGTTCGTCTTGTACAAGGAGTTATGGTCGTTTGAAGTTGACCCTAAAAATCTGTTTTGATAGGCTGAAGTAAAACGAGTATAACTCCTTACTCAGACGTTGGATTTGGATGAAACCAATTGTATTGGAAATAAGACTCAAAGATATTTCTTTTCAGAGGTTGCATCTCTCCCAGTTCATTATATTAAGGGAGTTATGATCGTTTGAAGTTGACCCAAAAATTTGGCTGGCCTCAGTAGTTTGTGTGCAGGAAATTTTCCTGCACATTTACTATTCCCAAATATCCCGGCCACCGTTTTATAGTTTTGAGTGTGCTCAATTATATCCGAAGCCTATCTATTTTTGGAAATCTTCATATCGTTGGAAAGCTTATTCAATAACCTTCGCATGGAACCATCCATGGGCAAATTTCGGTATAAATAAAATAAAAAAAATTAATTCTATATAAATAAGACCAATACACATACTTGAATACGCCAATACACTTACTTGAATATGGGATGTTACATCCTTCCTAACTTTTGGAAATTCATCCTTGAATGTTAGCGTAGTTATTCAACCGAAACAAGTTCAAGTCCATCATTAATATTTACATCATCACATAAATACTATGCATATATAAAAAAAACTTACTTGTTAATGTTCTAACTCCTTTTCTTGAACTTCCTCTTCATATTTGAACAAATGAGGGTACTTAGATTTCATTTCATCCTCAGCTTCCCATGTAATCTCTTCCCATTGATGATTTCCAACGTACTTTCACAGATGCTCTCTCTTTATTTCTCATCTTCTTAACTTGGCGATCTAGAATAACAATAGGCACTTCCTCATAGGTAAGATCTTTCGCAACTTGCACATCCTCAGTAGAAGTTATATGCGATGGATCTTCGATGCACTTTTGAAGCATTGAAACATGAAATACCGAATGTACTGATGAGAGCTCTTGAGGTAGCTCTAATTCATATGCAACTTGTCCAAACCTTCGAGTGATCTTATACGGGCCTATATAACGTGGACTCAACTTTCCTTTCTTGCCAAATCTCATTACCCCTTTCATTGGTGATACCTTCAAAAATACCCAATCACCTATAAAAAAACTCTATCCCTCTCCTTCTACTATACGCATATGACTTGTGTCAACTTTGGGCTATTTTCAGTCATTGCTGAACTATTTTAACCTTCTCTATGGCTTGATAAACAAGATCCGGTCCGAACAAAAAAGTTTCACCCACTTCGAACCATCCTATTGGTGATATACACTTCCTTCCATATAAAGCTTCATATGGTGCCATTTTGATACTTGAATGATAGCTATTATTGTAGGCAAACTCAATAAGAGGTAAATGATCATCCCAGTTGCCCTTAAAATCTATTACACAAGATCGCAACATATCTTCAAGTGTTTGGATGGTACGTTCTGCTTGTTCATCTGTTTGAGGGTGAAAAGTTGTACTCAACTTCACTTGTGTTCCCAAACACCTCTGAAAAGACTTCCAAAAGTTTGCAGTAAATTGGGCTCCCTGATCTGATATAATAGAGATTGGCACTCCATGTAATCAGACTATCTCTTTAATGTACTGCTTCTCATACTCTTAAACTGTGTAAGTGGTCCTAACTGGTAGGAAATATGCGGATTTAGTAAGTCTATCAACAATCACCCATAGAGAATCGAACTTTTGAGATATATGAGGCAAACCAATAATGAAATCCATGTTGATCATGTTCCACTTTCAGCTTGGAAGATCAATGCATTGCATATAACCTTCGGGTTTTTGGTGCTCAACTTTAACTCTTTTACAATTTGGACATTCAGCTACAAATTCTGCAATGCTCTTCTTCATGTCATTCCACCAATACATATATTTCAAATCTTGATACATTTTGGTTGATCCTGGATGAATGGAATACCTTGAACAATGTGCCTCTATCATAATCTTTTTTCTTAGCTCGTCTACATCCGGTACACACAATCAGTTTTGGCACTGAAGTACTCCTTCTCGCGTAAGCTCAAATGCCTTGGTTGCACCACTCAGAACGTTCTCCTTAAGCTGTAATAAAATAGGATCTGCATATTACTTCTCTTTCACTTCAGCTACTAATGAAGATTCCGCAGCATTATGTACGATAAGCTCTTTATCCGGAGTTTCAAGAAGGCAAACTCCCAAACTAGCTAACTGGTGAAGATCTTTAATCATCCCTTGCCTTTCTATAGGCTCTATCATAGCCTTACGACTTAACGCATCAGCTACCACATTTGCTTTCCCTAGATGGTACAAGATATCAACATCGTAGTCCTTTAATAGTTCAAGCCATCTTCGCTGCCTTAAATTTAGATCCTTCTGATTAAAAATATATTGCAAGCTCTTATGGTCAGTATCTTTATCAACATGAACCCCATATAAGTAGTGGCGCCATATCTTTAAAGAAAAAATAACTGCTGCCAGCTCAAGATCGTGCGTAGGATAATTTTTCTCATGTGACCGCAATTGTCTAGAAGCATATGCTATTACCTTACCATGTTGCATCAATACACATCCTAAACCAATTCTGGAAGCATCATAATACACTGTATATCCTTCGGTTCCTTCTGTAAGTACTAACACGGGTGTAGAAATCAACTTCTTCTTTAAATCTTAAAAACTCTTCTCACAGGCATCATTCCATTGGAATTTGGATGTTTTATGGGTTAGCTTGGTTAAGGGTGCTGAAATGGAAGAAAAGCTATGAATCTCCGTAGGCATTGTGGTCCTTGGCCAGTTCTTCACAGCTTCTATCTTTTGAGCATCAACCTTTATCCCTTCACTAGATACAATATGACCTAAAAATGCCACCGACTTTAACCAAAACTCACATTTAGAGAACATTGCATAAAGCTCACATAAAATTCTTGGGAGAGGATATTTATTCTTAATAGTCACCTTATTCAGTTGTCGATAATCAATATACATCCTCAGCGAGCCATTCTTTTTGTGCACAAATAACACTGGTGCTCCCCAGGGGGACATACTAGGCCTTATGAATCCCTTCTCTAGCAAATCTTTCAATTGCTCTTTCAATTCTCGTAATTCTACTGGGGACATTCTATACAGAGGAATGGAGATTGGTTGGGTGCCTGGTATTATATCAATACCAAACTCTACTTCTCGTTCAGGAGGAAAACCTGGAAGATCTTCAGGAAATACATTAGAAAATTCATTTACCACCAGAACAGCATGAAGAGTTGGTGGCTCCACTTTTGTATCCTTTACTCTAACTAAATGATATATGTATCCCTTGGAAATCATTCTTCTTGACTTAAAATAACAAATAAATCTACCTCTTGGCGCGCCAATTTCACCTTTCTATTCAAGGACTGATTCATTTGGAAAATGGAAATATACCTTTTTCGTGCAGCAATCAATTGTGGCATAACAAGACGCCAACTAGTCCATACCCATTATAACATAAAAATCTACCATTTATAACTCCACAAGATCAGCCATCATATCACGACCACAAATAGTTACTATGCAGTTTTAGTAAACCCTTCTAGCTATAATAGATTCCCCAACCTGTGTGGACACTTCAAATGGATTAACTAACAGTTCGGGTATTCTTTCAAACTTTCCAACAACCAATGGAGTAACATAAGATAATGTAGAACCGGGATCAATTAAGGCATATACATCGAATGAAAAGATAGACAACGTACCCATAACCACATCTGGAGAAGCCTCTAAATTCTGTCGATCTGCTAGAGCATAAGTACGATTTTGAGCCCCGCTAGAACTCGTGGCTCCTTTATCACCTCTAACACGACCCATTGGTTGTGCACCCATTCCTAAATAAGGCATCGATGATGATGCAACAAATGACCCCGTAGGTTGTTCCATACCCCCTATGCCCCTTTATGGGCATTCTCTCATCATATGCCCCGACATACCGCACCAAAAGCAAACATTGGTCCCCAACCAACATGCACCCAAATGATACCTTTCACATTTATTCAATGGCTCTCGAGGAGGTCTTGATTGGCTCATATTCCCTTGCCCTTGGTACCCCACTATCCACAAACTCTAACTCTCACTTCTGTGCCTAAATTGATTTCCTTTGGACCCTTGGAACTGTGGTAGGGAACTAGCTGTAGAATAAGAAGATAATGGCCTAGGTGGTCTAGCAGAAAACTGTGGTTTGAACCCTCCTTGGGATGCCATGAACTGCCCTGTAGATCTGGCCCTCGTGGAATATCCTCTTTCTAATTTCTTTCTTCTTCTCTGCCTCTGATCTTCCATTATCCTCGCTATGTCCATATCTTTGTTCAAAGCGGCAATAGTACAATCTCTAACTAGATATAGATCCAGCCTATCCATATATTGATGAACTCTATCATCCATAGTAGCTACAACATTAGGAGCATATCTCGGCAAGGAATTAAATCGGAGACTGTACTCCATCACGCTCATATTCCCCTGATGAAGATTTAAAAACTGATCTGCATAGGCCTGACGAATCTGGAATGGAAGATAATGATCAACAAATGCCTCTTTGAACTCTTTCCAAGTAGATGGTGGTGCATCAATACCCCTAGATCACTTTTAGTCCTCGTACCAATATATAGCCTCCCCTTTGAATCTATACGCCGCTAACTCCACTGTCTCTCTAACCATTACATGCATAACATCTAAGGCCCTTTGAATTTAATCAATAAAGTCCTGTGGGTCCTCGTTAAGATCTGATCCAGTAAAAGTGGGAGGATTCATCTTAAGAAAATCCTGTGTTCGAAGGCTAGTCGTCCTATTTGTACCACTAGGACCCGTGGTAGGAATGCCTTGCCCTTGAGCTTGCCCAGCAACTACACGAGTCAAAAGTTGCACTGCATTTCTAAGATCTTGATCAGCAACATTAATAGGTGGATCTGGGGATATAGTTCTCCTCCTCCATATTTCTTTCGGAGTGGAAGAAGTTTCTGATGCATGCTCAGCTGGAGCCTCACTTTCATTAGCTGGTATACTGGGTGACTTACTAGTCCCCTCTCTGGCAGCCACATCTACTTGTTTACCGGTATTCTTGCTTCTGGTAACTGGCATCATTACTATAATAAGAGAAACAAATAGATTCAGTGGTCAACTATGACTTTATATACAATATAGGCTCTATCGCACGATCTAAGACATAAAGAAAAGAAACAATTCCTAAATGTCCATAGCCTCCTGTTTATAGATGCGGTGCACGACACACCGATAAACAAGACTCTACGTAGACACGGCTTTGGATGAACTTCTCTGCTACCACTTTTTTCATACGTTAAATCCTATTGGGGCGGATTGGCACCCATAACTGAGGAGGCCCGGGAGAACCAGCTCATAACCTTATACTTCTCATGCATACCTCTATGACAACATGAAATTCAGATAGCATCATGTCGTATATAAAAGGAAATAATCACCTGTATAAGCTCGAGCACATATATATACAATACTTGGCCGTTAGAGCCATCACGTCTATTAACAAAACACCTCCTTGACTGTACATTAGGTCTACAAAGCCTCTAAACAATACACAAAGTTTAACTAAGGTCGGGACACACCCCGCCATATAACTAACTTCTATACAATACCAAAAGTGACTGGATATGACACGAAAAGCCCCGAAGCAAACTGGAGCTCACCAAAAGCAGTTGGATATCCTGGCTCCTACTTGTGCGGTGTATGAGCTGAGGTACCTATGCCTGCAGCATGAAATGCAGTTCCTCCGTGGGGGATGTCAGTACGAAATATGTACTGAGTATGTAGAGTTGTAGATAATCACATATGATATAGGAGCTCAATAGAAATCAGAAACAAGTGAATAAATCGTCATAGGAGTGGACTACACTTACTAGAACTTGCGACAACCTGTACATTGTAATTATTCAATCACCTTACCTTTGTTCTTATCATCTTTGTAATCATTACAGTACTGTAATGTGACCATTACGCTGCCTCCAGTACATATCAACTGGGATCGACCCATGATTGGCTTACGCCCCTGGGATACCACCCATAAACACATAAATAGGAATCGACCCATGATAGGCTTATGCCCCTAGGATACCACCCGATAAGAGAGAACTTTCATCACCTAGTTCAATTAATCTTTGAGATTGTTATTTTGGACACCACCGCATTTTTGATACTTTGAAACAATGATACATCAATAAGAGACATATAAATAGACCATCAATATAATAACAATGAAGTAAGAACTCATTAGCACATCAACGAAATATTTTGGAGCCATCAATGCCATAACAATGAAGTAGGAACTTATTGGTATATCAATGAAACATTTTGGAGTCATTAATAGCACATGGATCTTGTTTGAGTAACCGAATACCTTCTGACATTCATTAGTTCAATAAACATGTAATATTTGGAAAACAAGTAAGTATTGGAATATCTTGACATCTTGCAGGGTGGAAACAAGTTCATTGGTAACGTAGGACATCATACAAAACCATTATGGATCAAATGTTACTGAATAGCTTTGGAAACTTTCTTAATAGAACAATTGTTCACTTTCATGCCAAAGATATGGTATAGAGTATGCTTTACATACTTGACTGTCAACCTTCAATACTAGTCCCAAATGGACTTCTCGTATTTTCAGATTACTATCTACAATGAACATATATAGCAATCTAGTATTAGCAACCAAACGTCACAATTCAATTATTTGAATTCACCAAACTAGTGGTTAAGTAGTAAGCCTTAATTACACCATAAAGGGTGTCACTTTAACCCTCTAATACTCCAATTACATTCACATGCCATGCATATTCATACAACATCCTCCAATATCAAGTTTGGATTCATTTATCCTTCCAACCAATCCATTAAACCAAATTGAGCCATACACATAAATAATCATCAATTCAATAGTATATCACCATATCCACCTTCCATAACTCAATTACCATATCCACTTTCCAAAACTCAATTACCATATCCACCTTCCACAATTCAATACAACCAAACCATGCAAAATAGTCCATAACCCTATTTCCATCACCTTTCAATAACAACCAATACATATAATCCTCTATCACACATATACATATGGAAAAGAACAAAGGCAAACAATATTCATACCTTAGAATTCACCTCTTGATTATGCAATCCTGTTTTCACAAATAATAGGTGTCGTTCGAAGCTCTCGAGATGACAAACGCAGTTATCGGATTACTTTGGAATTTGTACGGTTGAATCAAAAGTAATTTAAAGGTCAAATTTGGCTAGGGTTTGTTCTTTCTCAATGATTGATGATGAAAATGAGTTTTTGAACTCATATACATGTATATATACACATATTCCCGTTCATAATATAATAGGAAATGACCAAAATGCCTTTAAAATTTAAATAATGTCAAATCTGTCCTTTGGTGGACTATTTTTATAAGCTAAAGTAGATCGACCATAACTCTTTGCTCCGATATCGGATTTGGGTGAAATTGGATTAGTTGGAAGGATGATTCAAAGTTATTTCATTTCATATAAAGTAAGCCACCCAGTTCGTCCTGTACAAGGAGTTATGATCGTTTGAAGTTGACCCTAAAAATCTGTTTTGATAGGCTGAAGTAAAACGAGTATAACTCCTTACTCAAACGTTGGATTTGGATAAAACCAATTGCATTGGAAATAAGACTCAAAGATCTTTCTTTTCATAGGTTGCATCTCTCCCAGTTCATTATATTAAGGGTGTTATGATCATTCGAAGTTGACCCAAAAATTCGGCTGGCCTCAGTAGTTTGTGTGATGGAAATTTTCCTGCACATTTACTATTCCTAAATATTCCGGCCACCGTTTTATAGTTTCGAACGTGCTCGATTATATCCGAAACCTATCTGTTTTTGGAAATCTTTATATCGTTGGAAAGCTTATTCAATAACCTTCGCATGGAACCATCGACGGGCAAATTCTGGTATAAATAAAAAAAATTAATTCCATATGAATAAGACCAATACACGTACTTGAATACGCCAATACATGTACTTAAATATGGGGTGTTACAAAACATATGGGGATTAGAGGAGATTTCAAGGCCTTAGACTCTATAGCTCGAAATAGAACAACAAGAAAGGGAAACATTCTAAAGGCCTCATAGACTCTCCATTATAAGTGTAACGCATTGCACTCCCATAAAAGAGACTCTACTTGTAATACCCCATACTTCTACCTAGCTTAAATCAGTCCTAAAAATGTCAAAGAATTGTTTTAAATATTAATACACTTTTATACATGTGGAATTTTCAAGATTTTTACTTTTTTGTTATGTGGGAAATTGAATAAGCTTTCCATCGATATAAAATTCATCAAAATTTGACACCCGGGCGAAGTGGTAGAGGTATTTTAGTATGACAGTGTACCACCTAGTACTTTAGCGCATCGCAGAGCTAGCCAAAATGGCATTTGTGAAAAACCAGTGAGCCTCTGCGATATTGGTGAGGCACCAAGGCTCAATTTCAGAATTGTCAATTTTCAGTGCACCAACGCGATTCTACTGAGTCGTGGTGCCCCTTTAGTTCGTATCCAAGGTGGCAACGCGATACCACCGCGTCACGCCACCAACTAGTTTCCTAGTCGTCCACTTTTCAGTGATCTAGAGCAAGTTTACCCCATCACGCCAGCATTTAAAATTGAGATATTTGTTCAGATTTTGTTATTTAATTTCAGGGACCATTTATTAATTTTCCAAAGCCCCTAATCAGCCTAAATACGGGATTTATACCCTCAATAGCCAAAATTACTCATTATGTTCACTATTACACTCTCTCTCAAATTTGCAAACCCTAGTCTCAATAAATCATGGTCAATCCCAAGAATCTCTCCAACAACTCCAAGAAACTCACAAATTAAGGTATGTTAGATGTTTATTCATGGGTCCCTTCCACCCATGAAGCCCAAGAATCTCTTTTCAAAGTACAAGATTGTGTATTTATGAGTTTTTCATAATTTACCTGAATTGACATTCATGTTTATATTGTTGTTGGGTGTTGATTCATGTTTTAGATTTTAAGTTCAGAGATTTGATCCTAGTATGTGATGATTTGCATGATGTTCATGATAAACCCATCAAGTTGTAAGTTTATTGATGTATCCATGATACTTAGATGTAGTAATTGTTGTATAACCAGAGTATGTTCCCCATATGTTTGATAAAATGCCTATGTGAATGAATTAGTGTCATTATAGCATGTCAACATGAGATCCCCATTTATGTACAAGTGAATGCACGCTAAGTGTTTGAAGAAATGCCTCATTGATTGTATTGTGAATGATAGACTATCGTCATGTTATTCAGAAAATTGACTTGCTTTATATTATCCATGGTATCATGTCCTAGGGGTATTTAATACCCAACAATTTAGCTGTTTGCCTAGAGCCAGTGTCAGTTAAAGAACAGTCATAGTCATGTCACTCTTAGTAGTACTCTCAGTAAGTTTAAGAACTCAGTCAGTTATAGAACTTAGGAAAACTCAGTAATCTCAGTATCTTTCCAATCCAGTTTCAGTAATTAGTTCAGAAACTTAGTAGCATTCAGTCAGATAACAGAATTCAGTAGTATTCCATCAGTCAACGGAACCCAGTGAACTCAGTTAGATCAGTTAGGTAACATGATTAGTAACAGATTTATACCAGTCTAGTACAGTCTAAGAATCAACACAGTGTATCTTCAATTGAGAGTAGGATTCAGCACCGAGTGAGAGCAGGGATAAAAACTTCCCCGTTAGTTAGGCAGAGTCATTAGTAGCAGTCCATGTACTCCAAAACTGCGTAGCCAGTGCAGGATAAGGGGTCACCCGTCAGATTAAAACTTGGCTACCTCTCAGGGGTCACCTATCAGATTAGGCTTGACTTCTTGTTCAGGGTCACCCGTCAGATAGGCTTGACCATAGTAGTGTCTTTACCCGTGGCATGGTACTGACACCCTTCCAGTTGGGGTTACAAGCACTAGTTTAGATTCGGGGCATATCGATTAGATGATTACTTCCCACGGTTTCAATTTCAGTCTCAGTCTTCAGAATAGAACTCAATTCAAAATTTCAGAAATCAGGACTGTCAAATACAGTAACTCAGCTCAGTAAAGAACTCAGATAGTTTTACAGATTTAGGACTGTTAGATACAATCAATCAGCATCAGTATTATAAAATTCAAGGATCACCTACCAGATAAGACTGATCTCGGGGGTCACCCATTAGATAGTATCAACCCCATAATAGTCATCAGTAATATAGTACTAGGAGATCCAGTTATCAGTATTATAGTATCAGTAACTCAGATAATAGTTAGACAGTATTCAAAACTCGATATCCAGTATTAGTAAGACCTCAGTTACAGTTTACATTTTCATGCATCCTCATTTAGTAGTCTCATGTTATTTAGTCAGTTTTATGTTCATGCATATGAACCCTTGCATTTAGCCTTACCTCATCTAGCATACTAGTACATTCCCATATACTGATGCATACTTTTCTTGCGCTATGGTATGTTATACAATAGGTTCAGACGCACGGGCTCCCAAGCACCCTTAGCAGTTCAGATTCAGCCAGCAGCAGTAGACTTAGCAGTGAGTCCTCATCATTCAAGGATGTTCTTTATTTTATTATTGCATTAGATTTAGTATTTCAGTAGATGGGGTTAGTTGGGGGATTGTCCCATCAACTTCACAGTTCAGACAGATTAGAGGCTTTTCAGACTAGAGTATTTTCAGACAGCTGCTTTAGTTTTGGTATTTTTATACCTTATACAGTTGTATTTTGGTTTTGAACCTTATGGTAAGTTCCACCAAATTTCTGCATTATATAGTATTATTATTCAGTTATTACAGAAGGCACCAGTCATGGGTAGCTTGTGGTCCTTCGGGATTATGAGCATCTTGTAGCATCCGGTGTGTTGCACTACTTGACATGACTTTGTGGACACCCAATGACACCAAAACCTAGGCTCTGATACCAACTTTTTCATGACCTGAATCAGGGCCTGTCAGTGATGGGCGTCTCAAATCCACCGTGGACCGGAGACCACCCCCTAAACCTAACAAAACTTCGTACCCCGTCAAACAATGGATAAATCCCAAATATATATTAAGATAGCACAAGATAAGTTCGAAGAATAAAAGATATTTCTATAGTCGATAACTATTAACTGACCAAACACATCCAACCAACATCACCCAAGTCGACAATAATCCAACAAAGCCTCTATACAAAAAGAACCAAAAACCAGTCTTGTTCGGGAAATGTCCCCCGACTCTGACAATGACAATGATAATGTTAATGATAATGAAAACTCTCAATTCTAATCTATGATAAGAAGTGGTGAAATATCTAAGTATTTCAGAGAATGGAAGATCATCACTTCACCACAATGAACTGACGAACCAAGTCGATCCACCTAACGCTGCATAAGAAAAGTAGAGGTATCTCTGGTGCCTGCATTGCATAGGGATACAGATTCGGGAGACGATTAGTGGGTTGAGCACTAGCATGTAACTCAGGAATAAAGATAACATAATTTCATGATCAACAGTTCAAAATCATTCAAATCTAATGCACACAATCAAATGCATATACACAAATATATATCACTTGTCGGGATAGGGAACAAGGCTTAACATGCACTTTAAATCTTTAGCCTGGATTGTGTAGCTCAATCGTCATAACATAAAAAGGCACCCATGGGTTTTGTAGGCCCAGATCTCCTTCAGCTGGTAGGGCCCCAATATCTGTGGCCGCATGAACCAATGGGTATACATACGCACTATGGGGGACTCGAACCTCCCGGCATATCAAGGTGACACAAGCACCCAATAATGTAATATAATATGGGGGACCCAAACCTCCTAATCATATGATAATAATAAGGGGGACTCGAACCATCCGATAATTTAGACCCCCGCTTCGGCAACCGCCATTTCCAGTATTGGTCCCTCGGGACCTCTACTTTCATGACTCAGCTACACAACCCTCATTAAAGCCCAATTAAATCATTTATTACACAATATCATTCATTGAAACATGATACATATTTAGGTATACATTATTGGTATTGTCATACCAACTAGACTTGCAAGGTAACATCAATATGCCGAACAACTTTCATTATTTGGGAAAATTTATAAGCCCCTTGGTTCATTTATGTATTATCTTGGGGAAATTTCACAACCCTATAAGGTTCAATTAAAAATCATTATTCTTCATTGACTTTTCACATTATGCAATAGCTTAAGAGTAGTTCAATATGCATACTTTTCATATTCAAATCTAATTTTGCAATATGGGGTTGAGGCCATTACCGCTTCAAAAGTCATAAGTTGGGGGAAATCAAGATCAGCTCATTTATTCACCATACCCATGCATCCCACAAGTTCAAAACCATAATTAAAGAATAATAGTCATAGGTAAGCCATGGGAAATATTGTTCAACAACAAACATTAGAAACCCTCAACCCATGTTTCAAAACCATCATCAATACCATTTGAACAACACTTTAAAATATATGATTTTAACAAATTAGCAATTAAAGAAGAGTAACATGCTTGAAATACCTAAGATTGTGGAGAGAATCTAACCCTTGAGCCCTTAGATGACCTACTTCTTAGAAACCCTAAGTATGGATGCTTGAGAGACTTGAGAGAAAAGAAAAAATATTTGGAGTGGGTTATCACTGAAAATAAGGCCCCAAGTATGTTATAGGTCATGGGTTATTATTAGGATAAGGGGGAAATATCTAAAATACCCCCATTTAAAAATCTAGAAAAATAAAATATTAGTTGATACGGGTCTCAAAACAACACGTCATGAGTCATTGTTAAGACAATATCACCAGGCACATATACGGTTGGACTTACGACTCGTATATCATGGCTCGTAATAGAACCCTATGACTCGTGGGGCCTTGTCGTAGTCAATACTAAAATCAATTAGGGTAAACATTGGACGTCTTATGATTTGTACAAAATAACTCATAATGAGTCCTCATGACTCATGGTGAGCCACTCATACTCAAATCAAAACTTTGCCACACACACACTATTTAAGCTATGATTTAAGTCCAACGACTCGTCATGGGTCTTTATGGCTCATGTCACCAAGTCATACTTAGGATAGCAACTCAAGCATCATTCACTAGACACCTTACGACTAGGGTCTTATAACCCGTCAATACACCCTACGACTTATAGGGTGAGTCATAGTCAGGACAGTGAGGATAAAATCTTAGAAATTTTCAAGGGCTAAAATCTGGTATGTTATAATTAGTCCTGAGTAGAGTGATCAATAGACTAGTTTTACTCGAAATAATTCAAATTAAGCCATTATTTATAATAACTAAATTGATTTAACTAAAATTAAAGATGAATTGATAAGTTCAATTACAATTTCAATTGATCTCATAGCAATTATATAATCAACTAGGTGTATAACCTATTACAATAGATTTAACCTGTTGCAATAGATGAGTCATCTGTTGGAATTATCAAATAGATATACTCATTTGTTGCAACAAATGACTCATCTATTGCAATAGATGATTTTATTTGTTTGGCCATTTCCAACACATTACTCAGTTGTTGCAACAGATAACCCATTTATTGCAATAAATGTCTTTATCTATTACAATAAATGTCTTTATCTGTTTAGTTATTTCCAATGAATTACTTATCTGTTGCAACAGATAAAATATTTGTTTGATAATTTCCAATAGATAAGACATTTGTTGCAACAGGTTACTTATGTGTCGCATTATGCAATGTAGACAAGTTTATATTTATTTGATCTCTTCCAATAGATGTGTCATTTGTTGTAACAGGTTAGTCATCTATTACATTATGCAGATGTTTATATCTATATAATGAACTTGTTGCAATATTTGAACTTAGTAATTATGTTTTGTACTAATTCATAAGTTTGCAAATTTAATAAAATAATACAATTGTCATTAAACATAAAAAAATAAAATATTATCATTACTTAAATGATACAATTAACTAAAATACTTAAAATAAAAATGGTCATCATGTTTCTACATTTTTTTTCATACACAGGATTCAAACTTCTATGTAGTACCCCAGTACCTAGACCTTTTGCATCCTTGCCACAGTGTTGTCATTCAGTAAGGTCCTTGGTTTAGATATTTCTGTGTTGGTTAGCAAACATTCGATATATACAAGTGCGTATGTCCTACACGTGGCACTAGTATCATTTTTGTTAAGGTCTTTTTTTTACCTTCAAAAGACCATCTATTGTTAGGAACTTTCTCCAGAAAGTGTTCTATTAAGTCACTTTACTTCAACATTTTGGGGAACAAGTCCAATAGTGGTTGCATGAAGGTCAAAAATTTCCACTCTTCAAAGACAGGTAATTTGCAGTCATAAACATTCATGACTTCCTCATAGATGAGGATCTCAAGAGCCATAAGATGTGTTTTACTCAGGTTCATGACTAGAAGAATTCTCATTGATCCGATCGAATCCATGTTGTATGGAAATAGACTCTTTCTTCTATCATAGTTAACCATATTTTCATCCCATTTGAACTCAAAAATTAACTCCTCAAGTCTTGGGGCACCAATACTAAAGAAATTATTGTAGAAGTTGAAGTTCATTATCCTATTGGGAAGATTATAAGCTTCTATACAATAGAGGTGTCTTGCCCTCATGAGGCAGAGAATTTCATCAATATATTATGATATAAGAAGAAAATTTTTAAATAAGTTAGCAATTTAAAAAAATAGGAAAGATGCAACAACAGATAGACCATCTGTTACAATAGATGGTTTATCTATTGCATAGGTTCTCTAAATCTGTTAACAGATTACCCATCTACTGCAACTTATGCAACAAATGGGTAATCTGTTACAATAGATGGACCACTTGTTGTAATAAATTATCCATCGGTTGCAATAGATGACTCAACTATTGTGCAACTTCATTGAACCAGTGTTAACAAATTACCCAATCTACTGAAACTTATGCATCAGATGGGTAATCTGTTAAAAAAGATGTCATAGAATGTAAGAAACAAAGTAGATTAGAACGTTAGGCTAGAAAAATTAAAATTAATGAGTCCTCATACCACCCTCTCATACCTTCTTGAAGTCTTCTGAAGAAAGGGTACTCATGGTGAATGTTTTAGCGGTGTGTACTCTTAGGTATTAGTAGCATAAGAATGGCTTACACCAACATCAACAACTCCACCACCAACACTATTACCACCAACACAACCACAAACAGCACCTAAATCTGTTGTAGCAGGTTGGTAATGAAGAGCCTCAACATGAGGCTCAACAGTAACAAACTGGCCTTCCCTAACTGCTCTTTTTATGGCTCTTTCTCCAGCCAATTTCTTCTTTATTAATGATAACGCCTAAACTACAGCTCTCGTAAGAAAGTGTAAGCGGTCGCTGTCAAATATAGAACCCAACTGGGTTGGGTGTCGAATCCCACAGGGAATACTTGGTCACTAAGTGTTGCAATTATTAGTAGATTGTTGGTCAAAAATTTCACAGAAAAGGGGGGATTTGATTATGCGTGAACTAATAATATCAAAGTAACGTTGGTATACTAAGTGTAGTAAGATTTAATCACAGAGAATAATAAGTTAGGGTTATGTCCACCTTGTAAGTTCTACGTATCTATTAACTATGAGTAATGCAAAATTTAGACATGCATGCACTTATAGAGATTCGTATTCTAATTATAAATCCAAGTGTTTTCCAACCATCAAGGATTATTTCACTTTAGCTCTCCCGAGCCTAAAGCATGTAACGAATGGTACAAATTCTCCAAGAAAGTTAATCCGGTCAAGGCATTAACGTGTAAACATGGGTTGGAAACCCTATTTTCTTGTCACACTCTCTTTTCCAAACATGTAACTTTTCTCTCGAACAAGTTAATGCTATACTGGCATATTCTCTATGTTTGCAACCATAAGAATTTAATTAAAACGAAGAGAGTAATGATATAAGTAGCATACACATCAAGAATTCACAAACTCATAGTAATAGATAGTATATTACGAGGCTTCCATAACCCTAACAGAGAAGTTTAGCTACTCATGATTACAACGGAAATCAACGAAGACATCATCATCATACCAAAGTTAGAATAATCTCACGATGGGGATGAGTTTGGCGTCAAAAGGGGAAGAACGTCTTTCCCTCTTGGTCCGTTTTTGTAGCTTTAGCATTTTTCTCTATCTCAAACTTACAAAATCTGTAAACTGAATAATGATAACCACTTGCTGAAAAATTCAGCAATAGAGTTTTTATAATGTCCTTGTCTACTAAATTACTGCTGCATCCCTAAGTATTTAGAAATACTGATTTTGCCCGGGTCAAATTCTCCATGCGTCACATTCAGTCCACAAGCTTCCAAAAGCTGCCTTCCCTCTAATGTGAAGTTTTTCTATGCTGCTCACAAGTCCATAAAGTGCTGAAATCTTCATCATTAATACATGAAAAACATGCTAATCACGTAGGTCAGCTCACTTAAAGGAAAATGGACTAAAAGTGCAAGAATTATATATTTTATCCTCAAAACTTAGCTAAAACATGGGTAAATCATGGTGTTTAGGCGTGTAAATACGCCCAACATCAATTAACTCCACCATTGGGTCTACTTTTGTATGAATAAGACCTAGAGCAACAAAAGAAGGCATCCCCAATTCTTGCTCAGTAGGTACAAGCCATGAATGCACAACCTATAAATAAAAGTAGATATATTTAAACAAATAATAATTTGCAGTCAATTGTGTAGTATGTAAACACGGACAACTTATGCAATAGATTTGTCTTTTATTACAATAAATGAGTCATCTATTGCAAAAGATTACATATTTATTGCATAAGTTGCAATAGATGGGTAATCTGTTAAGTCAGGTTTAGAGAACAAAAGCAACAAATGGGTAATCTGTTACAACAGATGACTCATAAGTCATAATAGATTACCCATCTATTGCACTAGTTGCAGTAGATGGGTAATCTGTTAAGATTAAATACAATAGATGGTTCATCTGTTGCAATAGATGGTCCATTTGTTGCAATATCTTTCTTTGAGTCAAATTATTCTACTTGAAAAAAGATTTACTGCATTATCTGGAGGGTTAAAGAGATCAAGGGAATTCATTTTTGGGTTGTTCTTTGCACCCAACCACCTAAGAATCCCTGAATGAGAAACCTCATTCCAATAATTCTTGACCTACTTTTGGAGTACAGAATGGCTTTAAATTCCCAAGCCTAAAAATATATAAGAAGCAAACAAAAAAAGTCAGAGTAATTATTCAAGATAAATAACTGAAAGAGTAAATAAATAGTGATTAAATTTACCAACATCAACACCCCACACTTAAAGCTTTGTTCGTCCTCGAACAAAATATAACATCCATGCAAACACCTAACTAGAATTTCACAATAGCAATACAAAATTTATCCCTGACCAGAATTTCACAATAGCAACACAAAATTTATCCTCAAGACATGCACGGCAATTATTATCAAAAAGTAGGTTTCTTGATCACTACTAGAAACAATTCAACCTCCAACATAGACTCGTGATGATGGTTAATTCGTATCCACAAGTTAAGCCACAAAGAATCATATAACACTACCCAAAAATCATCAACCATGTGTGTCTCACACAAGATATCACCCATAATCGCTCATAGTTTTGCATTTTTCGAAACATGGTTATAAGACTCTCCTTGCTCTCACTCTCACAAAGAATTCTTATATTGCAACTAATGACCATAGGCTTGCCCTTAGTGGAATGCTCCACTAATATCAGAAAGCTAAGCTTAGGATCAAATAGGTCTTTACAGGGTTGTAATGTAGGCTAAGGGACAGGTAGGACTATTTTGGCTAGAAATAGTGAATAAGTTCCCTAAGCGCTTTAATACACTACAATATGTCATTAACACTCTCTTTTAAACAACCCCTCTACTTTTCTTTCATCTACCAACCCCTTTTCACCTATTTTGTTATTCAATCATAAACACAAAGATGAGAATATACAACTCTCCTATTTATTTATTTATTTATTTTTCTTTTTTTCTATTATTTTATTTATTTATTTATTTATATTTTTTTCTCTCTTTTTTTTTATAAAGCACCTCTATGATCGCCACTCTTTTTCACAGCAATTTTAAGTACCAATACACTCTGTGGAATTACTTTTACCAATTTTCTCTTATTTTTCCACATTCCTTACTCACTTGGTTCAACAATTTAAAGAGCTTAGGAGATTTTGGATCAAAATTATGGTCTTGAAAAAAAATGAATTAGGCTACATATGAGGCTGTCAAAGAAAATAGCTAAAGGCTCAAAGGGGGTTTACTAGGATAATGTATAAGGGTAGGTAAAAAGAAGGTAAACAATTACAGGCTGCCAAAGAAATGCCAAAATCATCTCCTAAACTCACACTCTTTATTTCGCTTTACACACACACCAGGCAAGTTCTAGCATCAGTCACAACATAGAATATACTATAACCTCACACACACAAGGCATATGGTCAACTTAATTGGGAGCATTATAGACTCTTGACCCAACAGATGAATGAATTAAACCACACAATTATCACACAGTGAGTCACACTTAGAGCCTAAATGTCTCAATAGTAATGATTTAGCCAGACTCTTACTATACTACCATGCCATCTATCAGAATAATTTCATGCAAAATCTAAAAAAAAATCTAAAAAAAATTTAACTACAAAATAGAATAAATGCAGGCAAAGAAGTACAATACAGCATACAAATACCAGCACCCCACACTTAGAGGGGACACACTGCCCTCAGTGGAAAATAAATAAGGAAAACCTGATTAGTCGGACTCCTCCTCTATGTCTGGGGTCATACCCCCTTCGTCGGAATCATCATCAGAGTTGTCCTCCACGTTTGAGTCTGGCAGTCGGCAATCATCGTCAGTTGGCACATCATCATCGAGAGGTTCCTCAAAATGTAGTCCCACTCCATACATGGCCCGCGCATGCTCATTCATCGGGTAGTCATAATCCAACTGCTGGAGCTCTGCATCAGTCGGAATACGACCCCCACTCATCATGGTAAACCGAGTCATGCCATATAGATGGCGAAAGAAACTTTTATCTCAAGCATGTCTTTCTGCAATGGTAAGGTGATGCCATAACTAGTTTTAGGATCTTTAACTTTTGTGAGATCAACCTTCTTCGGGTTGTGTGGAAGCTTATGATCTGCAGGTTCCTCTTCAATGTGTTCCTTCCTTAATATCGCAGTCAACAAATTACCAAAGCTGAAATGGGGCCTTTTGTGCAGCCAAGCTTTACGCATTGACGATCGTATAATCTCACTAATATTGATGGGAATATTAGTCTTTAGAGCGTACACCAAGCATACTCTATCACGTGTGATCTTTGTGTACTGTGTCCCAGGAATCAGGCAAGAGTTGACTATCCTCAACCAAATACGAGTTTCTCTATTTAAGGAAGCATACGGGAAGGTATTGTGCCGTCCGTTATCCTTGTGGTGAATCCACCGGGCCATGGACCTTGTTCCGCACAGTGTGTGTCTGATTGCCCTATAGGGAGGTCTGTGATAAAGCTCCTTGAGCGGTGATGGATCCACAGATGGAAGGCCCAGAAAAGAGTTGAAGAACTCCGCATTCAGTTGCAAGACTTGGTCCCGAATCTTCACTTCACTTTCAGTAGTCTTTGGGGACCAATTGGCATGAAACTCACGTGTCAGATCAAGATTGCATTCCCCCATATCTTGAAAAATGAAATCCAGGTTTAGTGCCATGATTTTAGCCAAAATGCGAGGTTCTCTCTTTGCTAGACTCTCTTTCTGCATCAATTCCACGTGAACATATTTCTTTACTTTGTTGTTCTTGTACCACTCCTTTCCTTCCTCCTCTAGGACCCACTTTATTCCGAAAGTGCATCGAGGTATTTGCAAAGAGGAGGATTCAGCTTGCTCTTTTCTTGACATTTTCTGTCCTTCTTGTGAGGTGGACGCTTTTTCTTTTCCTTGTCGTTCTTTTGGGGCCATTCTTCCTGAGATCACAATAAAGTCATGTTAGCTTCATCTCGGAAGATTCAGTCAAAAAACAAACAGTAACGGCACTACCCCATACTTAATTTGTTGGCACAAACTAATCAAGTGAGTGATGTCGATTACTCAGACTTCATCGACATACTTTTAGGGGAAATATTCCAACAACATGTTTAGCACAGTCATACTTTTATGTAATCTTGAATATCCTTTCCAACTCTATTTCATGTAATCTTGACTATACTTTCATGTTTGGATGAATGCACTTTTTGAACAAGACTACCACATAGAGATCGTATCAAGTTATTGCATAGAAATAATCATAACATCTTATGCTTGTGTGCAATCATGATCTTTATCTCGATGAACGAGTCATTCAAACATTCAAGCTTTCAACTTTCAAGATTACGCATTAATTTCACAATTTCGACTTCATAAAAATATGACAGTGTATAACAATCAAATACAAGTCAGAATAAAGTCAAGAGCACCCACACGAAGCATTTCACTCAACTAGATATATCATGACAAACCAATCATATTCTTATCACCAAACACCACTTCAAAATCTAAAATACCATTATAAGCGTAGTATTGCAACAACTACGGAATATAAAAGAATAACTTACTTGGTGATAGTTCGGGAAGATGATCTTGCAAGATTAGATGAGCAAAAAGAAAAAATTTGAGAGATTTGGGATGCTTAGGCGGCGCCTAGGTTAAGCAAACAAGGGTATTTTGTTCTAAGGTTGAAGATCTATTTATAGACTAAGCCATGGGTCGGGTTTTATCCATGGAAAATCGGGTTAGGAGACAAAAAGCATAAGTAGGTGGCGCCTAATGCTTTGCCTATGCTTAGCATAGGCGGCGCCTATGCTATCGCCTAGTTGGGCATAGGCGCGTATGCTATTGCCTAGTTGAAATAGAGAGCATAGGCAATGGCATAGGCGGCGCCTATGTTATTGCCTAGTTTGGCATAGGCGGCGCCTATGGTATTGCCTAGATTTGCATAGGCAAGGCCTTCTCCGTTGCCTATGTGAGGCAGTGAGCATAGGCAATGGTATAGGCCTTACCTTGTCCACTGCCTAGATTAACATATGCCTTGCCTTGTCCATTGCCTAGATTAGCATAGGCCTTGACTTGTCCAATGCCTAGATTAGCATAGGCAATGCCTAACCGATAGCTTTTGCTCCTTCATTCCTAGCTTACCACCTTAATCATAGCTCACTTTCAAATCAAAATTTGGGACTGGTCCCCTCCTTTTTACGTCTTGCACCTACACTTAATCAAAAAAAACAAAAACGATTAGAAGGATGGGTTGCCTCCCACCAAGCGCCTTAGTTTTGGTCGTGGCTCGACTCTTCTTTTTGGGTTTTGTTATTTAACAAAAACAAACTCCTAGTAAAACAAAACGATTAAAAATGATGGGTTGCCTCCCATGTAGCGCTTGATTTATTGTCGCGGCACGACATAGTTATCTCGATTACTTAGACTTCATCGAGATAGATGGTGGCCATGCATTTCATCGGGTCAAGTGGACTGATATATGGCTTCACTCGTTGGCCATTTACCTTAAAGACACCACCATCATTATTTTCTAACTCTATTACTCCAGACGAGTAGACTTGGCTGATTTTAAATGGACCAGACCACTTAGACTTCAACTTACCTGGAAATAGCTTCAGTCTGGAGTTGAAAAGAAGTACCAAATCACCTTTCTGAAAGTTTCATTGGATAATCCTCCGATCATGGAACTTTTTTATTCGTTCTTTGTAAAGGTCTGCTCTTTCATACGCATGTAGACAGAATTCCTCCATCTCATTCAGCTGTTCCAATCTCAGATTAATAGCCTCATCCCAATTCAGGTTTAGTCGTTTCAACGCCCACAATGCTTTATGTTTCAGCTCAATTGGAAAGTGACAAGCCTTCCCATAAACTAGTTGGTAAGGGGACATGCCAATTGGTGTCTTGAACGCAGTCCTATAAGCCCATAAGGCATCATCCAGCTTTCGAGACCAATCTTTCCTACTAGCATTTAGAGTCTTAGCAAGGATCAACTTGATCTCCCGATTAGAAACCTCTACTTGCCCACTAGTTTGTGGGTGGTAAGGTGTAGCTACCTTATGTTACTTGACCCCATATTTTACCAACACGGCTCTAAACAGCTTGTTGCAAAAGTGTGATCCTCCATCGCTTATGATGGTACGTGGTACCCCAAAACGAGAGAAGATATTTCTCTTTAAGAATGCTACAACATGCTTACCTTCATTATCAGCCAGCGCTACTGCTTTAATCCATTTGGATACATAATCCAAAACAACTAGGATATATCTCAGCCCAAAAGAATTCACAAATGGGCCCATGAAATCAATACCCCACACATCAAATAACTCTACTTCAAGAATTTTAGACATGGGCATCTCATGGTGCTTTGAAATCGCGCCTTGCCTCTGAAACTGATCACATCTTCTTACAAAATCATAGGCATCCTTGAATAATGAAGGCCAATAATAGCCACTTTGCAATACCTTCCTGGCTGTCCGATTACCTGCATGGTGACCCCCAACTTGGGAAGCATGACTTGCTTCCAATATGCTCGGCACCTCCACATCTGGGACGCATCGCCTAATAACACCATCCGCACATCGTCGAAAAAGATATGGTTCATCCCAGAAGTAGTGTTTCACATCATGCATGAACTTTCTCTTTTAATGAAAGGAGAGATTCTCAAGAATCACTTTACTTACCACGTAGTTCGCAAAGTCTGCATACCACGGTAAGTTTTCCACCATAGTGGCTAGGATTTCCTCGTCAGGAAATGCATCATCAATCTCATGGTCAGGTTGCGCTATGTGCTCACTCTCAAGTCTAGATAGATGATCAGCTACTTGGTTTTCGCAACCTTTTCTATCCTTTACCTCAAAATCAAATTCTTGAAGCAATAACACCCACCGAATCAGCCTTGGTGTAGCATCCTTCTTTGCCATTAAATATCTCAGAGCCGCATGATCTTTATGAACCACCACTTTGGTTCCCAACAAGTAAGCACGAAACTTTTCAAAAGCATAACCAACTGCTAGAAGCTCTTGTTCCGAGATGGTATAGTTCTTCTGGGCTCCATTCAAGGCCTTGCTTGCATAGTAGATTGGATGAAATAACCTTTCTCTTTTCTGACCAAGTAAAGCACCCAAATCTACCCCGCTTGCATCATACATTACTTCAAATGGTAGAGACCAATCAGGAGCTACAACAATAGGAGCTTCAACTAGCTTTCCTTTGAGGCATTCAAATGCCTTCAAGCAATCTTTACCGAAGTCGAACTTTGCATACTTCTCCAAAAGTTTGCATAATGGACTAGCAATCTTAGAGAAGTCTTTAATAAACCTCCGATAAAAACCAGTATGACCGAGGAAACTACGAACTCCCTTTACAGAAATTAGAGGTGGTAGTTTCTCGATAACTTCAATTTTGGCTCGATCAACCTCGATTCCCCTTTCAGAGACTTTATGCCCAAGAACAATGCCTTCCTTAACCATTAATTAGCACTTTTCCCAATTTAGCACCAAGTTGAATTCAACACATCTCTGTAACGCCATACTCAAATTAGCCAAGCACGATTCAAACGACTCACACACAACTGAAAAATCGTCCATGAACACCTCCAAGGTGTCTTCAACCATATCAGAAAAAATGGATATCATACAACGCTGAAAAGTGACAGGTGCGTTACATAGCCCAAATGGCATACGTTTGAAGGCAAACGTACCATACGGGCATGTAAAAGTAGTTTTTTCCTGATCTTCAGGAGCAATGCAAATCTAATTATAGCCGGAGTAACCATATAAGAAACAAAACCATCCCTTCCCCACCAATCGATCAAGCATTTGGTCCATGAATGGCATTGGGAAGTGATCCTTTAGCGTCCACAAATTCAGCTTCCGGTAGTCCATACACACTCTCCATCCTGTGATAGGTCTGAGTGGAATTAGCTCATTCTTTTCATTTTCAACTACCGTCATGCCCCCTTTATTGGGCACACATTGTACTGGACTCACCCATTTACTGTCCGAGATTGGATACACCACCCCTGCATCTAACCACTTAATAATTTCTTTCTTCACTACCTCTTGCATAGGTGGATTCAAACATCATTGATGCTCGATGGTAGGCACACAATTTTCTTCGAGCTGAATCTTATGCATACATATCCCAGGAGGGATACCAATTATATCAGCAATAGTCTAACCGATGGCTCTTTTGTACTTTTTCAGAATAGAGATGAGAGCCGCTACTTGCTGCTCACCCAAATTAGCCGCAACAATAAACGAAAGTGTATTCCCACTTCCTAAGAACGCAATACTTTAGATGACTGGGCAGCTCCTTCAATTCTAGCATTGGTGGCTCTTCAATGGATGGTTTCACTGGTGGCGTAGGTCGATTCTGGAGATCAAGGTCCAGCTTCTTAGGAGCATGAGAATACGACCCTATTCCTGTTAGAGCACAAATAGTTTCTTCATAATCTTCAACCTCCTCACGCTCAAAATTCATCAGCACAGCAGCTAATGGCTCAACAAGAAGCTGCTTTTCTACAGATAATTCTTTCTCATCCTCATAATAAACATCAGCTACAGAGAACACATTCATATCTTTGGGCTGCTTCATTGATTTGCATACATCAAAATGGACCACTTCGTTATTCATCCGGAATAAAAGCTCATTAGCTCTTAAATCAATAAGCACACTTTCTGTTGCGAGGAAAGGGCATCCCAAGATTATGGGAACTTCAGAATCCACCTCGCAATCCAAAATAACAAAGTCTGCAGGAAAAATGAAGGTAGAAAACTTCACCAATACATCATATAAGATACCAACAGGTTGTTTTACCGACCTATCTGCCATCACAAGTCGCATATTGGTTGGTGTAGGATCGCCCAACCCCAACTTTCTATAAATGGATAGCGGCATCAAATTGATGCTAGCTCCCAAATCGCACAACGCCTTAGCAAAATCCAAAGATCTAATAGTGCAAGGAATAGTGAAGGCGCCAGGATCTGCCTTCTTCTGAACTAACGATCTTGTAGCTATTGCACTGCAATGATGAACATTATCTACCAGCTCATAGCTTGTTGCCCATTTTTTTGTCAAAAGGTCCTTCACAAATTTCGCGTACCCAGGCATCTATTCCAGCGCCTCCACCAAGGGAACATTAATAGTTAATTGCTTCAACATAGTCATAAATTTACTGAATCTGGTGTCATCAGCTTTCTTCTTCAGTCTCTGTGAAAAAGGTGGTGGTGGAAGGTGAGTAGTTTTCTCCACCACTTTCTTTTTATCTTGCTTCCGATTATCAATCTTTTCAGGCTGGTGACATCTCGGTGTAGTGTCATGAACGTTCTCATTCTGATTTTCAGCTTCTATAGAATCATCACAATCTGCTTCAATAACATTCTCTTCTATATTATCAACTACCTGCTTACCTTTGGATGGATGTTCCAATACTTTACCACTCCGAGTAGTAATAGCCATACATGATCCATCGTTCCTTGGATTTTACACAGTGTCGCTAGGTAGGGTGCCTGCTTTTCTTTGATTGAGTGTCGCTGATAGTTGACTTAATTGTTGTTCCA
Source organism: Capsicum baccatum var. pendulum (assembly GCA_030864225.1). Lineage (NCBI taxonomy): Eukaryota > Viridiplantae > Streptophyta > Magnoliopsida > Solanales > Solanaceae > Capsicum > Capsicum baccatum. Next base: position 73,444,042 of record CM061554.1, on the reverse strand, counting down.
GCTGTTTTATTGCAGTAGAATGCGAGTCAACCAATTGATTTATTGAGGACAAATCATTCTTTACCTCAGTTACTCCTGTGTTGGTTACCTCCACTCCTTTCAACATCTTGGCCATCATATCTTCCATAGACATCTTCCTAGAGCCAGACACCACAGCCTTACGATTTCCAGGAGGAACGTACAAACCACTCCTGTCAGTCTTATTCTTCCAGCTCCCTTGATCGCGGTCCTTGTGTCCAGATTTATCATAATAGTTCCGACCTTGGTTTCCTTAGGCATTGCCTCGGAAACCCCCTGATTATTCAAGTAGTTTGCTTCTTCTTCAGAGTCGAATCCATCTCTTCCCTGTGATACAATGGCCTTAACCTTTTCGGTCTTCCCTGATAATAAATGCTTGGTAAGAAGATCCATCTGCATTTTCATGTGAGTCATATCCTGGTCACGTTCCTCTTCTCTTCTCCTTTGTTCTGCCGTCATGCCAATAGATATAGTAGAGCTTGCTACCTTAGAATCCCTGGTATGCCAAGCTCTACTCTGCTTTGTAATACGATCCAGCATATCACTTACCTTACTAAAAGTAAGGTCCATGAATGACCCACCTGCAGCATTATCAACCACTGGCTTAGTCACCGAGTTCAAAGCCCTATATAATATTTCCATCAAGTGGATATTTGTCATCTGATGGTTTGGGCTCCGCATAAGCTTCTTCTTGAACCTCTCCTATGTTTCGTGGAGAGCTTCAGTTGGAAGCTGTCAAAAATTGTTGATCTCATCTCTTAATTGTGCTCTCTTGAATGGCGGAAAAAATCTTTCTAGGAAAGTGTCTTTCAGTTGCCTCCAATTAGTAATAGAATCAGGAGTTAGCCCGTTCAACCATAGAGTTGCCTCTCCAGATAGAGACAATGGATATAAGCGCAGCCAAATTGCATTTTGTCCAACTCTTGGATTGTCAAACGACTTGCATGTTGAGATAAAATTGATCAGATGCATATTCGGATCATCGCCTGCAAGTCCACCAAATAATCCCTTGAGCTGCAATAGCTGAATCATGGTGCTAGTGATATTGAACTTGGCTCCGGGTGCCAAGGGCAGAGGAATAATAGCTCCTGTGGCACCAGCCCCATCCAGATCGTCATCATTATCAAAAGGAATCTGCACAACTCTGCGTTCAGATCTCATTCTAGCTTGACGATCTCTCCTGTTCACAGGTGCTGCCACTTCATCAGCCCGCCTTGGGTTTAGTAACTCATCATCACCCAGGTCCTCATCATCAGGATTTGTTGCCCGATCTGGGTATTCAATATTCTATTGATGCACTTGAGCAGCTGCCAATGCAGCTAATCTAGCCTGTTCCTGTTGAGCAGCCCTTCTTTCAATGTCTCGTTGTGCCTCCATTCGGCCAATAAGTTGCGGTTTAGGGTTTATGGGTAATAATGGCTGACCAGAACTTCGAGTATTTGGCATGCACTGAACAGAACCTGAATAAAACAAAAACAACAAACAAAAAGTAAAATTCGAGAATCTTTGACCAAAGGGTCTATTAACTATCACAAACTTAGTTGACAACCGTATTCCCTGGCAACGGCGCCAAAATTTGATAATGCCCAAACTACAGCTCTCGTAAGAAAGTGTAAGCGGTCGCTGTCAAATATAGAACCCAACTGGGTTGGGTGTCGAATCTCACATGGAATACTTGGTCACTAAGTATTGCAATTATTACTAGACTGTTGGTCGAAAATTCCACGAAAAAGGGGGGATTTGATTATGCGTGAACTAATAATATCAAAGTAACGTTGGAATACTAAGTGTAGTAAGATTTAATCATAGAGAATAATAAGTTAAGGTTATGTCCACCTTGTAAGTTCTACGTATCTATTAACTATGAGTAATGCAAAATTTAGACATGCATGCACTTATAGAGATTCGTATTCTAATTGTAAATCCAAGTGTTTCCCAACCATCAAGGATTATTTCACTTTAGCTCTCCCGAGCCTAAAGCATGTAACGAATGGTACAAATTCTCCAAGAAAGTTAATCCGGTCAAGGCATTAACGTGTAAACAGGGGTTGGAAACCCTATTTTCTTGTCACACTCTCTTTTCCAAACATGTAACTTTTCTCTCGAACAAGTTAATGTTATACTGGCATATTCTCTATGTTTGCAACCATAAGAATTTAATTAAAACGAAGAGAGTAATGATATAAGTAGCATACACATCAAGAATTCACAAACTCATAGTAATAGATAGTATATTACGAGGCTTCCATAACCCTAACAGAGAAGTTTAGCTACTCATGATTACAACGGAAATCAACGAAGACATCATCATCATACCAAAGTTAGAATAATCTCACGATGGGGATGAGTTTGGCGTCAAAAGGGGAAAAACGTCTTTCCCTCTTGGTCCGTTTTTGTAGCTTTAGCATTTTTCTCTATCTCAAACTTACAAAATCTGTAAACTGAATAATGATAACCACTTGCTGAAAAATTCAGCAATAGGGTTTTTATAATGTCCCTGTCTACTAAATTACTGCTGCATCCCTAAGTATTTAGAAATATTGATTTTGCCCGGGTCAAATTCTCCATGCGTCACATTCAGTCCACTAGCTTCCAAAAGCTACCTTCCCTCTAATGTGAAGTTTTCCTATGCTGCTCACAAGTCCATAAAGTGCTGAAATCTTCATCATTAATACCTGAAAAACATGCTAATCACGTAGGTCAGCTCACTTAAAGGAAAATGGACTAAAAGTGCAAGAATTATATATTTTATCCTCAAAACTTAGCTAAAACATGGGTAAATCATGGTGTTTAGGCGTGTAAATACGCCCAACATCAATTAACTCCACCATTGGGTCTACTTTTGTATGAATAAGACCTAGAGCAACAAAAGAAGGCATCCCCAATTCTTGCTCAGTAGGTACAAGCCATGAATGCACAACCTATAAATAAAAGTAGATATATTTAAACAAATAATAATTTGCAGTCAATTGTGTAGTATGTAAACACGGACAACTTATGCAATAGATTTGTCTTTTATTACAATAAATGAGTCATCTATTGCAAAAGATTACATATTTATTACATAAGTTGCAATAGATGGGTAATCTGTTAAGTCAGGTTTAGAGAACAAAAGCAACAAATGGGTAATCTGTTACAACAGATGACTCATAAGTCATAATAGACTACCCATCTATTGCACTAGTTGCAGTAGATGGGTAATCTGTTAAGATTAAATACAATAGATGGTTCATCTGTTGCAATAGATGGTCCATTTGTTGCAATATCTTTCTTTGAGTTAAATTATTCTACTTGAAAAAAGACTTACTGCATTATATGGAGGGTTAAAGAGATCAAGGGAATTCATTTTTGGGTTGTTCTTTGCACCCAACCACCTAAGAATCCCTGAATGAGAAACCTCATTCCAATAATTCGTGACCTACTTTTGGAGTACAGAATGGCTTCAAATTCCCAAGCCTAAAAATATATAATGAAGCAAACAAAAAAGTCAAAGTAATTATTCAATATAAATAACTGAAAAAGTAAATAAATAGTGATTAAATTTACCATGAAAGCCTAAGGAAAGACATATAAGCTCATCATCTTTGGGGATAGTTTTGTCAATAAATATTTGAAAGTCAACTTATAGCTTTCATATCCCCAGGGATATCTGTTGACTTTATCGAAATCCTGATCAAGCACTAACAATTTAGGTTCTTTGAATTTGTTGATGTCTCCTACCCATATAATGAAATGAACAAACTTAACTAAGCACAATTCTTTTTGGTACTTCATTGGGATCTTCTTATTCTCTATATCAACTAACAACCTCCCGACTTTGTAGCCAGGTCCAACAGTCCTCAGCAACTCATTTATTTTTTCGTTGCCTTTGTTTATTTGGGTAGGTGGTCACTTGGACAAGGTCTTGCCTTTCTTTGGTGGTGGTGGTTTAAATTCCTGCTTGCCTTGGACTTTTGATAGAAGTTACTCTTGGAAAAGGTTCATTTGAATAATGGCATCTAAAGCCAGTCACAATCGCAAACTCTTTCATGCCAAAAAAAACTGGCATGCCATAGTAGTTAATCTATATTTCATCCATCTTTTTCTCCCCCTCCTTCAAATATTTATCATCACTTATATACTTGATCCTGTGCTTGAGAAGACCATATACCATGGTTATTTGAAAGTGCACAATGTTGTCCTCTGGCAGGTCAAGAAAGCTTCCAAAGTTGCTGGACCTAAAATGATCCTTAAGTTTTTCCTCCTTCATAATCTTCCTAAATTCATTAAAATTTTTCCCCATCAGACGATGGCCCAGAACATCTCCTTGCCAACATTGAGTCATAAACTCGGATAAGCCTCTTTTTTAGAATAACGACAACCAACACCCAATGAAATTAACCACAATAATTTATTGGGATGTACATTTCATCGACCAAATTCTAAGGTAAGCCAGCTAGAATGCTAAAACCTTTGATGATATTGCTTAAATATTCCTCATTTCAGGAAACTTCCAGGTGTTGTTGATAATACCTATTGTAGGACTTATTAATGTAAACTTTGAACAAACAGTTGGTTATTGTGTTCTATATTATTGTTGTATTTGCAACTTGGCCTTCTTTCGGAGGCGGTAAAAACTGACATGGATGTGTCGCACATGTTATCAAATATTCAAATTACATAATAATAAAAATAATAAACAGATACAATTAAATATTATATTAATAGTAAGATGTATGACATTTAAACCTCATCATTCCAGCAAATTTAGGGTTGTGACATATAATAGAATCAATTCTTCATTTTAGAATGTGCAACAACAAAGTTGGCCATATCAAAACCAAAACCCGATTGGTTCACTTTGTGGTGTTCATCATTTTGTTGCCTACATGATTTATATGTGTTAATGTCATGTTTTTACAAGAAGAATTGTATAAATTAATATTTTAAAAAATGATTTGTGTACTTGTTGGCATAAAGTTTTAACAGTCCATCGGCAATCCATTCTAAATAGGTGTTGATCAACTTTGTTAGTTTTGCTAGAGCGTCGTTCAAGATGTTGAACCCTTCAAAAGGATAATTCTTTCATTATTTTGGACTAACAGGCTTCACTTTTTCTTTCTCTTTGGAAGCAGTTGAGGGATTATCAACTATGATAGTATGTTGTTCAACAGTAGTTTCTACTGTGACATCCACCTGGAAAGCTAGAATTATCAATGCTACACATAGAGATACAAAAAAAATAAAAAAAATAATAATTCATCTGTTGGAGGAAATCAAAAGGTCTTCCTACTATTTTAATTTGTCCCAACAGATGACCTATCTATTGCAACAGATGGGTCATCTGTTGGAACATATTTAATAGGAGGAAGACTTATATGATAATTTCTAACAGATGACATATTTGTTGCAACAAATGACTCAGCTGTTGGAATAAATTAAAATAGTAGGAAGTCTTGATTTAGTTTGTCCCAACAGATGACCCATTTATTACAACTAATAGGTCATCTATTGAGACAAATTAAAACAGTAAGGAGACCTGTTTGATTTTTTTCGACAGATAAGATATCCATTGTAACAGATAATACATCTAAGGCAATAGGTTAGTTATCTGTTGCAACAAATATCTATATTTGTTTGATAATTTTCAATAGAAGTGTCAATTGTTAAAATAGATATGTAGTCTGTTTGTTTGTTGGAACAGATGATAAATATTTACCTTTTTTATCTCATGCTACTCTCCGTGGCCCTTGTACATTGCTCAAAAGCGCAAGATAGAGGAGTTGCAATTTTTTTATGCTTGATAATGCCTTGGAAATTTCTTTCTTTCTTCTCTTAGCCTTAACCTCTAATAGAGTGTATGGTCTGAAATTTTTTTTTATGGAATGACACCCCTCTTAGATGTCAATTTCTTTACAACAACATTTAATACATTGATAACATTAATCACTCTATCATATTTTTCCTTGCAAGCTTGACATTTGCATACACAACATTAGCAAAGAGGGGCTAGATCTCCAAAAGATTGACTATCTTTTTTGTGTGAGAAATTTGTAGTACACCAATTTAAAGAAGGGGTATGTAACACCTCGTATTCAAGTACGTGTATTGGCGTATTCAAGAACGTGTATTGGTCTTATTTATATGGAATTAATTTTTTCATTTTATTTATACCAAAATTTGCCCGTCGATGGTTCCTTGCGAAGGTTATTGAATAAGCTTTCCAATGATATAAAGATTTCTAAAAAATGGATAGATTTCGGATATAATCGAGCACGTTCGAAACTATAAAACGGTGGCCGGGATATTTGGGAAAAGTAAATGTGCAGGAAAATTTCCTGCACACAAACTACTGAGGCCAGCTAAATTTTTGGGTCAACTTCGAATGATCATAACTCCCTTAATAAAATGAACTGGGAGAGCTGCGACCTATGCAAAGAAATATCTTTGAGTCTTATTTCCAATGCAATTAGTTTCATCCAAATCCAACATCTAAGTAAGGAGTTATACTTGTTTTACTTCAGCCTATCAAAACAAATTTTTCAGGTCAACTTCAAAAGACCATAACTCCTTGTACAGGACGAACAGGGTGGCCTACATTATATGAAATAAAAGCCCTTTGAATTATCCGTCCAACGATACCAATTTTACCCAAATCCGATATCGGAGCAAGGAGTTATGGTCGATATACCTTAGCTTACCAAAATAGTCCACCAATGGACAGATTTGACATTATTTAAATTTTAAAGGCATTTTGGTCATTTCCTATTATATTATGGATGGGAATATGTGTATACATACATGTATATGAGTTCAAAAACTCATTTTCATCATCAATCATTGAGAAAGAATAAACCCTAGCCAAATTTGACCTTTAAATTACTTTTGATTCAATCGTAGAAATTCCAAAGTAATCTGATAACTGCGTTTGTCATCTCGAGAGCTTCGAACGGCACCTATTATTTGTGCAAACAGGATTGCATAATCAAGAGGTGAATTCTAAGGTATGAATATTGTTTGCCTTTGTTCTTTTCCATATGTATATGTGTGATAGAGGATTATATGTATTGGTTGTTATTAAAAGGTGATGAAAATAGGATTATGGACTATTTTGCATAGTTTGGTTGTATTGAATTGTGGAAGGTGGATATGGTAATTGAGTTATGGAAGGTGTATATGGTGATATACTATTGAATTGATGATTATTTATGTCTATGGCTCAATTTGGTTTAATGGATTGGTTGGAAGGATAAATGAATCCAAACTTGATATTGGAGGATGTTGTATGAATATGCATGGCATGTGAATGTAATTAGAGTATAAGAGGGTTAAAGTGACACCCTTTATGGTGTAATTAAGGCTTACTACTTAATCACTAGTTTGGTGAATTCAAATAATTGAATTGTGATGTTTGGTCGCTAATACTAGATTGCTATATATGTTCATTGTAGATAAGTAATCTGAAAAGACGGGAAGTCCATTTGGGACTAGTATTGAAGGTTGACAGTCAGGTATATAAAGCATACTCTATACCATATCTTTGGCATGAAAGTGAACAATTGTTCTATTAAGAAAATTTCCAAAGTTATTCAGTAACATGTGATCCATAATGGTTTTGTATGATGTCCTACGTTACCAATGAACTTGTTTCCACCCTATAAGATGTCAAGACATTCCAATACTTTTTTTCCAAATCTTACATGTTTATTGCACTAATGAATGTCAGAAGGTATCCGGTTACTCAAACAAGATCCATGTGCTATTAATGACTCCAAAACGTTTCATTGATATACCAATAAGTTCCTACTTCATTGTTATGGCATTGATGACTCCAAAACACTTTATTGATGTGCCAATGAGTTCTTACTTCATTTTTATTGCATTGATGGTTTATTTGTATGTCTCTTATTGATGTATCATTGTTCAAAGTATCAAAATGTGGTGGCAATCGAAGTAACAATTTCAAAGATTAATTGAACTAAGTGATGGAAGTTCTCTCTTATCGGGTGGTATCCTAGGGGCATAAGCTTATCATGGGTCGATCCCTATTTATATGTTTATGGGTGGTATCCCAGGGGCATAAGCCTATCATGGGTCGATCCCATTTGATATGTACTGGAGGCAACCTAATGGTCACAGTACAGTATAGTAATGATTACAAAGATGATAAGAACGAAGGTAAAGTGATTGAATAAATACAATGTACAGGTTGTCACAAGTTCTAGTAAGTGTGGTCCACTTCTATTACGATTTATTCACTTGTTTCTGATTTCTATTGAGTTCCTATATCATATGTGATTATCTACAGCTTTACATACTCAGTACATATTTCGTACTGACGTTCCCTACGGGGGACCTGCATTTCATGCTGCAGGCACAGGTACCTCTGCTCATACACCGCACAGTAGGAGCCAGGATATCCAGCTGCTTTTGGTGAGCTCCAGTTTTCTTCAGGGCTTTTTGTGTCATATCCAGTCACTTTTGGTATTGTATAGAAGTTAGTTATATGGCGGGGTGTGTCCCGACCTTAGTTAAACTCTGTGTATTGTCTAGAGGCTTTGTAGACCTAATGTACAATAGAGGTGGCGTTTTGTTAATAGATGTGATGGCTCCAACGGCCAAGTATTGTATATACATATATATGTGTGCTCGAGCTTATACAGGTGATTATTTCCTTTTATATGCGACATGATGTTGTTCGAATTTTGGGTTATCATAGAGGTATGCATGGGAAGTATAAGATTAAGAGCTGGTTCTCCTGGGCCTCCTCGGTTATGAGTGCCAGTCCGTCCTAATAGGATTTGAGGCGTGACAAGGTATATCCACCACAAAAATTAGTAAAAACAGTATGATCGTAATTATACCAGTTTGTTGTTTCAAAAACTGCAAGAGGATCCTCATTAGCCACAACAGTAGTTCCATCACCATTACCACCACCAATAGCTCCATTCCCACTAGCACCATCAGTAACAACAAGCCCATCCTCCCAAAGTATTTTTTTATGACTATTGCTCCAACCAATTCATTTTTTATTCTATCAATAACCTTAGGGTTCGATAAAGTTTGAATAGACATAAAGTAAGAAAAAATAGCATCTTCAACTCTTGATTGGTCGAAACAAGTCATGAATGCATAATCTAAAATAAATCAGTATATATATTAGAATAATGATTAAATCATTTAAATAAATCATTAATTAAAATAAAGAATTAATTAGAATTAGACTTACTGCTTCCTCTAGGGGGTTGAAAAGATCAAAGATTTTTTATCACTTTTAGCCGACAACCATCTCAAGATTCGTGGACCTGAAACTTCTTCTTGGTAGTTTACTTGTTGTCTGAGATAAGGAGTGACTTCAAATGTCCAAGCCTATAAATTACGCCAATAAATCAAAAGCATTAATCAATAAGACATAAATGAATCATAATAAAAAAATATTTACCATGAAAATCCATATAAGTTGACTATCTTTGTCGATAACGAAGTCAATAAATTTTTGACAACCATTTTGAAGCTTTCATAACTCCAAGGATAGTTGTTAAATGTCTCAAGATCATCGAAGAGATTTATTAAACTAAGTGGTATTTTTTTGTTAGCGTCTCTCGCCTAAAGAATATTATGTACAAACCAAATCAAGCACAATGATTACTTGTGCTTCTTTGAAAGTCTTTTACCTTTCAACTCTTTTATCAAATTTATGTTTCTGAAGCTTGGACCAACAAGGGATAATAAGTCATCACCATCACTGACTTGCATTTGCCTTTTGATGTGCGGGGTGCTTTTTGGGGTTAGAATAGGTATAAGTTGAGAAGGAGGATAATATTTTAGTCCAATAACTATGGAAAACTCCTTCCAACCAAAACAAACTGGCATGCTACAGTAATTTATCCACACCTCATCTATCTTATCTTTATTTTCATACATAAACCTATACTTGAAAAGACCATACACCATGATCATTTGGAAACGAGCATTGTTGTCTTTCGACAAATCAAGATATTGCCTAAAATAATTGTCCCTTAAATAATCATCCATTTTTTTATCTCGAATTATTTTTCAGAAGGAATCAAAAAATTTTCCCATGACTGACTTTACCATAAAATCGTTAGTTAAATCGGTGTCACCACTGCACTGCATTCTCACAGGATAACTATCAATGCTAAAGGTTTTGACCAACTCTTCAGTGAAAGGGTTATTAGCATTTGGATCATGTTGACTTTTTGAGATAAATTCAACATCTCTTTTGAAACTTTCCTCTTTATCGTGTTCATTTTCTTCTACTTTTGATTGAGATATTGCTTGTACAAAAAACTCATAGAGTGGTGGACGTAACCTAACTATGTAACACCCCGTAAATTTTTTCGTACACTTATCGCGATTATATGGAGTCCTAAAGGCTTGCGTATGGGTTAAATTAAGTGTATGGTGTTCGGAAGTATCCCGTCAATAGTTGTATGTGTAGGTATTAGAATAAGCTTTCCAACGATATAAAGTTTGCCCAAAAAAGAGGAGTATTTCATATAAGCGAGCACATTCGAAATTTCAAATCGGTGGCCTGGAAGCCTGTGAACAGTAATTCTGCAGGAAAATTACTGCAGCTAGGCAATCCAAATTTAGACGATCATAACTCCTTGTACAAAAAGAACTGTGTGAGCTGCTATATATCGATGAAAAGATCCGAGAGTCTTCTTTCCGATGAAATTGGTTTCTTCCAAATCCAATGTCTAAGTAAGGAGCTATACCCATTTTACTACAGCCTATCAAAAAAAAAACAGAATTGTGGGACAGATTTTTGGGTCAACTTTAAACGACCATAACTTCTTGTAAAGGAAGAAATGGGTGGTATAATTTATATGAAAATGAAATACCTTTGAATTATATTTCCAATGCAATTGGTTTCACCCAAATACGATACCGGAGCAAAGAGTTATGATCGATTTACTTCAGCCTGTCAAAACTATCCACTGGGGACAGATTCGGGATTTATTTAAATCTTTAGGGCAAAATGGTCATTTTCTATTACCTCTTGGACGAAAATTGGTCTTTATAAACCTGCACTTAGCCTCATATATATCATATATCATCCAATTATTAAGAGAAGGTGAAACCCTAGCCTAATTTCAACTTCAAATATTTTGTGATTCAACCGTAGAAAATTCGAATTGGTTCCGTAGTTGTGTTCACCATCTCGAAAGCTTCGAGAAGCACCCCATGGTTATGTAAGGAGGATTCTAAATACAAGAGTTCATTGTTAAGGTATGAATATTGTTTATTCTTGATTCTTATCCATGAATAAGTATTGATAAAGGATTATGAGTATTGTCTTGACGTTGGAAGATAACTAGAAACATAGTTATGAATTATTGTGTATAAATTGTTAGTAGTAAATTATGAAAGTTGTTGTATTGGATTATGGAGGATGAATTGTGGTGATATATCATTATATTAGTGGTTATGTATGCCTAGTGATCATGTTGGTATTGGATGGTGATTAAGAAGGGAAATAAAGGCTAAGAGTGATGTTGAGGGATATTTCATGAAAATGCATGATATGTGAATGTAATAAGAGTATAAGAGGATGTATGTAGTACTCTTATTGAGGTGCTAAAGGATTACTTCCTAGACATTATTTGGTGAAGTTAATACCTAAATGGTAAGGTTTGGTTGCTAATACTAGTTTGCCACAAATAACTTATTGTAGATAAGTGTTCGAAGAGTACGGGAAGTCACTTGTATTGAAGTGGTTATATCAAGGTATGTAAGACATACTCTATCTAATCTTTGGCATGAATAATGACCCATGGCACTCTCAAGTAATCTTCCAACATTGTCTTACGACACATGACACATAATAACATCATATGATCTTCGACACTACCAATTGAACTTGTTTTCACTTTTAAGATGTCCGGCTAGTCAAAAAAAATGTCCATATACTATTGTTGACTCCGGAATGGTTTAATGAGGTATCCATGATTCTCTACTTCATTTTCATGATATTGATTACCTATTTACATGTTTTTCCTATTGAGGTATCATGGTTTCAAGTTCCATAAAGTGTGACCACAAAGTAACCAATCTTAAAGATTAATTGAATTAAGAAATGGAATGTCTGTATTTTAAATTGATGATATGATGTATTGTATTAGTACCACTGATCAGTTGGCCATTGTATTATAAAGATTATGTATATATGCTATTCCAGGGGTGGTCCCTGATGTATTGTATTAGTACCACTGATCAGTTGGCCATTGTATGACATATGTTATGTATTGATAAGGATTACGGGAAGTAATGATATGAAAGTAATGTGCAGGTATCCCATCAGTTCTTTTAAGTGTGGTCTACTCATACTGTTTATTCACTGGTATCTGGGTTCTGTTGATCTTTTGTATCTCATCTTGATACTCACTGCCTTACATACTCAGTACATATTTCCGTACTGACGTCCCTCACGGGGGACCTATATTCATGCCTGCAGGAACAGGTACTTCAGGTCGTACACCTCCGCAGTAAGAGCCAGGACATTTTGTTGTTAGTGGTGAGCTCCAGTTGTTTCGGGGCATCCCAAGTCGTCCCTATATGTACTTTTGGTATTTGTATAAAAGTCTTTTGTGGGCGGGAGTTTGTCCCGACCCCAACTCAGTTGTGTATCTATGTAGAGGCTTTTGTAGACATATTGTACAGCCATAGGAGTGTTTGGTTGATAGACGTGATGACTCTGACGGCCAATTACTGTTCATATATATATTTATGCGTGTCTGCTGGGCTGATACAGGTATTGTTTTCTTCTATTTACAACGAAGTGCTGCCCAAATTTCTAATTTTCATAAGTAATGTAAATGTGAAAGTATAGGTTATGAACGGGTTCTCCCGGGCCTCCTCAGCTACGGGTGCCAGTCCGCTCCAATGGGATTTGGGGTATGACAAACTACTTCACTTATTCCTTTACTTGGACTTGATTCGCTTTCTTTTCTTTTAGGAGCCATATTATCTAAAAATAAGAGAAAAGTAAAAAAGATTATAATTCTTTAATACATCATTAAAAAGGATAAAAGTAAATCTAATAAGTACAACATAGTAAAATAACAGTTCCAACAGATCACTCATCCGTTGCAATAGGTGAGTGATCTGTTGCAACAGATGAGTGATCTATTGGAAACAATAAAAACAATTTCAACAGTGTTGTGATTTCTTCCAATAGATCACTCATCTATTAAAATAGATGAATGATATATTACAACAGATAACTTCTCTATTGCAACGGATGACTGATCCGTTGGAAAAAATCAAACTGTAATATTATTTAGATGTCTTCCAACAAATAGGTAATCTATTGCAATAGATGACCCATCTATTGAAAGAAATCAAAGTCTTGGATATGTCAACTATTGGAATAACTGTTAGAATTTTATCCAACAGATAAACCATCTGTTGCAATATATGAACCATCTGTTGAAAAAAAAATAAACCAGTAGCAAGATTTATTCAATAGAACAACAATAATATCATCATTTAGCAATACATCATTTATCAATATATCATTTTTACCAAGACCAATAACAACCCACAAACAACAAATCAACCTAACACACCAACACAACACACACACCAAGAACATCAACATTTGCCAAACAACACCAACATTGTACAAACACAAACAACAAAAACTTTAAAAACACAACAAATACCAAAAAATCAAATCAACAGTTGTTTGTTAGATTTGGTCACAATACACATCTCGAAAAAAATTTAAGATTCAACTCTCACTTTTTTTACAGTAATGTTCGACAACAAGAACTATAGTAACAACAAAAAATTACATTTCACTTAGGAAAGAGAAGAGAAGAAATGCCATAAATTAGGGTTTTTTTGAGTCCCCATTTCAAATTTAAGCAATAAATATTGAAATTACTAACCCATACTAGAAGAGAAGTTAACTCAAGTTTCTCTTTTTCTTCATAACTAAAAAGCCCTAATTTTTTACCTATGAAAGTAAAAAAGGGGCAATGAAAAACTCAAAATTGTTGTCGTCAGAGAATGTTTTCACGTCGATTGATGGTTGAAAGTTGAATAGGAACTCGAAACTATTTGTCGACCGCGTTGAGGTCGCTAGGGACTGAGGGGAGAAATTTGCAAAACTATTGATTGGGAGGAGTTTGAGAGAAACTGTCGAGAGAGAGTAGAGAGAGAGAGTTGATTTGAAGAGGAGAGAGATGTGAATTGATTTGTTTTAAAAAGATTAGAGAATTTTAAAATATTAATTAAGTCCACAATTAACTTAATTAAGTTCTTAAATTATGCTTGACCCTTTAAGTTAGTCAATGTTACCAATACCACATTCAAGATTTAAAAGTCACTTTTCCTTCAATTTTCTCAGTTTTATGCGTACATTTAGATTTTAAAAAATATCTAATATATAAATAAAGAAAAATATTATTCCTTAATTTTTAGATAGGTTTTTGTACTTTAATATATTTTAAGAGTCATTAAAAAGTGTCAAATTAATGTTACAAAAATAAAAAGTAAGAACAAAAAAAAATCTTTGAATTAAATTTTTAATGTTGGTTTAGGCCCGGCTATATGGCACTAGTTATGACTTATGAATTTAAACTAATAATAAGTGAAACTTCAGTTGACAACCAAGGGTATAATGGTCTATATATATTTTGGTGACAAGTATTATAATTATATGTTTATATTTCTGACACATATTAATCGTCTTGATTTATGGACAAGTGGCTTGTTTCATAATTTTTCAATTTTCATTTCCATTACCCTTTTACTTTTTTGAAAATGCCTATTTTTGTTCTTTTCTTCTCTGCATTAATACTTCTGTGAGTTCTTGATTTTTGGTGTTATGCAGTATTTGAAGCATTTTGCTGAAAATCAGATATCATGAAGTCATAATTTCAGCAGTTTTAGGTTGTTCAATTTATGAGGTTCTTTTTTTCTTTTTTTTAAACTCTTACGTTCTTCAAGTGATAGATGTCTATAATTGAACATATTTATGATCGTGTATCATTTAGTTGAGTATTTAGTATTCTTGACTGTTGCATATGTAACAAATGTGGAAATTAATAAAAGATTCAAGAATTGATTGTTAGGGTTAATTTTTGGTTGATATTTTATTTGATTGTTTGCCTATTTTTTTTAATTCTTATTGATTTGTTTGTAATTCTGGTATATTCATGTCGCATGTATTAACTTTTGGATTTTGCATTATGAAAGTTTTCGTGCACCAAACTACCATTTAGGTTGTTGTATTTGTCTTCTTCCACTTTTCTTTCAAAAGTTTAGGATTTGAATTGATGTCTTCTTATAGATTTCTGTTTATGGATGTCAGAATTTTCTAATCGTCTATCCATTTGTTAAAAAAGGAATTGGACGAAAAAGACGATAAACAAAACAAAACAAATCAAATCAAATCAATTGATATTTTTCTCTTTTAACTTTTTGGTTTTCACAGGTGTATTACATGATCACAACTTGAAATGATATTAAGATGGTAGATGCATTAAAAGGCAGATTCATGTTTTATTGAAAAAAATTCAACTTTTTTCCTTAGTTTACTTAGTTGTACTTGGTTTCCTTGAAGATGACTATCTACAATTTTTGTGCGACTATTATAATAGAAGTTACTAATCAGGGTAGCATTAATGTGATAAAGCTAGCTAGGACATTTCCTTTACTGTTCTCTAGGTTCTTATTTAAAGCAAGAATATTTTTTAATTTACTTTCTCAGAGAAGAAAAATGACACAAAAAAACTCTTATTCTTACCTCCCCTTAATCGATGAAGAGAAGGGTGTTGTAATTGCTGACTCGAAAATATTGTCTATGATCAAGCAATTGTTATGAAATATTCTTAGATTCAAGTTGTACAAAATCAAGCGATGCGATTGTGTTTTATTTGGTATATAATGGAGCTATTTACCTTGACATAAAGCCTAACACGTTTGTGTTTGTAGACGAGGACTATGGATATCCAATGAAGGAACAAATAATAAATAAATGTCAAATATATATTTAATATCAGGAATATGACTTCGTAGCAACAATTTGGTGTAGGGATAAACTAAAACTTATCTTCATGTGGTGTGTACTTTCACAGATATGCAGTATGTGGTTTTCCACAGCAACACAACGATGAAGAACCAGAAGCTAACTAGGTACTTTATTCTTCTAAGTATTCAGAAATTTTATATTGGTCCATCGCTTTAAATCCAATTAGAACTTATCATCTATATATTCATGGACTTTATTATGTATCTTATTTTGTTCAAGGAATGGTGCATTAGACATATTGATGGATCATCACGTAATCGGATGCGAAAACAAACAGTAATTCAATGTCTTGAACAACCATAGAAAAAAATTTATCACCACTTTCTCCTAAGTTTTAATCTGTGCACTTGATGTTCTGACACAGCCTCTTTTTTTCAGTGAGTAATATTTTGTTTCTTTGTCAAGATCTAATAATTCCCTACTTATTTGGTACGGAGGCGTAGTAGTTGTTGTCGTTATTGTTATCAAGATTTAATAATGGAAACTTAGTAGAAAAGTAATTGAATCTCAATAAAATTGTTTTTTTGGAACAATTTTCTGATTTCTATTACTGGAAGAAAATAAACTTGTTACAAGAAATAAAATGGTGTTAAACAACAACAACATACCTAATGCAATCTCATAAGTAGGGTCTAGGGAAGGGTGACGTGTACACAGCCTTACCCTGCCTCGGAAGGTAGAGAGAGTTTTTGATAGTCCCTGAATATAACAAAATTAAAGGAAAGATAAAAGGCACATAACGACCATTGATGAGCTTGATTTCTACAGATAATTAGAAAAAAATTATTAGAAGGGGGAAGAGAAGTATCAAAGAATGTGAAGAGTAAAGAGAGAACTGAACTCCTCAATTTTGTATACTTTTCACCATAGCCCCAACCTTTTTAAATGAGCAAGCAAACGATCGCCTAAATTCAACTAGACACCCCTCACATGATCGTTATAATATCCGAGTTCATTTCATTCTGGACAATTGCTATGTAATGATGTTAGTTATCTGCCATTGACCACTTGATTATTTTAGCCACTGAAATAAGTAATTTTCGAAAGGGTACTATGTTAATTAAGCATCTATGGTACATACTGACAGCGTGCCGAAAGACATCTCATTTTTTTTGCATAGGTCAATCTTATATCATGTCCATTAATTTAGCAATTTCTCTATTTAGAAGAATAAGCAATTGTGTGTTTGTCGCCTTTTGTTGTGTGCAGAGTTTGGAAATTCTTATGCTATGCTCGTGAAATTGTTTAATATAATTATAGGACTGAATTAAACACACTTTACATGGATCTTCTTAAGTTTTTTTTTCATATATTCTGTTGTAGGTCACTGGTGCAATTGTTAATATAGTTAAAAAGCCATGGGGACGTGTCATAAAGGGCCAACAACATGACCATGGTAAGCCTTTTGATTTATGAAAGAATTTGTTGCATATTTCCATAATGAATTTCTCCTAAATGAAGCTTTGACTTACCTTATGCTGCTAATATCATAAATTGTAAGTATTCTTCTTGATTTCTTATCTTTCACTTCGTTGATTTCCTTATTTTTCGACTCTTATGTCATTTCCTTAGGGTGAAATTAATTTTCTTAGACCAGTACATGAGTGATTGGAATTTCCTATTGTAAGTTTGATAAAACATTTTGAGTCATAATGTAACTTTTTTTTTCCTACATAATTATATTTTTCATAGAATTAGCCAGCATTACATACATCTTAGTTTTAATTTAACAATATGGTGTCAAATTTGATAAGGCAAGATCAAGTTCAAAATCAAGTCTGAGACAATCTTGCTTCCAAATAATGAGTTATGTCCGTCAAAGCTTCCCAAATAGTTTAAATATTCTTATTTCTCATTTGATCATGATCATATTTAAAAGTTAGATCTTCATGAAAAGCTATAACATTGATATTGATAATGGCTACAAACTGGTTAATATAGTTAACTAAATAAACCTGACCTAACATTATAATTCTTGTTTGGCCACATTATGAGTTATTTCCATAGTTTTTATTCTCCTGCCTATGGTAAATTAGCATGAGGTCAATGTAGGTGATATCCAAGTCTTAATAGGCAGAGTACTCGGTACCTGTTCTAGTGAGGTACTAGGTACCCAGTGGATAGTTTGAGATATGTGCAAATTGGCTCAGACACAATAATTTTTCAGTCATTTTCTTATGTTGGTAGCATATGGCCCTTTACTTCCGTCTGTCTTTATAATACTAAGCCAAATTAACTTATTTCAGATCTCTAGGATTTTTTATATTCAATGTGCAATTAAATGAATTATATGGATATAAGGAGATTGTATTGGTTGTTATAGAGGTTCTGATTTGTCACCTGAGAGAGTTCTGCCTACATTAATGAAGACACTTATTGAACTGCAATTGGATTATCTTGATCTCTATCTGCTACTCATTTCTTTGCCTTTTTGCGGTATTTAGTTGTAGTCTTGAAATCTAATTGAGATATCTGAACATTTTATGTAGAAACCCATTGGCCTTTTTGTTTGAAGGACGGAGCGAGCATGCCTCTAAGAGCAGGGGTAGTGTCCGACTTCGATTATGAAAGAATTTGGAGAGAAATAAAGATATTAGTGACAGATAATTGGTACGAGATATTGGAGTATGTAATTTCACAGTCAAGCAACTTAGTAAGCTCCAAAATATTGCACAGATAATGCCTTATGTGTATCAGGTTAGTTGAATATTCTAATGTCCTTTTTTTGGGGTGGGTGGGTGGTATTTAATGGGTGTAACGTTATGTACTCAGATGGAGATGCACCCTGGATGGAGACTCGTAGTAGAGAGAGTAGTAGGAAAGCTAAATAAAACCCCAGGGCAGGTGCTTGTGTGATGGGCTATGCAAAGAGGAACCGGTACAATTCCCAAATCTGATCATACTAAAAGAATTAAAGTGTTCTTATGGGAAATTCTATTTTGCAGAGTTCCTTAGAGAGAGTTGTCTCGGCCCCCTAGGTATTCTCTACCTACCCACATGTGTCGGTTTTGGGTACAAGTACCTTCTGTCATTCGAGCTTTTCTTGGGAGTGGCATAGGCCAGAGCCAACTTCCAAACTATTTGTGATATCCCAGATCAGGTAGTGCTCTCTTCTCATTTATATAATACGGTGATTTATAATTTGTTAATAAATTGTTACCTTTGTGAATTGGCATAATATATACATAAACATGCCCTTGAACTTTCCGTTGGCATATATATATTATGCCTCTGGGTGTGCATGAGTAGACGCATAAATTTGTATAAAGTTGAACAAGTTGAACATGTATGACACATACTGAAATCATCTCTATGTCTTTCATCTCAAACACTGCACAACATATCATTATTAATACTTTTTTTTTTCCAGTTAATGCATGGATGTAACTTTGTTGCCAACTATAACTGCATGAATTCACATTTTCAGCTTTGGCACTTTTGCAGCAAAAAATATTATATCAATGTAATACTTTTAGAATTTGTACAAATAAGCAGGACTTACCAATGTAATATGAAGCATAACATTGTATTATGTAACTATAACATGGCACAACTTACTATTTCATTTACTGATACTGCTTTCTTTACCATTAGAAGTCCACCCGTGCATCGCACGAGCCATCCAGTATAATATAAAGTAATATTGTCTTCTGCGGATCCGACTCCTCTCAATTTTCACTCGATTTTTTCGAATTCCCCATTCTGATTATCGACACATAGCCTAATTAAATTAAATGACTAAGATTTAATTTATTTCAAACTAAATCTCACCATGATTAATATAATAAATAAATGACTAAGATTTAATTTATTTCAAACTAAATCTCACCATGATTAATATAATAAATATATTATATCAACTAAAAATCGGCTGATTATTTCTATCGTTTCTCCATATTCCCTCCATGGTTAGAGATTTAATTTGAAATAAATTTAAAATAGGTAATCGATCTTTAAGGAAATATTGAGAAATAATAAAAATAATCAGCCTATTTTTAATTGATATATTAATCATAGTATAAGATTTAATTTGAAATAAATTAAATTTTAGTCATTTAATTTATTTAGATTGTGTCACTAATCAGAATGTCTCGGGAAAAATGGAGAGCAGCCATCCGTCTTCTGCTGACAAAGCTCCCTCGTGGCGATGGGAATTTGTTTGAAAGGGAAACAAAATGGAAAGTGCAGGTGTCGGCCTGCGTTTTTCGATTTCGACCGAACTCGTCGCAAGGCCCTTTTCTCTCCTCCACCTATTTTCTTCTTTTCTGCTCTGCATTCCCATTTCAATTCTTCTTTATACAATAACAATACAAAAATACTTTCAGTCAAATTCTGCCATTTTTCGTATATACTGCGGCTGTTTGTCAATACAGAAACTCATTTTTTTTTTTCAATTTCTTTCCCCAATTCTCTATCACGTCTGATGAGTATTTGTAATGGCCGTTCCATGGATACACCTTTTCTTCTTCCACATTCTTGTTCACGTTATTTTTCTTAGTTTTTTCTTTGTTTCAGCATCACTTTCTGATTTTTCAATTGTTGATTACAATTTGGATTCCGATCCATTGAATGGCGACTATGCACCCCCATCACCACCACCTCCGTATCCACCACCCCACCCACCCTCTCTCACATGCCATGAAATGCGAGGTATTGGGTCACTGAAGACAACATGTGAGCTGAATTACAACGTGAATTTCACACGTGATGTGTACCTTGAAGGTACAGGGAATTTGTTCATTCTTCAAGGGGTTGTTCTCAGTTGCCCTTTTCCTTCTTGTTGCGTTACCATTAATGTAACGGGACACCTTAAGCTTAAGGCTAATGCCAGAATTTTAGGTGGGTCTGTGTATATAGTAGCAGGAAATGCGAGTTTGTTTAGTGGGTCGGTTATAAATGTAACCGGATTAGCGGGTGACCCACCTGAGCAATCAACAGGGACACCTAAGGATTATCAGGGTGGTGGTGGAGGCCATGGGGGTAGAGGGGCAAGCTGTGTTATGGATAATAAGAAGCTCCCAGAAGACGTGTGGGGTGGAGATACTTATTCTTGGGAGTCATTGGAACATCCTTTCAGCCATGGAAGTAAAGGGCAGAGTACTAATAAGGAGGATGATTATGGAGGTAATGGGGGTGGGAGGATCTGGTTGGAGGTGAAAGATATTTTCGATGCTTGGGGAGCTCTTTTGGCTGATGGAGGGGATGGAGGAATCAAAGGAGGTGGTGGCTCTGGCGGCAGTATTTACATCAAGTCCAAGAAAATGTAATTTAATACAAACTTCTCTTGTTTTTTCTTGTGTATACTGTTTTTCATTTAAGGATTTAACCAATATGTGCTGACACTACCAAAGATTTCTGCACTACTACTGCAGTTTGACTGTAACATGTTACTTGTGATGTTTTACAGGTTACCAGCCAGTACTTGTTTATATAGGAAACTGGTTGTGTTTAGCCTTGAAGTAAACATACAATGTAAAAATTTTCTTCACCTATAGTTTTCCTTACAGACCAACTAAGTTTGTCTGAAGATGGTTTGCATGTTTTCCCCAACATAAACCCTTTCCTCTTTGATTATTGATTCTTGTTCTAGTGATGGAGACTTTTATCGTCAACTGTCGAGTTGGAGGTTGAGTTATGTAGAGGGGAAATTAAAACATTGTTTATCCCCATTGGAGTGGTAATCCCTATTTCAAACACAGAATTAATGGTTGAAGGTTCAATTACATTATTAGTAGGAATATTAGCCTAAACATATCTCATTGAGTTTCAATATAGGGGACTCATGCTTCCTTTACATAAATGAAAAATTAGGGTTCTTCTGAAGAGGTGAGGAAGGAAAGAGAGAATACAACTTGTTTTCCTAGGAGAGGTGGGAAAAAACTTTATCCCCTTTTTCGACTTAGAAACTGAAAAAGAATTCTACTTGGGAAAAAATATGAAAAGAAACTAAAGGAGACCCTATCTTATGAGATGGAAAATGTGAAAATGATGAGTTGAGCAAATAGAAATACTAAATCATTGTAGATTTCATAGTAGAGTTCTCCATTGGAAGTTGCTCACATACTTTGGATTGGAGGTGTATGTCTGATGTCTCAATTTTACCGGGACAATCTATTCTCCTGTTATATTATCATTTCTGGATATACGCAAAATTAGCACTAGCCTGCCAAAGCCTACATGATTGCATGGTGTATCTGTTTAAGTATATGAAACAAAAAGCTAAAGTTGATGTCATGCAAATAAATCTGAGGATTACATTTTTTGAGTTTGGAATAAGCCAAAGGAAGGTCTGGAGGACACGAATTAGGGCAGAGGACTAGGGCCAGTTTGGGTCGCTAGTGTAGGGAATTACTTGCTGGGGGTAGTATCCTGGTTATGATTCCGTGTTCCTTGTTTTAGTACGAATCTGGGTTCTTTCCTCTGTTTTTTTTTACTTATGGCTGCCGTATTTATGTTATGTAATCTTGTAACCTTGTTCGGTATTTTACTTTGTATTTGTGTGGTATCTTGTGTCTTGAGCCGGGGGTCTATCGGAAACAGCCTTTCTACTTCTTTAGAGGTAGAGGTATGAACTGCGTACATCTTACCCCCCCAGACCCCACCAAGTGGGAATACACTGGGTTTGTTGTTGGAATAAGCCAAAGGAACAAAGCTCTGGGAGATATACGTTACACGAGGTAACCATTACCTGGTGCTGTGTGTAGTATCTTTTTATATCTTCCCTTTAATAGATTGATGAGGGATACCCGAATGTAGAAAGTATCTACAAGTTAAATGGGTGCTCTATATTGATTCCGCTCTATTTATGCCTCCTCTCTGTTTGGGCTTATTTCATTCAAAAACCCAATGGCTAAAGTTGGATTGAAGACATCATATAAAATGCTCCCAGGCATGTATATCGAGTCCAGAAAAGACCACTTCTTTTCCTGCAATAATTTAAATTTTCTGATTTTTTTTTTGAAGATTTTTTCCATTAACTATTCATCAGTTGTTAATATAAAAACTATTGCTATTTCAACCGGGGGGGGGGGGAGTAGGATATATTTTGCTGTGGGTTTCAAGTCTTATGATAATTTTAAACTCAAGATAAGGGCTGAAGCCTGGTTCAATTAAGTGGAATTAAGCCGGAATTCGATGCGTAGAACTACTTTCACTAGGAAAACCATGGAGTGGGTATGCTTTGTTTTACTGTAGGTTAGGTTTTAAGAGAACTGATACACAGGTGAGAAGATGATAATTGAAAGAAAAACAATGACTAATCTTCTACTTCAGGAAAAATAACAAATAGTAGATCACTGATTATTATCCAAAGGTTATGTGCAATGTTCTGGAAGGTTATTTCATTTAAGATGGAAACTTCATAAAAAACAAGATTTAAGAGCCTTTATTACAACAACAACAAACCCAGTGTATTCCCACAACGTGGGATAGCGTGGTGTCTTGGGAGGGTAAGATGTACGCAGTCCATACCGCTACCTCCGAAGAAGTAGAGAGGCTGTTTCCGATAGACCCGGCTCAAGAGGGTCTATTGAATTGTGTAATTACATTATTACATTGAGGCTCCATTTATAGATACTACATTCCAATCCTTTTTCAAGTAGGGTTCTATATGTTATTCCTATTTTTACTCGTATTCTCACACTCCCCCTTAAGCTGGTGCATACAAGTCATATGTACCTAGCTTGTTACAAATGTAATTAAGATGAGGACTGGTAAGGGACTTAGTGAAGATATCCGCAAGTCGATCACTCGACTTCACAAATTTTATAACAATATCTCCTGAGAGTATCTTTTCTCTGGCAAAGTGACAATCAATCTCTATGTGCTTAGTCCTCTCATGAAACACTGAATTTGATGCGATATGAAGGCCTGTTTGGTTATCACACACGAGTTCCATCTTACCGGTTTCTCCAAATTTTAGTTCTCTCAGCAACTGTTTGATCCAAACTTGCTCACTACAACCATTGCTCGATATTCTTCTTCCGCACTAGATCGGGCAACCACACTCTGTTTCTTACTCTTCCAGGACACCTAATTATTCGGATGTAGAGCGTCTATCAGAGGGTGATCCTGCCAAAGCAACATCTGTGTATCCAATGATATGCTCATGGCCTTAATCCTTGAAGAGTAGTCCTTTACATGGAGACGACTTTATGTATTGCGAAAGACAAACAATTGCATCCCAATGACTATCACATGGGGAAGTCATAAACTGACTTACAACACTCACAAGAAAGGATATGTCAGGCCAAGTCACTTTGAGATAATTCAACTTTTTAACCAACTGCCTATACCTTCCAGGATCACTAAGTGGCTCCCTATGTCCCAATAGAAGTTTAGATTCGGATCTATAGGAGTGTCAATGGGTCTCATCCTATCATTCATGTCTCCTCAAGAATGTCTAAGGCATACTTGCGTTGAAAAATAACAATACCTGATCTGGACTGAGCAACCTCAATACCTAAAATATTTTAGTTTGCCGAGGTCTTTAGTCTAGAAATGTTGAAAGAGATGTTGCTTTTAATTAGTGATACCATCTTGATCATTGCCGGTGATAACGATATCGTCAACACAAACCACTAAATAAATACGTAGATTTGGTTTAGAATGTGGATAAAACACTGAGTGATCAGCTCAACTACGAATCATGCAAACTCCTAGATTACTATGCTAAACTTCTCAAACCAGGCTTGAGGGGATTGTTTTAGACCATCGAGTGACTTGCACAATCAACATACAAGGCTACTCGACTCATCTTGAGCAACAAAATTAGGTAGTTGCTTCTTATAGACTTCTTCCTCAAGATCACGATGCAAAAAAAATTCTTAATATCCAACTGATAAAGAGGCCAATAACGAATGACAAGCATAGATAGAAAAAGACGGACAAATGCTATTTTATCTACGGGAGAGAAAGTGTCACTATAATCAGGGCAAGTATCTGTGTATATCCTTTGGCAACAAGGCGAGCCTTAAACCTATCAACCTGACCATTTGGACTAACTTTGACTACATAAATCGAACGACAACCAACAGTAGATTTACCTGCAGGAAGGGAAACAAGCTCCCACGTACCAGTTGTATGTAAAATAGACATCTCATCAGTCATATACCTGCAGGAAGGGAAACAAGCTCCCAAGTATCACTCGTATGTAAAACAGACATCTCATCAATCATAGCCTGCTTCCATCCCGAATGGGAAAGTGCTTCACGTGTAATCTTAGGGATGGAAATAGAGGACAAAGATGATACAAAGGCATATTGGGGTGATGATAGACGATGATAATTCAAGAAAATATAAAGTGGGTTAGCATTATGAGTTAATTTTATACTTTTTTGAAGTGCAATTGATTGGCTAGGAGGAGGCAAGTCCGCAATAGGGGCAGCTTAAGGCGCATGACATGAATTATTTGGGACTTGTGCTGGACGCAGGCGGCGATGATAAGTCAAAAGTGGTGGCATTGCAACTGGAGATGTAGAAGTAAATTGTAGATTCCTCAAAGGTTGGTGTGGGTAAGACCTCAGAGATATCAAGATGATTAGAATTAACTAATGAGAAAATAGACTTTGAACGACTCTCAGTACTACGTGAAAATGTAGCACGGGTGTGTTTCCCAAGTTGACACGATTCACAATTTAATGTGGATAAACTAGACAAACTAGGCACAATTTTCTATAGTTTGGATAGAGTCGGATGTCCCAAACGTTTGTGAATAAGATCTAAGAGTTTGTAACAAAGCATTCTGTGAAGAAATTTGAAGAGGTAAGATGGTTAAGGCCCTGTGATTCATGTCCTGTGCCAATCGTTTGTCCTGTACTACGGTCCTACATTAGTAAAGAATCAGGAAGAAAGTTATACTACAATGAAGGGCACATGTCAAACGACTAACAGATGCAAGATTATAAGGACAACTAGGGACACAAAGAACAGAGTCTAGAGTGACAGAAGATAGGGGTTTGCCTTGTCCAATTCCTTTTGTTTTTTTTTGGGATCCCATTGACTAAAGCAATAGCACGAAGAGATTTGTCAATGAACAATATCAGACAAAAGTGATTTATTACCAGTAATGTGATTAGAACCACCTGAGTCCACAACCCATTGGAGATTGTCTAGTTGAGTCTATTGGTAGAGATATATGCTTACTTGCTCTATACTGAAGATACTCATTATATTCCTTGTAAGATAAATATACCCATTGATCACCTCTGGTGTTAGAATGAGCAACATGAGCATTTTTAGGTGGTCGATCATGCAAAGAATAACATATTTCATGGGTATGTCCAAGCCTATTACAATAACTGCACTTAGGTCGGGAATAGCATGTCACGAGTATGTCCAAGCCTTTTACAATAATTACATCTAGGTCGAAATCTTCCAAATCGGCCTCCTCCTCACCAATTCTTCATGGACTATGACGTTTGATATTCTGATTTCCTCATATAGGGTTTAGATTTAATCATAGGACTTAATTGAGCAAAAATGGTTAGTCACCGAAAAATTTGTCAGTCGCCGAAAAAAATCAATTTGCCCGAAAATTGGATTTGATTGTCGAAAACTGGCTAGAATCAAGAAATAGCTAAAGGGATAACCTTGGAATGAAGGGGCAACCGGAAACAACTACACGCACCGAAGTGTGATGCACGTGGTGGCGCAGATTTGAGACTGCCGGCGGCGCGTGACAACGCGTGAATCACTGGAACTAAGAGTCGATCATTGGGGTTGCTCGCCCGGGTGTTTTGCACCTCGTGGTAGTGTTGGCTTTTGCACAACACTTTTTACCTTGGCCGTCACTGGAAATTGACGCACTGTGACTGTGATTGAGTTTTCTTCCCTATAAGTTTCTCACCAAACCTACTCTGATACCATGTGAGAAATGCAGGAGAAAAATATTATTAAATGTTGTGTCTATATTATTTACATTGCAACCATATTTATAGACACTACTTTACAATCTTTTTCCATGTAGGATTCGATATACTATTCCTATTCCTACTCATATTCTAACAATTACAAATTCTCCAAAAAGATAGATCCTAAAATTACTTGTGCGGACTTTGTTAGAGCCAACAAATGATAGACGATGAAATTATGAAGTCTCTGTTACTCCTAAAATGAAATGCAGTCAAGAATTTGGTATGTAGTTCAAAATACTAGGACAAGGAACAATGGAAAGAAGCCATGAACGTGGAACAATGAAGGTTTTTAACTCAAAATTATACCTCGGAAGGTTAAGGGGTTGAATTGTAGATCCTAAAGAAGGGTGATAAGCATGTTGGTTCTTAAACAGAGAGGTGGTGATGTCTTTTGTTTTTCGAAGATAAAACTTAAAAAGAAACATTGAGGAGGTAGTTAAGCAGTTATGGGGGAACATGAGATAAAGTATGGACAATTGGAGGCTAGTGGAGCTAAGGAAGTATCCTAATATCGCTGGTTAAAAAATATGGGAAGGGGAAATATCTCAACGGGGTCTCTCTCTCACATGCAAATTCGTATCTCGAACATAACATTTCAATCGGAACATGATCACGATCTATGCTCCAAATTGTACTAGAGCAAAACAAGAAGTAACAACAACATATCCCGTGTAATCCCACAAGTGGGGTATGCGGAGGGTGGCGTGTACGCAAGTGTATAACGGACATATAGTAGCGAAGAAGCCATGCTGAAACTAATGAAGAAGAGAATAGTAGCATTAACAAATAATACGATAACTTAAACAAAGAAACCAATAGGTAACAGTAAAATTGAAGAATACGATAGTAAGAGAGTAATGATAACACTACTGGGAAGGAAACTTGACAACACTCGACTATCTATTAACCTTTAACCCTAATCCATTACCTTCATATCTTTCTAGCTCAGGTCATGTTCTTAGTAAGCTGCAGGTGTGTTGTCTCGTCTAATCACCTCTCCCTAAGACTATTTTGACCTACCTCTGCCTCTCTTAATACTCACTATAGACAACCCTCTCTCTCACTAGGACATCTGTGCATCTTCTCTTCATATACACGAATCATCTCAGTTTCTCCTCTACCACGTAGGACACTCCCACAATACTATCACAATCTTCCTCCTCTTTATTCGAGTATAAGACTATCAATGTGAAGTTTACGTAGGATCCGAACCTTAATTAGTAGAGGTTTCCTTTAATTTTATTGCATCATGAAAAACTAGATACCATTAACTCTAAATTTTCTTCATACAAACATAAATATGTATTAAGACTCTTTTATCAATATTGAAAACTTAGTATTTACCCAGTGTTGGTATATGACATTTCTCATGTGAAAAATTAAAAGGTGATAAATTTCCCCCAGTGGATAGAGTTCACT
The DNA here is from genome assembly GCA_030864225.1 of Capsicum baccatum var. pendulum. Lineage (NCBI taxonomy): Eukaryota > Viridiplantae > Streptophyta > Magnoliopsida > Solanales > Solanaceae > Capsicum > Capsicum baccatum. The sequence goes on along the minus strand of CM061554.1, from coordinate 73,415,647 downwards.
TTTTCCTATTATCAGGAGTCAAATTAGGGAAGAAATTTTGTAATTTCATGTAATTAAAAGAGGAAAAGGGAGAAAGAGGGGAGGGGGGGAGAGAGAAAATTGTCGAGGAGAGATTTAGAGTTAGACAACCGTTTAAGATTTGGGCAGGCAAAAGCTCGCGGTATGATTTAGTAGCGTAATAGTATAATGATAAAAAAATTGTATCATTCACTATTGACTTTTTGAATATTTTTAATTGATTCGAAAAATGAGTAGTGAGATAATAAATGTATATATGATCTTGTTCAATAGTATATTTAATTTGAAATAGAGGGTTTTCATGTAAAAAAGTATCTCCGCAGGGGTGTATAAAACTTTATTTTAGGTTGAGTTTCTTGAAAAAGAAAAGTACATTTGACAAAAACATTATCTGTGAGCTTATGAAACTATCTTGAGCTTGAAATTTAGACGCATTTTTGAAAAGAAAACTTGTCCAACAATCAAATCAAGGTCTAAAATTTTTGAAAGTATACTTTGAGAATTGAACATTTGTGTGCTTTGCATAAAATTCTCTTAGAACTTGATAAATAAATAAACATCAATGTTACCAAAGGCCAAAACCATAAAAATACACTGATTGTGTGTTGGGGCTTCAAGCGCAAATCGCGGTTGTAGTGAAGAAAGACGAAAATGATGAAAACAAATATATATATATGTAATTTCAGGGGAATAACCCTAAACACAAACAACAATTATGTGAAATAAGGAGTTGAAACTGCTGTTAATTGAAATATATGAAGTAAAAACTTTTCGATCAAGTGCAAAGATGCGTGCTTGCTAAAGTGGTGGTTAAGCGAAGCAAAGGCCTAAACCGGTGCTGCAGCAACTTTCGAGGTATAAACAAATGTCAATATATTCTTTAACAATACTGATAAATATACTAATAAAAAACGCTGATAAGCATTACCCAACAGTTAAACTTTGGATGAGGAGTTTTAAAAAATTTATCATGGTTTTTTGGGAATCTTTGACCTCGGCATATTATGGTACGAAGGGGTCCATAAAGATTTTGAAAGAATTCAACAAAGCAAAATCATTATCAAGTGGTTATATGCGTACCTTTTTATTATAATTCTAGAAAATAACAATCTAGTGTCCATTGTGTATTTTTCTACTTTTAGTCTATCCATACATTGATTGCCTGATTAAAATTCTAGGGCAGATTGTCATTCTTTTATGACGAGTCTCCCTATATGCTACATTTTGCTATTGGTTAAGTCATGCTATCCGATGAGTGAGGACATGTCTTTTTGAGGTAGTATCATGTATTCAAAGTTGACTTTTCTTCTAAGCAGGACAGGAGGTGGCAAAATAAGTGCTTCTGGGGGGAATGGATTTGCTGGAGGAGGTGGTGGAAGAGTTTCTGTTGAAGTCTTTAGTAGGCATGACGACCCAGAGTTCCTTGTTCATGGTATGACTAATTACAAATAAAGTTTATACTTCTCTGTCATTGCTTCACAAGTCGTGTTTTTCTGAGAATTTTGCTGCATTTGAAAACCATCTTTGGTTTGAGGATAGGGTTTTAGGGCATTATAATATTGTTGAATTGTCAATTGAGTATAGGGTTGTAAAGCATTAACAATTTTTGCAAGCTTCAACTTGTTTGTCAATCAATTATGCTTCAACTGAGAATACGGCTGATGAGCATTATTAATATTAGATTCAAAAAAAAAAAAACATTATTAATATTCTACAAACTTCAACTTGTTTATTAAATCAATTATGCAGAGAGATGCAGAACTCATGCATATCTCCTAGAGGACCAAATATGAATGTGAAGGAAAGACTGCATATATCGAGGTTTTAAGTCTTTGCTAAATGGAATGTAGAAGCATATTGCCCCACCCATTTTGGTTGTTAAGGATTTCCAACTCGTTTTAGTCTTTGTTAAAGAGTGTAGAAGCAAATTGCCTACCCATTTTAGATGGTAAGTATTTTGGTAATCAAGAGGCAATCTAAGAGCCACACTCTATCTACTCATCTGCCTACCTGAGGTATAGAGATTTCCTGTCACTTTAGACCAGTCTAATGTTTAACACTTGATGCAATGGATGTTAGCTGCAAATTTTCTTTAGGAATCCAGCCTTCCTGAGTCTGTTCCTTCTCCTCATGCTGAACCACAGAATAGCTCTTCCTAATGTGTTATCTACTTGTCAATACTTAAAATTGCCTCATTTTTAAATAAGCTAAATCGAAGTTCTTTGAATTACTAGGATAAGCGTGTATCATAAGCTAAAATTGAATCATTTGTTATTGTTTTACAAACCTTGGCACAACCAAATCAGGAAATTCCCATTAATAAACGTTTTTACTGTGATAGGACCTCCCCTTAGGGGATATATGGTTTTCTTTAGGTTCTCCAAGCACAAGTACCTTTGTTTAAGAAAACATTTTTGGTGTATAAAGTCTAATTCTCAGGATCTTCCACGTATGTCAACCTCCTTTCCCTGCTGATTTGGGGACTATGTGAGGGCCTGCTTTCTGTTCTCTTATTCTAGTTTCTCTTTTTCCCTCCAGCGTAGATTAGAGCTTTTATTTTAGGAGTTAGGAAAAAGGGCCAGATTTACCCCTTTACTTTTAAAACATTATCTAAATGTAACTTCCATAAATACCATTAGCAAAGTTCTGATTTTTGCCCCTAGCCTGCCGAAAACCCCCTATCCCCAAATCAATGTTTTATTTATTTTCTATATTTATCAGAATATCAAAGAAACAAGAAAATCCATTAAATTGGTTTCTTATTGAGATCCAAACTTGTATTTTATAAATTGAAGTTTGTTATTAAATTGGAGTCTTTTATTGAAAATTCATTTTCCCCCCAAATCTGTAATTTTAGTCAATACGAATGTTCCTATTAATCTAAAATATAAGTGCATTGAAATACTTCAAGTTTGTTTACTTACTTTTAAATTTAGTAAACTGCTTGTAGTTTGAAACATTGCTATCATCTACTTATTATCTCAAAAAAAGCAAACATTTCTATGATCTACTTATAGATTAACTAAGTTATATATATATATATATATATATATATATATATATATATATATATATATATAGATAGATAGATAGATAGATATAGATATTATATCCACTTTTACTAAAAAAAAAAAGTTTTTAAATATTTTAATAAATTGACCAAAATTTTTCATGTAGTAAAAGCACGGTTCTTATGAGCTTAACTGAAGAAGTGAGGATTCATATAAGTGGACCCAACTTGTTTGGGACTGAAGCGTAGTTGTTATAAAAGCACGACACTTAATTAACTCATTCTAAAGATGGGGCGCACAAACTCTAATCCTTAGTGTGGACAACTTCGTGTAGTTGAAGGATAAGCAGCGGAGATATTTAGTCAAATCCGCCTATGGTTTCTATGAGAAATAATGGAGAAAAATATTATTGAATTGTGTAATTACATTATTACATCGAGACCCTATTTAAAGACGCTACATTCCAATTCTTTTTCAAGTAGATTCTAAATGTCATTCCTATTCCTACTCATATTCTAATACTCCCTCTCAAACTGGTGCATACAAGTCATATGTACCTAGTCTGTTACAAATGTCATTAAGACGAGGACTGGTGAGGGACTTAGTGAAGATATCTGCAAGTTGATCACTTGACTTCACAAATTACGTAACAATATCTTCTGAGAGTATCTAAAGTGACAATCAATCTCTATGTGCTTAGTCCTCTCACGAAACACTAGATTTGATGCGATGTGAAGGGCTGTTTGATTATCACACACAAGTTCCATCTTATCAGTTTCTCCAAATTTTAGTTCTCTTAGCAACTGTTTGATCCAAACTAGCTCACAAGCTGCTTACAACCATTGCTCGATATTTTACTTCTGTAGTAGATCAAGCAACCACACTTTGTTTGTTACTCTTCCAAAACACCAAATTACCTCCTACTAAAACACAATCCGAATGTAGAACGTCTATCAAAGGGAGATATCAAAGGGTGATCCTGCCTAATCAATATCTGCGTATCCAATGATATGCTCATGGCCTCGATCCTCGAAAAGTAGTCCTTTACCTAGAGACAACTTTATATATCGCGAAATACGAACAATTGCATCCCAATGACTATCACAGGGGGAAGTCACAAATTGGCTTACAACACTCACAGGAAAGGATATGTCAGGTCTAGTCATTGTGAGATAATTCAGCTTTCCAACCAATCACCTATACCTTCCAGGATCACTAAGTGGCTCCCTCTGTCCTGACAGAAATTTAGCATTCGGATCCATAGGAGTGTCAACGGGTCTACATCCTATCATTCATGACATAGGAGTGTCAACGGGTCTACATCCTATTATTCATGACTCCTCAAGAATGTCTAAGGCATACTTGCATTGAGAAATAACAATACCTGATCTGGACTGAGCAACCTCAATACCTAGAAAATATTTTAGTTTGCCGAGGTCTTTAGTCTGGAAATATTGAAAGACGTTGCTTCAAATTAGTGATACCATCTTGATCATTGCCGATGTAACGATATCGCCAACATAAGCCACTAAATAAATACATAGATTTGGTTAAGAATGCCGATACAACATTGAGTGATCAGCTTTACTACGAATCATGCCAAACTCTTGCATTACTATGCTAAACTATCCTCAACCTTACAGCGTCTACAATAACTGAAATTACATCTCTCCTCCGAGTGCTCCAGCTCCCCTAACTCAATGCCTCTGTCCCCTCCTTGTTCAAAAGCCTATGAAAATACTCCTGCCATCTCTTCTGAATATGGACATCCTCCACCAAAACTCTATCATCCTTCCCCTTAATGCACTTCACTTGGTCGAGGTCCCGACCCTTTTACTCTCTAGCCTTAGCAAACCTATACAACCTCTTTTCCACGCCTTTCTTCTCTAACCCCGCATACAAGCTCTCAAATGCTGCTGTCTTAACAGTCGTAACTGTCAGCTTAGCCTCCTTTTTTCCTACTTTGTAGACCTCCCTATTCACCCGCTTCTGCTCTGCATCTTTGCTCTCAATCAACTTAACATAAGCCCCCTTCTTAATCTCCACTTTCTTCTTAACTTCTTCATTTCACCACCAGTCTCCCTTATGCCGTCCTGCTCGACCCCTCGCCACACCCCAACACTTCTCTAGCAGTTTTTGTGATGCAACTGGCAACCCTATCCCACATAACATCTACGTCCCCTCTACACTCCCACACCCCCAATCCCGCCACTTTCTCCTCTATCTCCAGAGCACTCCTAATTCTAGGCCGACCCCCCCGACTCTTCTCTTCTTGATAATCAAGTCCATCACCAAAAGCCTGTGCTGGGTCGAAAGATGCTCACTCGGAATGACTTTACAGTCCTTACATCATCAATGAAACTAACGAAGTAACAAAATCCTAAGGGTGAACTGACTCTGCTAGGACCCAAATGTCAGAATGAACTAATGAGAAAATAGACTCTGAACGACTCTCAATACGACGTGAAAATGTAGCACGAGTGTGTTTCCCAAGTTGACACGACTTACACTTTAATCACGACTTACAATTTAATGTGGATAAACTAGACAAACTAGGCACCATCTTCTGTAGCTTGGATAGACTCGGATGGCCCAAATGTTTGTGAATAAGGTCTGGCGGGTCTGTAACGGAGCATGCTGTGAAGGAATTTGAAGAGGTAAGATGGTAAAGGTCTTGTGATTTATGTCCTGAGCCAATCGTTTGTTCGGTACTGTGGTCCTGCATTATAAAAGAATCTTCAAAAAAGTTTATACTATAATGAAGGGCACGTGTCAAACCACTAAGAGATGCTAGTGTAAAAGGACAACTATGGACATAAAGAACAGAGTCTAAAGTCTAAAGTGACAGAAGATAGGGGGTTTGTCTTGTCCAACTCCTTTTGGTATTGTTCGGATCCCAGTGGCTAAAGTAATAGCAGGTAGAGATTGTCAGTAAACAATATCAGACAAAAGTGATTTGTTACCAGAAATATGATTAGAAGCACCTGAGACCACAACCCATGATCCAAAGGTAGAAGATCGCCGGAACCCTAATTCCCGTGATCAGAACCTGGAAATTATCTCACAGATGAGATCGGAGTGCCTAGGTGACTCCAACAATAGAAGAAAATATTCAGAAACTAGATCGGAAAATGCCTTAGTCGCCCCGACGCGCGACCGAGATCTCATGAGAAAATCTCACTATCGTCAGCGCGTGAGGGAGCGTGTGGAGATATTTTCCGGTGTTTCTTGTCGGGGTTTATTCGCTGGAGATTATCGAGCCTCGTGGTACTTTTGGTTTTCGCACAACACTTGCCAAACTGAAGATGACACAAATCGGTCACTGAAAATTGAAGCAGAGTGACCTTGTTTTCTTTTCCTTAAGTTTCTCACCAATGCTCTGATATGGATAAAAATATTATTAAATCGAGTAATTACATTATTACATTGACATCCTTTTTATAGACACTACATTCCAATTCTTTCTCAAGTAGGATTCTATATGTTATTCCTATTCCTACTCATATTCTAACAGATGCAACAACAATATAAGTCCTCAAGTTGGTTCCTGGCCTTGGAAGATGATCTGGAAAGTTAAGATCTCCTACAAGGTGGCATGTTTTATTTGGTTGGTGGCCAGACAAGCTGTTTTAACAAAAGACAATCTTGTGAAAAGGGGTCGACATCTATGTTCCAGATTGTTTTGGGTGTATTTGAAGTTGAGACAATAAACGATCTTTTTTTTACATTGTAAAGTGACAGAACAACTCTGGCAGTTTTTCATCAAGTTGAGAGGGATCGGATGGACTATTCCAAGGAATACATCAGAAGTTCTGGCTTTGCTGGAACAGAGATGGCAATTTCTCAGGACACTGGGAGGTATGGAAGATTGTCCTAGCTTGTATTTGGTGGACAATATGGAAGGAGAGAAACTAGAGATATTTTGGAGATAAGAGTAGCACCTTCCAGATTTTGAAGATGAATCGTTTAGTACTCTTTTACTTTTGGAGTATTCATTATTCCCTCAACAGGCAGAGGATTCTAGTGTTCAAGGATGTTTATAAGGTATGCCGGTGGTAGGTATTGCTCTCCGACCACTACTTGTAAGTATTAATGAAAGTACACCTTTTGTGTAGCTTTCTTTGTTGTTGATAGACATGTTCACTTCTCAAAAAGAAAAAGAAAAACTCTATCTCTAGATCCAATAGAGGTTAATTTCTCTTCTTTATTTTTGGTGTAAAGAACAGTTAGTTGATGATGTTGAATCATTACTAGACTTTTTGGTCTCTTTGTAAGTTTTGTTCGAGGCTGTATCTGTAGCTATGATATACCAGGCCTGTTTAGGGCGCTGATGAATCTAACTTGTTACCAATTTCGAAAAAAAAAACTCTAGATCCAATAGAGGTAGAAATATCTATAATTGCAAAGATCAACTCAGAAGAAGAAGAAAGAGAGACCGAAAGAAGAAGGGTCGTATATTGGTGAATTGGATGATTTATTTAAAGTGTTAAGAGTATACTATAGAGATAACACTATTTGATGATGAATTGACAATGCCCATTTGGAGGTACCTCTTTTACCATGGTACGACAAGTTTATGGGATGATCGAAGAATGTTAGTCATCTTGAACATTTGCAATCTCTAGACGAGTTCAGAGAAATATAATCAAGGTGAGCAAGCAATTAGGGGTAATTACAGGATGTTTTGGGCATGAGATTCTAGATATGCTAATAAAGATGGAGCAATGGAGAATTCATAGATTACAAAACCTGAGCCCAAAGCCAAAAACCAGCAAGTAGAAGAAGAATCAACTGAAATCGGAAAAGTTACACTGTAGTCTGAATTCTGATAGTAATAAGGGGGAAGGGAGGGGGAGGAAGTGCAAAGATATTAGGGGGTTGAACGAGCCAAGCAAGAGGAGGGACATTAAAGTTCTAGTACGACATGGGAAGGCTAATATTGTGTGCTTTCAAGAGACAAAGATTGGGAATTTTTCGAACTCTTTAGTGAGACAAAGATGAGAAATAGATGTGCTTCTTGGGCAGAACCAAAGCAGAAGGAAGCAAGGGGGAAAGGGATATTATGGGACAAAAGGCCGTGGAGGATGGCGGCTGCGCTGGATAAAATTCTGTGTCACAAAAATTAGATATCCCATTTTAGTTAAGGTAGACCAGTGGTTTTCCTGCACGAAGGGCTTGAGGGCTGAGGAAAGATTACCCTTTTATCATATTTTCTCTTCATCCGAGTAATGTGAGCCATCAATAGAATGATAAAGTCATCCAATATCAGTGATGACTTTAAGTAGGGTCAGAACAGGGGAGAAAATCACTGTTCCACACCTTTTGTTCTTCTTCTTATAATACATTCTGTAGCACTGAGCGAAATTAGACGAGATACATTAAGTTGCTACTCATATTTGATAAAATATCGGGATTACACATTAATCTTTGCAAATCAGTCATCCATCCAGTAAATGCAGTGGACCTGGCAGAAATATTGGGATGCAACATTCATACTTTTCCTACCACATATCTTGGATTTCCATTGTGAGCCATATATATAAAACATCTCAGTGTGGCAGGGAGTAGTTGAAAAGTTTAAGAAGAAACTGGCTACAATGCAATCACAATACTTATTTTGGGCGGGGGAATAACTTTGATTAATAGTGTGTTGGACAACATTCCAACCTCTTTTATGTCCCTCTTCTCTCAATTCAAGGAAAGGTACTTTCTCGGCTGGACAAAATAAGAAGGTTTCCTTGGGATGGCAATAGTTCTCTAACATAAGTTTCATTTGGTGAAGGATTATTTTGCCCAAGGAAAGGGGAGGTATAGTGATCAGTGACTTAACACTTCACAATAAAAGTTAATTGATGAAGGGGCTATGGAGATATAGTAATGATGAGGAGGCCTTGTGGAGGAGAGTAGTGCCAGATAAAACATGGAGCAGAGGGTTTTAGACACACTAAAATAACAGCAGTCCCACATGTTAGGGGTAACGTGAAAATACAGGTAGATAATGGAGAAAATACCTTATTTTGGCTAGACAGAGGGAATGGCAACAGGGTTTTGAAAGAAGATACTTAGGTGGTGTCTAGTTTTGTTTATGATCCTAAAGCCTCAGTAAAGCAGCTCCGGGAGATTAACTCCTGTAACATTAGTTTCAGGAGAGAATGCCATAGACAATGTCACGACTAGAAAACTGAAGAGATGGTGGAATTTATGACCAAAATTCAAGACATTCAGGTGCAACAACAAGAAAAAGACAAACTGATATGGGGCCAAAAGCCAAGGTGGATTCACTGTCAAGGAGTTGTACAGGAGTTGTATGAGGAAATGGCTAGCTGAGGCAATATCATGGAAGATTGCCAGATTGGCCTTGGAAGCTAATATGGAGAACCAAATCACCTACCAAGGTAGCATCGTTCAGCTGGTTGGCAGTTCAAGGATCATGCCTAACATGAAGCATGAAAGAAGAGGAGAATAGTTTTGTGCAACAGGTGTTACATATGTAAATGATGGTGCGACCCTACCAGAAAAGGAAAATTGCTAGAGAAGTGGTCGGAAAGTGTCTCACGTGCCGTTGCGCGGTCAATTCTTGGTGGAGGTGACCATCTTCCGAGCAGCACGTGGAGGCGCGTGGGAGGTCGATTCACAATGGTGCTGGTTGGGGTTTGGTCGCAAGGAGACACTAGACCTCTTGGTGGTGTTGGTTTTGCACAACACTAACGAAAAGTGAAACTACGTATCTGAGGAGTCACCGAAAAGACGGACCGAACTACGCAAATCGGATTTGAGTCGCTGGAAAGATGCGCGGTGCTACACAATATGAGAAATTAGTCGGGAAAGACGCACGGCGCTATGCAACTCAAATATGAGAAAATAATTCAGAAATATGCTTGGTGCTATGCAAATCAGATATGAGAACGTAGTCGCCGGAAAGATGCATGGTGCTATGCAAATTAGATATGAGAAAGTAGTCACCATAAAGATACATGGTGCTACACAAATAAGATATGAGAAAGTAGACACCGGAAAGATGCACGGTGCTATGTAAATTAGATATGAGAAGCAGCCGAGAAGAAACATGGTGCCCCAACTTTTGCTAACATAATCATTGACCAGACGAGCAACTAGATGAACTATAACCGTCCGTCGGCTGTGTAAGCTTTTTTCGTTTTTTAGTTCTCTGCCAAGATCGATGAGACATTGATAACCACGTCAAATTATAAGAGAAAGATATTATTGAATTGTGTATCTGCATTATTACACTAAGATCCTATTTATAGACGCTACATTCCAATCCTTTTCTAAGTAGGACACTACATTACAATCCTTTTTCAAGAAGGATTCTATATACTATTTCTGTTCTGCTTATATTCTAACAACTACGACATCCTGGCATCAGAAACAAACAATGAGGAAACGACTTCCAAAATTTACGGGCAAATAGCAACTCAAGAACAAGCAGGTAAAAACATCAGTGAACTTGCAACAAACCTCCTTTAATTTTATCGGGTTTTATAGTTTCATGGAGTCTTCCGTCTTCCACATTAACCATCACAAAATCTTCTGCAGATATTTAATCACAAATTAGACATTCAAACAATGTTCCTTACATAAGACTTGTAAGCTACAATGGCTATAAAAATGAAAGAAATCATAGAACTGCTATTTTTAACATTATACGAGATGAATCAATAGATGCTTAATCTTTTTGCTTGGAGTAACTCTTCTGATGTTATTGCTCATTAGGACTTTGTAAGCTCCTTGGGCAACTAGGAGAAGATATCTGTGTACTAGTCTTTCAATATTTTTGTAATCAATTGCATCCACTGGATATTGACTGAATGGAATTTTATTTAACTCGATAAAAAAATTGAGAACTTTATCTTCGACTTAAAATGATAATTTACTTTGTACGTCATATCTGGAATTTTGTGGATCATGGAATCTTTGTTTTCATATCCATGATGACTGTAATTGAATATGTGGTACTGTGGGTAGGGTGTCAGTGCCTTTCCGATTAAACATTCAAAACAATGTTCCTTACGTAAGACTTGTAAGCTACTGCTTGTCAGCTTTAACGATAAGTGGATAGACAATGGCTATAAGAATGATAGAAATCATAGAACTGCTATATTTAACGTTATGCCAGATGAATCAATAGATGCTTAATATTTTTGCTTGGAGTAACTCTCTGATGTTATTGCTCATTAGGACTTTGTTAGCTCCTTGAGCAACTAGGAGAAGATATCTCTGTACTAGTCTTGCTATATTTTTATAATCGATTGCATCCACTGGATATTGATTTAATATAATTTTATTTAACCCGATAAAAAAGTTGAGAACTTTATCTTCGACTTAAAATGATAATTTACTTTGTACATAACATCTGGAATTTTGTGGATCATGGAATCTTTGTTTTCGTATCCATGATGACTGTAATTGAATATGTGGTATTGTGGGTAGGGTGTCACTGCCTTTCCTTTTTGTTGTTTGACAGGGGGAAGAAGTTTTGGCTGTCCCACAAATGCAGGTGGTGCAGGGACATTCTACGATGCTGTTCCTCGAAGACTCATTGTTAACAATCACAACTTGTCGACAGATACTGATACACTTCTGTTCGAGTTTCCTAATCACCCTCTGTGGACAAACATTTATATTCAAGATCATGCACGAGCTACTGTTCCTTTACTTTGGAGTCGTCTACAGGTCCATCATATCTTCTGTTCGTGTGACAAGTACTTCTAATTATAACATAGTCGGGTATTTTGCCTCTGTCAGAATAAACTTGGGATTTGGCAGATGTCGAAGCAGTGGGTTGACTGTCCAGACTGTATCTAGCCTTTTTCTTCACTGAAAACTTTCAAGTAACTTGGGCATGTTGTGGCATTTTTTTTATTAGTCAAACCCTACGGAAGCAATGTATGTGTAAAAATCAACTGAATAAAATATTGGCTGTAAATGGAGCTGTTGCAGGCCGAACGACTATGTCTATGGAGCGGAGTGTTGGCTAGTTAAGAACTCCCACATCCAAAAGTTAAAGGTGGCGGAGATGAGGATGTTGCGATGGATATGTGGTCATACCAAGAAAGATAGGATAAGGAATGAGATTATTCGGGAGAAGGTGGGAGTGGCTTCGGTGGAGGACAAGATGCGAGAAGTGAGGTTACGTTGGTTCGGGAACATGATGGGGAGGGGCTCTGATGCTTCAGTTTGGAGGTGTGAGACACTGGCTATGGATGATTTTAGGCGGGGTAGAGGTAGGTCGAAGAAATATGGGAGAGAGGTGATTAGGCATGATATGGAGCAGTTATAGCTTACGGAGGACATGACCCTTGATAGAAAGGTGTGGAGGACGCGGATTAGGGGGTGGGAGTACGTCGATAACAATAGGGGAGCATTCTTTATTTGTGTCTGAAGTTTCTTGTTCGTGGTGTTGAGTGATCTCTATGGTTTCAGATAGATAGTTTTTAGTATTACCTTGTGGCTCTAGTATTATCTTGTGGCTAGCGATGATAGTTTATTTTGCATACTGTACAAGTTTATATACATTTATGTTTTGTGTTTGTTATATTGTTATTGGTTCTACGTTGGGGGTCTATCGGAAACAACTTCTCTACTTCACCCGAGGTAGTGGTATGGTTTGCGTACACTCCACCCTCCCCAGACCCCACTATGTGGGAATACACTGGGTATGTTGTTGTTGTAAATGGAGCTGTTATAAAGATGATACCAAATAGACACCCCAAAAGCGGGTTCAGTTTTTCCAACTGCAGTTTTTCAACCCCATTGAGAGGAATTGGTATGAATATCTGGAAGTAGAATAAACACTAGTGTCGCCACTTCCCTCTTCTTTTTGCATTTTCGTTTAGCACTTCCTTTGTCTTTTTTACTACTTTGTCCTTTTTACGCCTTTCTGGGCACATATCATGTTCCAGGAACAGAAGCCTAAGTTCATAATTTGAAAATTGTGTCTGACATTTGTTTCTAGTTGGCTTTCTTCTACTTCATGCATATAGATTTGACAGTTAATCTTAATTGGGCGTGTGTGAAGTTGATATGCTATTTGTCATTTAGGTTAGAGGACAACTTAGTTTATCACATGGTGCCATTTTGTCCTTTGGGCTTGTACATTATGCCTTATCAGAGTTTGAATTGCTGGCTGAAGAGCTCTTGATGAGTGACTCAGTAATTAAGGCAAGTATGTTCTCTAGTGTTTTACCCTCTTTCTATTCCAGTAAAAAAAAATGCACAACCTAAAGTCTCCTTTTTAATTGGTCAGTCTTTTTAATTTATTTCTGGAACATATTTGTTGGGTATTGTATTTAATAGATTCTTGCAAATTTCTAGATCTATGGGTCTTTGCGAATGTCTGTCAAAATCCAGTTAATGTTGAACTCAAAAATGCTTATAGATGGTGATGGTGATGCAATTGTTGCAACATCTTTATTTGAAGTGAGCAATTTAGTGGTGCTAAAGGTAACTCATTCTTTTACCTTACTCTTACCGTTTTAGTTATATTTTCTTTCTTCATTACCCATCAAAACATTTTGGCTGCAGGGATCCTCGGTGATACAATCAAATGCGAATTTGGGAGTTCATGGACAAGGTTCACTGAACTTAACTGGACCTGGAGATCTTATTGAAGCACAACATTTGATTTTGTCCTTGTTCTACAGCATAAATGTTAGGCTCTTTGTCTATTTAATGCTTGCTCTTTTTATGTTCAACATCTGCTTTTGTCTTCTTCTGTCAAAAACAAGTTTATACTATCCTCATCTAAATCTTCTGAACCAGTATTCATTCAGATCTTTCTATTCAACTTGCTCTCAAACCAGCTGAGTATCAGGATATTTCGCACCTTAATCATTGAGTGTTTCATACCAATTGAATTGTTCTGATTATAAAAATCGTTGAACTGTATTTACCATTTTAACGGTTAGTGAAACTATTTGTACCATACTGGGTAAGATATATAATGTTAGTTTGTGTGGCTTGGAGCAGCGATTGAAACTATTCTGCATCTTGAGTTGTCTTCTCAGAAATTTTTCTGTTTCGATGATAAAGAAACAAGTTGACTTATACGAGATTTTGCAAGCTTAGGCAGTCCCAAACCCTAAAAAAGGAGGAGATCTGCAAAAGCTCACTGTCAGTGTAAAAGGAGTACAATTATGATGAATGATTGATAGAGTATTCATATACTTGACTCTAACTAATTTAGGACTGAGGAATAGTTGATCTCACGATCCAATTACTGCCCAGCCGTTTTGGCACCCAACTATCTCCTAGCTAGGCGAACCACATAATAATTAAACCACATACTAATTAACCCAAACCAATATACGCGGAAACATTGATTAGGTCTAACATAATGAATTACCATAAAAGGTAGTAAATCTGATATGAGTGCAGAAGCTATAAATCCCAAAGCATAATACTAAACATCTCCAAGACTAGGTGTCGCATTGTCACGAAACTAGACGAAAGTTCTAGGGTCAACTAATACAAAGTTCCTCTAGTTAAGAAATAACAATAAGATAAGGGACGTAGTGGCTCCTGCTAAAGAAGGCAGGTGGCTCTCCATAAAACCGGATCCTCAACGCTGGAACTTGTGAGCTTTGCTGAAACGGGCATCCAAAAATGATCAGAAGTGCAACAACTGTAGTATGGGAACGGAAGTGAAGGTGTAGCCGGCAAGTTCTGATGACCGCTCTCAACAGGGTAGTGGCAAGAGTTACTTTGGAAGAAAAAAACAAACTTACCATTACCTGTGCAATACATAATGAACTAAAGGTAAAAGAGCAATAACAGAAATAAAAGCATGTACTTGACAATTATCAACAATCACAATTCAAGTAAACCAAGTAGATGGATTCAACTTAACTAATGAGTTAAAGCAAGCAAATAATCAAGAAATGGAGTAAAGACAGGATCTTTATCACATATTCCACTTCTCAACCTTATTGTCAAACTCATTTCAGAACCAACGTGCACACTGCAAGGGAGGTACCAAGTCAGTGACTCATGAGGGACGAATTCATATCTACAAACGCTCATGATCCTTTATATTATCTCACGGACCCTATGGTCCTTGCATGTTACCTTCTCAATCTAGGCCCACATTTCTATATCAACTCAAACTCATATGGTCCACACAATGCCTTAACATGGGACTCAGACGATCCACACAACATTTTAATATTGGACTTGTTAGAATATGGTTAGGAATAAGAATAGTATATAGAATCCTACTTGGAATAATATAGTAACGTGGTGTCCTACTTGAAAAAGGATTGGAATGTAGTGTGTATAAATAGGGTCTCAGTGAAATAATGTTGATGCACAATCCAATAATATTCTTCTCTTATATTTCTTACATGGTATCAATGCATTGGTGAGAAACTCAGTCAGATAGGTCATAGTGCGTCAATTCCCGGTGATTGTCAGGGCTGATTTGCGTCATCGTCTATTTTCGTCAATGTTGTGCAAAAACCAACACCATTATTAGCTCCTTTGTCAGTTTTTCAATGAGATTTGTCAAACCCCTTTTGATTTTTCTGGTAGTTCAGTATAATTTCTACAACGTTCATTACCAATTTTGGTTTACTCATATGATTAAGTCTGAACCCTTAATGAGGAAATTAAAATATCAAACGTCATAATCCATGAAGAGTCGACGAGGAGGAGTTCGTTTTGGAAGATCTCGACCTAGGTGTAGTTATTATAATAAGCTTGGGCACACTCATGAGTGACGTATGCTATTCTCAACCTAAGTGTAGTTATTGTAATAGACTCGGACATACTCGTGAAAT
This sequence comes from Capsicum baccatum var. pendulum, assembly GCA_030864225.1. Classification (NCBI taxonomy): domain Eukaryota; kingdom Viridiplantae; phylum Streptophyta; class Magnoliopsida; order Solanales; family Solanaceae; genus Capsicum; species Capsicum baccatum. Next base: position 73,399,821 of record CM061554.1, on the reverse strand, counting down.
ATGCTACTCTTTGCATGGTTGACCACCTAAAAATGCTCATGTTGCTCAGTCTAACACTATAGGTAATCAATGAGTGTATTTATTTGAAAATGAATATAATGAGTATCTTCAGTATCGATCTAGTAAGTAGATTTTAGCCTCAACTGCACAGTCTCCTACCTTTGGATTATGCGTTGTGGACTCTGGCGCTTCTGATGATATTTCTGGTGAAATATTACTTTTTGTCAAATATTGTGTATTCACAGTCTCTTTCGACTGTCATTTTAGCCGATGGTAACCAAACCAAAGCTAAACGAGTTGGACAAGCTAATCCCTTATCCTCTATCACTTCTAGTTCTGTTGTATATGTCCTTGGTTGTCCTTTTAATCTAGCATCGGTCAGTCGTATGACTCATGCCCTAAATTGTGTCATACTGTTTCTGGACTTTCTTGTCATGCATGATCTATTGCATGTCCAGTTACAGATTCTCTGGATGTAATTCACAAACTTTTGGGACGTCCTAGTTAGTTCAAGCTTCTAGAGGTGGTGCCTAGTTTTTCTAGTCTGTCCACATTAGATTATGAGCCGTGCCAACTTGGAAGATACACTCGAACTACCTTCCAAAATAGTGCTGAGAGTCGTTTGGAGTCTTATTTTTTTCTTAGTTCACTCTGTTATTTGGGGTCCTAATAGAGTCAATTCAACCTTAAAGTTTCGTTATTTTGTTAGCTTCATTAATGATTATTCAAGATGTACTTGAATTTTCTTGATAGAAGATTGTGGATTTTCTTGATGAAAGATCGCTCTGAAATGTTTCCTATATTCAAGAGTTATTGTGCTGAAATACAGAATCAATTCGGTGTCTATTCGTACGTTTCGTAGTGATATCGCCTTAGAATATATGTCCTCCCAATTTCAATGATTTATGACTCATTAAGGAATTATTCATCAGACTTTTTGTTTGTATACTCCTTAACAGAATGGAGTGGAGTAGCAGAGGGAAGAATAGGTACCTCATCAGGACTTGCTCACACTCTTCTCATTCAATCCATGCTCTGCTACGTTTTTTGGGCGATGCATTCTTTGTTCTTGCTGTTTAATTAATCAGGTGCCCTCATCCATCATTCAAAATCATATTCCTTATTTAGTATTTCCTTAGTCAACTCTATACTTTCTTCCCCCTTGTGTGTTTGGTTGTACATATTTTGTTCATAACTTCTCCCAAGGAAAGATAAATTAACCGTTCGTGCTCTCAAATGTGTCTTTCTTAGTTATTCTTGAGTACAAAAGGGATATCATTGCTACTCACCTGTTTTTCGTCGGTACCATATGTTAGTTGATGTCACATTCTTTGAGTTTCGATCTTACTTCACATCTTCTTCAGATCGTGATCATCCTAACATATCTAAGGTCTGACCTATATCAACTTTTGATTATCCTACAATTACTTCTACATCTCCATCCATAGTGCCACCAGTGTTACCTGCACCGACTTTTGAGGAATCTACAATACCTTCTACAACTTCATTTACAATGCCACCACTCCTAACTTATCATCATCATTCACATACAACATTAGGCTCAGATGATTTTCGTCCTGCACCTGACCCTGCACCTGCACCTGACCCTGCACCTACTACACACTTGTCTCCTCTAAACAACTAGTTGTACTTCAAAAAGGTATACGATCCAATCATAATACTAACCCTCATTATACCCTTTTTAAGTTATCATCATTTGTCATCACCCCATTATGCCTTTGTATCATCTTTGTCCTTTGTCTCCATCCCTAAGTCCATAAAAGAAGTACTTTCTCATCCAGGATGACAATAGATGATGATTGACGAGATGACTTCATTACATGCAAGTGGTACTTGAGAGCTTAGTCCTCTCCCTTCAGGTAAATGGTTTGTTGGTTGTTGTTGGGTTTATTCCCTAAAAGTTGGTCCGGACAGCCAAATTGATGGCTGAAGGCTCGCGTTGTTGCCAAGTGGTACACTCAAATATTGGACTTGATTATAGTGATACTTTCTCTCTCGTGGCTAAAATAGCATCTGTTCGTCTTTTCCTATCCATGGTGGTTGTTCGAGACTGGCCTTTTTATCCAATATAAATTAAGAATATTTTCTCCATGGTGACCTTAAGAAGGAAGTTTATATAAAGTAACCAACTAATTTTGTTGCTTAGGAGGAGTCTAGTCTGGTGTGTCGATTGCACTGGCCACTTTATGGTTTAAAACAGTCTCTTCGAACCTAGTTTGAAAAGTTTAGCACAGTAATTCAGAAGTTTGACATGATTCATAGTGAAGTAGATCATTCTGTGTTTTATTGACATTCTGCTCCAAATCTATGTATTTGTTTGGTGGTTTATGTTGATGATATCGTTATTACCGGCAATGATTAAGATGGTATCATTAGTTTGAAGCAATACCTCTTTCAACATTTCCTGGCTAAAGAACTCGACAGACTGGAACATTTTCTAGGTATTGAAATTGCTAAGTCCATATCAGGTATAATTATTTCGCAATGCAAGTATGTCTTAAACATTCTCAATGAGACAAAAAAGATGAGATGTAAACCCATTGACACTCCTATGGATCCAAATACTGAACTCCTGGCATGACAAAGAGAGCCACTCAGTGATCTTGGAAGATATAGGCGTTGAGTTGGTAAGTTGAATTATCTCACCGTGATCAGAACTGACATTTCCTATCCTATGAGTCTTGTAAGTCGGTATGTGGATTCTCCTTACGATAGTCATTGGGAGGTAGTTGTTCGCATTTTTTGATATATTAAATCAGCTCCAGATAGAGAACTGCTCTTCGAGGATCGATGTCATAAACAGATCATTGTATATACAGATGCTAGTTGGGCAGGATCACCTTGTGATAGATGTTCTACATTTGAATATTGTATTTTTGTAGGAGGTAATATGGTGTTTTGGAAGAGTAAGAAATAGAGTGTAGTTACTAGATCTAGTTCAGGAGCAAAATATCGAGCAATGTTGGTTGCCATTAGTGAGCTAGTTTGGATTAAATAGTTGTTGAAAGGCTCAAAATTAGAGAAATCCGTCAAATGGAACTTGTATGTGATAACCAAGTTGCTCTTCATATTGCATCAAATTCGGTATTTCATGAAAGGATTAAGCACATTGAGATTGATTGTCACTTTGTGAGAGAAGATACTTTCCAGAGATACTATTTCCAGAGATACTATTACAAAATTGTGAAATCGTGTGATTAGCTTGCACATATTTTCACCAAGTCCCTCACTGGTCCTCGTATTAATTACATTAGCAATAAGCTTGGTACATATAATCTGTATGCACCAGGTTGAGGGGGAGTGTTAGAATATGAGTAGGAATATGAATTTTATATAGTAGGAACGAGACAATCTCCCTCAGTATCTAGAATCCTACTTGGTAATAGAGCAAGACCATCAATCCCTATTGTTGTGTTTATCAATGTTAGCCCCCCCTTGTTTTGTTATCCAAGCTCCAGTTGTTCAGTTCATTCCTGGTAGGGAACTGTTAAGTCCTACATTGGTTGAGGACAACATTTTTGAAAGCGAGAAGTAAAAAAAAAATGACCAAGGGTTTGCTTCTCGCGCTATTTTAAGAGAATATCATAATGAACATTGCACAAATAAATAAGATTACTAAATCAACTAGAACTCAAACAAAAACAATATCTATTAGCAAATCTTTCAATTTGAAATGATTAGATCTTTATGTTTGAGATAGTACTACCATATGTTATGTTAGGTTTGAGTTGAAGAAGTAGAGTAGCATAGGGGTCATCCTATTTGCACTCTTTCTGGATTATAAATATCTACGATTTAGGATAAATTATCTTGGGTCTATGATACAGGGAAATGGTGAGATTTACGAGGATGTCTCCCATCATATTGGCGCAAGTTGGGTGAAATAGCAGCTCGCATTCGGAGTCTTGTGTGATAAGAAAGTGCCTCCTTGACTTCTTTATCAGAAAAAAGAAAGTGCCCTCTCGACTTGAAGACAAGTTTTATAGAGTGACAGTTAGACTACAATGGAGTGTCGGACAATTAAGAACTTTCACATTCACACAATGAAGATGACAGAGATAAGGATGTTGTAATGGATGTGTGGGTTTACTAAGATGGATAGGATTAGAAATGAGGTTATACGTGGCAATGTCGGAGTGACTTTGGTCGAAGACAAGATGCGTGAAACAAGGTTGAGATGGTTCGGGCATGTGATGAGGAGAGGCAGGGATGCCCATGTTCAGAGGTGCGAGATGTTAGCCATGGATTGATTCAGGCGAGGTAGGGGTAGACCGAAGAATGGAGAGAGGTGCTTAGAAATGACATGGAGCAGTTGCAGCTTACCGAGGACATGACTCTAGATAGGAAGGTGTGAAGGACGCGTATTAGGGTAGAAGTTTAGTAGGATGGGGCCTAGTAGTTGTACCGTTTCATGGGTAGTATCTTGTTGGAGTTTTTGGGTGTTGTTTGTGGTTCAGGTAGATTGTTGGTGGTATTATTTAGTGTTAATCTTGTTTCTGCTGTCTGTTGTTTTGTTACTATCTGTTTTGTTACTACCTTGTATTTCTTGTTCTTATATTATGTTTTTTCGTACGTTGTTTGGTCTCGAGCCGGAGGTCTATCGGAAACCACCTCTCTACCTCACCCCTGAGGTAGTGGTATGGACTGCGTACATTCTACCCTCCTAGACCCTAATATCTGGGAATATACTGGGTATGATGTTGTTGTATGATTTATGATAGGGTAGAATTTTGATAAGTATGTGTAGGAATATAGATGGTAGGAACATAAATACCTGTTAAGGCTAAAAGCCTTAAACATAAAGTACTTTCGATGATGGAATTGGATGGGGGCACAAATTCTACCTTTGTGGGGGACTGTGTTATTGTTCTATCAAACAGCCACTTTGTACTCTATTTGGCTATGATTTTCTACTTTCAGACATTGTATAAAGGGCTTATGTCTCCACTTGATCTCAGGTTTTTAGATTTGTAAAGGTAGTCTGAGATTCTTTTGCTTGATTTTTCGTCTTTGGCTAATGCTATTTTGAATTTTCTTTGCATATGAAACTTGAAAACCTAATATAGCATAAGTATTGATTTGTGAGTGTGCTAATGACAGTATTTCTCTATTTATGTGTGAAGGTTGGTCATGGGTCTGTTTTGCGTGGTCCCCTCGAAAATGCAGGTGTTAATCACACGTAAGGCACAACTATCTACAGCTAGTTCTTTTTGCTGGAGTTATTATTGTTTTCAGCAAGATATTAGTCCCGATTGCAGGACAATAAGACTTTCTTGTGGACATGCTGGTTGCCCAATCGAATTGATATATCCCCCTGAGGACTGCAATGTAAATGGCTCACTATCTTTTACTCTTCAGGTATTTGTGCTTATCAAGTTCATCACTCAAGGGTATCTTTCATCTTTGTACCTATGTCTGTTTAAGTAGATTTCGGCTTTGACTGCTGTTCTGTATTCGAGATGATCCAAACATAACTGATCTGTTCCATTCGTGTAGGTCTGCCGTGTTGAAGCTGTTTTGGTTGAGGGCTTCTTAGAAGGGTCTGTTGTTCATTTCCATTTGGTTAGAACAGTTATTGTGAAATCTACAGGATCAATAAGTGCCTCAGGGTTAGGTATGCTTATCTCCTTTTCCTTTCCTTCATTATCTTTGCCCTTTTTGTAAGCTTTCATGTTGCTGTTGAACAAGAAAATCCTTTAATACGTAAATGGAGCTTAAAAGACCACAATTTTCTATCAATTACTCTATAATCTTATTTGTCCAGATTCAGAGCTAAATGATGCTTTTTTGTATGAAGGTTGCACTGGAGGGTTGGGCAGTGGTGTGCTCTTACCCAATGGCCTAAGCAGTGGTGCTGGACATGGTGGAAGGGGTGGTGATGCGTATTATAATGGCAGCTATATAAGGGGTGGTATTTCATATGGTGACACAGGTTTGCCTTGTGAATTTGGTAGTGGAAGTGGAAACCATAGTTCGGCTAGTTCAACTGCTGGAGGTGGCATAATTGGTTAGCATTTAGAATTTTTTCATTAGTCTCTTTTTTACTTTCCTTATGTTATCCTCTGGTTTTTATGGTTGGACCACCCAAATCAACCTGCAGAAAATAATCTCAAATACAACTCCGTAAATTATTTGAATGCTATTTGAGCTATATATGATACGTATTTGTAAATGTCACATGCATAGAATATATTTTTTTTAATCCAAAATGTCACATGCATAGAATACTTTAATCCATGGTGGCAGATTACTCTTTTTACCATGCTGGATATTCTTGGACTTTAGTTGTTTAATGTTATATTCAAATTTGCTATCAGCGATTAACTGCTGAGAAAGCCTATTCCAGTGAGATGATGAATTCCTTGAGAAGAGATGCTTGTTGCGGTTTACAGTAAAGGGCAAGCTTATACGTGAACAAATCTTGCAGTTGAGGAATGGTCAAAATTCAAATATTTTTTCACTTTTTTTTTTTTTTTTGAGAAAGTGACATTTGTATTAAAAACCAGCAGTTAGGTAGTGCAAAAAAGATCCCTTTACAACAGAAATAAAAGAAACTCCTGATCCTAGCATGACTCTAAACTCCTAGGATATCTTCTGCTTCTATAGGAGATTTCCTTGTACACTAAAAAACACAAAAGCAAAAATTCTCTGGACTGTCCTACTCCTATCTTCAAAATTTCTAGTGTACCTCTCCCTCCAAAAGTTCACCAAATGCAAGCTGGGATGCTTCTCCAAATTCTCCTATTCTTGGCTTCGCTTCCAGCTTCTTCCCAATTACAAAGAGTGTCAACAATCTTGCTAGTCATTGTCCTTTGTATGCCTCTGAGATTGATAAAAATCTTCCATAGTTGATCAGTAATTCTGCAATGTAGGAAGACTGCCTCTTTTGCTAATAGCCAAGAGAAACATGCCACCCTCAAAAGTGTTTGAGCTTTCCAAATTTGTTTCTATGGCCAGATGTTGTTTGGCCATCTAGTATCATATAGACGCTTGTATTCAAACTTACTTTGTATACTTCTTTGTTGTGTCCATTCCACCATAATCTGTCCATCCCATCTTTCAGCCGTTGGAATGTATCAAGAGATTTAAGCAACTCAACCATTCTTGGAATTTTCCAGTCATTCAATCTTCTTCTGAAGAAGAAATTCCACCCTTGAGGAGACCATATGTCTGCCACAGTATTGTTCTGATTTAGAGCTAAATCAAACATATCTGGAAACATTACTGATCAACTCCTGTTACCTAACCACTTGTCTTTCCAGAAACCAGTTCTTCTACCATCATAGACTGCAATGGTAGTGTGATTAAGAAGAATAGGTCACCAACATCTGATAGATCCCCAGACAGTAACCCCATATGGGTGGCTTGCTTCTTTAGTAACCCAACCATCCAATTGCCCATAGTTCAATTTGATCGCCTTTTCCATAGGGAATGTTGCTCATGAGCATATCCCCACAAACCATTTCATTTTCAAAGCTTTGCTCTGGTTCTTCAAATTCTTCATTCCAAGACCTCCCTGTTTCTTGTCGGTTATCAGCACTTTCCACTTGACCAGCTGATAACCCTTTTTGGTTTTGTTTACTTGCCAGAAGAAGGATCTCCTAATCTTATCTAGCCTCCGTACCACATCTGCAGGGATTGGGAATAAAGTAAGCATATAAGTTGGAAGGGCATCAAGAACATCCTTAACCAAGGTAAGTCTACCTCCCATAGACAAGTACTTGGCTTTCCATCTAGAAACCGTTGACATTTCTCCAGAACCGAGCCCCATATCCTTTTTGATCTTGCTTTAGCCCCCAGAGGCATACCTGCGTAACTAGATGGTAAGGCTCCCACTTCACCTCCTATGACTGAGGCAAGAAGATCAATATTTGGAACTAGATTAATAGGGACACATGGATCTTCCTCCAATTAATGTGCAAACCTGAAGTGCCTTCAAAGAGTACTAGAATTATTCTTAAATACCTTAACTGCTCCTCTTTTGCCCCACAAAAGATCAACGTATCATTAGCATATTGGAGATGTGTCACCTCAAGGCTATCTCCATTTCTTGTTGCCACCTCAAAACCTGAAATCCATCCATTGTCTTTTGCAGTCTTGATCATAATATTAAGACCTTCAATGGCACGGATAAATAAAAAAGGGGACAAAGGATCTCCTTGTCTTATACCCCTTTGGGCTGCAAAGAAGCCTTTAGGTGCACCATTGATAAGTATTGCAAAATTCACAGTGGACATGCAGAACCTGAAATCCATTTTTATTACTTAATTAATTTGTTCTTGTTTATTTTTTGTGAAATGGTCTCATCGGCTCTTCAATTCAGTTCTCATATTTGTCGTCACTTTTTCTTGATAATCCTTGCATAATGAACATTGCCTCCATAGGAACTTACTTTAAATACAATGGGTAGAGAGTAATTTTTTGTGATATCTCTCTTGAAACAGTTATGGGTTCATTGGAGCATTCACTGACAAGGTTGTCCGTCTATGGTTCAATGCAAGCTGATGGAGAAAGCTTTGGCAAGTATAGTTCAGAGGACGATAATAGGGTTCTTTTAGACATAGGTCCTGGTGGTGGATCTGGCGGAACAATTCTTCTATTTGTTCAGTCTTTAGTCCTTGGTGATTCTTCTACTATATCAACTATGGGAGGGCACGGTAGCCCTAATGGTGGCGGCGGTGGTGGTGGAAGGATTCACTTTCATTGGTCGGACATCTCTGTTGGAGATGAATACCTGCCTATTACAAGTGTAAGAGGCACGATCAATATCGGGTTCGTATCTAATCTACTGTACATACTCATTGCATTACTTGAATTCACTTGCTTAGGAAGTTTTGTTTTCTGAAACAGCAAGTAATAAAGATAAGTTTTATAGTAGCTTATATTGAGTAGCTTCTTTGGATCTGTAACCTTGATTCTTTCAGGCCGTGACCTAGGCACTTGAAGGATAAAACCATAGATATGTACCAAGTTGAATTGTTCCTACTAACCTGTGAACACGGGGTTCATTAAAAGGATAACAGCACATTTGATTTGCATTATCTTTATTGATCCAGATAATGTGCAACTTAAGAGAGTAAGATTGCTTTTCTTTACTGTAAATGAGAGCAGTTTCAATCATGTAGGTTCTGAATCAAAGAACAGACCGGTATCTAGCTTCTATAACATGAACCTTTGTTGTCTATGTAATGTTCGTTAGGTCAGGCGCCCAAACTTTGTGGATCAGTATACTTTCTGAGTTTTCAAGGCTAGATAGTTATTTCTGCTGTTGCTACACTTGGTTGTGCTTAAAATTTACATTCTTGTACTATTAATGACACTTGTCTATTTAATTCCAATCCTTATTGGATATCATTCTGATAATGGAAGTGCAGGGGAGGAATTGGTAGAGGTCTGGGGCAAGATGGAGAAAACGGGACTCTTAGCGGCAAACCTTGCCCACAGGGGCTTTATGGGATATTCTGTCAGGTAACCTGTAATTTCTACTTGCATTATTCAAAAAAATTGCATTATCAACACTTGCAATTTCTACTTAAGATTGTAATTACTTGAGAAAGATTTGGGGCCTGAAGAATTTGATGCTCGTTCAGAAAAACGATAGAAAATTGTATGTGTTGAGATTGTACATTACCACTACTGCATGTTGGCTAATCTTGTTGCACATCAAATGGTTTGATCACGCTTGCATTGTTTTTACATTTGAGTTTTCTCGCTCTCTCTCATTCTTGGTTTATTGTGGACTCTTGTCAGCTCATTCAATGTGTGCTGTCCATGATATTTGGATAATCTTTTACTCTGTATCTTATGAACGTGGAATCCATGTTTAACCTTATAATTTTCCGTGATTAAATATGTGGATGAAATAACGCAGGAATGCCCTATTGGTACTTATAAGAATGTAAGTGGATCAGATCGATCCCTGTGTGCTAAATGCCCGTCTCATGAGCTTCCTCATCGGGCTGAATATATTTCTATACGAGGTACGTCCAGTCTTTATTATGGTTCAGTGGGGATTTCATCCGGCACTTTTGGCGAGTTATTATTTTTCAGTATTAAGTCATATTAATCATATTTCTTACTGGTAGATTTTTCTCGCAACTCCAACTGATTCCGGATATAAGGATTTCTTGATTGATAGATGTGTATAAGTTGGTGGAAGAATTGGTGAAATAAGATTGTTCTTGTTGAATAATAACATTACTACAGAGTGTGATTTGTAAGAACTTTAAAAGTTTTCGCAATCAATGATTTTATCATACAAACTTTTTGGGGTGGTGCTTTAATGCTGCAGGTGGTGTCACTGATACTCCATGTCCATACAAGTGCATTTCTGATCGGTATCACATGCCACACTGTTATACAGCACTTGAGGAATTGATTTACACCTTTGGTGGCCCATGGTTATTTGGTTGTCTTCTTTTCAGTCTCCTCATCCTTCTAGCTCTTGTTCTTAGTGTGGCTCGGATAAAATTTGTCAGTGTCGATGAATTGCCTGGTCCAGTGCCAGCACGTCGTGGATCTCCAATTGATCGTTCATTCCCCTTTTTAGAATCATTAAATGAGGTCCTTTGATCCTCCACCTTTATTTTGACCATTTCTTTTTCGGAAAAGGACCTAAAATGTCCTTCAACTATGTGAAATGGTGCAAAAATGTCCTCCGTCTATTTATTGGGCCTAAAATGCCCTTCTCGTCTACCTATTGGGCCTAAAATGCCCTTTCCATCTACCTATTGAGGCTATTTTGCCCTTTTATTTAAAAAAAATTATATGATACCATAACTTATCTTTATTAAACTACATAAAATTCCTATCATTTTTATTAATATTAACCAAATAAATAGTGCACAATATCAATTTTTCATCATTCTAAATTGATCTGATAAATAAAAAGAAAAACAACATAAATAGCAATTTTTAAAAAATTATTGCATATACATAACTGTATTAGTTGGTTGTCAGCATATAAAAAATTTACTTTTATAGCATATCCTAATATATAGAAAAATAATTATATATTATATTTTCATATTTCTTAGTTATTGCCTATTTTTATGGACGCCTTTGTTCATTCATTTTTTTTATATACTATATCAAAATTTTATGTTTTTCATTTTTATTGCCTGTTTTCATGTTGCCTCCATAAAAATATATGATATATTTATATCATAAAAATACACGGTATATTTATACCATAAACATATATTGTATATTTTAGATATAAAAAGTTTATACCATGTAATACTGGAAATATATATATATATTTAATAAATAATTTTTTAACAAGAAAAGTACTTCCGACATAATGAGATATACCATGAATATTTATCTCATAAATTATATATAAAATATAATAATAATTGGACTTTGCCATAAATTATATTTACACAACAAAATACATGGTATATCTGTACTTTCAACCTAATGATTTTTATTCCATAAATATTTATCCATACAAAATTATGGTTAACCCACTATATTAGAATTAAAAATACAAGATAATGAAATAATATTAGATGATTAGCATACGTAAAAACAAAACGAAACATACACGAGCAAATAATGGAATACTTAGTTTATTTAAAAATATTTGAATTTTGAATATAAGAGAGAGATTTGAAAACAGGGATTATCTTTTCCACTTTTAATTTGAATATTGAAAATATATCTCTCAAATTAAGGTGAATTGATAATTAGTTATAGCATTAAATTAGAAATTATAATTATCTTTTCTTATTTTTTTAAATGGCTATATATGTAAAAAAAAAAATATTATTTTTATAATATTGGAAAAGTACTATTATTTATGTAATTAAGTTTTAATGATGACCTTTTCATGTAATTTGCCTAAATAAAAGGGCAAAATAGGCCCAATAGGTAGATGGACGGAAAGAACATTTTAGGCCCAATAGGTAGGTGAAAAGGGCATTTTAGGCCCAATAGGTAGACGGGAAGGGTATTTTAGGCCCAATTGATAGACGGAGGACTTTTTTGCACCATTTTACATAGTTGAAGGGCATTTTAGGCCCTTTTCTGTTTCTTTTTTCAGCTACTGTTCAACCAAGATCTATGCGTGGAATGTTAGAAATGTCCTCTTGATGGGTATTCTGATTTAATGCAAGTGTGTTATTTTAGGTGCTGGAGACGAGTAGAACTGAAGAATCGCAAACACATGTGCACAGAATGTACCTTTTGGGGAATAACACTTTTAGTGAACCTTGGCATCTCCCTCATTCTCCTCCTAAAGCAGTAAAAGAAATTGTGTATGTTCTCTCTTATCTGCTATTGGACTAAAGGTTTGCCTATGCATTTCATGCAGAAATACTCAAAACTTGTTCCTCATTAATACTAGTGGTTTAAGAACCTATTTGCAGACAATATGTTAATGTCTATGTTGATAGTTTTTTTATAACCGCGGTGTACAGGCCAGCTTGCGGACACCTCGACTAATTCCACGGGGTTACCTGCTACATCCTACTCCGCTTGGATTTGAACCTGAAACCTCATGATTCTCAAACCACTTTATTGACCACTAGGCCACACCCTTGTGTTCCGTGACTGTAATTTCTTTTCATCCAGATGTACTTGAGAATTTTATAACATTCAATGACATTTTCGCATTGTTAATCATATCAGATATGAAGATGCATTCAACAGATTTGTGGATGAGATAAATGATTTGGCTTCATATCAGTGGTGGGAAGGATCAATATATGGCATACTTTGTACTTTTGCGTACCCACTTGCATGGTCTTGGCTGCAATGGCGTCGGAAGAAGAAAATGCAGAAGCTGCGTGAATTTGTTCGTTCCGAATATGATCATGCTTGTTTGCGCTCTTGTCGTTCACGTGCGCTCTATGAAGGGCTCAAGGTCATATCATATGAACCTTTCACCTAGTTATCATTCCTTCAAAAATTGTAGAAGTTTGTCAAATAATCTGGTAACCGGTTAGAAAATGCTATTAAATGTATGTAGTAATAGGGTTCCTAAATGTCAGTCAAGATATTTGTGTATGGTGTCCATGCAATTTAATTTTCTCTGTGAAGATATGCTTTTAAATTTAGAAACTTAAACGAAACTCATATAGCCAACCCTACCTTGATTGGGATAGAGATGTAGTTGTTGTTTTTCTATAAAATGCTCTTTTATATCGCGTTACTACAACTCTACTACTGTGTAAATGAGCCACACTTATCTGTATCTATCTTGGCAGTTGAGGGTAGATTTTCTTCTGGATAGCTTCATTTGAATGACTGAATGATTGAAATGAAATGAAAGTAAGTTGAGTTTCTGGATGTGATCTCTTTTCACCTGAAACACCATCAACCTTTAGAAATATGCTTAGGCATGAGTTTAACTTGTTTATGAAGCATGAACACATAGTTGCAGCTTGTGAGTAGTAAAGATTGTCTCCAACTTGCAGGAGATTACAGCTTGTAGGATCTAGTCTGATGCTGTTGGTTACACTCTTGATATTTGCTGCAACTTTTCGATGCCATTTTTTGATTCATTCTCGTGGATGCTTACTACCATTGGTGTTGATCAATATCGATTCTAGTGTAGGTAGCTGCAACTTCAGATCTGATGCTTGCATATGTGGACTTTTTCCTTGGAGGAGATGAGAAAAGAGATGATCTGCCTCCTCTTCTCCATCAGAGGTTACCAATGTCTATACTTTTTGGAGGAGATGGATCTTATATGACTCCTTTCTCTCTTCAAAGTGACAATATACTGACTAGCCTCATGAGTCAGGTTTGTATTTATTGCTTAAGTTAGACGACTGCGTGTTCAGGATTTTGTGGGTAAATAATTTTTTTAGCACTTCTGTTTCTCCTTTCTTTTAATTAGAAAATTTTGAAATATGATTCTTCTTCTTTTTACATCTCATTGCAGTCTGTGCCACCTACAATTTGGTATAGATTAGTTGCTGGTCTAAATGCGCAACTTCGTTTAGTTCACTGCGGACATCTGAGGTCCAATTTTCGTCCAGTTATTAGCTGGCTCGAAACCCATGCAAATCCATCTTTAATTGCCCATGGCATACATGTTTATCTTACTCAGTCTCAACCTTCAGCCAGTGGTTATGACCAGTTTGGACTACTTGTATGCACTGTCGAAAATGAACCAGTGATGCCGTCGGAAAGCCCGAACAGATCTTTATTGCTCGAGAAATACCCACGGTAATTATTCACATGTTACTTTAGTTTTTTGCTTTGATCATCCTGTAGTTCCTTAAATTCTTTTTCTTTGAATGCAGTACGCCTGCTAATCGTTGGAGAAAGGCATTTGATCTTGTTAGAGTTAATGAACATGCAGCAATGCAGAGAAGAGTACCTGGAGAAATTTTAAATGATAAAAACCTACAGGCTCTTAAAGGCCAATTGACTCTATGCTACCCGCTTTATTATATAATTCGTAACACAAGACCTGTTGGCCATCAGGTATGTTTGATCTCAGGTGCTTTGCTGTTCTTCTTTCTTGATCTGTCAGCCTCACGATTTGCTCATTGATGCGTGTACTATTCTTGCAGGATGTTATAGGTTTGGTTATCTCAATACTCTTACTAGGAGATTTTAGTCTAGTCTTGCTCACATTGCTACAGCTGTATTCAATTTCAATGCTAGATGTGTTTTTCTTTTTGTCTATTTTTCCTCTTGGTATACTTCTTCCATTTCCAGCTGGAATCAATGCTTTATTTAGCCACGGACCTGCACGATCAGCGGTGCCTGCCCGTGTCTATGCTCTGTGGAATATCATTTCAACAATTAATGTTGTAAGTAGCCAGGGACTATTTTTCTTAAAGATTCCATACCTCGTGTTCCTTACCCTGTCTTTTCTCTTTCGCCTAGATTACCTTGATAAATAATTGATCCTCCATGCTACAGCTATGCCTTCATTTGCTTGGTGTTTAGAATAGGAAAGGACCTTTTCTGATTCTAGCCTTTAACTCCTTACCCTCCTTTTTTTTCTTCCAAATGAATAGCAAAGTAAATGAACAATTTCTTTCGTCAAACTTACTGTATAAAGTGAATTCCGATGCCGTATGTTCAGTCCAATTGCTAAAGTTCTGAATGGAATTTGATCTTGTCCATTTTAAGAGTCCAAGGAGCATCGATATGAAGTATTATTAGTTAATGTTAATAATTTAAACCTGATGGTCATGTGAACGATATAGATCCTACAATCATACCTCTGGATTAGTCTAATAGGCATCATTATACTAAGAATTCTTACACCTCACTGTTAACTCACTTGTATGGCTTGATGAGCTTTCTTAACAATGATAGGTTTCGCTGACCCTGATATTTCATATTCTGAGCCATTCTTTCTTCTCGAAACATCTGCAACAGGTAGTAGCTTTCATTTGTGGATTTGTTCATTTTCATAGCCAATCCTCCGCGAAAAGACATCCTAACTTTCAGTCCTGGAATTTTAGCATGTAAGGAGCGTCAAGTCATCCTGAGGCAATGGCCACTTACCAGTAAATTACATTATATTGGTGGATGTTATTAATTTTCTGACATGGGAACGCGGTGTTGTTTGTGGCTGCAGGGACGATAGTGGTTGGTGGATGCTGCCTACTGGACTTTTCCTATTTAAAACAGCTCAAGCAAGTCTTATAAATTACCATGTGGCCAATCTTGAGATTCAAGATCGCACACTGTACAGTAATGACCCTGATGTTTTCTGGAGGTCATAAAAGAAAACAAGGAAAAAAAATCTTCCTTTGTCATTCCTTTACTGGTTATTTTCATTGTCTATAGTTTGTAGATAGAGGTCAATTGTGTATAGGATAAAACGAGGGTGTTCTTGTCATCTACTCCATTTCAAAATAATTGAATTGCTGAGGTATGATACACCCCTTAAGAAAAATCTTTTAGGACATAAATTGTAGGTTATTTTTTACTATTATTCTTTTTATTTTTCTTAAATTACTCTTCTAGAAAATGTGAAGTACTTAAGAACCTCATTAAATGAAAGGGTAAAATTGAAAGAAATTTTCAACATATCTCTTGAAGAATTAACAATTTATTTATTTTGGATAGTAAATAATAACTCAACAATTTATTTATTTTAAAATGAAAAGAGTAATAAATAGTCTCTGTAGCAAAAAAATGAAGAACAAGAACAATGAGTTTCATAAAGTTTGAAAAGATAAAATTCAGTGGGCGCAACAAATGTGGGGGCAACAAATTAAATATCAAAAGCAACAAATGTGGGGGCAACAAATTAAATATCTTTGATAATGAAGTTATTTAAGAGTGAAGGTTCAATCCATGCTATCGACGGAAAGTACTCGAAGGCACATCAGATTCAGATAAGGAGAGATTGAAGGGGGGTGTATCGAGTGTAATCCAAATGTTCCATGCCCCTAAAGTATTCTGTGAAGCGAGTAAAGAACCAACGAGATTGCCAAACAGTTGTGGAACAAGTTGTAAGTGCTTTACCAGGATCGTTGGTGACAACAAAGGATGTTTTTTTTTTTTTATAAATCAAAGTCGGACCCATTTATTACAAAACATTATTTTGCTTTACATGATCAGGTCCAATAGTGACCTGGCTCAAACCAAAAAGGAAAAACACTAAAAAGCAACAAAACAATTATTAAAATTAACTAATATGTAATAGAAAAAGGGAAAGTGAAGAGATAGTGGAAGTCTTTAGTCTCTTCTACCATGGAATTGTATTTTTGGAACAGAGAATCATTCCAAGCATGGAATCGAATGTTAGATTGGTGGATTGATTTCTCCATGGAATTGCATTCGATTCACCCCTTCTTCTTCGATGTCATTCAGTCTCCCCTCTTCAGTGTCAAGTTCGAAGTCCACTTTTAGCTAAGTCTCTTAAATCCTTGATATCTTATCTTCATTTTTCTAGGCATTTTAATCTCCTTGCCACTAGATCAGTGAATTGAACCTAATATGAGATTAATAACACCACTAAATCTAAGTATAAAAGCGATATAGAATGCCTAAGAACTATGGATCTTAGCTATTTTCTTATACTGATGCAGATGTACGAAAATTTTCTGATATGTGGATCTGTTAATGTGAAGGCCAAGATCCGTCAAACTTAATTTGGTATCGAGGATACACCCATAATTCTCACAGGTGCGGATATCCAAATCAACAAAATTTTTTCAGTTTGAGAAGTTAATTGGCGTTCATATTAATTACCAGCATATCTAAGATGCTAAGCATTCCTCTAAATCCATGTGAAATTACTGTCGTTTTCCCTTTCTCTGAATTTTAGTATGCCTCTGCTTGCTAGGATACCTGGGAAATTACTGTTGTTTGCCCTCTCCGTTAACAGTGAACCTTGCTGTTGTTTCCTCTTTGTGTGTTGGCTTGACGGCTTAATGTTACTGCTTAGAAAATAGTTACAGAAGTGCATTTAATCTTCTATGATCTCTCTCATAACATTTGGCAGACTTTGCTTGTATAGGATTAATATATTTTTTCCAATGCGAGGAGTATCTTGAAATTAATTTATTTGATGATCACTTGTAAAAGAAAACACAAGAATAGCAAAAAAATCAGCAAGAGTATTTTCGTCCCGTAGGGAGTGTTGTACTCTTACTGATATGGTCTCCACTAACTCAAATATACTTCTCATTTCCACTGTAATGAGCGAAATTACAAGAAATGACCTGAAGGGTCATTAAAATATCCATTAGAAAAGTACTTTTGTCAGCTAAAGTAAAGGATTATGATGTACCTGAAGTCTTGAACAAGTGAAGATATTGGGTCCACATCTCGCTCTCGATCTCCCAAGTAGACTCCTCTACGGGCGGTGCCTCCATCGAACCTTAACTAGTAGAATCTCTCTAGTCTGCAACCGCCTGACATCATTAGCCAAAATGAGCACAGGCTCCTCCACAAAGGTCAAACGCTCATCCAACTGGACTGAGTCCCAACTAAGCACATGAGAGGAGTCAGGAATGTATCACTGCAACATAAAAATATAGAAAATAGGATGGATAACAGAAAAGTTTGGGGATAATGCTAACTTATAGGCCGCCTCAGCTATTGTGCGAAGAATCTCAAAGGGTACAATATATCTGGGGCTGAGCTTGCCTTTCCCCCCAAAGCTCATCATACCCTTCATATGCGATACACGGAGGAACACCCGATCAATAATTCCAAACCTCAAGATACAAAGTCTATGATCTACATAAGTTTTTTTTCCTACTATGAGTTTCCCCTCAACCTATCCTTAATTACCTTGACTCTATCCAATGACTCCTGAATCAAGTCGGTACCATCGGGCATAATCTCAAAGTCTCAAACCATCTGATCGGAGAACGACATTGCCTACCATACAAATCCTTAAAAGGCCCCATTTTAATACTAGAATAATAACTATTATTATATGCGAACTCTACCAAGTCTAGGTGTTACTCCCACTGACCACCAAACTCTATTATACAAACTTAGAACATATCCTTAAGAACCTGAATAGTCTGCTTAGACTGCCCATTGGTCTGAGGATGAAAGGTTATAATAAGATCCACCTGAGTACCCAACTCATCCTGAAATACTATCCAAAAGCTAGAAGTAAACACTGAACCCCGGTCCGAAATGATAGATATAGGTACACCATGCAAACTGACTATCTCACTATTATAGATACGAGCTAAACTCTCGGTGCTGAAAGACATCTTAACTGGAATGAAATACGCCGACTTGGTCAGCCGATCTACAATGACCTAAACACCATCGTAACCACAGGAATACGAGGCAACCCACTAACAAAGTGTGTGGTAATCCACTCTAATTTACACTTGAGAATAGGCAATCTTTAAATCAAACCATTGGGTCATTGCAACGCCTCGAATCTGGTACCCGAAATGCTACACGGTGCTCATGACTCCAAAGGACCACAAGCTAACCCATGACTGATATCTATACCAGAACACTGCAAAATATACTGTATAATGCGGAAATAAAGGCTGAAAGACCATAAGGTTCAAAACTGTAACATAACTGATAAAACATAACATCTGGATGGGGTATGAAATACCCAAAACAACTGAAATAAACTGTCTTAACATGGTAGTCTGAAAAGCCTCTAATTGTCTGAATAAGGAGTTGATGGGACATGTCCCCAACTAACTCCAACTACTAAAATAAACTAAGTAATGAAGAAATAAAGTAATGATGACGTCCTTGAAGGATGAGGACTCACTGCTAACTCTGACTGTTGAAATTGGAATGCTACTGATGCTCTGTAGCTCGTGCTTTTGAACCTATGGTATAAAACACCATAGCGCAAATGCGCAGTAGTTTGAATGTACTGGTATGCAAGTGAGGTAGGTTGAATGCAAATGATTCAAATGCATGAACAATGCTAACTGACTGAATAACATGAACGTGAGAATACATGCATGAATAAGTGACTGTGACTAAATTCGTGATGGTACTGACTACTGAGTCTGATTACTGATAACATGAGTCACTGATAACTGATATAACTGATATTGAGCGACTGCATCTGACAGTCTAGGTTCTGATGGAACTAACTGAGTTCCATACTATTCTGAGTTGACTGTATCTGTCAGTCCTGAAATTCTGAAGAACTATCTGAGTTCTATTACTAAGACTGAGTCTAAAACTGTAACTGTAGGAAGTAGTCATCTAACTGACATGCCCCAAATAACGCATTATAGCTGAGTTGGAGTCTAATCTGTAACCCCAATTGGAAGGGTGTTAATACCGCGCCACTGGTAAAGATAGGTTATGGGTGACCCTCATCTGACAATGTCCCCAAAAGAGAATGGTGGGACCCTCATCTGACAGTGTTTATCCACCTCATCAACCCTCATCTGACAGTGTTGATGTCTCAACCTATGCTGGCTACATAGTTCTGGACGCAAGGATGACTTCTAAGAATCACACCTTCATCTGACAGCGTGTGTTCCCATCCTTGGGTTCACTCGGTGCTAATTCCTACTCCCATCTGAATAGACACTGAACATGCTTAACTGAACTGGACTACACTGAATTCATGGAGTTCCGTTAACTAACGGAATACTATTGAGATTACTGAAGTACTGAGCTTTCCTGAGTTACATGACTGACTCAGTTCTATGGATCATGGCTTGACTGAGGATATTGTGAAACATGTCACTAACTCTAGGCACACAACTATATTTTTCGGGTACAAGTACCCCCAGGACTCTATATAAGGAAACTGACAAAACATGACTTTCTTGAATACAAGACCAACATCAACAATACATAATCCATTGGCTAAGACATTTCATCAAACACTTGACATACATAACTTGTACATGAATGGGGATTTGATATTATCATACTAGTATAACACTTTTCGTCCACATAGGCATTTAATCAAACATATGGGGAGCATGCTTTGGTTATACGATTATCAACACATCTAATAATCATGGATACATAAACCAACTTATAAATTGAAGGGTTTATCATGAATACCGCGTAAATCATCACATATTAGAATCAATTCTTGTAAATAAATAGTCTATAACATGGAACGAAACCAACCAACAACATGAACATCAATTTTCAATTCAATCAAATCATTAACATTCATAAATATACAAATCTTGGATTTTGAAAAGAGATTCTTGAGCTTCATGGGTGAAAGAGACCCATGAATCAACACATGACATACCTTAGAATGTAACTCCATAAAGATTCTTGGAGAGATTCTTGATCCTTGCCTTTGAATTTTTAAGATTAGGGTTTCTTGGCTTTTAGAATGTATGAAGAAATTGGAAAATATAGAGTGCATAATGATATCCTTAGGTCATGTAGGGTTGAATTTCGTGTTTAAGGCTGAACTAAAATCATGGGAAAAGACCCATTTAACCCTGGATGCGTCTTTTAAATTTTGAGAAAAATTTCTCGACCTGGACCCCTGGTACGACGCGGTGCTATCGCATCGTGTCACTGGAATTCGACAACTGGAAAATTGGACGACGGCGCGATGCGGGGTCATTGCAGAGCTTTACTGGATTTTGACAATTGGGATTTGGGAGACCTCCGCGATGCAGTGAAATCGCGGAGTCTTACTGGAAATTGACAAATGTCATTTTGGCTTATGGAGCGACGCACCATTGACTGAGATGACAGTGTTTTACAACTGAAACTTTAAATCGCCATAACTTCTTACCTGGTTATCGAATTTAGGTGAATTTGGTATCGATGGAAAGCATATTCAATTTTCCACATGATAAAAAATGAATCTTGAAAATACCACATGTATAAAAGTGCATTCATCTTTAAAGCATGTCTTTGACATCTTCGGGACGAATTTAAGCTAGGTAGAAGTACGGGGTATTACAGTCGCTAATGCTCGGCCTTCACCTGCCGACAACAAAGGCAACGAGCTACAAAATCTACCATATCTCTCTTCTTTCCAGTCCATCAATAATGTTGTCTCAAATCTCTATACATTTTAGTTTTACCCAGTTGAATAGAATATCTCGAGCTACAAGCCTCAAGCAAAATCAACTGAATCAAGTCATCAACCCTAGGAACACAAATGCTTCTATCAAATATCAAAACACCTTCAAAATCTGGGTTAGGCCTCATAGACTCCCTAGGCAACATTTGATCATTGACGATGTAAAGTCTCTTATCCTTAAACTGGTGATCCCGAATCTACTCAAATAGCAAGGACCTTGCCTAAACACTAGCAAGAATCCTCCTAGGATCTAAAATATTAGGTCGTACCATCAAGTTGGCTAAGGACTAAATGTCCCATTCCAACGACCTCTGAGAAACTGAAATACAAGCCAAGCTACCAATACTCACCGTCTTTTGGCTCAATGTGTCTGCTTCCATATTTGATTTTCCTGGATGATAAAATATAGAGATACCATAATACTTAAGCAACTCTATCCACCTACACCGCCTGACATTAAGTTATCTTTAGGCCATAAGATGGTGAAGACTGATAATCCATAAACATCTCATAATATACATCGTAAAGATAATTCTTCCATATCTTAAGTGCAAAAACTATCACTGCCAACTCTAAATCATGAGTGATATTATTGCATTCGCGCACCTTTAGCTGCCTCAATGCATAAGTGATAACATAACCCTACTACATCAACACATAACTCTAACCAACACCAGAAGCATCACAGTAAATTATGAATCCTTCACCCTAAATAGGAAGAGCTAAAATAAGAGTTGGAGTGAGAAATCCCTTGAGTTTTTCGAAGCTTGACTCACACTCCTCGAGCCATTAGAAAGGAACCTTCTTCCTTGTCAATTTAGTCATAGCTACTGCAATAGTAGCAAAACTCTCAATGAACTATCTATAATAACCGACCAAACTAATGAAGCTACGAACATTGATCGGAGATATAGGTTTGGCCCAATCATGAATAGCCTTAATCTTCACCGGGTCCATTATAATCCCATCCTTAGACACCACATGCCTGAGGAATGTCACTGACTTAAACTAAAACTCACACTTAGAGAACTTCACAAAAAACATATGATCTCTTAACTTTTGAAACACGATCCTTAATGCTGCCATCAATGAACATAATCACAATGGAATCCAAATAAGGACAGGATGCGCAATTCATCAAAATAATAAATGCAGCTTGGGTGTTAGTCAATGTAAAAGGCATCACTAGGAACTTATTAGTCAATGCAAAAGAATTCACTAGGAACTTATAATGGCTGTAATGGGTCTTAAAAGCTGTCTTGGGGATATCCTCAGCTTGAATCTTCAACTAATGGTAACTAAATCTCAAATATGACTTAGAGAACACCTCTGCTCCTGAAGCTGGTCAAACAAATTATCAATACGAGGCATAAGATAATGGTTCTTCACGATCACCTTATTAAGTTGCCTATAATTAATACATATACGATGGATCCATCTTTCTTTTTCACATACAACATAAGAGCTCCCCAAATAGATACACTTGGTCTAATGAAATCCTTACTAAGAAAATCCTGAAGTTGAGAATTCATATCTTTAATAAGAGCCATATGGTAAGGTGCTATAGAAATAGGTCGGGCACCCAACTCAAGACCAATAACAAACTCAATCTATCCTCAGGAGGAAGGCCAAGTAGATCGGTAGATAAAACATGGAAACTTAAGAACCATAGGAATAGAGTCAAGTGACAAACTCTTCACATTAGCATCACAAATATAAGCATGACAAGACTCTCAACCCCTTGAAAGAAGTTCGAAAATGAGATTTGCTCCGAATTGCCTAACGCATTTTGGGAACGCAAGAAACATCTTATTGAACTTCCCTATATTGCTGGCTTCGATGAACAACATATTCCTACGAAAGCCAGACCCATCCAGATGAACCAAGCAATGATGGAAATCTGTAAAACAGAAATAAACCATCTTCTTCAAAAGGGTATCATTAGACCCTCTAACTCTCCTTGGAGTTGCTCTGCATTTTATGTAAATAATAGTGCAGAAAAGGAACGAGGAACTCCTCGGCTTGTTATCAATTACAAGCCATTGAATGCTGTCCTAAAATGGATTAGACATCCGATTCCTAACAAAAGGGATCTTCTCAAACGAACTTATAGGGCCAATCTTTACAACAAATTCGATATGAAGTCAGGGTTCTGGCAAATTCAAATTGCTGAAAAGGATAAATACAAGACTGCCTTCAATGTCCCCTTTGGGCACTACGAATGGAATGTCTTACCGTTTGGGCTTAAGAATGCTCCCTCTGAATTCCAGAATATCATGAATAATATCTTCAATGATTATTCTTATATGTCAATTGTTTATATTGATGATGTACTAATTTTCTCTGAGAACATTGATTCCCATTTTAAGCATCTTAACACATTCTTTAAGATTGTAAAATTAAATGGTTTAGTAGTCAGTGCTAAAAAAATGAAGTTATTTCAAACTCATATTCGTTTTTTAGGTCATGACTTGCATCAAGGTAGTCATAAGCCCATTTGTAGAGCCATAGAGTTCTCCTCAAAGTTTCCTAATGAAATTACTGATAAAACTCAACTTCAAAGGTTTTTAGGAAGCCTTAATTATGTTGCTGATTTTATTCCCCATATTAGGCAGACCTGTGAGCCTCTTTATAAACGTCTTAAGAAAAATTCAGTCCCATGGAGTTCTGAGCAAACCAATGCCGTTATAAAGATTAAATCTTTAGTTCAAAACCTTCCTTGTCTAGGTATCCCAAATCCCGAAGCTTTCATGATTGTGGAAACCGATGTTTCAGATATTGGATATGGAAGTATCTTGAAGCAAAGGGTAGAAATTAGCTCCCCCGAACAACTAGTTCGATTCACTTCTGGGATATGGAATACAGCCCAGAAAAATTACAGCACGGTCAAAAAGGAAGTTTTGTCTATAGTGCTATGTATCACCAAATTTCAAGATGACCTTATTAATAAGGAATTCCTCCTACGAGTTGATTGTAAATCATCTAAAGAGATTTTGCAAAAGGATGTTAAAAACCTTGTTTCAAAACAAATATTTGCTAGATGGCAAGCTCTACTATCTAGCTTTGATTTCCAAATCGAATTTATAAAAGGAGAAAATAACTCCCTTCCCGATTTTCTAACAAGAGAATTTTTACAGGGCCATGAGACCAGTGAATCTGGGGAAAAACCCCAAAGAAGAACAGTCTAGAATGGCAAGACCATTCGACTCTCCCTCAGCCTCAGCAAATCCATTACGGCCCTCAGTTCCTCAAAGGCCGGTTCTCAAAACGGAGATTCAATCTCCAATCCACAACAATTTTTCTGCATTAACAGAAGTTCAATTCCCCAAACTACCTCCATCAACACCTACAAAGTTGGTAGACCTGAAGACAAATTTACCCTTAAGTAAAGGACCAACGGATAACTCTTCCTCCGTTCAGACAAAACAGAGCTATGCAATGAAGGCCCCCGAGACCTTCGCTCAGGCGGTAGACCCAACAGTCGCCAAAGTTACTCCAGCATCCCCAGGAAGGGAAGAATTCAAATTTGTTACAACTCAAGTATGTCCTGTTATTGCATTAGACAAGGCATACGAAGGCTATCATTTGAACCAGCTCATCAAGCCGGTATATACTAATAATAACTTTGTGGATACAGAAGATCCACTCAAAACTCGCCGCTATTATGAAGCTATTTTAGTCGACACCGATTCCATTGAGGTCGAACATTCCATGGATGAGCGGTATCCCGAATATATTGGCTACTCAAAATTCACAATCAAGAGGGTATTAACCCCTTTTAATTGGTTTGTAGATCATCTACACACTCCAGTAGCATTATCAATGCCTCACAGGCCACAAACCTACAACTGGTATGACTACAAGTCAGCATGGTTCAACTTTATATTTGTTCGACCAGGTCATACTTGGTTTGTTAAATATTGTCTAGCCATGGTAGAATCTATCATACCACGATGGTTCTACGAATGGTGGTTATGTTTCGGAGGAACGAAGGATGTTCTTCCACAGCAGTTTATTAATCGCCTCCCTGATTTCATGGTCAAGGAAGGTTGTTCTACTCTACTTGAGCACATCCAAATGTGTAAATTTTTTATAAAGAAGAGAATTTCGTATATCATTTCCTGGAATTTCTCTAAAGCAGAACAGCACAGGATCAAGCATTTATCCAAGGAGATAAAAATCAAAGGATGGACTCCTAAGCCTGCCACTTCCAAGACCCCTGACAAAGGGAAATCATCAGTTTCCTCTTCCAGTTCCTCTGCCAGTAAGAAGGCGCTAAAGGATAAGCTGAAAAAGGCTCTGGCTGATCTAGAAAGCTAGGAAGGTTCACCCAACACTGAAGAATTACTCCAGTTGATTGCCGAAGCTTCATCTACAGGAAGCAGCGATGACAATAGCGATATGCTAAATCCGCAAGGAATAGCTATGGCCTACTTAGATCCCTATTATGAATAGGAAAATGACCCTTCCAGAGATAGAGGTTCAAAGAACTAGAATTATCTCGGTAAAAGGGCAATTCACTATTCCTGATTGGAATCTAGGACCCATCCTGTCTCTGAAAGATGACAAAACATCATATCAGCTTTTCAGACAAGAAAGGCATCTGCTTTATTAAAAGCAATCAGACAGCTTTAATAAAGTAAATCAATTATTTTTGCTTTTCAAAAGAAAGCACTCAGAAGTGTCGGCATAATCTCGACCTTCCACTTGTACACTTAGATGTACTCTCCCTTTAGATTTTCTGCCTATATAAGACATTGTAAATGTACAGAGATGGCATTCAGAAATTTCCAATACTAAGAAATTCTCTCTGCCCAATCTCTCTTGTAACCTTATAATGTTTTTCTAAAAGTCTTCAATAAATTTGTAAGTTTGTTTAAGTTTTCTCTTTAATTCTTATTATATTGTTTTAAGTTCCGCTATAGGCATCTGCTTTATTAAAAGCAATCAGACAGCTTTAATAAAGTAAATCAATTATTTTTGCTTTTCAAAAGAAAGCACTCAGAAGTGTCGGCATAATCTCGACCTTCCACTTGTACACTTAGATGTACTCTCCCTTTAGATTTTCTGCCTATATAAGGCATTGTAAATGTTTAGAGATGGCATTCAGAAATTTCCAATACTAAGAAATTCTCTCTGCCCAATCTCTCTTGTAACCTTATAATGTTTTTCTAAAAGTCTTCAATAAATTTGCAGAACTTCTTGCTTGAGAAAGCAAAGATGGGAGGATAGGCGGTTTATCTTAAACACAGTGTCCTCCTTAATGCGTTGTCCATCTTCTTTTGAAAGTGGACGCAGTAGGGGAAAGAACAGCTCAGTATCCAAGAGGGTCGAGCGAATACCATCGTAATTGCTCCAATAGGGGCGAATTTGGTTAACGAAAGGTATTCCAAGAATGATATCTTCAGTGATATCGTCAGTAATAACAAAATCGTTAATAAGGCAAACGCCATTGTTACAGACATGAGCTTTAGGGAGCTCATAACTAATTTTCATTTTTTCTCCAGTAGCAGAGTATAATCTAGATTTACTCTTCTGGAGATATCGGGTAGGAATTAGGCCTTTAACAATACAATTACTGTCGGCGCCAGTATCAAATAAGGCGACTCTGTTCAGAACAAAGTCTTTGTCGATGACAATTTTTACAACGATATGTTCACTGTAGGCTTTAATGGCAGAAATGGCCTTTCCAGAGGAAGATGGAGCGTCATTTCCAGGGAAAAGATCGGGTTCTTGACCGATCGGAGGATAGCGAGGAGATTCTGGTGCCTTTTCAGAAGGTACGACAAATTTAACGACTTGGTCAGTAAGGATGTTGAGTTCTACTTGATCAAGTCTAATTTTGAGATTTTTAATCTCTCCCTTTAAATCGGCTATTTCTCCCTTAAGGTCAGAAATAGAGGGTTCTGAAGAAGTTTGGAATTTAGCCATGACCTTTTGCATGTTGAAGGGCTGAACAATTGGTTTGGCTTTAGGGGGGTTTACTTCTTGAGAAAGCAGTCGTTTAAGCTCCTGAAGATATTTACTACGTAGCTCATCATCAGTAATGTGCTCAATAATGTCAAACAGGATTTCTTTAGGTTTCCCTGTTATGACATTAATAGCTTTGTTGGAGCAAGTACAGAAAGTGCCAGTGCACTCACAATCTTGCCCAGACTGGGAATTATCAGTCTCATAAGCGGCGTTAATATATTCTTCGTCGCTATAGTCTTCGTCAGAGGAAGAGGAGTCTGAAGCCGTGGAAGAATCATTTTCCATTATAGAAAATAATTTTTCTTTAGCTTCATCAGAATGATCAAGTTGATTGATCTTCTTTTTCTTATTCGATTTGCAATCCTTCGCCCTATGGCCAGATTTGCCACAAGTCCAGCAAGTGTCTTTGGTGTTTTTAGAAGACTTTCGTTTGGTCTTTCTACTGGGTTTATAGGACTCTTTCGTGTAAGTCCTTTTGGTGGGGGAAGATCTTTTAGCGGTCTTAAAAGGTTTCTTTCTTCGTTTCTTATGGGAAGAAATGTCAGTGAAATCATAATCATGGCAGAAGGTTCCTAGACCATACTTACTTTTCTGCTTAAGTTGCTGCTTAAACTTGAGGTCCGTACAGAGATCTATCCCAGTGGAGGTGATAAAGCTTACTATGTCACCGTAGGTAAGCCTATTGTAGGGAATTTGACCATCGAATCTATTCTTAATGGTTGTTCGAACTTTGTCAGCGAACAGAGGAGGAAGACCACTGATAAATCTTTCTTTCCAGAAATCATTATTGCAGTCAGGCCTGATCAGGACTTTGACCAGGAAGGTATCTTTGTACCATCTAAAGTCTGCTAAGTTCTTGCAACGAAGGTTATTTAGGATTTCTAAGCTCCTATCTTGGAAGAGTTTGGGCTCTCCTACAAAATGTCTAGCTATGTGATAGAGTAGGGTGGCGCAAGCATCTTCTTGTGCTTCCTCTACAATGTTTTCTTGACCGTCTACAACTCTCACTGTGTGTCCAGTGGTCGTAGCATTATATATGAGGTCTTTTTCTTCCTCAGAGACGTAGTTATCCCACCAATGTTTAATCATTCCGGTAAAACCCGAGACAACCATGGTAGCAGCTCC
Source organism: Capsicum baccatum var. pendulum (assembly GCA_030864225.1). Lineage (NCBI taxonomy): Eukaryota > Viridiplantae > Streptophyta > Magnoliopsida > Solanales > Solanaceae > Capsicum > Capsicum baccatum. Next base: position 73,371,254 of record CM061554.1, on the reverse strand, counting down.
TTTGTCATAGGAGCCTTTGATTTTGTAGGCGGTAATGGATACGGCCATTTCATGGAGTTTATTGTAGATATGGTGTTCTGCCAGACCGTCAATATTCCATTCATTAATACCCCTTCCATCATGATTGCAGGTGGAGAGGTAAGGATGCTCTTCGTATTGAACATCGGGAGGAGAGGGCTTTTTGTAATAGTTCTTCTTGAGACTATATCTTTCGCTGGTAAGCTTGGAAAGAGAGTTCTTTGGAGAACTAGTCTCTCATTGCTGGGCGATTTTAAACTTTGTGAGTTTAGAATTGATTTTTTCTAAAATCTGTTCAGAGATTTTGAAATCATCATTAAGGTCAGGAAACTTTTCCTTTTGAAATTCAGGTATTTTGAAGATAGGATTAGAAAGAGGTTTAGAGCTAGGAGTGCTCTTGACAGGTAGGGGAACCGGAAGAGTAGTTCCCTTAGTTTCTTCAATTTGTTGAGATATGGTATGGAGGACTTGATTAGTATAATTGTTTTGCTCAATTATTCTATCAAGATCTTTGCATTGAGGAGTCATGGATCCTCTATCAGATTTAGTTTTGAAGGGTGAAGCCTTAATGACTTCATTGGAGTAAGGAATGTTAAGACCTTCAAGAGGAGGAGTGACAACCTCAATAATTGTATTACGTTGGGTATACCATTTGGTAACCATAACGTTGAGCGAGTCAGTTTGGTTTTCTATCTTTCCAGTTTTCTCTAACCAGAAGAAGAATTCCATATCGCATCGGAGTCGTTTCATGTCAGCTATCCATAGCCTTCCTAACTCCTTTTGTTGTTCCCTAGAATAGGTACTAGTGTACCAATTTCTTTTAAGAGTGTCCTTCGGATGGTTCCATCGGACTCTCAGGGCTTTAAGGTTTGGGGAATATTCTTCATCATCTGATTTGATGACGAGAAGACTAGGGTCAGTTCTAACCCTTGGAGGAGGAGGAGCCATTTCTGAGGCCGTAGGGCTTCCCGGCTCATAGAGGTTTTCGGGTTCGGGAACCCTGGTGTGCTGTTGATAATAGACTTTAGGGACAGGACCAGAGAAGTTGACTCCTCTAATCTTTCCCTTGTCATTATCATGCTCATGTTCATCACTTCCTTCCCGGGGTTTGGAAGTAGAGGCACGAGTGGAGACAGATCGGCGAAACGAAGAATGCCGAGACGAGTCTAACCCGAGGAACTTTAAATCAATAGATCCATCAGGGTGTTGAATAACCCGTTCGATCTGAGATTTTTCGGGGTAAATCCGAATAGGTTGAGTGATAGCCTCAAAATGCCAATCATTGCGTCGGAGAATATCATCCCAAACGAGAGTCTTGGGAACAAAGACTGTACTACGGTCTTTATTTGCTTCCATTAGGGTGGTAACCCCTTTAGGGCTCGTAAATCTAGCCTTAGGAGCTAGGGTAGTACCCATGAGGCGATACTATACTCGGTATATAATCGCTATTTCTCTGGTATTCTCCTTACTATTCATGTTTTTAGTTTTAACGTTAAGGGTTAAAACATCCATGATTTTAGGATCATTTATATCTACAGAGAAATTTGGGTAGCAATTAAAGTAAACCGGGCCGTCGGCGAGGTTACTTTGAATTACTCCAAAAAGTGAGTCGTCAAAATTTAAAAGACGAGCATCTCTTAAGATAGCACAGACTGGGATATCAAGTCCCTGTCGGAAAAGTGGCTTTATAGCTACTTGAATAAATCCAACATGCAGATAATTAAACTGATTTTTAAATCGGTTTATATCTAATTCATTGAACAGTTGAATAATTTCTAAAGAATTATTAATAGCAACAGTAGACTCAGAGGTCTTGATGTTATGTTTTTTCAAAAAACTAAATTTTCCAATTTGATAAATAGTATTGAAAGATTCTTCTGGAATACTCCAGTTTTGAAGATCATTTTCAATGGTGGCAATCGGGGTTGCCTGAGAAGATAGATTAACAGTATTTTTAATATGATGGCTCATATTGAAAACATGCTGTCTAGAGACTAACAGAGCAAACATACATGTTCATGCAAGCAGGCATATCACAGTAAACAGGTATGAAATAACGAAAACCAATTATGAAAAATACATCTATGGCTTATGGGATCTAACAAGTTTTAATGGCTTTATACTATAAACTGCTAAGTGTTCTGATAGTGACGGGACCACCAACAAGGTCTAACACGCTTCTCCTAAGCTTACGACCTACTTTCAGGCTGACCAACGTCCTAACCGGAGATTAATCGGTTCCCTCAAACACTTAAACAGTAAACAGATACCCCATACTTGGATTAAAACCCCATTATAAGACAAGCTATAGTAACATAATTAAAGCTTAAGTTAATTCATACCAGATTAAAGTAATATGTTCTTATACGAACATAGTGTTGCTTATGCTCTAGACAAATTATGTGTTTAGCTGCTCATGCTAAGCACACAATCTGCCGTCATGGCTTTGATACCAGAAAACGGATCGTAAACGTTATAGCGGAACTTAAAACAATATAATAAGAATTAAAGAGAAAACTTAAACAAACTTACAAATTTATTGAAGACTTTTAGAAAAACATTATAAGGTTACAAAAGAGATTGGGCAGAGAGAATTTCTTAGTATTGGAAATTTCTGAATGCCATCTCTGAACATTTACAATGCCTTATATAGGCAGAAAATCTAAAGGGAGAGTACATCTAAGTGTACAAGTGGAAGGTCGAGATTATGCCGACACTTCTGAGTGCTTTCTTTTGAAAAGCAAAAATAATTGATTTACTTTATTAAAGCTGTCTGATTGCTTTTAATAAAGCAGATGCCTTTCTTGTCTGAAAAGCTGATATGATGTTTTGTCATCTTTTAGAGACAGGATGGGTCCTAGATTCTAATCAGGAATAGTGAATTGCCCTTTTACCGAGATAATTCCAGTTCTTTGAACCTCTATCTCTGGAAGGGTCATTTTCCTATTCATAATAGGGATCTAAGTAGGCCATAGCTATTCCTTGCGGATTTAGCATATCGCCATTGTCATCGCTGCTTCCTGTAGATGAAGCTTCGGCAATCAACTGGAGTAATTCTTCAGTGTTGGGTGAACCTTCCTGGCTTTCTAGATCAGCCAGATCCTTTTTCAGCTTATCATTTAGCGCCTTCTTACTGGCAGAGGAACTGGAAGAGGAAACTGTTGATTTCCCTTTGTCAGGGGTCTTGGAAGTGGCAGGCTTAGGAGTCCATCCTTTGATTTTTATCTCCTTGGATAAATGCTTGATCCTGTGCTGTTCTGCTTTAGAGAAATTCCAGGAAATGATATACGAAATTCTCTTCTTTATAAAAAATTTACACATTTGGATGTGCTCAGGTAGAGTAGAACAACCTTCCTTGACCATGAAATCAGGGAGGCGATTAATAAACTGCTGTGGAAGAACATCCTTCGTTCCTCCGAAACATAACCACCATTCGTAGAACCATCGTGGTATGATAGATTCTACCATGGCTGGACAATATTTAACAAACCAAGTATGACCTGGTCGAACAAATATAAAGTTGAACCATGCTGACTTGTAGTCATACCAGTTGTAGGTTTGTGGCCTGTGAGGCATTGATAATGCTACTGGAGTGTGTAGATGATCTACAAACCAATTAAAAGGGGTTAATACCCTCTTGATTGTGAATTTTGAGTAGCCAATATGTTCGGGATACCGCTCATCCATGGAATGTTCGACCTCAATGGAATCGGTGTCGACTAAAATAGCTTCATAATAGCGGCGAGTTTTGAGTGGATCTTCTGTATCCACAAAGTTATTATTAGTATATATCGGCTTGATGAGCTGGTTCAAATGATAGCCTTCGTATGCCTTGTCTAATGCAATAACAGGACATACTTGAGTTGTAACAAATTTGAATTCTTCCCTTCCTGGGGATGCTGGAGTAACTTTGGCGACTGTTGGGTCTACCGCCTGAGCGAAGGTCTCGGGGGCCTTCATTGCATAGCTCTGTTTTGTCTGAACGGAGGAAGAGCTATCTGTTGGTCCTTTACTTAAGGGTAAATTTGTCTTCAGGTCTACCAACTTTGTAGGTGTTGATGGAGGTAGTTTGGGGAATTGAACTTCTGTTAATGCAGAAAACTTGTTGTGGATTGGAGATTGAATCTCCGTTTTGAGAACCGGCCTTTGAGGAACTGAGGGTCGTAATGGATTTGCTGAGGCTGAGGGAGAGTCGAATGGTCTTGCCATTCTAGACTGTTCTTCTTTGGGTTTTTTCCCCAGATTCACTGGTCTCATGGCCCTGTAAAAATTCTCTTGTTAGAAAATCGGGAAGAGAGTTATTTTCTCCTTTTATAAATTCGATTTGGAAATCAAAGCTAGATAGTAGAGCTTGCCATCTAGCAAATATTTGTTTTGAAATAAGGTTTTTAACATCCTTTTGCAAAATCTCTTTAGCTGATTTACAATCAACTCGTAGGAGAAATTCCTTATTAATAAGGTCATCTTGAAATTTGGTGATACATAGCACTATAGACAAAACTTCCTTTTTGACCGTGCTGTAATTTTTCTGGGCTGTATTCCATATCCCAGAAGTGAATCGAACTAGTTGTTCGGGGGAGCTAATTTCTACCCTTTGCTTCAAGATACTTCCATATCCAATATCTGAAGCATCGGTTTCCACAATCATGAAAGCTTCGGGATTTGGGATACCTAGATAAGGAAGGTTTTGAACTAAAGATTTAATCTTTATAACGGCATTGGTTTGCTCAGAACTCTATGGGACTGGATTTTTCTTAAGACGTTTATAAAGAGGCTCACAGGTCTGCCTAATATGGGGAATAAAATCAGCAACATAATTAAGGCTTCCTAAAAACCTTTGAAGTTGAGTTTTATCAGTAATTTCATTAGGAAACTTTGAGGAGAACTCTATGGCTCTACAAATGGGCTTATGACTACCTTGATGCAAGTCATGACCTAAAAAACGGATATGAGTTTGAAATAACTTCATTTTTTTAGCACTGACTATTAAACCATTTAATTTTACAATCTTAAAGAATGTGTTAAGATGCTTAAAATGAGAATCAATGTTCTCAGAGAAAATTAGTACATCATCAATATAAACAATTGACATATAAGAATAATCATTGAAGATATTATTCATGATATTCTGGAATTCAGAGGGAACGTTCTTAAGCCCAAACGGTAAGACATTCCATTCGTAGTGCCCAAAGGGGACATTGAAGGCAGTCTTGTATTTATCCTTTTCAGCAATTTGAATTTGCCAGAACCCCGACTTCATATCGAATTTGCTGTAAAGATTGGCCCTATAAGTTCGTTTGAGAAGATCCCTTTTGTTAGGAATCGGATGTCTAATCCATTTTAGGACAGCATTCAATGGCTTGTAATTGATAACAAGCCGAGGAGTTCCTCGTTCCTTTTCTGCACTATTATTTACATAAAATGCAGAGCAACTCCAGGGAGAGTTAGAGGGTCTAATGATACCCTTTTGAAGAAGATGGTTTATTTCTGTTTTACAAATTTCCATCATTGCTTGGTTCATCTGGATGGGTCTGGCTTTCGTAGGAATATGTTGTTCATCGAAGCCAGCAATATAGGGAAGTTCAACAAGATGTTTCTTGCGTTCCCAAAATGCGTTAGGTAATTCAGAGCAAATCTCATTTTCGAACTTCTTTTGGAAAGGGAAATAAACTTTGGCATAGATCTTCTCCCAGATACTCAGCCTATTTTTATTTCGCCATAAAGAATAGCACCAGCAAAACTCAAGGAACTGAAAGATCAGTTGAAGGATCTCTTAGATAAGGGATTCATTAGGCCCAGTGTATCCCTATGGGGTGCGCCAGTCTTATTCGTGTGCAAGAAAGATGGCTCTCTCAGAATGTGTATTGATTACCGTCAGCTCAACAAAGTCATGGTCAAGAACAGGTATCCGCTGCCTAGGATAGAAGACTTGTTTGACCAACTTCAAAGTGCCAATTATTCTCTTAGATATACCTCAGATTAGGCTATCATCAAATAAAATTTAGAGAATGTGACTTTCCGAAGATAGCTTTTTGTACTCGGTATGGTCACTTTGAATTTCTAGTCATGTCCTTTGGTCTTACCAATGCCCCTGCATCATTCATGGACTTGATGAACTGAGTGTTCAAGCAGTACTTGGATACATTTGTCATAGTCTTCATAGATGAAATTCTGTTCTATTCTCGCACAGAGCATGATCATTCAGATCATCTCATAATTGTTTTTCAAACTCTCAGGGATCTCCAGTTGTTCGCTAAGTTAAGTAAGTGCGAATTTTGGCTACGATCAGTAGCATTCCTTGGCTATATTATTTCTGGTGATCGCATTAGAGTAGATCCTTAGAAAACCAAAGCGGTAAGAAACTAGCCTCGCCCTGTCTCTCCATCAGATATCAAGAGTTTATTAGGTTTGGATGGCTATTACCGATGGTTTGTTAAGGGATTTTATTCTATTGCATCTCCTATGTCCAGAATGACTCAGAAGAAGGTCAAGTTTCAGTGGTCAGAACCTTGCGAAAAGAGTTTTCAGGAGTTGAAGACTCGACTCACCTCAACTTTAAGTTCAAAACTTCCTAAAGGTTCCGATGGATTTTTATTATATTGTGATGCATCCAGAGTAGTTTTAGGTTGTGTCCTCATGCAGTATGGTAGAGTCATAGCCTACGCCTTCAGACAGTTAAAGCCCCAAGAGAAAAATTATCCTACTCATGACCTTGAGTTAGCAACAATTATCTTTGCCTTAAAGATTTGGAGGCATTATCTATACGATGTTCATGTAGAGGTATTCACAGATCATAAGAGCCTTTAGTATGTCTTTTCCCAGAAAGATCTCAATCTTCATTAGAGAAGGTGGTTAGAGCTCTTAAAGAATTATGACATGAGTGTCCTTTATCATCCTGGCAAGAATAATGCAGTGGCTGACGCACTCAGTAGACTGTACATGGGTAGTGCTTCCCATGTTGAGGATAGTAAAAAGAAATTAGCTTAGGAGATTCATCAGCTTGCAAGACTAGGTGTTCGCTTAGTCAACTCTTCAGAGGGTGGTTTATGTGTTCAGAGTAGATTAGATTCATCTCTAGTTTCTGAGGTAAAAGAGAAGCAAGACAGGGATCCTACCCTCGTCAAGCTAAAAGAGTCAGTTCAGAGTCAGGAAGTAGAGGTTTTCTCCCAAGGGGGAGATGGTGTTCTTTGTTGTCAGGGTTGTTTGTGTGTTCCCGGTGTAGATGACTTTAGGCAGCGGATTCTTGTAGAAGTGCATGGTGTGCGATACTATATTCATCCAAGGGCCACTAAGATATAGCGCAACTTGTGGGAGATCTATTAGTGGAGTGGGATGAAGAGGGAAGTTACAGATTTTGTGGCAAAGTGCTCTATATGTCAGCAAGTTAAGATAGAGCATCAAAAACCTAGTGGTTCCATGCAGGAGTTCACTATTCCTACTTGGAAGTGGGAAGAAGTGAACATAGACTTCGTGATGGGTTTTCCTAGAACACGTCATCAACATGATTCAGTTTGGGTCATTGTAGACAGAATGACCAAGTAAGCTCATTTCTTTTCCGTTCGTACCTCTTACTCAGCCAAGGATTATGCCAAACTCTATATCAGGGAGTTTGTCAGATTAAATGGTGTTCCACTATCTATCATCTCATACAGAGGTATCCATTTTACCTCTCACTTTTGGAAAGCATTCCAAAGGATCTTGGTACCCAAGTTTATCTCAGTACAACGTTTATCCTCAGACAGATTGTCAAGCAGAAAGGACCATTCAGACTCTAGAAGATATGCTAAGGGCGTGTGCAATTGATTTCAAGTGAAGCTGGGATGACCACTTGCCTTTGATTGAGTTCACATACGACCAAAGCTATCACTCCAGTATTCAGATAGTTCCATTCGAAGCTCACCATGGTAGGAGACGTCTCCAATCGGTGGGTTCAAAGTTAGTGAGACCGCAGTCATAGGGCCTGACATAGTATTCGATGCCTTAGAGAAAGTTCAGTTAATCAGAGAAAGACTTCGTGCTGCTCAGAGCTGACAGAAGTCTTATGCGAATGTTCGTAGAAAGGATCTCGAATTCGAGGTCGATGACTATGTCTATCTCAAGATCTCTCCCATGAAGGGAGTGAAGAGATTCAGAAAAAAGGGAAAGACCAGTCACCGATATGTCGGTCCCTTCAAGATTCTCAGTCACTTCGGTAAGGTAGCCTATGAGCTCGAATTTCCTTCAGATCTAGCCTCAGTTCATCCAGTCTTTCATGCCTCTTTGCTCAAGAAGTGCATAGGTGACCCAGCAGTTGTAGTCCCTATTTAGAGCATTGACATTCAGAATAGCCTCTCTTATGAAGATATTCCAGTCGAAATCCCCGACTATCATACTCGTAGGCTGAGGAACAAAGAGGTACCTCTAGTCAAGGTTGTTTGGCGGAATCAGTCCATGAAGGGAGCTACTTCGAAAGAAGAACCACACATGCTAACCAAGTACTCTCATCTTTTCTCCGCTAATTCAGACTTAGCTCGAGGTAACCATTTTCCTTAAGCTTATTTAATTACATGTTAAAAATTTCAGTATAAAATTGGTATCAAGTATGAGTGCATAGCTTATCCTGAATTCATGAGTTTAGCCTATAAGTCATGCATCAGATATGCATGTTTAGTTGCGCTATATTCATTTTAGAATTCAGTTCAGTCCTAAAATCATGTGTCAGTTGAGCATGATCAGTGTATGCGTCGTTTTATCTTTTCTCCCCTCTCAAGCAGTCATCATTCAAGGATGGATTTTCCAAGGGGGAGATATTGTAATACCCCCAAAAATCCAAACCAATATTAGAGCCATGTACCAAGCTCAATCATAGTACACCATGGTTCTTTTATTTTTTTATGAGTAGGTTATATGTATATTAAGGCTTGAAATAACTCCCAGCTATCAGACAAATTAAAACAGTTCTCACCGATCAAATTCTTGAGAAAGATATTGGCATAGTCAAATTAAAATGAGCATATCACTCATTATACTTGTAATTTTTGAGCTTATGACGTATTAACAGAGTTATAATTGAATTATCTCTCCAACAATACCAATTTCACCTAAATTCGATATCGGAGCAAAGAGTTATTCCTTTTTTACTCCAGCATGTCAGGCTGGAAATAGTGTGATGGCATATATGGTAGCTTACCATATTTGTGATGCCCTACCACGAAGGTCGTCAGCCTTAGCCATAAACCAGCTCCTAAGTGACGAAATTCATGGTAGCTTACCACAATTGTGACGCCCTACAATGAAGGTCGTCAGCCTTAGGCAGAAACTAGCTTCTAAGTGATAATATTCGTGGTAGCTTACCACATTTGTGATGCCCTATCTTGAAGGTCGTCACCCCTAAGAAGTATCCAGATTCTGTGTGATGAAATTTTTGATGGCTTACCACATTTTTTACGCCATGTCACAAATGTCGTTAGCCTTAGGCAAAGTCCAGCTTCTGTGTAATGTCATTTTTGACGGCTTACCATATTTTTAACACCTTGTCACAAAGATCGTCAGCTATTATTTTCAGCAACTGAGAATTTATTTCGTAAGGATATTTTGGTCTTTTACCTTGACTTTCCATGACTAATAAGCCTCAAGAAATGTATTATCTTCCATTATCTTTAGTTAAAAAATCTCAAAAAGCTCTCTTATACACTTTCAACCACAAGATTAGGGTTTCCTCTCAAGATCATCTCCTCAGGAACAAGAGCATTCTTTCCCAAAGTGGTTAAACCCTAGTCAAGAAAAATCAAGGGCAAGCCTAAGGAATTCTTCAAGAACCTTCAAAAACATTAGATTTCTTTCAAGATTCAATCTCTAAGGTATGAATAGTGTTCATCTATGGATCAAATCCGTTCATAGAACTCAAGAACCATAATTTAAATATTTTTTTGTAAACTTTTGTGGTGGTATGATTATGTACATGTTGACGATTGTTGTTCAAGTTTCAATGTGATGTCTAAAGGTTTTTTCATGGAATATATATTTTTGTTAATTGAAAACCATGAACTTTAGGTGGTTTAATATGGTGCAAGTATGAAACCCACCTATGCCTTAAAGAATGCATGCAAGGTGTTTGATAAAATTCTCAGGATGGTAGAAGTTCATGTTTGTATGGTTCTATGATGTCTAATTGACAAGTTTATGTTAGCTATATACTTCAATATGAATTCCATGATTTTTATGTGTTGCTATTTTAGTGGTATGAAGCATGCAAGATAATGGAGATATACTATATGCACGCGAAATATATTCATTCATTTCCTACAATGTTTAAGATGTTGAATAACTATATGAAATATGACACCCCTTACTCATGATATTATGAATTATGGACTCAAATCTTGTGATCAAGTCAGGTCATGTGTGTCAGTTTCCTTCTATCGAGTCCTGGGGGTATTCGTATCCGAAAAACATAGCTGTGTGCCTAGAGCCATGTCATGTTGTCATGATAATCTCAGTAAAGCTATAATCTATAGAACCCAGTCAGTCGTGTGACTCAGGAAACCTCAGAAATCTCATGATCTTAGCTAATTCTCAGATAATAGTTCTACTCCATCAGTCAACAAAAGTCAGTTAATCTGTCCATGTACAGTCAGTTGAATTATGTTTAGTCTCTTCAGATAGGAGTAGAGGTTATCACTGAGTGAACCCAAGGATGGGGAGTCACCAACCAGTTTTGGGTGTGTTTCTTAGTAGTCATCCTTGTGTTCCAAAACTACGTAGCCAGCATAGGTTGAGACATCTTAGCCTGTCAGGTTAAGGTTGATGAGGTGGCTTAACCTGTCAGTTTAGGGTCCCACCGTTCTTACCTTGAGTACCTTCTAGATAAGGGTCACTCACAACTATCCTTACCAATGGCGTGGTATTGACACCCCTCCAGTAGGTGCAGAGATTGGTCCCCATCTTAGCCATAATGGCATACATGGGGCATATCAGTTAAGAAACTACCTCCCATAGTTTTAGTATCAGTCTTAGAAAAACAACTTAGACAGTTCTTCAGGTATCAATATACTAAGACTGTTAGCTACGGTCAAATTCAGTTATAGCACGGAACTCAGAGAGTTCAACTAGATTCAGGGCTGCCAGATACAGTCATCCATGTTATCTGAACTACGGTTCCAGCCATGTGTTAGCGTACAGATTTAGCCATTTCATACTCACGATCTTAGTTACTATGTATGTATGTTTACGCTCTCACGTTCATATCAGTTAGTCAATTAGCATTATTCATGCATGTTAAATCTTTTCTATTAGCCTGCCTGACTCGTATACTTAGTACTCTAGTTGTACTGACGTATTTGCACTATGGTGCTTTCTTACATGTTACACCATAGGTTCAGAGACACGAGCTCTAGATCAGCAGTATCATCCAGCCGCAGAGTTGCAGTGAGTCCTCATCCAATCTAGAGAGATATTATCTTATTTCAGTATAGTTTTGCTAGATGAAGTTAGTTGGAGATATGTTCCTTTAACTCCTTATTCAGATAGTACTTAGAGGCATTCAGATTCAATATTCAAACTTATTTTCAGATTTGATTCAGTTTTCAGCTATTTTGGGTATCTTCCACCCATATGGATATTATGTTTTGATAGATTCTTTATTCAGTTGAACCTTATGGCCTATATGTTCATATTTTCTGCATTATTATATTATATATGTAGTGTACTGGTACATATATCATTCATGGGTTAACTTGTGGTCCCTCGGGGTCATGAGTACCATGTAGCATTCAGATTTAGAAAATTGAGTCATTACAAGTATGTTGAATAGGAAACTCCAAATTGTGAGCTAGTCCATGCATGCCTAGTGTTTGATAAAATGCCTTAGTGACTTAAATGTGCTAAGATAGCATGAAATCCCCAAGTAGGTGTAAAATTGGTCGTGTCTAGTGGTTGTTCAAAGACCCTAGGGAACAAAGGAACAAGTCGAGATATGATGGTTGTAAATTACCCGATTTTGTGCTCTCATGAGGGAGGTGAAAAATGAGCGAAAATCGCTGACTAAAGGGTTTTTTTACACCCCTTCCAGGTCCTCAGTTGCCGCAGTCGCAGCAGGAAGGATGCAACCACACTATCTGGTGCAAGAACAAGATGATATGATCAATACAAGAAGAAGTACGATAACAATACTCTATGCAGATAAGGTGAGATCGTAGGCACATGAGAAGACAACTAAAAGTTGAAAAATTTCAAAGTTTCCACGAAGACCTCGGGATTCATTCGAAATTCAATATACATAAATAAACTATGTAACAACTCTAAATTTGATGTTTCAGATGCAGTGGCAAAGTCAAATTTTTCATCTAAGGTTGTTTCAACAAATTATGGGTCCCACACTTAAATTTTCAATTATTCTACTTTCTGACAATTGGTTAAAATAGGCTCGGGTACATTAAGACCCAAACGAAAGGTCTACCTAGCCTAATATCTATATTTTGGAGTTTTTGGAGTAGCCGGAATTTACATCTGAGATTGTTTCACTAAAGCTTTTAGCCACTGGCCATTTGGAACCAACAAAGTCTTCAAAATAGGAAATTGGCTCTAAAAACTAAACAAACTGCCTAGTAACCGAACTGTCAGTCCAGCAAGTCATAAATGACTTAGGGTAGCTCTGAAAAAGTTTTAATACAAAAAATAAGAAAAAAGTACAGGATCCAAATAAGGGCCTTATCATAATGGGAACCTCAAGTCCAATAAGGACCGGAGATTACCCCTTTATTCAATCCAACCAACCAAAAATCTTAACATAACTAAGATAATAACCAAGTCCATATCCATCCATAATATAACATACCCAAGCCCACAGTTTGTCCATACAAATCCTCTAAAACAATCTAAGAATATCCAGTCAGGACAGTCCCCCTACCATAGCCAAAATTAATATCCATGTCTAAACCAATAATGACATAAGAAAACTCAAAGCAAAAAATGGTGCATTTCGAAGTATGGAAGCTCCCCAGTTCAAGTCAACACAAGTTATTCTCGAGTCCAACCACTGAGTAGGAGGTGTAAAAATATGACCAACACTTGTATTGCATGGGGTTACAACATGAAAGATAGTTAGAATTTGAATCGCTAATAAGTAACTCAAGGATAAGAATAAAATAGTTCCAACAGTTCAAAGCTATTCAGTAAATGTATAAAACAAAAGCAATACATACATATATATATATACCATGCCGGGGTAGGGAACAAGAATAGCCTGAAATTTGAACATTACCTAGGTTGTGTAGCATAACCGTCATAGATCAAGGCACCCACAAGATATATAGTCCCAGCTCACCCTTAGATGGAAGGGCTCCAGTGCATGTAGCCGTATGAACCAGAGAATATCCAAAATCGTATATGTCTATATAGAGGACTCGAAACTCCAAGTATAATCAAGGTGACTTGAGCACCAATACATGTATTATAGGGAACTCGAACCTCCCAATCACTTATTCATTCGGGGGACTCTAACCACCTAGTCATAAGACAACTGCACCGGCTATCATGGTTTCTAGTGCTAGTCTTTTGGACTGCACCTTCACAGCCCGACTACATATCTCACTTTAAAGCCTAATTTAAAACCATAATTTCATATGCACAATTATTTAGCCAATTACTTACCAAAGGAACTTTTTTGGTATCATCATACCAACACCACTTGCAAGCTTATAACATGCCATAATCATTATCATTCAACTTTGGGACTCGAACCCATTGTTGGTACAAGGCCATCAATTTAATTCAATATAAAAGGACCCAAACCCATTATCAAATAGAGACATAAATATATTTATTTTTTATGGACTCAAACCTATTTAGCCAATTATGCCATTAAGGTTACCATTTAAATCATCACATGACCAACAATGCCTTCAAAAAAACATTTACCAACCGTTCATATTCATTAGGCTAATGCCTTAGTTCAAAACACATTTCACTTCAATTTATGGTCATCGACCTTTCAAAATCATCCATCCTTCATTATCACTCTTATACCAAGTATTAGTGCAAAACCTAATTCATTATGTTACTAGTTTATTCTCTTAGGCATTTTCACAAACACTGTAAGGGCATGCTGTTATCAAGAAACAAAATCAAGGTAGAAACTGTTAAGCTTAGAGTTACCCATGACCCATCTGTTAAACCACAATTACCAAGCACCCACAAGTGTTAATAATCATTAAAAGCATGTATAAACATAATTTAAACCAAGAATAAATAATACTCAACATTAGGAAAGCCAAACCCTCAACTATGGTTTTCAAAACCACTATTAATGAATCAAAATCAATGTTTAAAACAAATGATATTTTAGAACTAACAATGAGGGAAGAGTCACATGCCTTATTCACAAAAATTAATGGAAGAAACTTGACCCTTGAATCTCTAGATAACACCTTTGAGAAACCCTAGCCCCAATTTACTTGAAAGAGTTTAGAGAGGATTTGATGTTTTTTTGTATTTCAAAGTTTATTACGAGAGGCCATAATATGTTTAAGACGTGGGGACTTAAGGGTGTTGGGGTGGGAAATATAAAAAATATCCTCATCTTAAAATTTGAGTAAGGTCACAGGAGGGTACAACTCCCCCCCTTAGCTCGTACACAACCATACGAGAGGTACACGCCACTCATACCCTAGTTATCATGTTTGACTTCAACACTGACCATCATATGAGTTCTTAGACAAACACGTATCTAATTATACGATTGGTACCTCCTAACTCGTACCCTAGGCAGAATACTCTAAGCTAAACTTAGGGCATCATATGATTTAGTAACATACTACTCGTACCCTAACATATGTCTAATAAGATGCCTAATCATACCTTGGACAGAATGCAACCCAAACAACACTGATTATCATATGAGTGAAGGGAGCTTATACCTTACCATATCATATGACTAATATGCACAAGTCATATGATGTCCATAATTCTTAACTTAGGAAATTTTCTAAGGGTCCAAAGCCAAGGTGTTTCAGAAAATATGGAAAATGATTTGAAGGATCATTATAATATCCACTACTAAAGGAACTTTTGTCCTCGAATCTTAAAGACTAGGATATACCTGAAGTCTCTAATAGGTAAGTACACTGGGCATGTATCTCGCTCTCGATCTCCCAAGTGGCCCTCTCTACTAGGTGGTGTCTCTACTGAACCTTAACTACGGGAATATTTTGGGTGCACAACTACCTTATGTCATTTGCCAAAATGAGTATTTGCTACTCCACAAAGGTAAAACGCTCATCAAAATGGGATGAGTCCCATCTAAGAACATTATATGGATCACGAATGTATCGATGCAACATAAAGACATGAAAAACTTGATAAATAGCAGAAAAATCTGTAGGCAAAGACAACTCATAAGCTATCTCGCCAACTACACGAAGAGTCTCAAAAGGTCTAATATATCTTGGACTAATCTTGCCATTCCTCCTGAACCTCGTCACACCCTTCATAGGTGATACACGAAAAAACACTATATCCAACTCCAAATCTCAAGGAATGAAGAATATGGTATACATAGGCAATCTTCCTACTCTAAGTGTCTCTTAACCTATCATGAATTACCACAACTCTATCCAAAGACTCCTGAAGCAAATCCATACTGTGAGGCCAAACCTCAGAAGTCTTAAACCATCAAACTAGAGAATAACACCTCCAACCATACAAAGCCTTAAAAGAAGCCATCTCAATACTTGAATTATTAATGTTTTTATATGTTAACTCTACGAAGGTTAAGTGCTTCTCCTACTGACCTCCAAAATTCATAACACAGGCTCAGAGCATATCCTCAAGAACGCAAATAATCTACTCAAACTAACAATCAGTTTGCAAATGAAAGCTTATACTCAAATCCACCTGAGTACCTAGCTCTTCTTAAAATTCTCTCAAAAACCTCAAAGTGAAAAATAGAATCACGATCTAAAATGATAGAAATAGGCACACCATGCAAGCGGACTATCTCCCAAACATAGATATAGGCAAATCTCTCAACACTAAAAATAATCCGAATGGAAATGAAATATGCTGACTTGGTCAAATGATCAACAATGACGTATATACAATCAGAACCACAAGAAGAGTGAGGAAAACCACTAATGAAATCCATGTAATCCATTCCCATTTCAATTCAAGAATGGGTAACCTCTACGCCTAACAAGAATTTCTGACATGACTTGAACCACGGCCTAGTTGTGTCGGGTATCTCAGGTCCAACCTGGATCAGAGAACACCCCCATTACCCTACAGCTAACCACCCAACACCCAATGTCAGATGAATTCCAAACATATAAAAATATAAAATAATAATTGTCTAAAGAGAATGTAAAAATTCTATAACCATAACCAAATATCCATAGCCAAATATCTAACCAATACCAATTCCACTACCAATACCAATACCAATGCTAAAAAACTAATACCGGCACTGCCTATGCCCATATTAGTCTGACAAAGCCTCTAACCAGAATCAAGAAATATTCGATCGAGATATGCACTCGACCATAGAAAAATCAAAAACCTAAGAAATTACAATAAAGAAAAGAAGTCCATAACATTAAATGAGGTGTTCCGGAGTATGAAAGCTCACCAATTTTATTTGACTAAAAATTTGTCCCCAAATCCAAGTAATTGAGTAGGACGAATAGCAGTATGGCCAGTTCCTACATCGCGAAGGGATACAGGGCCCAAAGATGATTAACAGAGTAAACACTAGTATGTAACTCATAAATAAAGATAAGATAATGCCATTATTTCAAAACCAAATTTATCACCATATGCAATCACATAAATATGTATATATTATGGTGGGATAGGGAAAGAGGTTTAGCATACGTTTAAAACCTTATCCTGGGTAGTGTAGCTTGACTATCCTAAAACAAACCATGGACTATAAAGAATCTTAGATTACCGGAACATCCTAAAAATATAAAGTGTGACATCATGATCATGGTTACCAAGACCACCCTCACATCAGCAAACATAAGTTTACAGTGTCGATCCCATCGGGGCCTCCACCTACCACAACTTTGCTACTTAACCCCCATTAATCCCATATAAAATCATTTATAGATTCCTAACTAGTATGAAAGGAGTATTTTAATTAGGCATTAACCATTGGTATTATCATACATAAATTAAAGCTTGCGAGTCTATTTTTTGATGACATAAAAACCACTTAACCAAATTAGAATCCACCATTACCAATTAAGCCAAAACCATTTACAACCAAAGCATGACCACCAAGGTCTTTCCAAAACCATATGAAACCAACCCAAATCAATTCATGTTTCTTTAACCATTTATGCAATGCAAAGATCCGAAGAATAATAAAACTATTGGACAAAATTATTCTCATTAACTATTTCACAAACAGTTTGAGGGAATGCACTTATTAAAGCTAGAATTATCAAATTTAGGGATCAACCATGGCCTCTTAATTTAATCACCATTTCCATGCACCCACAAATGGAAAACCATAATTAGAATATGAAAAACCCTAATTGAATCATTAGAAACATTGATCAACTATGAACATCCAAAACCCCCAACCTTTATTTCAAAACCATAACAACACCATGAAAACCATACATCAAAACATATAACTTTAGTAAAATAACAATAAGGGAGGAGTAGCTTGCCTTAATTACAAAGATTTACAAAGAGAAATTGATCCTTAAGCCCTTAGATGACAACTTTGGAGAAACCCTAGCCAATTTCGCTAGAGAGGATTTTGAGAGAGTAAAGAGGATGTTCAATCTTATAAAGTGTGTGATTATTATCTATAAGTGTTATAGGGAAGTGGGGTCTTAAGATTTTTAAGTGAGAAATGTCTAAGTGCCCCCAACTAAAAATGGTAAAAAGACCGTAGGTGGTTACGAGTTGACCCACTTGACTCGTGACCACAATATACACCTTATACCCTTAAGTCATCCCCAAGATAGTGAGTTGTACACCCAAATACTATCCACTATACGACTCTTTGACCCTACTCATTACAAGACCATACGACCCGTATAGTCTAAATATATCTAAGACAAAACTCAAAGGGATTGGACACAAGATAAAATATGACTTAATCCAAACACTTATAACCTATCCTCACGGCTCTTAGTGAGCCACTCGTGCTTAGAGCTAAGTCTAGTCACTAGTTTACTGATTCGTTTAAGGATCGTCTAAATGACTCATCACAGCCCCTAACAACTCGTACTACCAAGTCTTTAACAGTATTAAAAACCAAAACTCCATCAACTAGACACCTAATAACTAGGGTGACCTGACCTGTACCCACTCTATATGACTCATATGGTTAAGTCGGCCAAAGGATAGTGAGCTCCAAGCTTAGGAAATTTCCAATGTCCAAATCCTAGGGTTTTTTATTTCCCATTTCATCATGAGAATTGGTAACCTCTGGGTCAAACCACCTAGTTATAGATATTCATCCTTTACCTACTGATAATAAATGAAACGATCTAAGAAGTCTACCATATCTCTCTTCATACAATTCCAGCAATAATATCATCTAAAATCACTATACATCTTGGCTTTGCTGGGGTGAATAGAATATCTAGGTATGTGAGACTCATGTAAAATTACTTGAATCAACTCACCAGGATGAGGAACATGAATACAGCCATCAAACCTCAAGATACTTTCAGCATTATTGGTGTGCCTCTCGAACTCACCACTTAAACACCTGATTACGAAAGAAGCAAAGCTTGCTATCCTCAAACTGACAATTGCAAATCTGCTCAAATTATGAGACCACACCTCCACACTAGCCAAAATCCTTCTAGGATACAAAATATCAAGTCGTACTATCAAGTTAGCTAAGGACTAAATGAGCTGTGCTAATGGCCTTAGAGAAACTAAAATACAAGACAAGCTACCCATACACCTTGTCTTTCGATACAAGGCATCTACAACTATACTTGACTTGCCCAGATGATACAAAATTGGAATATCATAGTCCTTAAGAAACTCCATCCATCTATAGTAATGAGCATTAAGCTCCCATTCGGTCATAAGATGCCGAAGGCAGCAATAATTGGTAAAAATTTCACAATGGACACTATCTAGATAATGCCTTAAGATTTTAAGCGTGAAAACTACAGCCCCTAACTACAAATCATGAGTAGTGCAGTTGCACTCATCTGCCTTAAGTTGTATAGAAGCATAAGAAAATTACGAACCTTCTGCATCAATACCTAACCTTTACCAATATCGAAAACATCACAACACAAGGTGGATTACTCACTTTCTACAGGAAGAGCTAGCACAAAAAAAAGTAAAAAGTCCTTGAGCTTTCAAGAGCTCAACTAGCATTTCTTGGACCATCAAAAAGGAACATCCTTTCGAGTCAACTTTGTAATTATGGCTAAAATAGTAGCAAAACTCTCGAGGAAGTATCTATAGTAATTGGTCAACCCAATGAAGCTATGAACCTCAGTTGTGAATGTAGGTCTAGCCCAATCACGAATTGCCCCAATCTTGGATGGTTCTACCATAATGCTTCCATAAAAACCCTTTCCCAAGGAATTTTTTTGACTTAAGCTAAAACACACACTTGGAGAACTTTGCAAAAAACATATTATCTCTCAAAATCTGGAGCACGATCCTTATATGTTGTGTAGGATCCTCACTACTCCTCTAATACACAAAGATTTCATCCATGAAACAATCATAAAGGAGTCCAAATAAGGACTCAATATGTGGTTCATCAACTCCATGAACATGGCTGGGGTATTATTCAACCCAAAAGACATTACTAAGAACTCATAGTGACCATAGTGAGTCCTAAAATCTATCTTCAGGATATCCTCAGCAAGAATCCCCAAATGATGGTAAACAAACCTCAAATCCTTCTTAGGAAATAAGGATTCACCCTAAAGTTAGTAAAAAAAACATCAATGCGAGGTATTAGTTAACGATTCTTTACCAGCACGAATTAAGATGCATATAATCAATGCACATATGCATGGAAATATCTTTATTCTTAACAAACAAAATAGGATCTCCCTATTGAGACACACTTGGTCTAATAAAACCGTTATAAAGAAAATCTTGAAGGTTATAATTCCGCTCCTTAAGCTCGGTAGGAGCCGTACAGCAAGGTGCCATAGAAATAGGTTGGGTTCTAGGATCTCGATCAACGGTAATCTAAATCTTACGGATAGAGGGAATACCAAGTAGCTAGTACTTAGATCTATACCAAAAAGATAAAGAAGTGTAGTATGAGTACCAAAGTAATGGGTACTTAGTAGGCATCATTATGTGACTGCGCCAAGTCATGATTTAAAATGATAAAATGCAAGATAACATAACTAAGTCAAGGTACAGAATTGAACCTGAATCATTTCCATCACCATAGTGCATAACTTTTATATAAACTTAAATAGTTACAATGACATAATATAAATAATGATCCACATGCAAACATAACTATTAAATTGGCTCCATACGCCAGTTGGTAAAGAAAAGTAAAGAACTCATCACTGCCTCCTATAAAACTAGAGAGTCCACCCATGAGAAGAGTAAAGCAATCAATAGACGTTATAACCATCTTTATCATAAATTACCCATCTTTCCATTATTTACCATATTTAATGCTACACCATCACTTACCAATTTGCAAAGATTATTACATAAACAACAAGTCAGCCATTTACTATAATTTATCACTAACATTATCCATCAACTAGTAATTATTTACTCACTATTCACTATTTTATCAACAAGGAATCCTTTATAAAAAGTCATCCATGAATAAGCTAACCACCATTTTTCATGCCACAGTACAACATGAAATAATTATATATACATATACCTGTATCCCAAATTGAATCAATATTCATAATCATCATCAAAAATTGAACAAATTATGCATTACAAAGACTAGAAATCAAACCAATCATAAATATAAAAAAGATTCAAAATTAAATTGATCATAAATATCATTAAGAAATTGAATTTAATAGGTAATAAATTTCATCAAGACTTAGAATTAAACAAGTCATAAATATCATCATCACCATAATAGCATAATCAATAACATAAATAACAATGTAATCATTCTTTACATTTACCAATAATATCAAGTGTAAAGATTTCTCACTGTAACCTCCATACGTATTCCAAGATTCTAATCGGCATAAAAGTTGACTTAAGATAACATGTCTCATTTAATAAGGTGGATTAAGAGTCCAATCTAATCCTTGAATTTCAATTTAGGCAAATTTCTACCCGATATAGTCTCAAGGCATCTATTATCACTTTTAAAAGTTAAACAAGCCTTAATTATCCTTAAGATTGGAAGTTTGTTTAACACATGAGTAACTAGGTTCATTATAACTAATTTGAGTAATTTAATTCATGCTTATGCTAATCATGAGGGAAGAAGTCCAATTCACCTAAAGAACATGGGAACAAGCCAAAGGTTTTAAGGTTACGGTGTAAAAATAGCCTAAATCACTCAACTAACCTCAAGTTTTGCAATTTATCCAACAAACAACTAAACTCTCCCCAGAATAACAAGATATCATAATTATACTATGACATAGATTTATCTAACAGGTGATAAACCTAACCTATCTTAGCGCCGAAGAAAACTCAACAATCCACTATACTGTAACTTTTTTCTCCCGATAAGCCTCTTCAAGATGCCAAGATTTCAAAAAACAATCCATTTATTAATATGAGAACATTAATGCCCATATGAAATGAATCAAATTAGGGCCTAGTCGAGTTTGGTATCTCAAGTGCAATAAGGACCAGAGACCACCCCCGTTACCTTATCATTAACTACCCTACATGCTATATTAGATAAGTTTTGAACCTATAACAAGATAAAACTATAATATTATAAATAATATATTAAATGTCTATAACCATAACTAAACAACCAAAGAAAAATGTCCAAATAATACCACTTCCAATGCCAATAGTAATACCGATGCCGCCCATGCCCATAGTAGTCCGACAAAGCCTCTAACTAGAATTAAGAAATATCTATTTGGGATATACCCCCTACTATAGCTAAACCAAAATCAAAAAAATATAAATAATGTAAAGAAGTCTATAATATGAAATAAGTTCTTTTAGAGTATGGAAGCTCACCACTTTAATTCGACTCAAAAGGTGTCCCATAAACTCTATAAGAGGCAGATGCTCAATCCAACTACTACCATGGTCAATCACACAATCTTGAAGCATATTATCTAAGGTCTAAATAATTTTTACACTTGCCTATTCAACTGTGGATTAAAAGTTGTACTAAGACTCACATTAGTACCCAAACCTTTATGAAATGATCGCCAAAAGTCCTATGCAGATATAAGGCATAGGAAGTTAGAGTTGGAGGTTGGGAATAGGGTGTTTTTAATGTTGTCTCCCATGAAGCTAGTGATTTTATTTGGCAGAAAGAGGAAGATAGTCCTCGGTATGTTGGTTCCTACTTGGTTTTTAGAAGAATTGATACTTTTATGTATAATTTAGAGTTGGCTTCTAGTTGGAGCTCTATTCAGCTAGTGTTAAATAATTCAATATTGAGGAAGTGTGTGAATGATTCATCAAAAATTATTCCTATCAAGTATATTAGTATTTTAGATTCCATGTCTTATGACAATATTCCAGTGGAGATCTTGGATCGGCAGGTTCATCTGTTATAGAATAAGGATATAGCTTCGGTAATTGTTATATGGAGAAACCACAAAGTTGAAGAGGCTACTTGGGAAGATAAAAAGCCAATGATGTACAAGTATCCACTCCTATTTCTAATTTTAGAAAATCGTGCTTAAGGTTTGTGTTGTTCTTAGCATATTTTGTTGTCTTTGTTAAATTTGGATTATGAATTCCTTGGTATTTTGTTTTCTCTATTAAAGGTAAGAGTAGAGTTGTTTGGAGGTTTAATCATTCTAGTAACTAACTTTTTCCATCAATCGAGGATAAATGATCCAAGTGGGGAAGAATTGAAACACTTGGAAGCAAATTCTTGAGCTTCGAGCTTACTATCCTAGTGATGAATCATCATAAGAGTCATATGGTATGGGTACGGGTCAGGTGACCCTAGTTATTATGTGTTGTGGGCAGTGGTTAGGTTTTTGGTCTTGGTAAGCACTTGGTGGTATGAGTCATTAGTGTTGGTGATGAGTCGTTAGGAAGATCCTTAACCAAATTACTAACTTAGTCAATTAACTTGGTTCTAAGTATGAGTAACTCACTAAGATCTATAAGGATAAGTTACGAGTGGGAGGGTTGAATCATATGTTGTCCAATGTCAACCCTTTGGGTTCTATCTTGGATATGACTAGATCATAAGGGTTGTATGGTTTGGTAAAGAGTGTTTACATGGAGTCATATGGTGGAAAGTGTATGGGTATCTAACTCACTATCTTTGTGATGACTCAAGGATACAATTCATATGTTGTGGTCATGAGTCAAGAGGGCCGACTCATTCCCACCTAGAGTTCTTATAGTTTTTAGCTGGGGGAACTATAGACCTTTATCACTTACAACCCTTAAGACCCCACTTCCTTATAAAACTTTTTGGTCATTCATTCTGCAATTAAGAAGAGTGAACATCATATTTATTCTCTCCAAATCATCTCTAGAAAAATTGGCAAGGGTTTCTCCAAAGTAGACATCTAAGGGCTTAAGGATCAATTTCTCTCTATCAATATTTGTAATTCAGGCATGTGAATCTTTCGAAATTGTTAATTTACTAAAGTAAAATAATTTAATGTATGGTTTTCATGGTATTCTTATGGTTTTGAAATAAAGGTTGGTAGGTTTTGGATGTTCATAGTTGATTAATGTTGCTGATGATTTAATTATGTTTTTCATATTTTAATTATTATTTTCCACATGTTAGTGTATGGGAAGGGTTATTTAATTGAGAGGTCATGGTTGATCCCCAAATTTAATGATTTTGTCTTTGATAATGGCATGCCCTAAGCCTATTTGGGAAATTGCCAATGAGAATGTTTTTGTCATGTAGTTTGATTATTCTAGGCATCTTCGTATTTCATAAATGTTTAAAGAAAAATGAATTGGTTTTGGTTGGTTTCATATGGTTTTCGAAAGGCCTTGGTGGTCCTGGTTTGATATTTAATGGTTTTAGATTAATTGGAAATGGTGGAGTCTAATTTGGTTTAATGGTTTATATTGCATAAGGTAATAGATTGGCAAGCTATAATTTGGGTATGACAATACTAATGGTTAATGCCTAATAAAAAGACTTCTTGGTAAATGGTTGGGAATGTGTAAATGATTTTATATGGGCTTAAAAGGGGTTTAGTAGCAAAGTCGTGGTAGATGGAGGTTTCGGGGGTGCTGACAATAAAAAATCATGTTTGCCGATGTGAGGGTGGTCTTGGTGACCGTGTGCATGAGTTTTGACTATATTTTTGGGATTTACTAGTCTTCTCAGGTTCTTTTTCTCCAGTCATGCAACTAACACACACAAGGGCCCTTTCAGTAGGGGTATTTGAACCTATATATCCTGTTGCTGGTTTTAGGACAGTCAATCTACACAAACCAGGTTAAGATTTTAAATGAATGCTAAACCTTTTACCCTATCTCGGCACGATATATATACATATTTATGTGATTACATATGGTTATTAATTGGGAATGGAAATGATAGAATTATCTTATCTTCATCCCTGAGTTACATTCTAGTACTCACTCCACTAACTGTTATCGAGTGTTGTATCCCCACAAAACACAACTATCTATACTACTATTCCTCCTACTCAGTGAATTGGCTTTGGGGACAACTTTTAAGTCTAATTGAAGTGGTGAGCTTCGATACTCTGAAAACCCCATTTCATGTCATTGACTTCTTTTCATTACTGTTATTTCTTTTTTATTGTTATGGCTATGGTTAGGGGCTTGTCCAGACCGAATATTTCTTGATTCATGTTAGAGGCTTTGTCAGAATACTATAGGCATGGGCGATGTCAGTATTACTGCAAGCAATGGTATTGGTATTGGTATTGGAATTGGTATTGGTTGGATATTTGGATGTGGCTATTTGGTTATGGTTATAGACTCTCTATATTGTCTTTATACTATTGTTGTTTTTTTCATTTTATATGTTCGGAATTCATCCGACATGGAGTGTAGGGTGGTTAACGATGGGGTGATGGGGTTGTCTCTAATCCTAGTTGGACTTGAGATACCCAACTCGACTAGTCCCTTGTTTAGGTAGAGTTAGAATATTTAACCATTGTGGTTCGTGTCCAAAAATATGCCAAAACCTCATGTGGGTCCCACTCAAGGAAAAATGTATTTTTGAGACCCACCCAACATGATATTGAGATCATGGAATCAAAACCCTTAAAAATGGGTAAAAACCAAGCTAAGTTTGGGGCTAAATCAAGCCCTCCAAGATTTGGGGCTTTGGTAAAATATTCTAGAAATTTAAGCATGAATTTAAATGATTCTTACCTTACATCCAAAGATATTTGCAAAAATACTTGTTAATTAATCTCTCAAGTCACCTCCAAGACTCAATTTTTAGATAACATACTATTTAGGGCTTTTGCTCTTAAGAGGGATTTGGAAAATGAGCAAAAATTAGGACCTAAGGTGTCTTTTATACCCCTTCCAGGTCCTCATATGCAACAATCGCAGCATGTATGCTGCTATCACACTATTTGGTGCTAGAAAAAGATGAGGTGATCACCACATTAGGTATTGTGATCACAATACCCACCTCACATGATATGTGATCGCAGGCACACCAAAAGACAACTGTAACTTTGAAAATTTCCAAGTTTCCACCAAGGCCTCAGATTCATTTATAATCCGGTATAAAAAATGAAAAACTTGATGAATAGCAGAAAAATCTGTAGGAAAATCAAACTCATAAGCTACCTCGCCAACTACACGGAGAGTCTCAAAGGATCTAACATATCTGGGACTAATCTTGCCTGTCACGGCCCAAAATCCCATCGGGCCGGACTGGCACCCGAAGCCGAGAAGGCCCGGAAGAACCCGTTCAAATACCTGTACTTTCACTTACATGTCACCAAAAATTTGGGCAGCACTTCGCTGCATATAAAAGGGTCTAATTACCTGTATCAGCACAACACGCACAAATATATATACATATATATAATACTTGGCCGTCGGGGCCACCCCATATACGGATATAACATCACTATATAAACTTCCATGACTTTACCCTTCTTTATGTCTACAAAGCCTCTAGGATATACATGACATAACTAGGGTCGGGACCAACCCCCGCCCACACATGACTCCTGTACAATAACAAAATATAAGAAATCGACTCGGAAAGCTCCGAAGCAAACTGGAGCTCACCAACAACAGCTGTATGACCTGGCTCTTATCTATGCTGTGAATGAGCTGAAGTACCTGATCCTGCAACATGAAATGCAGGTCCCCCGTGAGGGACGTCAGTACGAAATATGTACTGAGTATGTAAAGCTGTAAATAATCATATGTGATATGGGAGATCAAGAAAATCATACGCATGTGAATAAATCATAATAGAAGTGAACCACACTTCATAAACACTTTTAGGATCATGTACATTATTATTAATCTGAATTGGGTTCTTGAATTCAAACACATTTGTGGAACGGTATACATTCGTTCATTTCATTCTTTACAATTATTATTCGCTATTACCTCCTCCTCCCGAACCTCCAACCACCTAACAATAATCAATACTGTACCGTACTGTGACCATTAGGCTGCCCCCAGTACATATCAATTGGGATCGACCCATGCTAGGCTTATGCCCCTGGGATACCACACATAAACACATAAAAGATTTTTCCAATAACTTAGTTCAAAAGCTTTGAGATTATTACATTAGTGTTCATGCCAATATAACACCTTTGGAACAATGATACATCAATAGGAATCAAGTAATAGACCTTCTATACAATAACGATGTAATAAGGACTCTTTGGTACATCAACAATATGTTTCAGAATCATCAATATCACAACAATGAAATAGGAGCCTCTTGGTATATCAATGAAACATTTTGACACTTTATAGAATGGAAACAACATCATTGGTAATGTAGAACAATACATGTGTTTGGATAACCATCGGAATCTTACTTGATGGAACATTGGTGTTTTCATGCCAAAGAACATCGTTAGAGTATGCTTTACATACCTCGTTGTAGATTCGGATACCAATTCAACACAACTTCCCGCCTTTACAAATCACTTATCTACAATGAAATATTTGGCATCTAGTATTAGCAACCCAACACCACAATTCTCTTCCATAATTTCATACAACCAATATTTGCAAAGCATTCCAAAAACCAACTTGAACAATAGGTTTATGTGTGTATATATATATATATATATATATATATATATATATATATATATATATATATATATATATATATATATATAATCATCATTTCAATACCACATCATCAATACCACATCATCCCTTCACAATTCAACACAATCCAACCATGCACAAGAATGATCCAACATCATTTCCAATCATCTTTCAACAACAATCAAATAACATACTTCTTATGCTCACATGCATATATATATATATATATATATATATATATATATATATACATATCCATATAAATAACACCAACATAATTTACATCCTTACCATAGAATGACCCTTTGGGTTTTGAAGTCCCGTTGGCACAAATAAGGGGTGTTTCTCGAAGCCCTTGAGATGATGAACACAACTACAGAATCAATTTGGACTTTCCACGGTTGAATCACAAGATAATTAGAGTTGAAAATTAGGCTAGGGTTTGTTCTTTCCTATAATTGATGATGAATATGAGTTTTTGAACTCATATACATGTAGATATATACATATTCCCGTCCATAATACCATAGAAAATGACCAAAGTGCCCTTAAAATTTAAATAATGTCAAATATGTCCTCCGGTGGACTGTTTTGACAAGCTGAAGTAGATAGACCATAACTCTTTGCTCCGATATCGGATTTGGGTGTAATTGGTATCATTGTAAAGATAATTCAAAGTGCTTTCATTTCATATAAATTAGGCCATCCAGTTCGTCCATGATCGTTTGAAGTTGACCCTAAAAATCTGTTTTGAGAGGCTGAAGTAAAACGCGTATAACTCCTTACACAGATGTTGTATTTGGATGAAACTAATTGCATTGGAAAGAAGACTCAAAGATCTTTCTTTTGATATGTGGTAACTCTCCCAGTTCATTATATTGAGGGAGTTATGATCGTTCAAAGTTGACCCAAAAATTGGAAATTTTCCTGCAATTTTACTGTTCACATCCCGGCCACCGTTTTATAGTTTCGAGCGTGCTCGCTTATATCCGAAACTTATCCGTTTTTGAAAATCTTTATATCGTCGGAAAGCTTATTCAATAACCTTCGTATGGAAACATCGACGGGCAAATTCCGATATAAATAAGGTCGATTCCTATACCCATATAATCAAACTATACACTTGAAACCATCTCAAAATAATCAATACTCATACTTAAACTCATATATGCCTAACTTAGGATCAATACAGATACTCCAACACATATAACAATGGCTAATGCACGTAATTAAGTACGGGGTGTTACATTGCCCTTCCTCCTGAACCTCATCACGCCCTTCTTGGGTGATACATGGAGAGAAAGATGGTATCTAACACCAAATCTCATGGAATGAAGAATACGGTATACGTAGGCCTTATTCGTACTTAGAGTTACTCTCTACCTATCTTGAATCACTACGACTCTATCCAAAGACTCCTGAAGCAAATCCGTACTACAAGACCAAACCTCAAAAGTGTCAAACAATCCAACTAGAGAATAAAAATCCTACTATATAAAGCCTTAAAAGGAGCCATCTCAATACTTAAATGATAGCTGTTTTATATGCGAACTCTACCAAGGCTAAGTGTTTGTCCCATTAGCCTCCCAAATCCATAACACAGGCTCAGAGCATATCCTCAAGAATGCAAACAATATGCCCGAACAAACCATTGGTTTGCAGATAAAAGGTTGTACTCAAATCCACCTGAGTACCCAACTCTACTTAAAATGCTCTCCAAAACCTCAAAGTGAACACAGAATGATGATATGATATGATAGAAATAGGCACACCATGCAAGCGGACTATCTCCTAAACATAGATATGGGCTAATCTCTAAACACCAAAAATAACCCAAATGGAAATGAAATATGCCGAATTGGTCAAATGATCCACAATGACCTAAATACCATAAGAACCATGAGAAGAATGAGGAACACCACTAACAAAATCTATGTAATCCATTCCCATTTCAATGCAGGAATAGGTAACCTCTAGGTCTAACCAGGATTTCTCACATGACCTGATCCAGGGCCTAGTTGTGTCGGGTATCTCAGGTCCAACCAGGATCGGAGACCACCTCTATGGCCACTATTAACAACCCAACACCCAATGTCAGATGAATTCCAAACAAATAAAAATATAAAACAATATAGTCTAAAGAGAATGTGAAAAGTTATAACCACAACAAAACAACCACAACCAAATATCTAACCAATACCAATTCCATTACTAATACCAATAGCAATGCTAAAACTATCACCATCACGACTCATGCTCATAGTAGTCCGACAAAGCCTCTAACCAGAATCAAGAGATGTCCTGTCAACAAATGCACCCAACCACACGAAAAACCAAAGCCAAAGAAATTACTATAAAGAAAAGAAGTCCATAACATGAAATGGGATATTCTGAAGTATGAAAGCTCACCCTTTTAATTCGACTATAAATTTATCCTCAAATCCATGTAACTGAGTAGGAGGAATGGTAGTATAGCCAGTTCCTGCATCGTGTAAGGATACAGGGCCCGAAGATGATTAGCAGAGTGAACGCTAGAATGTAATTCAGGAATAAAGATAAGATAATGCCATTTTTTGAAAACCAAATTTATAACCATATGCAATCACATAAATATGTATATATTGTGATGGGATAGGTAACAAGGTTTAGCATGTATTTAAAACCTTAACCTAGGTCGTGTAGCTTGATTGTCCTAAAATAAACCACGGACTATGAAGAACCTGAGATTACTAGTAAATCCCAAAAATATAAAGCGTGACAGCTTGGCCATGGTCAACAAGACCACCCTCACATCAGCTAACATAAGTTTCCAATGTTGGTCCCCTAGGGGCCTCCACCTACAACAGCTTTGTTACTTAACCCCCTAAGCCCATATAAAATCATTTACACATTCCTAACCTATAAGCAAGGAGTATTTTAATTATGCATTAACCATTGGTATCGTCATTCATAAATTAGAGCTTGCATGTCTATTACCTTATGCCATATAAACCATTTAACCAAATTAGAATCCATCATTTCCAATTAAGCCAAAACCATTTATAACCAAAGCATGACCACCAAGTCTTTTCCAAAACCATATGAAACTAACCCAAACCAATTAATGTTTCTTTAACCATTTATGCAATGCAACGATTCCAGGAATAATAAAACTATGCGACAAAATTATTCTCATTAAGAATTTCACAAACAAGTTGAGGGAATGCAATTATTAAAGCCAAAATCATCAAATTTCGGGCTCAACCATGACCTCTTAATTTAATCACTATTCCTATGCACCCGCATGTCGAAAACCATTATTAAAACATGAAAAACCTTAATTAAATCATGAGAAACATTAATCAACCATGAACATCCAAAACCCCCAACCTTTATTTCAAAACCATAGCAATATCATGAAAAGCATATATCAAAACATATGCTTTTAGTAAGATAACAATAAGGGAGGAGTAGCATGCCTGAATTACAAAGATTCAGAAAGAGAAATTGATCATTAAGCCCTTAGATGACCACTTTAGAGAAACCCTAGCCAATTTTGCTTGAGAGGATTTTGAGAGAGTAAAGAGTATGTTCAATCTTATAAAGTGAGTGATTAATGTCTTTAAGTGTTATAGGGACATGGGGTCTTAATGGTTTTAAGTGAGAAATTTTGAAGTGCCCCTAACTAAAAATGGTAAAAAGACCGCAGGTGATTATGAGTCGAACCTCTTGACTGGTGACCACAATATATGATTTGTACCCTTGAGTGATCACCATGATAGAGAGTTGGACACCCAAACACTATCCACCATACGACTCCATAACCCCACTTATTACAAGACTATACAATCAAATAGTCAAAATAAATCTAAGACAGAACTCAAAGGGATTGGTCACTAGACAACATATGACTCTATCCTACTACTCATAACCAATCCTAATGGCTCTTAGTAAGCCACTCATACTTAGAGCCAAGTCAAGTCACTAATTTACTGATTTGGTTACGGATCGTCCTAACGACTTATCACAACCCCTAACAAGTCATACCACCAAGTCGTTACCAAGAGTAAAACCCCAACCACCATCCACTAGACACCTAATAACTAGGGTGACCTAAACCATACCCACTCCATACAAATTGTATGGTTAAGTCGGCCAAAGGACAGTGAGTTCAAAGCTCTAGAAATTCCCAATGGCTAAATCCCAGGGTTTTTTAATTTCCTATTTCATCACGGGAATGGTTAACCTCTGGGTCAAACCACCTAGTTATTAATGCCTGTCCTTTACCTACTAACTATAAACGGAACACGCTTTGAAGTCTGCCATATCTCTCTTTATAAAACTCAACCAATAACATTATCTTAAATCTCTATACATCTTTGTTGTGTTGGGGTTAATAGAATATCTAGAGATGTAAGACTCATACAAAATTAACTGAATCAACTCATCAAGCTGAGAAATACAAATACAACCATCAAAACTTAAGATACCTCTAGAATCATTGGTGTGCCTCTCAAACTCACCACTTAACACCTTATCAAGAAAGAAGCAAAGCTTGTTATCCTCAAACTGATAATCTCGAATTTTCTCAAATAGTGAGACGCCACCTCCACACTAGACAAGATTGATACAAAATATAAAGTCATACAATCAACTTATTTAAGGACTAAATGACTTGTGCTAATGGCATTTGAGAAATTAAAATATAACATAAGCTACCTCTACTCCCTGCCTTGTAACTCAAGGCATATGTAACTATATTTTCCTTGCTTGGATGATGAAAAATGGCAATATCATAGTCCTTAAGAAACTCCATCCATTTATGCTAATGAGTATTAAGATCTCATTACGTTAAAGATGTCGAAGGCTGCAATGATTGGTGAAAATATCATAATGCACACCATATAGATAATGCCTTAAAAATCTTAAGCGTGAAAACTACAACCCCAACTACAAATCATGAGTCGGATAGTTGCACTCATGTACCTTAAGTTGTATAGAAGCATAAGCAATATTATGGCCCTTCTGCATCAATAACTAACCTAGACCAACATTGGAAGCATCACAACACAAGGTGGATAACTCATTCTCTACATGAAGAGCTAGTATAGAAAAAGAAGTAAAAATATCCTTGAGCTTTCAAAAGCTTGACTCCACTCCTCGAACCATCAGAAAAGAACTTCCTTTCAAGTAAACTTGGTCACAGTGGCTAAAATAGTAGCAAATCCCTTGAGTAAGTGACTATAACAATCGGTCAACCCAATAAAGCTATGAACCTCAATTATAGATGTAGGTATAGCCCAATCACGAATTGCCCCAATCTTGGCTGGGTCTACCATAATTCCTCCTTAGACACCCATGCCAATGGAATTTCTCTGACTTAATCCATAACTCACACTTGAAGAACTTGGAATATTGTGCATGCTCTTCACTACTCCTCTAATACATACAAATTTCATTAATGAAACAATCACAAAAGAGTCCAAATAAGGCCTAAATATTTGTTTCATCAAATACGTGAACGTGGCTGGGGAATTATTCTACCGAAAAGACATTACTAATAACTCATAGTGACCATAACGGGTCCTAAAATCTATCTTCAGGATATCCTTATCCCAAATTCTCCAATGATGGTAACCAAACCTGAAATAATTCTTAGGAAACAAGGCTTCACCCTAAAGCTAGTCAAACAAATTATCAATGCGAAGCATAAGTTAACAGTTATTTACCATTACCATATTAAGATGCCTATAATCAATGCACATATGTATGGAACTATCTTTTTTCTTAAAAAACAAAATAGGATCACCCCATGGAGATATACTTGGTCTAATAAAACCCTTACCAAGAAAATCCTGAAGCTTAGAATTCAGCTACTTAAGCTTGGTAAGAGCCATACGGTAAGGTTCCATAGAAATAGGTTGGGTTCCAGGATCTAGGTCAATGTCAAACTAAATATCACGGATAGGGGGAATAACAGGTAGCTAGTACTCAACTCTGCACCAAAAAGGTAAACAAGTATAGAATGAGTACCAAAACAATGGGTACTCAGTAGGCATCATTAGGTGATTGCTCTAAGTCATGATTAAAATAATAAAATGCAAAATAACATAACTAAGTCAAGGTACAGAATTAAACTTGAATCATTTCCATCACCATAGTGCATAACTAGTATATAAACTTAAATAGTAACAATGAAATAATGTAAATAATGAAGAACATACAAACATAACTATGAAATTAGCTCTACGCGCCAATTACTGAAGAAAAGTAAAGACTCATCATAGCCTCCCGTATGATAAGAGAGTACACCTAAGAGAAAAGTAGAGCAATCAGTTGACATTATAACCACCTTTATTATAAATTACCCATCTTTCCACAGTTTACCATCATTTAATGCTATGCCATCACGTACCAGTTTGCAAATAATATTACATAAACAACTAGTGTTCCATTGACGATCTTTTATCACTAACATTAGCCATCAACTAGTCATCATTTAGCCACTATTCACCATTTTATTAACTACACATGCTTTATCATAAGTCATCCACAAGTAAGCTAACCACCACTTTTTATATCATAGTACACCATGGAACAATTATACATGCATATACCTGTATCCTGAATTAAACCGATATTAATAATCATCATGAAAAATTGAACAAAGATTATACATTATCAATATAAGGCATAAAAAGTTAGAGTTTGAGGTTAGGGATAGGGTATTTTTGAAGGTGTCTTCCATGAAAATAGTGATTATATTTGGGAAAAAAGGGAAGCTCAGTCATCAGTATATTTTTTTGTACGTGGTTTTGAGATGGATCGACAATGCTGCATATGACTTAGAGTTGGCTTCTAGTTTGAGCTCCATTCATCCAGTGTTAAATGATTCTATTTTAAGGAAGTATATGCATGATTTATCACAAATTATGCCTCTCAAGGATATTGGTATTTCAGATTCCCTGTCTTATGGTGAGGTCGCAGTGGAGATCTTAGATCAGTAGGTTCACTGGTTATGGAAAAATTATATAGCTTCGGTAAACATTCTATGGAGAAACCATAAAGTCGAAGAGGCTACTTGGGAAGCTAAAGAGGAAATAAAGTCCAATTATCTCTCCTATTTCATTCCAAAAAATCATGCTTAAGGTTTGGTTTGTTCTTAGAATCTTTTTTTTATCTTTGTTAAAGTTTGATTGTGAATCCCTTGGTATTTTTTTTATATATTAAAGGTAAGAGTAGAGATATTTAGGGGTTTAATCATGATAGTTACTACCTTTTTCCATCAATTGAGGACAAATGATCCAAATGGAGAAGAATTAAGACACCCTAGATTTTGGCCCTTGGTAAATTCGTGAGCTTTGAGCTCACTGTCCTAGTGATGACTCATCATATGAGTCATATGGTATGGGTACGGGTTAGGTGACCCTAGTCATTTGGTTTCTAGTAGGTAGTGGTTGGGTTTTTAGGGTGGGTAACCACTTGGTGGTATGAGTTGTTAGTGATAGTGATGAGTCCTTAGGAAGATCCTTAACTAAATTTGTAACTTTGTTACTTAACTTGTCTTTAAGTACAAGTAGCTCACTAAGAGAGCTGTGAAGATAGGTTATGAGTTATAGGGTTGAATCGTATGTTGTCTAGTATCAACTCTTTGGGTTTTGTCTTGGATACTACTAAACCATATGGGTCGTATGATCTAGTAATGAGTGGAGTCATGGAGTCGTATGGTGGAAATTATATGGGTGTCCAACTCACTATCTTTGTGATGAATCAAGGGTATGAGTCGTATATTGTGGTCACGAGTTGGAGGGCCGACTCATTACCACCTGTGGTTTTTTTTAATGTTTTTAGCTGGGGGCACTTTAAACCTTTATCACATAAAACCCTTAAGACCCCACATCCTTATAACAAATTTTGGTCATTCATTCCGCAATTAAGAAGATTGAAAATCCTCTTTACTCTCTCAAAATTATCTTTAGAAAAATTGGATAGGGTTTCTCCAAAGTAGTCATCTAAGGGCTAAAGGATCAATTTCTCTCTATGAATCTTTGTAATTTAGGTATGTGACTCTTCCTCTATTGTTAATTTACTAAAGGCAAATGATTTAATGTATGGTTTTCATGGTATTCTTATGGTTTTGAAATAATGGTTGGGAGTTTTGGATGTTCATGGTTGATTAATTTTTCTGATAATTTAATTATGTTTTTCGTATTTTAATTATAGTTTTCCATATGTGAGTGTATGGGAAGGGGTATTTAATTGATAGGTCATGGTTGAGCCACAAATTTGATGATTTTGTCTTTGATAATGGAATTCCCTCAACCAAGGTGTGAAATTATCAATGAGAATCTTTTTGTCAAGTAGTTTGATTATTCTTGGAATCTTCACTTGGCATAAATGGTTAAGGAAAAATAAATTGGTTTTGGTTTGTTTCATATGGTTTTGGAAAGGCCTTGGTGGTCATGGTTTGATCTTAAATGGTTTTGGCTTAATTAGAAATGGTGGATTCTAATTTGGTTTAGTGTTTTATATGGCATAAGGTAATAGATTTGCAAGCTATATTTGGGTATGACAATACCAATGGTTAATGCCTAGCAAAAAGACTTTTTGGTAAATAGTTGGGTATATGTAAATGATTTTATATGGGCTTAAAAGGGGTTGAGAAGGAAAGTCATGGAAGATAGAGGTTCCGGGGGTACCAATAATAGAAAATCATGTTTGCTGATGTGACGGTGGTCTTGGTGACCATCTGTATGAGTTCTGACTATATTTTTTGGATTTACTAGTCTTCTCAGGTTCTTTTCTCTAGTCATGTGGCTTACACACACTAGGGGCCTGTCAGCAGGGGTAGTTGAAGCCATATAACCCGTTGGTAGTTTTTGGATGGTCAACCTACATAACCCAGGTTAAGTTTTTAAATGCATGCTAAACCTTGTTTCCTATCTCATCTTGATATATATATATACATATTTATATGATTGCGTATGGTTATTAATTGGATTTGGAAATAATGGCCTTATCTTATCTTTAACCCTGAGTTACATGCTAGTGTTCACTTTACTAACTATCATCGAGCGTTGTATCCCCACACGATGTAGGAACCTTACATACTACTATTCCTCCTCCTCAATGACTTGGATTTGGGGATAACTTTTAAGTCTGATTGAAGTGGTGATCTTCTATACTTTGAAAGACCCCATTTCATGTTTTGGACTTCTTTTCATTATTGTTATTTTTTTAATTTTTGTGATGGCTATGGTCGAGGGCTTGTCCTGACCAAATATTTCTTGAATCATGTATGAGGCTTTGTCAGACTACTATATGCATGGACGATGTCAGTATTAGTATTAGCATTGGTAGTAGTATTGGTATTGGAATTGGTATTGGTTGAATATTTTGTTGTGGCTATTTGGTTATGGTTATTAACTTTTTATATTTTAGTTAGACCATTCTTTTTTTTTCATTTTATATGTTTGGAATTCATCCGACATGGGATGTAGGGTGGTTAACGATTGGGTTACGGGGCTAGTCTCTAATCCTAGTTGGACTTGAGATTCCCAATTCAATTAGTCCCTGGTATAGGTAGAGTCAGCATATTGAACCATTGTGCTTCAGGTCCAAAAAAATGCCAAAACTCTATGTGGGTCCCACTAAAAAAAAATTATATTTTTGAGCCCCACCCAATATGATATC
The DNA here is from genome assembly GCA_030864225.1 of Capsicum baccatum var. pendulum. NCBI lineage: Eukaryota > Viridiplantae > Streptophyta > Magnoliopsida > Solanales > Solanaceae > Capsicum > Capsicum baccatum. The sequence continues at coordinate 73,334,213 of CM061554.1, read as the reverse complement.
AAGATCATGGAATTTAAACCCTCGTAAGTGGTTAAAAACCAAGCTAAATGTAATGAATGTGTAGTACTTCTCGTAAACCCAAGGGTAAAGGGGTCAATGACTCCTTGGGGTAATGTTTCTAAATTTGTATCCTTTCTTGATACACGTGTGCTTAAGTTGAGTAAATCCCAACTTGTGGATGCTAAGTTGTCTATTTGTTTCAAAGGAATAATGTTTTTACGCTTAAATGCTTTATCTTCACCCATGTATGCCCTTACACATGATTCCTTTCTATAGTACCTTTTTGCTTATGATGTCATCTTTGCTAGTCTTGGATTTGTTCCATGTAAAGGTAGGGAACTTGTTGGTTGGTCCACTTGTTTGAGTGAGAATGCTTTATGGTTGTGGAATTTAGGTCGACTTGAAGAGCCACCCTTTGTGGTATCTTAAAGAGGCAATGAAACAATTGTGTCTTACGGTTCATAAGATCTTAATCCAACCTTTTGGATTGTATGATGCGATTAGGACCTTTGTAGTTTCTTTCCCTCTTGGTGATTCTACTAACCAAATCATTTGTACATATTTCATTGAGATTTTAATATTCAATTCTAAGGATCCCTGGTTATATTTCAAGTATGTGCAACCTTGGTATGATGATATGATTGTTTATGCTAATCCTGACCCTCATGCCATGAGGAATTGGTGTTTGCTTGTCCTTCCTTTGATTTTTCAAGATATGGATTCCAGGTTGAATCCTTTTAAAGAAGGGGATGATGATATGAGTCTAACAACCATCATAGTTTTTGGTGACATCATTGGAGACAAATACATAAAGACTCAAGTTTTGGTCACCTCGAGGACACAATAGCATGCATGGAGGACCCATTAGGAGAATCCCATAAGGCAAACCCGTATGTGGAAGATTTCTTGAGGGCTTGCCTTTGATGCATATCCGAGGCCAGAGGTTTGAACCCATGGCTTTGAGCTTAAAAAAGGCACCTTTTGGTGTGTCGGGACTCATTAAGGGCATTTTAGTCATTACTTATGTTGATCCCAAACACTCCATGGCCGCCCCTTGTTCATTAAGGGTGTTGTGGTCATTTTTCATTTCATAATGTAATAAGACTATATATAGTCCCTTTTTAGGTATTACAACCTTAATTTTGTTGAATATGGATTTTTGAAAGAAACGTTGTGAGATTTATCTCTTGTGAGATTGTTCCACTTGTAAATTGGGCATAGCAAGTATGGACTCACTTGTGTTGGAAATTTGCAAGAAATATTGGTGCTTGAAAGGTGGATTCCCACTAGTGTCTACACAGCATTTTGGTGTTTAATGTATGAATCTTAGGGGTTTTTGGGTTTGAAACACCCTTAGTTTCTTATTGTTTGTGTAATTCTTTGTCCAACCATCTATCTTACCCTTCTTGCATTTGTTGTTTTCTTTCTAGTTATTATTTTTCCATTTTTATCTCATCTTGTGTTGTGTGGCTGCCGTAGCTAGTCCACCATCTATCTCTTGACTTCTCTTAGTTTCTTACTTGTTTTCGTGTTGTTTGTTTGATTTCATTATCACGCAAGTAGCTAATTGTGGGCAAATATTTTAATTGAAATTTCAGGCCCGCCAATGTATAATTAAGACCTAAATTGGCCCTCGCCTATATTTAAACTTTTTTAGCCTCATTCTAACATATTCAAATCCTCAAAACCTTACTTTTCCATTTAAATCCAAACATCCCTCTCAAATCATAAACTAATACTGCACATAAACAAAGGCTAAATTAAAATATGTTTGAGGTACTAACTTGTTCCAACACAGTAAAAACAAGTTCCAACTTGGGTTTTGCTCGATTTCTTTATTGTTCACTTTTGGATTATCATAATAGTGGTAATTTTCTTGGCTCCTAATGGTTATGTAGAGATTTATTTAGTTAATAAACAAGTTGATATTTGTATTTCCATGAAAAATATGTAGAATCTATTATGCTTGTATATAGGAGCCTTGAAGTAGCCTAAATCATAATGTGGAGCCTTGTTTTAAATTAAATTCTAAAGTTAGGCCCTAAAAAAAGTTGAAATTTACAAATTATAGTTATACCTAAGGTTTGATAGTTCTTTTGCATTGAAAATCATGATTCTTGATATATTGTACATATTGGACTTGTCGGGACTTCAAATAAATTATAAGGGTCTCAAATTTTAGGAAAAATTTGAAATTTTTGAACTTTGAGTTTTTCTTCAACTTTTGAAATACCACATTTTTGTTAGAAACTAATGACTAGTTTTTTAGGTACGCATGGAACCAAAAGTTGCTAAGAAGAAGAAGGCGGATGCCTTAAAGAGAAGGTATGAGTCCCCCAAGCCCAATGGTTAGGTGAAGGAGTACCCGATTGAAGCTGCAGCGAGAGTAACACGCAAAGTTAATAGAGGATAGATGCGCTTGGTAGATAAGAATATTTTATTTGGAATTATGGGACAACTACTACCTGAGCAGTCATAGTAGGGCAGAAGGCCAGACTTTTATAAGCCTAGGTCTCAGGATGAGGCAGTTCAGATTGTCCACGTTGCACAGGAATGTGTAGCCCGAACGTGGATGAAGTCAGCATGGACATCACCTTAACATTCTCCTTCACCAGATGATGATGATGAGAATGAGAAAGATTTTGAGTCTAGTACATAGAGAGAAGCTCAGGAACCATAGTCTGAAAAGGGGTCCAGTATTCATCCAAGGCTTTAGAGTAGGAGGAATCATCAGTGGTACCCCAATTTGAGAAGGGTACTATTTTTTATGCATATCATTCTGATGTACCCTAGTCTGAGGAGGGTATATAGCAGGCTACCCATGAGATGCCCATTCCTGATTATGGCAGAGCAGTACTGCAGGGATAGTGTTTCATAGCCATACATGCCTTGGAGGCATCTCTTGAGGAGAAAAATTCATGGTGGTGTATAGAGGGGGTGTAGAAGATATTTGATATAGATAGTTGCATTTCGGAGGTCGAAAGGCCCTAGAGGCTTATTATTAAGGAGTGTAGGATTGAACTCTATAGGATGAGTTGAGTACCACAGTTGCGGGCTTTCTTTGATCGTTATCAGTTAGAGTGGATGACTAGACCACTCAATTATTATAGATCAGCTAAGGTGTGATAGTTTTATGTATGAACCAGTGTAATAGTAGTTCTTCTGATGTGTAGATATCTAAGCATGATGAGACACATTGAGTATCCATCGCTTGATCAAACCCTTGGAAGAGGGGTCAGGATTAATATTTTAACCGAGACTATCCACTAGGTTATTTTTGGCCAAGACTATATCACTCTTACATCTATAGTTGAGTGTGATTACAGACTGAAAGATGCACATGATAGGCATATTATAAATGAGGCAGATCATACACGATAGAGAGTTGAGATGGCTAGGTATATAGCAAGCTATATTTCACTTTTTGGTTATGAGACCTCATGGATCGAGGGATATTATGTGATAAAGAAAGGTTCATTGACTTTTAATGCAGAGTTTTGGTGGTTGCTCATCTTATAACGACTATTCCCTAATTATTCATATAATGTGTTAACTTGGGAAAGACTAGCCTTGATTGGTAGTTTGATGGTAGGATATGCTACTCACTTTGGAACCATTCTCTGGAATGAGATTCCTGATATAGCTTTTAGAGAGGCAATGAATCTTCCATTCACATACCTAATTAAGAGGTTATGTGATGAGGCAGATGTATCTGAGATACCAGGAGTAGATTAGAGGGTACTTTTGATAGCTAATGCGCAGACAAAAAGTATGAAGGATCCAGCACGTTCGGCCCTTCTTAAGAGATCTAGTAAGCCTTCCGCAATAACTCAGACCTAGACTGTGGGTCCATCATTTTCCATAGAGTCGGGTGAGGTACATGGAGGATATTTGGTAGTAAGTTTTGATCTTTGGATAGGGAAGAAGAGATAGGAACTAAATTTGAGTACTCAGGGCAAGGGACACCTACCACTTCTTCGTTAGCCTCGACATCAACCTAAAAACCTATTGGAGCATTTTTAAAGCCTACTGGACCATTCATTATAGCTTCTACTATAGGTATGATTATGATATCTCCAGATTTATTACAGAGCTTAGTGGATAGTTAAAGGGCCACTGATATTTGATTGTGGGTTGTTAAGATCAAGATGACTAATTGATATGGGCAGATGAGTTTAGGTGTCTAGATTAGATTCGATATGGCTGAGGATAGATGGAAGGCCGTATAGAGCAAAGCCATGTTTAAGAAATGTGCTAATTTACAGGAACGTCTTAATGAGTTGGAGAGATGGGTTACAACCTAATTTACAAAGATAGTGATACCGAATCTAGCCTAGCTGAGGGGGAAGATTGATATATTATTGAGTAGAAGTACACTCTTTCACGAAGATCTATGTATACCCCCAATGTTCCAGATGTCATCTCTATGTACACCTAAATATTTTGATTTCTTTGTGGCGGATGATGAGGAGGTCCTGGTAGTTGGGGCCAAGAAAGGATACATGGGAAACCTGCAGATCCTGATATGCCATATGACCATTCCTTTAAAATTCCCAGAGATGATTCAATGGATTCTATAATTGTTGATTGGTAGAGGCATATAGAGATAGTAACTGGTGCATCTTTTATTAGTGCATCGCCGCCACCACCACTTCCATTAGTTGTTATTTACCAATTGGGGATTCTCATGACACGGATGCTTAGTGTATCCTAAGTATATCCTAATTCCCTTTGTTTTATATTATTTTAGTGCATTAGGGATAGTGTGCAATTTTTAGTTGGGGTGGGGGTATACTATATCGACCATGAGTTTTTATTGCCATGTTTCTTCTCCTATTAATCATGGTATGGTTGTATAATCGGCATGTCTAGGTTAAAATAAGTGAATTATTTTGTTTTGTTTCACATTTTGTTATGTTCTTGTATTATTAGTAGATTTTAAAGTAATTAAGGCAGTTGTCATGTTTTTTTCTAAAATTTTGATAAAAATGATGCCCCTCAAAAATTATGTTTTAAAACTATGTGAATGTATATATTTGTGAACACTGTGGATCTTGTTATGACATTAGGATTAGGGACATGATAATCATTTTCTAAGAGTTGAATGAACCGGATAAGTAGTAGTTTGTAATATTAACTTTATTCCATGTGTGTGTGAGATGCTACTTAGTTTGCTTTGTGTGTTGAATTCAGAACTTTCCCGTTTAGTCTTTCCTATGTTGTATGATAGTCAACTAAGAAGGATCACAGGTCGTTTTTATTTTACTCCACTTTTAGCATAAATTACCTCCACAATGTGAAATAGTATCCCTTGATCTATGTTTTTAGCCTTATAGCATATTTTTCTTATTTCAGTTATCACCTTCCCATTTGTATTACAATAACCTATTTTGGCCTATCCTTACCTAGAAATTCTGCACCTCAACTCAGGCAAATCTCCTAAGTTGAGGGTGGCTATTATAGGGATATGAGATGTAAGTGGGTAAGTAGAGGGTTAGATAAAAGAAAAAAATTAGTAGGGCTGGATGTGGTAGAAAAATGAAAATAAAAAGAAAAAGACCAAGAAAAATAAGAAAAAAATTTGTGAAAAAGTGAAAAATAAAGAATAAAAGATCACACCCAACCTGAATGTTCAATAAAGAATAAAAATGGAGTAATAAGGGTGGAATAAAAAGAAAGTTTGCGAATAAGTGAAACCCCAAGGTTAGTTTAGTAACAAGGAACCGTAGTCACTTAATATGTCCATATGTACCATGCCAGCCCTCAATCCTACATTATAAGCCAAGAAAAGTCCTGTAGCAATCCTAACATAACTATTTTAATTCTAAGGTAAAGAAAATATGAGCAAGCCTGTAGTATTTGATGCACGTTTACTGGAACTTCTCTTCTGAGTGTGAGTGTCTCTTGAATGTCTCTGCATTGACATAAATTTTTTCATATAGGTGAGTGTGGCATCTTTGTTGTGAGGGAACAAGGTCATATTGCTAGCAATGTACAAGTTTGGGTAGTATAACATGTACATATGCATGGTTGTCTATTGCTAATGTAATGCCATAAATTGATCCTATTGTGTCACATTATTGTACTTTATGTTTATGCACATTTGGTTTTGAAAAATTAAGATAGGCGGGTGTGTTGTGATTAAAGCTTAAAGTATTGATTGACTGCCTTAAATAACTTAGAACCTTCTAATTACGCATCGTGTTTTGTTGTGTTGTATTGACTGAGAATATGCAAACGTTCTAAGTTGATTGTATTGATGTTATCTAGAAATATAGCATATTTGACACTTAAAACTTTGAAAATATGCAAGTTTCTTATGTTGTTTGGTTAGATATGATGTGTTTTGGGTATCTTTTGCAGTAAACTAGGTTTTGGATGTTAAGTTCATGAAAGAGATGAGAAATGGTGTTTTTGGCTACTTATTTGATCAATTTAAGTTATTTTATGATATTTTCCAGATATTTATGACCAAAGCATGTCATGAAAGTTGAAGATTTATATCTTGGTTGCAAGTATTGGAAGGCCAACACTTACCTTTCTCTACATGTCAACAACATGTAACACATGTGGTTTATACAAGACTAAGGTATGTACCGGAAGTGAAGATCCCAAGAGTAAAAAAGAAGAAAAATAACTTTTGGCACTTTCTTATGTCAACATGTGGACCGCATATAGCACATATGGACCACATGTGGGTTCGGTAAGTGAAGGAAGTCCAAAATGTTGAGAGCAAAAGTTGTAGTATGATTTCCTTATATAAGTAGGTGTCATGCGCCTAGCCTCAGGCCGTATATGCGACATGCGCCCAAGTCTAGGACGCATGTGGACACCACATGTGGCCACCTACCATTTTTTGTCCTTATTAATCTGGTCTTTGATTTTAGGGTTTCCTCATGTACTATAAATACCCCTTTGGTGTTTCTTAGTTAAAGTTACACAGTCTTGATACTTAAAAACATATTTTTATTCCAAAGTAAGATTTTGGTCTTTGAATTCTCTTGAATTGATTTTGGTTGATTAATTCAGTTAATGTTTTGGGATTTTTAGTTGTGATTAATGTGATTCATTTTATGCTTTTAATCTTTAATGTTGTTGATTACTTCACAAGCATGAGCGGCTAAAAATCCTTAGTTAGGGTTGTCGAAGCCCTGGCATACTGACAAAGTAGGGGAAGTGTTATTGTTGTTTTGAGCCAATACCCATGCATGAATTATATAATCTTCACTTTAATAGATATTGTATTGTTCCAAATGTTAGTATCCTGCCTAAATTATTGCTACTTACTACAAAAGAGGAGTAGTGACTAGGAAAAGATAACTACAGCGGTAATGTGATATTTAACTGTCGATTCATGCTACTAGGTATTATCTAAGAAAGATGGTTAGCTATCATATAACTAGAGACTCTAAAGGTAATAGTTAACTGAGATCAAGATAAGGGTTAGTAAGAGACATCCTGATAATCAAAAGGTAGAAGGTGAAATAAGTCAGCTCGCCCAAAAAAATTGACTCATCGATTCTTCACGCAAGGTATTGAGTTGGATCAATAAAAAATTATAAGCCTATGAAGGTGAGAGGACAGGGGAAAAAACTCCTAGTGTTCATTTATGATTGATTAAAATCGAAGATAATATTAGCTACTTGTGTTATATTGCTACTCAAATCCCCCATTTACTTTTCCAGTTCTGTCCATTGATTACAATAACTGAGAGAAACGATTCCATGTATTCCCTTGGAATTTGACCCTAACCATTATTGGGTTACTATATTTTGCAATGACCACATAATTATTTGTGTGTATATGTAACTTATGTTTTACCAATAATTTGCTTGTAATCATGCTAGAAATTATTCATATTGATGATATTAGAGACTGTTATGTTAATGATGCTAAAAGGCATGCTTATTGATTATATAGGAAGTTATGATATTAATTATACTTAAAAACATGATACTTTATTTTGTGATAATTTATACTATGAATTTTGCCATAAACTATGATGAGGCTATCGGTTCAACTTTGTATATTATTATCATATTTATAAATTGATTGCCAACATGGTTGGAGGATATTATAATGTTATATTGATTCTTGGAAAGGCTGGATGATGATCATGGTGATATTGGTACATGGCAATCCCAATGATGGTTATGTTGATATTGATACCCGACAAGGTCGAAGGATAATTATGATAATATTGATGCCTGGCAAGTGTGGAGGACATTATAATGTTATATTGATACCGACAATGCCGGAGTAGGGCTATGATGATGCACTGATACCCAATAAGGTTGGAGCAGGATGATATTAATGTGTCTATATGTATATCTACTAGTTTGAGTCTGACTATTCCCTATGTATCACAGTTACATGCGTTTACAACAACAACAACAAGAACAAACCTAGTGTATTCCAACAAAGTGGGTAATCATATGCATATATGCATACTTATTTATAGTTTGGGTATAATGTGTAAATTAGGGATGCTGGTGATAGCCCTAAATTGATAAACGTGTATCAAATAGTATAGTTGATGATTAGCACTAAATGAGAATTAGTGGTGGATATTGTTTAAGTCCCTGAATATGACTAGTTGTTAAATGATGATTAGTTAATAAATGATGATTAGTTAACAGATGATGTTAGTTGATAATTGATGGTTTTTAAATAAATGATGAATAACAGATATATGGTGAACATTTGTTAAATGATGACTTGAGGTTTATGATGACTACTAATCAAATGACTAAGTTAATAAGAGATGGTTAGCTAAATAATAGTGAATAGTAAGTAAAGATGTTAAGGTTGTCCAATGATAGTAACATTATGGAATGTTGGTAAATGTTTTATTGATGGTAATTGTGAATTTATGGTTAAATCAAGATGAAGGTTAGTTATAATGTTGGTTGATTTTTTTATTCTACCCTTGAGTGTACCCTCTAGGCGTATAGGAGTCTGTGATAGGTCAATTACTTTTCCATACCAATTGGCGTATGGGAGATAATTTTGTAGTTATGTTTCCTCATGTTGATGCTTTATGATAAATTATTATCCTTAATTTTTTACTTATTATGTATGATGATATTGGCATGTGTTGATGACTTATGTTATATTGTTATTCTCGTTTAATTATTTATTATGTACAATGATGTTGGAGATGATTCAGGTTCAATTTTGTACCTTGACTTAGTTATGTTATATAACATTTTATGATACCTATAAAATGATTTAGCTTAGTCACCCAATTTTCCCTAATAAGTACCTATTGTTTTGTTAATCATACTATAGTTTTGTAGCTTTTTAGCGTAGATCCAAGTTCTACTTTCCACCATTGATCGATGTTTGTGCGGTGATTTATATCCAGAGATAGGGTGAGCTCTTGGAGTTTGAGTATCCCATTTCCCTCTATCTTTTATATTCAGTCTTTTTTGAGATAGATGTATTGACTAATCTAGACACTTGGGTTGTATTTCTATTGTTAGATACTCTTTTATTGTCTCTACCATTTCATGGGATGGTATCTTGTATTGAGTATTTTATCTCTTTAGAACACTTTGCTTATTTTATAAATTGTGTTCTTGAATTTCACCAATGGTGGGAATTTTCTACCAAATTAATACATTATGTTAGCTTCGGGTTATGTTTTGGCTTTCCTACTCATGGGATTTAGTAGGTGCCATCATGACACATAAATTAGGTCATGACAATTAGTATCAGATCCTAGATTTGATCGGTATTTATAGTAACAGAGCCAGTATCTACTAGAGACTTAAAGATCGGAGTGATGATGTTCATTTCTTGTCTTTAGGAGGATATGGGACATTCTTTAGAGTTCTTCAGTTATTTTACTTATATCGTGCTAAGAGACTTAGTTGGTTGGTAGCAGTATTCCCATGACTTTACTATTTCCAGGATGGCTAGGACACGTGCTACCACTACATGAGATAAGGGTCCGAAGACTAAGGCTAAGGATCTTTCTCCTATTTGTGGATAACATAGAGGTAGTGGACAACTGTGTGATATGTCCCCAGCTAGGGGATAGGATAGGCTGTCTTACCCAGGTCCTATTCCTATTCCTGAACCAGAGATTCTTTTATACCCCAGCCAATGGTAGGCCAAAGATGTGTTGGATTAGCTTTTGGATTTAGTTGGTGGTGCGCTATCTTATGATGAATAATCTATATTTCAAAGTGGTACGGGGGTGGGGGCAGCTGCAACTTGTAGAGTTCAAATTCCTCATACATCGGTAGTTTCTCAGCCGGTAGTTGCTCAGCTAGTTGTTACCTAGTCTTCTATGTCTTCTAAGGAGAAAAATATATTGGATAGATTCTTGAGATTGGCTCTGTCTAGGTTTTCGGGTGCTTTAAACGAGTATGCATATGAGTTTTGGATTGTTTTTATGATAGGCGCTATAAGTTGGGACTATTTAAGACTCGTGGCATGGATTATACCATATTTAAGTTGGACTTAGCTACTCAACATTAGTCGAGAGGCTATATGGATTTAAGACTACCTAGATCTTCCTTTTTATCTTTGACTCAGTTTTCTGAGATGTTATTGGAGAATGTTCTTGCCTCAAAGTCTTAGATATTATTTGAGAGATTAGTTTTCTAGATTCTAGTAGGTTTCCATGATAGTGGTAAAGTATGAGAATCATTTTCATGAGTTGGATAGGCACGCAACTTCTAATCACGATACTGAGTACAAAAATGTTTACCGCTTTGGTAAAGGTTTGATACTTCCCATTTGTATGTCTAGTCCTAGTTTAGTTACTATAGTTACATCTTTTGCTCAGGTAATGGATCACACTTAGGTGATGGAGGAGATGCACCATGAGGGTTCTGAGGGTTATAATAAGAGGCCTAGGTTTCTGGGTAGATTTAAAGGGAGCCATCATAGTTCCTCACCCAGATATAGAATTTATTATAGTAGGTATATACCGCGTCTGTCCTATCAGTCTCAGTTAGCTTAGTCAACCTATTTAGACAACACTATAGATTACTGACAGAGGATAGTTTACTGCATCTGATCGCCCTGGTAAGGAAAGTTGTCAGTCTTTAAGAGGTTCATCATCTAGTTATTCTTGTCTAGTGGTTACTCTGGGCCATCTAGATATGTTGGTTGTAATTCAACTCATGTTTCTTATTTTACTTATGTAGCTCCCGATCACTATTTGTGAGACTGTCCTAGTCGTGTGCTGATTATTGCTTTAGTTTAGAGTGTTCCCCCTATTAGAGCAGTTCATCGATTAGCTAGATGTGGTTCTCAAGGTCACATGGGTGGTTTTCTATGTACTCGAGGAGGTTTACAGGCAGGTAGGATAGTAGGTTTATTTGGTGCCCAGCCAAGTAGAAGCTGTGGTAAGATGTATTCAGTTTCTACTAGACCCGAGTTTGAGACTTTAGATGCTATAGTTACAGGCATGGTTTTAGTGTGTCACCAGTTCACCATTGCTTTATTTGATCTAAGATCAACTTATTCTTATATATCTGCTTATTATGTACCATTGTTGGAGTTGTCTTGAGACTTATTATCTATGTTAATATGTGTATCTACTCTTATTGGTGATTCTTTAGTAGTTTAATGGGTTTTTATACCATGTGTTGTGTCTATTAGAGATCTTGATAATTATGATGATCTTATTTTTCTTTATATGGTCGATATTGATTCCCGACGTACCCCCAGTCATGCGGCAGAGGGTGGTTTGCTATGAGCCAATGGGGATTATTTCTTATGATTATTCTAAGAGTCTTATTTCAAGCGGTTGTAAGTCTTAACTCATTTATATTTGTGATACTAGTGTGGAGAGCTTATTGCTTGACATTGTTCCTATAGTTTATGAGTTTTCTAATATATTTCCTACTAATCTTCCTAGTATTTCCACTATCCGTGCGATTGAGTTTTCTATTAGACATAAGTCTGACACCCAACCTATTTCTATGGTACCTCATAGTGTGGATCATGCTAAGCTTGAGGAGCTAAATTCTTAGTTTCAGGAACTTCTTATTAAGGGTTTTATTAGATCGAGTGTGTCTCCTAGGAGAGCTCCTCTATTTTTGTGAAGAAGAAAGATGGCTCCATGTATATATGTATTGATTATAGGAAGGTTTATAAAGTGATGGTGAAGAATCATTATCCTATGATTGATAATTTATTTGACAAGATTTACGGTGCGATAATGTTTTCTATGATTGATTTGAGATCTGGATACCATCCATTGAGGATTTGAGCTGAATATATCCCGAAGATAACCTTTAGGACCCGTTATTATCATTATGAGTTCTTAGTGATGACATTTTGGTTGACTAATGCCCATTCACGTTCATGGATTTGATGAATCAAGTATTCAGACCTTACTTGGATTCCTTTGTGATCATGTTCATTAACGACATCTTTGTGTATTGATTCAGTAGGGTCGTGTTATTGCATATTCTTCTTGATAGCTTAAGGTGTACTAACGCAACTACCTCACCCAAGATTTATAGTTGATAGTGGTACTTTTTGTTCTTAAGATTTAGAGGCATTATATTTTTGATGTGCACTATGAGATTTTCACTTATCAACATAGTCTTCAACATCTTATGATCTAGAGGGAGCTTAGTTCTATACGACATAGATTGATGGAGTTGCTTAAGGCTTATGATATTTCGATCTTGTATTATCTATGTACGACAAATGTGGTAGTAGATGCCTTAAGTCAGAATATAGTGAGGATGGATATCTTTGCTTTTACTTCAGTTTCTCAGAGTCTATTGGCATGTGACATTAATTCCTTAGCAAACTTGATGGTTCACCTTTGCATTTCATACCTTAGGAGGATTCTTGCTAGTGTTGAGGTAAGGTATTCATTATTTTAGCAGATTTAGGATCACCAGTTTGAGGATAGTAATCTTTATTTCATTCATGATCAGGTGTTGATTGGTAAGTCTAAGAGGGTCACCTTAGATTCTGATGGTGTTTTGAGATTTAGTAGATGCATTTCTATTTTTAGGATTGATGACTTGATTCAACTGATTTTGCATTAGGATCACAGCTCTAGATATTCCATTCATCTTGATATAAGCAAGATGTATAGATATTTTAGATAATATTATTAGTGGAGTAGTATGAAGAGAGGCAGAGTTTGTATCTAGTTGCCTATGTTGCTAGTAGGTAAAGGTCGATCATCAATGACTAGGTGGTTTAACTCAGAGGTTGCCCATTCCCGAGTCAAAATGGGTGTGGATTACTATGGACTTTTTAAGTGGTTTGCCTCTCACTTTCCGTGGTTCTAATGGTATTTGGATCATTGTAGATCATTTGACCAAGTCAACATATCTAATTCCTATTCAGATGGCCTTCAATGCCGAGAGATTGGCCTATGTCTATGTATGGAAGATAGTCTATTTGCATGGGATGTCTACTTCCATTATTTTGGATCGTAGTTTTGTGTTCACTTAGATGTTTTGTAGAGCATTTCAGGTGGAGTTGGGCACTCAGGTGGATCTTAGTACAACTTATGATTCGCAGACAGATGGTCGGTCAGAGCAGACTATTTATGTGCTCTAGGTTATACTTTGATCTTGTTTTATGTAATTTGAAGGCCAGTGGGAGTAGCCCGTAGCTTTGATAGAGTTTGGATTTAATAAAAACTATTACTTAAGTATTGAGATGGCCTCTTTTGAGGCTTTGTATGGTAGGAAATATCATTCTTTAATTGGATGGTTTGAGAGTTCTAAGGTTAGGACTTGTGGTACTGATTTACTTCAGGAGTCATTGGATAGAGTCAGGGTGATTCCGAGAAAGGTTTAGTGGATTAGAGTATGTAGAAGGCCAATGCAGATTGAACACTTCATGACTTGAGATTTGAAGTTGGTTTTCATGTATTCCTCCATGTAATACCAATGAAGGGTGTGATAAGGTTCACGTGGAAGGGAAAGCTAAGTCTTAGATATATTAGACCTTTTGAGATTTTTCGCATAGTTGGTGAGGTAGCCTATGATTTAGATTTACCTCCAAATTTAACTGTTGTTCATCTAGTTATCCATGTCTCCCTATTATGGTGATACATTTCTGATCTATCTCATGTACTTGGATGGGACTCAGTCTAGTTGGATAAGTGTTTGACCTTCGTAGAGGAGCTCATGCTTATTTTAGCTAGTGATGTAATATGATTGTGCTCTAGGGAGATTCTGGTAGCTAAGGTTCAGTGGACAAAATTATCCTTCAGGTCATTTTTCATATTTCCATATATTTTATTCATAGTGATTTCCTATAGCTTCTTAAAATCAATTATGACTTTCTGGTTCGATTATCGAGAAATTCAATTGGTTCTTAGAGTCAATTCCCTATTTAGAAGTCTTCGCTGGTTCCAAATGGCCACCAGGTTAAAATTTTAATAAAACTATCTCGAATGCAAATTGCAACTATGCCAACAGCTTTGAATTATAAATGTTTTGCAAGGTAGACCTTTGGTTTGGGACCCGATGCACTCGAGCTCATTTCGACCTATTATCGAAAGTTGAAAAATTAGAAATATGGGTGTGGGACTCACATTTGATTGAAAAGACCAGGGATGGAAAATCAAACTTTGCCATTGCATATAGAACGTTGAATTTAGGGTGGTTACATGGTTCATTTATGTATATAGGATTCTGAATAAATTCTGAGGCATCAATAGAAACTTGGAAATTTAGAATTGTCAGCAGATATTTGGTGCCGCTGATCACACATGGTGTATAGATTAGATAGTACGATCACACTGAGAGTGATAGGGATTATATCATTTGCTCTTAAGGTTAGCTAGTTCTATTGCACACCTGGGTGTGCAATTGCAACACCTGATTACCTAGAAAGGGTATAAATAGACCCCTTTGATCGCAAAATAGCCCATTTGTCACCCACCCCTCGAGGGTAAAAGCTCTAATGAGTGTAATAACTCAAAAATGAGTCTTGTGGGTGAATTGGAAACTTGTTTAAAATCTCTTTTCATGATTATCATCTGAATTAAGGTAAGATTTCATCCCTTTCTAAGTGATATTTTAATGACTTCTTGACCAAAAACCTAATAGTTTGAGGGTCTGATGTTAGCTTCAACTAAACTTGGATTTCGCCCATTCTTGACGGTTGTGATTAATTGGTCATGAGTGAATGTTTGGTTGGTTTTGAAAATTTATTTTCTATTAGTGGGACCTACTTGGGGTGTTTGATATCATTTTTGGACACACAGCACAATGGTGCAGTATGGGTATTCTTATTTTCAAATTGATGAGTAGATTATGACTTTTATAGCGTGACGACATTTTGGGATCATGAAGTGAAGACGGACATTTGGTGAACAATTTATGAACTTGTGGTTCGTCCTATGGATAGGCTTCTGTCTACTCTTCTTTGTAATATGGTGTTTGTTATATATTGCAGGTTAATGTTAACGTTAAGATTTATTATGGGTAGAATGACTTATACTTTATTATTGAAATTTAGGGATTAGATAAGGGTTTTGACCCATAAGGTGTAATGCTTATTACACTTTTAGAATCCTATTGCCTCTTCTCTATATTTAAATAATTCGTACAATGGATATTATATGATGCTAGGTTTGGGAATATGGTTTAAGCACTGGTAGCATGGTTAGTATGATTAACCTTATTTTGACCATTCTAATGAACTTGAAACAGTAAAATAGGAGTTGGATTAATTTAATTATGGCTTATGTACCATCTAGAAGTCAATTTAGATACTTTAGCCTAGTTTGGGGTATAAATTACCTAGATATGGAACATGAGGATTAGAAGTGGGTTATTGCCTCCCTCCTTAGGCAAAAACTTAAGCTATCCCTTACTTATGGACGTTAGGCATAGTTAAGTGTAATACCCTATACTTTTCTTACCAAAGTTTATCTCCTATTTTCATGCATAAGAGGCTTACAGCCTAAAAATTTTACTAAATGTTGGGGACTTAGTCATATTTTTGGCCTCTTAATTTGAAGGATTTTGAAATGGGTCTTGTAAACCCTGAGATGTAGGTTTTTGAGTTAATTCATATTCAGCGGTGTAATGAGCATATCTCGAGGAATTTTTGGATCTTTTCTAAAGAGGATTTGGGTCGTGTTTAATTTTGATTCCAAAACCTCACCGTGATAGTGGCGTGTAGCGGTGTCTATAGCAATGAGCCCTTCATCACATCGTTGTGGCCTTCCAGTTCACATTCTAGTTGCGGATTTAATTTCTTGAGGGGTAGCTACATCTTTTCTAATCGACCTAATTCATGAAACCCCAAATTAAAACAGCGGTTAGGGCATTAATTACCCATATTCTACATTTTCCTCTCAAACATAGACCCTAATAATCCCTCAAGTTCATCAATTTCATTCCTTTCTGTCCAAGAAAACAAAGAAATCAAGTTCCCTAATCCAAGAACTTTCATGAAAAGCATAAAGATTTTGTTTCTCTTTCAAGCTTAAGGGTTTAAGGTAAGTGTGATGTTCATCCATGGGCCCTTTCCGCACATGGATTCCAAGAATCCCCTATTGATATAAAATTATGAGTTTTTACATGTTTATGATGAATTGTATCCATGAAGTTCTTATTGATTTTGATTACAAGTTATGTTACTAGTGTTTTTCGATAGAATGATCCCCAATATGATTTGAGTATTGAAATCCTCATGTTAAATCTGTAATTCATGATTTTTGTACTGTTACTATATTTTTAATCACATAGTTTACACATTCCCATGCTCAAATTCATAACACCTTTGTGTTTAATGAAATGCCTGTATGTTGGGTTTTGAGCAATGATCCTTTATTATGGTTTTTGAATCTTCATATGTCCTTATTGTTATTTTCATTTAGTGCTGGAGGATTATGAACACTAGATACTAAGCTTTTTACTTAGTTTAAGTATCATTAGAATGATTTCAGATAAACCATGAGCGTTGTTATTCAGTTAGTATCATGATCAGTAGCTTACTCAGTTAAGCTTAGTTCATCCAACTAATTAGTATCATTAAGGAGTAGGATTTAGCACCGAACGAGCCTAAGAATGGGGGATCAAATACTAGTAGAGGGTGTGACCTTTAGTAGAAGTCCCTAAGTTGCAAAACTACATAGCCAGGGCCGGTTAGAGATATCAACCTGACAGTTGAGGGTTGATAAGGTGTTTACCCATCTCTTGAGGGTAACACATATCTCACTAGAGTTCCTACCAATTGAGGGTGACTTATTAGTCCTTCAAGACAATAGTTTAGTGGATCCACAAAGCAATTAGGGTAATAAGTTGGATCCCATTAGCTTTGTTTAGGGCATGTCGGTTAGATGATGCCTCCCATAATCTCAGTTAAGTATTCAATACATGATTCAGTTTAGGTTTACTTTACCATATGTACCCCTCTCTTTTTCCTATATTAAAATTCATTCCTAGAATGTTAAAAGTGCACTTAAAAAAGAAAAAACCTTTATTTCATATTGAATTTTCCAGATTTAGACAATCTATTGTGTGGGAAATTGAATAAGCAATCCATTGATGTCAAATTCGCTCAAATCTGACACTAGGTGAAGAAGTTAGAGCATTTTTAGTAATGCAGTATCCCACCTGGGCACTCACCACATCGCGGTGGATGCCAAAATTGCAATCGTCAAATTTCAGTGGACCTCTATGATATCAGCCCATCATAGAGAGGTCCAAATTCCCAATCGTCAATTTCCAGTGGCGTAACGCGATAGCACCTCGTTACGCCAGAGTGCAGATTCACACTCGTCCTTTTCCAGAAGCTTAACGTGATTTCAACGCATCATGGTGAAGGTGTAATTATCATATTCTTGATCCATAATTTGAATTCTTGTGGAATGACTTTAATATCAAGTATGTGAAGTCCTTATTAGGTTAATAATGTTCATAGAAGTCACTTAGTGTCAAGTATAGCGAAGAACATTATATTCAATAAAAAATTGTCAGTCAAACCTACATAGGTCTACTTTAAACGTGTAAAACATTTTATATACGTGTAATTTTCCATCCCAAGACCCACTAAATTGTAGAAAAATGAATTAGCTTTCCGACGATACCAATTTCACAAAAATCCGGTACCCGAGTGAAAACTTATAGCCATTTTAGTGTGAGGCAGTAGGCTTCCGCGATGGTAGCGCTTCGCGCTAAAAGAAAAAATTGGGATGCGGGTTGCGAATTTCTGCTTTAAATTAACAAGGGGCAAGGGATATTTTCCCACGTAAACCTAGGTCATAAAACACGATCTAAGGCTTCAATTGGGACATTATTTGCCCCCATTCTCCAATTTCCTCTCAAGAACAACCCCAATAAATTCCCTCAAGAATGATCAATTCCATCTTCTTCTCTTCAACAAAAAGATCAAGAATTTAGGGTTCTTGATTGAATAACTTCAAGAATGTTTTCAATATCATCTCCAAAGGGTTCAAAGTTCAAGCTTTCTCATTTAAGATCATCAATTAAGGTATGTGGGGTTATGAAAAAGGACAATCCTTTCATCCTTGTGCCCAAAATTATATTTTTCAGCAACAATCTTATTATTTGAATGTAGGGTTCATACCCAATTATAAGTATTTGCAGATTATGAGTTTACAAGTGAATGAATATTGAATTGCATGACTATTTTCATGTATTTATGCGCATAATGCAATTTTCCAGATTTCCAAATTGGGTTTAAGCATGACATTGAGATTCTTGATCTTATTATTTTGATATTGTTGAAGTATGTTCAAGAAGCGTATTGAGACTTATGTTTTTCTATGATTTTGAATTTTTAAACATGAGTTCTAAATTGGAATTTGATACCCATTATCACTACTTACAAGATTATGAGTTTTGAGAGATTTTGAAGATAAGTTTCATGTCTATTCCCGTATTTTCATGCCTATGGCAGAATCTTTCAGATTTTGAGTTACATTATTATTGAGTTAATTAACAATCATGATTACTATGTATTTACATGAGTTGAAGAATGGGTTATTAGGCCCTAATTTGAGTATCAATAGTTCAAGAACTTATGCTTTGAACATCTTTAGATTAGTATATTTTGAGTTGAATAAAAGTATTTGATCTTCGGATCCCAGTTGAGTTTTGGAATCTAGTTTTTGAAGTTTATTTTATATAACAAATATATATGGGTTTAGTTTTCATTATAAACCATGAGATTATTTTTATAAAAATTATATTTCCAATGAGATGAGCGTAGCTAATTAAATGGAGTAGTATTTAGCACTGAGTTAGGTACATTACGATGGTTTCATACCCCAAAATAATGTGCCGCCGTAAGACTGAGATTAATGGGCCTGAGGTCGAGATTGTGGTCACTGAGTTGAGGTTATACTCCTTGGCAAGAGTATGACGCCTCTCCCCAACGTGACGTTTCTTTTTGAGGAGGACAAAATGTTGGACTCTATGTAGCTCGCAGGGTTTTTGTCAGTTAAGAGAACCTCCCTGCTAGTAAAAAGTAAATAAACAACTTTTGAGTATTTTTCCCTAATAGTAAGATTTTCAAAGTAGTTCCTAAAATATGTTCCTTTGAGATAAGTTATTTTCCCTAAAGCTTTGAAAGATTTCCTTGTCAGTAAAGATTTTTAGATACTAAGTGTTAAGGCTCACACGCTTATTCAAATATTGTTTTCCTTGAGATTTTAGTTTCAAAATTACATTCTTTTCTTTCAGATAAAGAGGTGAGCAGTTTAGCACTTAGTCTATATATTTTGAGAAGGGAGTAAAACTATAGATTTTAGAACTAAGTGTAATGAATGACGAGATTTATACAACATACTTCATTATTCATGATTTATGAGTTTTATATTTTAGATTTTTCAAGTTATGTGAGTCATTTACATTTAGCATGCATTGTTTAATATATTATGATTATGAGATATGTTTTATACTTATGCATTCACCCCCATATGGTCAATACATTCCCAAAGTACTGATCCACATATACGTCTTTATGATACATTGTCTCATAATGTAGGTACAATTATTAGTATGCACATTTAGATTTGGACTGTTGTAGATTCTAGCCTGTGAGATGATGAGTCCTCCTACTTCGGGGAATTCAGTTACACCTATTTATATTCTTTACTTTATTATTCATATGTATTTATTAGCAAAAGTTTTAGTAGCTTCCCAACTATTTATAGTCAGTATTAGTAGAGGCTTCATAGACAGTCACTAAAGTTAATATATACAATTTTAGTTTCTTTGTAAAAGTAGAGATGTAATAGTATGAATTCAGTTTTGTATTGATCAGATTCAGGAAAGACTTATCTTCCTCCTATTTTGTTCAGATTTATATATCTTATTCAGTTGCTCATAAGTTATGCTAGTATAAGGGTTAGCTTGGGATCATTGGTGGTCCTAATCACCGTGTGACATCTTGAGACCCATTTTTTGGTGTAACAAACTTGGTATCCGAGCATAGAGTTCAAGTGTCCTAGGGCATCTGTGAAGCCGTGTCTAGTAAAGTTTTGCAGAATAGTACAAAGATGTTTGTTCCTTTCTTTGTTAGGCTATAAGGCATTAAGGAAATGTCTCCATTCTTTCAAGTCTTACATCGTGCTATGGAAAGGTTTTCCAAGAAATTTATACAGATTCTCATCTTGCTCTATTCAGCCCATCCTTGCCTTATTTTCAAGGTATCAAAAACATTCAAGCTTAATTCTCCATAGATAGTTTTTGGATTATAAGAAGTCCAGAAAGTATCCCATCAGTTCTTTTGAGTTTTAAAAAAAATAAAGGGCTTTATTCATGTTCATAAAAATCGTGCACTAAGCCCAAGTCAGATGTGCTTTTAGATTCATTCTCAGAATCCATGATGCAAATCTATACTTCCCTATCTATGTATTAATATTGAGATTGCATGATCAGTTAGTTTGAATTTTCTCCCCTGATAATGCTCTCAAATTTGCTAGCAAGAATTTTCAGAAGTCTTATAAAGCAGCTTGAGAGGAGCCTTCTAGCGTATTATAAGCCGCTCAAGTTTAAAGTTGTGTTTTCATTCTTATAAGCCATTCAGTTAAGATATAGTAAGATGTGTATCCTTAGATAATTGAATATTATGTGTCAAGTTTCAATCTCTTATAATCTGGTTATTATTGTATTGTTGAAAATAAAAGTCTAGTGAAGCAGTGTGGGGCTCTTTCAATTCACTAGCATAGTATCTTTGTTATTCATCTCATTTTTTTGTTCAAAACACAAAAATCAAAGTCTAGTGAAACCGCATTAGGCCTATTTTGATTCACTTGCACCTTGTTGTTCATCTTGTTATTTTTGTGTTGGTTGGAGTTAAGGGTTTAGAGGTGTAGTGACAAAAAGGATGGCAAGGGAGATTTATTGCATATATATGTATAGTTGAACTTTTTTATGCATATGATTGGGATAGTAATGAAGTGATATGTCCTTGTTTGTTAGTTTAGTGAAAGGTAGGGAAAAAGTTATTAGTTAAGGAAATTTTTTTTTGCTTGAAGTATGAAAAGTCATTGATGATATTTGTTGTGTTAGAGAAGTATAGGTTATTGATGAAAGTACTTGGTGGTTGAGTGTTATTTCCTTTAGGTTACAGAAAGGAGTTTAGCTGAAATATATTGAGCTATGATGGTAATCTAGCTGTATAAAATGGTTAAATAGTAATGATGTGTAGAAGGAGGATGTGTTAATTGATTGTAAATAAGGTATGTATATGGTTATGATAGATTATTGTTTTTATAAAGTTTTAGAAGGCTAGTGTTTCTTGATATTTTATATTATAGTTTCCAAGTGAGAATTGTGTGTGAGATTGGGTTGTAAATCATATTGAGCAATAGTCATGAAGGTGGATATGATGATTGCTTGGTTAATGATGCTAGTTATATGGGAGTGATCTAATTGGCTTGAATAGTGTATGCAAGAGCTTAAAGTTTACTTAATTCGTAATTAAATATGATATTGTATGTATGATGTAGAAGTATGCCTAATGTAATATAGAGCTGTATTATTTTTGAGAATTGTTACGTGTTGTGTGTGATTAGTAGTACCATTGAGTTTCTAAGTGGAACGATACTAGTTATATATATAGATGATGTTCTTAATAGCTAAGCTAAGGAGTTATGGGTAGGTGATATTGAGCCTTTTTTGGTGTGATCTTGATTCTCATAGTTTAGAAATACAAGTTTATAGAGGTGATATTTGTAAGGTATGACACGAGTAGTTTGGTTAATTAAAGATTGATAAAGTTCGTGTTAAGTGTTAGAATCTAAGTTTGAATCCTTGAAGATTGAGAGAACAGAAGTAAGAGTTGAAGTTCTAGGTGGTGTGAAATAAAGATCTGGTGATACCATGAAGATTCTATGTTAGTGAGTATTTAAGTAGTTATATGATGACTTTTGAGGCTATAGATATCTAAGATTGGAATCTCAGAAAGAGGTACTAGCATTGGGTGTTACACATTAGGATACAGTCCTTCAGGGTAAGTTTAGTTTTATGTGTATTGATTTTACTCTTGACTAGAGTAAAGTGATTGCAGTTTAGATTAGAGTTTATATAGAAGTTGACAGACTTAGAGTGATAGCTTAAATCTAAGGGGGAGATGATAGGGTAAGTAACAAAGTCAGACTTCTAGATTCTAGTAGAGATGATGAATACTTATGTGGATGGGAGAAAGTAAATGTGTTATGGTTGGGAAGATTATTGTATGCTTGTTTTGTGTAGGTCTGTAAATGAAGGAATATTGAGGTAAAGCTTTTTATGTATGACTTGGTTAGTTGGGAATATTTTATGTGTCTTCCTAAGAATTGAATAGTGAATGGAAGTTGTTATTGATAGAGACACTATCATTGGAGAATATGAGAAAGATGCTTTCATATTTGTATGTTAGAAGTGCATACGTGGTTATGAAGATAGGCTTGAATGTCATGTTTTTAAATATGTGGATGGATGTATTGTGCATTAGTGAGATCCTAGTAGAAGGTTGAATGTAGTCATTGAAGTGTATTGTACAGTATGAATTAACTCGTTTAGCTAGCAAGTCAGTTTAGCAGCCATACGGACAAGTTCCTATGGTTTTCAATATTCCCATCTAGTCATATTATTCTAAGATGAAATTTGCTCACTTTGCATACTTTGCGAAATCAGCT
This sequence comes from Capsicum baccatum var. pendulum, assembly GCA_030864225.1. NCBI lineage: Eukaryota > Viridiplantae > Streptophyta > Magnoliopsida > Solanales > Solanaceae > Capsicum > Capsicum baccatum. The sequence continues at coordinate 73,311,106 of CM061554.1, read as the reverse complement.
CAGTTTATGCATCAGTTTCAGAATCTAGATTATAAGTCATGATTGAACTTGTAATCTTCCCGTTTGTCATCTCAGTCTTTTTCTAGTATTTCAATCAAATCAGTATCATTCGGAGACAAATGATCGCATGGGGGAGATGTTGTAATACCTTGAGTTTTTCATGTCACAAATCTCTCATTTATTTTCTCATGAAATTAGATCCAACCTAAACTAATGGTTACTCATAAGTTGATGCCCTTATTTTTATATCAGTCATATAGCTATTTTTCATGAGAATTCATGCATTCGCAGAACAGTTCAGTAACTCATTATGTTTAAGATTCAGTTATTCAGTTTGTTTCATTTGGGAATGATAACTTATAACCTCAGATTCTTCAGTATTTTCAGCTTAATTATCCATATTCGAGGACGAATGTTCCCGAGGGGAAGATATTGTAACACCCCGTGTTTTTCCTAGCTTAAAATGCGTTCCTAGAATGTTAAGTTTGTGCTTCAAATAGGAAAAACCTTTATTACAGATGGAATTTTCCAGATTTAGACCTTCCATTTTGTGGAAAATTGAATAAGCTTTCCATCGATATCAAATTCGCCCAAATCCGACACTCGGTGAAGAAGTTAGAGAATTTTTAGTAATGCAGTATCCCACCTGGGAACTTACCACATCCCGGTGGTTGCCAAAATGGCAATCGTCACATTCTAGTGCACCTCCGCGATATTGGTGCATCATAGAATGGTCTAAATTTCCAATTGTCAATTTCCAGTGGCACAACGCGATAGCACTGCATCGCTCCAGAGTGCAAATTCTTAATCGTCCTTTTCCAGTAGCCTAACGCGATTTCAACGCATCGCTGTGAAGGTGTAATTTTCTTACTCTTGATCAATAATTCAAATTCTTGTGGAACTACTTTAATACTACGTATGTGAAGTCCTTATTAGGTGAATAATGTTCATAGAGTCACTTAGAGCCAAGTAGTGCTAAGAACATTAGATTCGACCAAAATTTGGCATTCAATCCTACAAGGGTCTACTTTAAACATTTATAACTTTTTATATATATGTAATTTTCCATCTCAAGACCCACAAAATTTTAGATAATTGAATTAGCTTTCCGACGATACCAATTTCACAAAAATCCGGTACCCGAGCAAAATGTTATAGCCATTTTAGTGTGAGGCAGTGGGTTGCCGTGATGGTGGCGCGTCACGTAAACGGGAAAAATGGGGATGCGGGTAACGAATTTCTGCTTAAAATTAATAAGGGGAAATGGAGTATTTTTCCACCTCAACCATGTCATAAAAACACGATCTAAGGCTTCAATTGGGGCATTATTTGCCCACATTCTCCAATTTTTCCCTCATGAACAACCCTAATCAATTCCCTCAAGAATCACAAATTCCATCTTCTTCTCTTCAACAAAAAAATAAAGAATTAGGGTTCTTAATCGAAGAACTTCAAGAATGTTTTCAAGATCATCTTCAAAGGGTTCAAAGTTCAAGATTTAACATTGCATTCATCATAGGAATCAAAGATTCATGCTTTCTTTTCTAATATCATCAATTAAGGTATGTAGGGTTATGAACAAGGAAAATCCTTTCGTCCTTGTGCCAGAAATTATATTTTTTTCCAAGTATCTTATTATTTGAAAGCAGTTGCATGACTATTTGCATGTATTTATGTGCATAATGCAATTTTTCAGATTTTCAAATTGAGTGTAAGCATGATATTTAGATTCTTGATCTTATTATTTTGATATTGTTGAAGTATGTTCAAGAAGCATATTGAGACTTATGTTTTTCTATAATTTTAGGTATTTATACCTGAGTTCTAAATTGGGATTTCATGCCCATTATCACTATTTACAAGATTATAAGTTTTGAGAGATTTGAAGATAAGTTTTATGTCTATTCTCATATTTTCATGCCTATGGCAGAAATTTTCAGATTTTAAGTTAAATTATTATTGATTTCATTGACAAGCATGATTACTATGAATTTACATGAGTTGAAGAATGGGTTATTAGGCCCTAATTTAAGAATTTATATTTCAAGAACTTGTGCTTTGAACACTCTGAGATTTGTATATTTTGATTTGTATAAAAGTATTTGATCTTGGGATCCCAGTTGAGTTTTAGAATCCACTTTTCATAGTTTACTTCAGATTACAGAGATATATGAGTTTGGTTTTCCTTATAAACCATGAGATTATTTTTTAAAAGTAGATTTCCAATGAGATGAGTATAGCTAATTAATAGGAGTAGTATTTAGCACCGAGTTGAGTAGGTTACTATAGTTTCATAGCCAAGAACTACGTGCCACGTAGGATTGAGTTTAATGGGCCTGAGGTCGAGATAGTGATCATTTAGTTGAGGTTATACTCCCTGGCAAAAGTATGACACCTCACTCTAACGTGAGGTTTCTTCCTTAGGTGGTCAAAATATTGGACTCAATCTAGTTCTCATGGTTTATATCAGTTAAGAGAACCTCCCTGCTAGTAAAAAGTAAATAAACATCTTTTGAGTATTTTTCCCTAATAGTAAAATTTTTAGAGTAGTTCCTAAACTATGTTCCTTTGAGATGAGTTATTTTCCCTAAAGCTTTGAAAGATTTTGTAATACACCAAAAAATTCAAACCAATATTAGAAACATGTACCAAGATCATGCATACTCCATCATGGTTCCTTTATAGTTTTATGAGTAGGTTAGATGTATATTAAGGCTTCAAATAACTCCCAACTATCAGACGAATCAAAATATTTCTTACTGATTGAATTCTTGAGAAGGATATTGGTACAGTCAATTTCAAATGAGCAGATCTCTCTTTAAAATTAGAATTTTTGAGATCATGAGCTCTTAACAGATATATACTTTAATTAGCTTCCAAACGATACTAATTTTGCCTAAATCCAATATCGGAGCAAAGAGTTATTCCTATTTTACACCAGCATGTTAGGCTTGAAACAGTGTGACGACATTCGCGGTAGCTTACCACATTTGTGACGCTCTATCACGAAGGTCGTCAGCCTTAGGCAAAAACTAGCTCCTAAGTGACGACATTCATGGTAGCTTACCATACTTGTGATGCCCTATAACGAAGCTAGTTAGCCTTAGGCAGAAACCAACTCCTAAGTGACGATATTCGTGCTAGCTTACAACACTTGTGATGCCCTATCATGAAGGTCGTCAGCCTTAGGCAGAATCCCATTTTTGTGTGACGATATTAGTGGTAGCTTACCTCATTTGTGATGCCCTATCACAAAGGTCATCAGTCTTTTTGACGGCCTGTCATATTTTTGATGCCTTGTCACAAATATTGTCAGCTATGATTTTGAATAACTGAGAATTTATTTCATAAGGGTATTTTCGTCATTTCCATCACCTTTCACGACGTATAACCCTAAAGAGGTGTAATTTTTCTCATTTTTATCCAGTTAAGCATCTAAAAAACCCTCTCTTACGGTCTCAACCACAAGATTAGGGTTTACATCAAACTCATCTCTCAAAAGAAAGATTCAAGCCTTTTTTCAAGATAATTGAGTATTAAGTTTCCCAATCCAAGAACTCTCCAGCAAATCATCAAGGTTTCCTTTCTAAGGTATGCGTAGTGTTCATCTATGGATCCAATCCATTCAGAGAGCTCAAGAATCATGTTTTAAATATTATTTTGTACTCTTTTTGTGGTGATATGAGTATGTACATGTTGATGATTATTATTTAAATTTCAATGTGATGTCTAAAGGTATTTTCATGGAATATATATGTTTGTTAATTAAAAATCATGAACTTTTTATGGTTTTATATGGTTCAAGTATAAAACTCACCTATGCCTTAAAGAATGCATGCAAGGTGTTTGATAAAATGATTAGGATGCTAGAAATTCATTTTTGTATGGTTCTATGATGTCTAAATGACAAGTCCATTTTAGCTATATACTTCAATACGAATCCCATGTATTTTATGTGTTGCTATTGTGGTGGTATGAAACATGTAAGATAATGGAGATAAACAATATGTACACGAAATATAACCATGCATTCCCTACAATGTTTAAGATGTTGAATAACTATATGAAAAATGATAGCCCATACTTATGATGTTATTAATTATGGACTCAAATCTTGTGATCAAGTCATATCAAGTGTGTCAGTTTCCTTCTATCGAGTCCTGGGGGTATTCGTACATGAAAAACATAAGTGTGTGCCTAGAGCCTTGTCAAGTAGTCACGATAATCTAAGTCAAGATATAATCTATAGAACTCAGTCAGTCATGTGACTCAGGAAACCTCAGAAATCTCATGATCTCATTTAACTCTCAAATCAGTTAATCTGTCCATGTACAGTTAGTTGAATCATGTTTAGTCTCTTCAGATGGGAGTAGAAGTTAGCACTGAGTAAACCTAAGGATATGGACTCACCTACCAGTTTACGTTGTGATTCTTAGAAGTCATCCTTGTGTTCCATAACTACGTAGCCAGCATAGGTTGAGACATCTTAGCCTATTAGATTAGGGTTGATGAGGCGGTTAACCTGTGAGTTTAGGGTTCCCACCATTCTCCTTTCGAATAGCTATGACGTAAGGGTCACCCACAACTATCCTTACCAATGGCGTGGTATTGACACCCTTCCTGTCGGGGCAGAGATTGGACCCCAACTTTGCTATATGCATTATTGGGCCATGTCAGTTAAAAAACTACCTCCCATATTTTTAGAATCAGTCATAATAAAAGAACTCAGATAGGTCTTCAGATTTTAGTATATCAGGACTGTCAGGCATAGTAAGACTCAGTTACAGTACAAAACTCAGATAGTTCCATCAGATTTCAAATTGTCAGATACAGTCGCCAATATTATTAGAATTTCCATATTAGTTATGTTAGCCATTAGTAAACCATGTATTAGCATACAGGACTAGCTATCATGTACCCACAATTTCTGTTACTATGTATGCATGTTTGTACTATTACATTCATGTTAGTCAAACAATTAGCATTGTTTATGTATGCAAACCTTGTTTATATTTATCCTACCTCACTCGTATACTCATTACATCCCTTCATACTGATATATTTGCGCTATGATGCTTTCTTTGTATTTTACACCATAGGTTAAAAGACACGAGCTCCAGATCGGTAGTAGTAGTAGCATTTCCAGTCGCAGAGACTTAGTGAGTCCTCTTCATTCGAGGACTATATGATTGGATTTATTCATTATGATTTTAGTCAGTTATCAGTGTATGGAGTTAGTTAGATACATGTTCCTTTAACTCCTTATTCAGACAACACTTAGAGGCTTTCAGATTCAGTATTCAGACTTATGTTAAGATTTTATTCAGTTTTCAGCTATTTTTGGTATCTTTTACCCATATGGATATTAGGTTTTGATAGATTCTTTATTCAGTTGAACTTTATGGCATACATGTTCATGTTATCCATATTATTACGTTATATATGCAGTGTACAGGTACAAATTTCAGTCATAGGTTAGCTTATGGTCCCTTTAGGTCATGAGAACCATGTAGCATTTTGATTCAGAAAATCAAGGCATTACAAACTTAGTATTAGAGCCTAAGGTGCAATAGAGTACTAGGAAGTCTGAAAACCTTATCTAATAGAGTCTTGTAAATGGGTGTGTTACGTGCCACATTTTTGTAGAGGAGGCTATGAGATGTTTTAGGAACAGTTCCCTTTCTTCAGTATTTATGTTGTGCTAGTAAGCATAATTTCAAGTCAGTCCCTCAGTCTAATCCACATCAGCAGATTTAGTCAAGTTAGAGATGACTGATTTTAATGCCATTCTCAACATGGATTGGCTTCACTCCTACTATGCCATAGTCGACTGCAGAAATAGGACAGTTCAATTTCAGTTCCCGAATGAGCCCGTCCTAGAGTGGAAGGGTAGCACTTCGTCCTTCAGGGGTCATCTTGTTTCCTACCTTCGGGCAAGGAAAATGATTTCTAAGGGGTGAGTGTATCATCTCGTGCATGTTAAGGATTCCAGTTATGAATCTCCCAGTCTCGAATCAGTCCCAGTGGTTAATGAATATTAAAATATCCTTCTCTAAGATCTTCTAGGCATTCCTCCCAAAAGGGAAATAGACTTCGGCATAGACCTTCTCCCAGATACTCAACCTATTTCTATTCCACCATACAGAATGGCACCAGTAGAAATCAAGGAACTGAAAGATTAGTTGAAGGATCTCTTAGATAAGGGATTCATCAGGCCCAATTTATCCCTATGGGGTGCACCAGTTTTATTCGTGCGCAAGAAAGGTGGTTCTCTCAGAATGTTTATTAATTACCGTTAGCTCAACAAAGTCACGGTAAACAACAGGTATCCGCTTCCTAGGATAGATGACTTGTTTGACCAACTTCAGGGTGCCGGTTAATTCTCCAAGATAGACCTCAGATCAGGCTATCATAAGCTAAGAGTTAGAGAATGTGACATTCTGAAGATAGCTTTTCGTACTCGGTATGGTCACTTTGAATTTCTAGTCGTGTCTTTTGGTCTTATCAATGCCCCAATAGCTTTCATGGACTTGATGAATCGGGTGTTCAAGCATTACTTAGACACATTCGTCATAGTCTTCATAGATGATATTCTGGTCTATTCTCGCGTAGAGCGTGATCATTTAGACTATCTCATAATTGTTTTTCAGACTCTCAGGGATCACCAGTTGTTCGCTAAGTTCAGTAAGTTCAAATTTTGGCTAAGATCAGTAGCATTCCTTGGACACATTATTACCAATGATGGAATTAGAGTAGATACTCAGAAAACCAAAGCGGTAAGAAACTGGACTCGCCCTATCTCTCATAAGATATTAGGAGTTTCTTGGGTTTGACTGGCTATTACAAATGGTTTGTCGAGGGATTTTCTTAAATTATATCCCCTATCTATATTGACTCAGAAGAAGGTCAAGTTTCAGTGGTATGAACCTTGCGAGAAGAGTTTTTTCAGGAGTTGAGGACTCGACTCACCTCAGCTCCAGTTTTAGCACTTCCCGATAGTTTCGATGGATTCATCGTATATTGTTATGCATCCAGAGTAGGTTTAGGTTGTGTCCTCATGCAGTATGGTAGCATCATAGCCTATGCCTCCAGATAGTTAAAGCCCCATGAGAAGAATTATCCTACTCATGACCTTGAGTTAGCAGCAGTTGTCTTTGCCTTAAAGATTTGGAGGCATTATCTATACGTTGTTCATGTAGACGTCTTCAATGATCATAAGAGCCTTCAATATGTCTTTTCCCAGAAAGATCTCAATCTTCGTCAGAGAAGGTGGTTAGAGCTCTTGAAGGATTATGACACGAGTGTTCTTTATCATCCTGGCAAGGCCAATGTAGTTGCCGACGGACTCAGTAGACTGTCCATGGGTAGTGTTTCCCATGTTGAGGATAGTAAGAAAAAATTAGCTCAGGAGATTCATCATCTTTCCAGACTAGGCATTCGCTTAGTCGACTCTTCAGAGAGTGGTGTATATGTTCAGAGTTGTTTAGATTCATCTCTAGTTTCCGAGGTAAAGTAGAAGAAAGTTATGGATCCTAACCTTGTCAAGCTAAAAGTGTCAGTTCAGCGTCAGGAAGTAGAGGTTTTCTCCCAAGGGGGAGATGGTGTTCTTTATTGTCAGGGTCGTCTGTATGTTCCCTGTAGAGACTTGAGGTAGCGAATTCTTGCATAAGCACATGGTGTGAGATCTATTCATCCAGCGGACACTAAGATGTACCACGACTTGTGGGAGATCTATTGGTGGAGTGGGATGAAGAGCGATGTTACAGAGTTTGTAGCTAAGTGCTCTACATGTCAGCAGGGTAAGATAGAGCATTAGAAACCTAGTGGTTCCATGCAGGAGTTCACTATTACAACTTGGAAGTGGGAAGAAGCCAACATGGACTTCATTACGGGTTTGCCCAAAACACATCATTGGCATGATTCAGTTTAGGTCATTGTTGAAAGAATGACCAAGTCATCTTATTTCCTTCCTATTCGTACCTCTTACTCAGTCGAGGATTATTCTAAACCCTATATCATGGAGTTGGTCAGATTACACGGTGTTCCACTATCTATCATATCAGATAGAGGTACCCAGTTCACCTCTCATTTCTGAAAACCATTCCAAAAGGGTCTTGGTACCCAAGTTCATCTCAGTATAGTGTTTCATCCTCAGACAGATGGTGATGCAGAAAGGACCATTCATACTCTAGAAGATATACTAAGGGCGTGTTCAATTGATTTTAAAGGAAGCTGGGATGACCACTTTCCTTTGATTGAGTTTGCATTCAACAAAAACTATCACTCCAGTATTCAGATGGTTTCATTTAAAGATCTCTATGGTAGGAGATATAGGTCTCTAATTTGTTGGATCGAAGTTAGTGTGACTGTAGTCATAGGGCCTGACTTAGTATTTGATTCCTTAGAGAAGGTTCAGTTAATCAGAGAAAGACTCTGGGCTACTCAAAGCCAACAGAAATCTTATGTGGATATTCATAGAAAGGATCTCAAATTCGAGGTCGATGACTATGTTTGTCTGAAGATCTCTCTCATGAAAGAAGTGAAGAGATTCGGCATGAAGGGAAAGCTCAGTTCCCGATATATCAATCCCTTCAGGATTCTCAGTCATTTTGGCAAGGTATCCTATGAGCTTGAATTGTCTTCAGATCTAGCCTCAGTTCATCCAGTCTTCCATGTCTCTTTGCTCAAGGAGTGCATAGGTGACCCAGAAGTTGTAGTCCCTATTCAGAGCATTGACATTCAGAATAGCCTCTCTTATGAAGAGATTCCCATCGAAATCCTTGACTATCAGACTCGTAGGCTGAGAAACAAAGAAGTCCCCCTAGTCAAGGTTTTTTGGTGGAATCAGTACATGGAGGGTGCTACATGGGAAGCAGAAGCAGACATGTGAACCAAGTACCCTCATCTTTTCTTCGCTAATTCAGACTTAGCTCGAGGTAACCATTTTTCTAATGGTTATTAAATCACATGTTCCAAATGCCAGTATAAAATTTGTATCAAGTATCAGTGCATCGCTTATCATGCATTCATAAGTTCAGCTTATCAGTCATGCATCAGATATTTATGTTCAATTGGGCTATATTCAGTTTAGAATTCAATTCAGTCCTAAAATCATATGCTAGTTGAGCATGATCAGAGTATGCGTCATCTATTGATCCAATCCATTCATAGAGCTCAAGAACCATATTTTAAATATTATTTTGTAAACTTTTTGTGGTGATATGAGTATGTACATGTTGACGATTATTGTTTCAGTTTCAATATGATGTGTAAAGGTTATTTCATGGAATATATATGTTTGTTAATTGCAAACCATGAACTTTAGGTGGTTTAATATGGTGCAAATATGAAACTCACCTATGACTTAAAGAATTCATGCAAGGTGTTTGATAAAATGCTTAGGATGCTAGAAAATCATGTTTGTATGGTTCTATGATGTCTAAATGACAAGTCCATGTTAGCTATATACTTCAATATGAATCCCATGTTTTTTCATGTGTTGCTATTATGGTGGTATCAAACATGTAAGATAATGGAGATATACAATATGTACACGAAATATATCCTTGCATTCCGTACAATGTTTAAGATGTTGAATAACTATATGAAATAAGATATCCCCTACTTATGATATTATAAATTGTGCACTCGAATCTTGTGATCAAGTCATGTCATGTGTGTCAGTTTCCTTCTATCGAGTCCTGGGGGTATTCGTACCCAAAAAAAATAATTGTGTGCCTAGAGCCATGTCATTTTGTCAAGATAATCTCATGCAAGCTATAATCTATAGAACTCAGTCAGTCATGTGACTCAGCAAACCTGAGAAATATCATGATCTCAGTTAACTCTCAGATAATAGTACTACTCCGTCAGTCAATGGAAGTCAGTTAATCTGTCCATGTACAGTCAGTTGAATTATGTTTAGTCCTTCAGATGGGATTAGAAGTTAGCACCAACTGAACCCAAGGATGGGAACTCACCTACCAGTGTAGGGTGTGATTCTTAGCAGTCATCCTTGTGTTCCAAAGCTACGTATCCAGCATAGATTGAGATATCTTAGCCTGTCAGATTAGGGTGAATGAGGTGGCTTAACCTGTCAGTTTAGGGTTCCCACCATGATATCTTAGCCTGTCAGATTAGGGTGAATGAGGTGGCTTAACCTGTCAGTTTAGGGTTCCCGCCATTCTTCTTTTGAATACCTGCTAGCTAAGGGTCACCCACAACTGTCCTTACCGGTGGCGCGATATTGACACCCCTCCAGTCGGGGCAGAGATTGGACCCCAACTTAGCTTTCTTCATTATTAGGGAATGTCATTTAAACAACTACCTCCCATTGTTTTAAAATCATTCTCAGTAAAAGAACTCAGATAGTTCTTCATATTTCAGTATATCAGGACTGTCAGGTACAATCAGACTCAGTTATAGTAAGAAACTCAGATAGTTCCATCAGATACAGTCGCCCATGCTATCAGAATTTTATTATCATTCATGTTAGTTATTAGTAAACCATGTATTATCATATAGGACGAGCTATCATGCACCCACAATTTCAGTTACTACGTATGGATGTTTGTACTCTTACGTTCATGTCAGTCAGACAGTTACTATTTTTCATGCATGCAAACCCTATTTATATTTAGCCTACCTTACTCGTATACTCAGTACATCACCTCGTAATGACATAATTGCGCTATGGTGCTTTCTTTTTATGTTACACCATATGTTCAGAGACACGAGCTCCAGATCAGCAGTAATAGTAGCATTTCCAGTTATAGAGATTCACGGATAATATAATTGGATTTATTCATTATTATTTTAGCCAGTTATTAGTTTACGAAGTTATTTGGAGATATTTTCCATCAACTCCTTATTCAGACAACACTTAGAGGCTTTCTGATTCAGTGTTCAGACTAATGGTCAGATTTGATTCAGTTTTCAGCTGTTTTGGGTATCTTTCACCCATATGAACATTACGTTTTGACAGATTCTTTATTCAGTTGAACCTTATGGCCTATAAGTTCATGTTTTCTGCATTATTACATTATATATGCAGTGTACAAATACAGATATCAGTCATGGGTTAGCTTGTGGTCCCTCAGGGTCATGAGCATCGTGTAGCATTCCGATTCAGAAAATCTGGGCGTTATAGATTTCCTTGTCAGTAAAGATTTTTAAATACTAAGTGAAAAGGCTCAAAAGCTTATTCAAATATTATTTTATTTGAGATTTTAGTTTTAAAGTTACAGTCATAGCTTTTAAATATAGAGGTGACCACTTTACCAATTAGTCTATATGTTTTGAGAAGGGAATAAAACTATAGATTTTGGAACTAAGGGTAATGAAAGACGATATTTATACTACATGCTTCATTATTAATGATTTATTAGTTTTAGATTTTAGATTTCTCAAGCTATGTGAGTCATTTACATTTAGCACGCATTATTTTATAAATGATGATTATGAGATATATTTTTTACTTATTAATTCACCCCCATATGCTCAGTACATTCTCAAAGTACTGATCCACATATACATCTATGTGTTACGTTCTCTCATAATATAGGTACAAGTTTCAGTATGCACATTCAAATTCGGACAGTTGCAGATTCCAGCCTCTGAGATGATGAGTCCTCCTAGTATAGGGACTTCATTTACACCTGTTTATATTCTTTACTTTCTTATTCATTTTTATTTATTAGTGATAGTTGGAGTAGCTTACCAACTAATTATCGTCAGTATTAGTAGAGGCTTCATAGTCAGTCGGTAAAGTTAATGTATTCAGTTTCACTTTCTTTGTAAAAGAAGAGTTGTAATAGTGTGAATTCAATTTTGTATTGATCAGATTCAGGAAAAATTTATCTTTCACTTATTATTTTCAGATTTATGTATCTTATTAAGTTGCTCATAAGATATGACAGTATAAGGGTTATCTTGTGATCACTTGTAGTCCTAAGCACTGTGTGATGTCTCGGGACCCATTTTTGGGGCGTTACACCATACCATGCAGTTCATCAAATATTTAGTTACTAGATTTTAGTATTTAAGTTTACAATCTATTTACATATAATGTTATATGCTACGTCATGCATTCTAAGATTATATAGCTTTCACGCATTTATGCATCAGTGATCTCATGTTATTAGTCAGTCATTATTTCATGCACATGAACCTATGCATTTTAGCCTAACCTCATATAGTATACCAGTATATTCAAAGTACTTATCCCATACTTTTCTTAACGCTATGATCTCTTATATCATAGGTTGAGACTCTTAGTTTCCTGACCATTCTTAGATGATTTAGCTTATCAGCAGTAGTAGTTGTAGTGTGTCCTCATATGTGAAGGACCTATTATGTTATTTCAGTATTTCTGCATTTCTTTTTCAGTTATTTCTACTTGGAGTTAGGTTGGGCATGTACCATAAACTCTTCTGTTAGGTTAGAGGCTTTTAGATGTTTTCAATCATACAGAGAGTTAGTTAGTTTATCAGTTGTTTGATCTTCCTTTACAGTATGTCATAAAACGTTCAAAATTATGATTTAAAATGTATTTTCATTATTTTAACCTTATGGATTAATTCAATTGTTTTTGTACATGTTCATTATCCGTATATTATTCAGTGCTCATAATAGGTACTACACCATGTGTTAGCTTATGGTTACTTGTGACCGTAAGCACCATTCTCGCGACTGGGAGGTAGCCATGGGTCACAAAAAAATTGGTATTAGCTCCTAAGGTTTGACAGTGCCGTTGGGAGTCAGAAAAATGTGTTGAGTAGCGTTTTGTACATGTGTGTGAAGTGTGTCATACTTATGGACAAGAGGCCATGGGACGTTTTAGTAAAAGTTTCCCTTCTTTATGTATTCATGTCATGCGAGTGAGCATGATCTCTATTTAAACTCTCTTTATAATATATCCTATATTCTATTAAAGAAAATGCATCTCAAAAAGAATAACAAAAAAAGAAATGGGAACCAGCTTGCACCTCTGCCTGTTCAGGAAGATCCCCTGAATTAGCACATCAAAAATGCCGAGTTCATAGATGTATTCACTACCATATCTCACTCCATAGTTTCTCAGAGAAACAACAGGCTGTTCCCTTGACTAATTTAGCAGCAAATATAGTCGCACCTATAATTCAGGACTTCACCCGAATATATCCCCCTTTGTTTTCAGGATCCAAGTCTTATGAGGATCCATAGGAGTTTTTTGATATGGTTCAGAAGGTGACTGATATCATGGGTTTCACTTCGAGTGAAAGTATAGAGTTTTTTTCTTACCAGTTGTAGGATGTAGGTCACACTTGGTATAAGCAGTGGAATGAGGCTAGGGGCGCAAATAAAGGGCCTATAGAGTGGGAGAAGTTTGCCATGACATTTTTAGATAGGTTCTTTCCTTTAGAGTTGATAAAATATAAGGTTCTAACTCTATTAATTTTAAGTAGGGTAATATGAGTGTAAAGGTATACTCACTCAAGTTCACTTAGCTTTCGAGGTATGCTCCTAATATGGGTGCAGACAATAGGTCTAGAATGAGTAAGTTTGGTTTTTGTGTAGCTGATAGTGTGGTCAAAGAGTGTATGATTGCTTTATTGATTAAGGAGATAGAAATATCTAAGAGTATGGTACATGCTCAACAGATTGAGGAAAAAAATCTTAAAGAGAAAGAGAGAGAGAATAAGAGGGTCAGAATAGGTAGCTATAATTTTGTCAACCTAGCTTAGAGGGTGGTAACCATTGTTAGTTTTGTCAGAAGTTTTTATCCTCATCTCAATCTTCAGCTAGTTCGCTAGTGCCAAAGTTTTGGGATGAAAATAGGGATTGAATGCCAGGCTCAAAGTCCCAGGTAGTATAAATAACGATCGAACTAATACTATTTCTAGAAATATGGTAGGAATCAATAGGGTATGTGTAGAGCTAGCAGTGATGTGTATTTTGAATGTGTCAAGCTAGTCCACCTAGTCAGAGATTGCCTAAAGAGTGGTCAAAAGGGCTAATCCAATCGTCATTCAGGTTTATTTGGTCGCCCAACTCAGTGGGGTGCTACATCCAGTGCAACTAGTGGCCAGTACGAAAATAGATTGTATGAACTCTACTCTCATCATGATCTATAAATCTCTCCTAATGTGGTTACGGGTATGTTAAATGTCTTTCATCTTCATGTTTATGGTATTTTAGATCGTGCAGCTTCATTTTTTTGTAACCCCCTTTATAGACATCAATTTCAATGTAAGTCCCGAAATATTAGTTGAGCATTTCTCAGTGTCTATCCCAGTGGGTAAATCTATCATAGCCAGATAGGTTTACAAAAATTTCTTAGTTACAATATCCTAGAAAATTACTCTAGTAGATCTTGTAGAGTTAGAGCTGAATGATTTTGACTTCTCTCTCAGCATGGATTGGCTCCACTCATGCTATGCTTTAGTTTGTTGTAGAAATAGAGTCGTCCAATTTTGGTTTATTAATGAACCAATTATTGAATGGAGGGTAGTACTTCAAAACTTATGGGTCAGATTGTGTCATTTATTAAAATGAGAAAAATGATATCCAAGGGGTGTATGTACCATCATGTTCGAGTCAAAGACTCTAATTCTGAGACTCCAAGTCTCGATTTAGTTTCAGTAGTAAGGAAATTTCAAGATATATTCCCAGAAGATTATCCTGGAATTCTACTTGAAAGGGAAATTGTGTCACGACCCAAACTGGGGCCCTAGCCGTGACGAGCATCCCGAACCATAAAGGCCCCAACGCCTTTCTCTATCTGGTAATCAAGCACAATATTAATAAGTTATAATAGAAGATGCTGAATTACAAATCATTACAGAAACATGGTCATACTCTTAGTTAAATTAAACCATGAAAAATGAAATCCAATATCAACTACACAACATTTGAACCAGTCTGCGAAACTGCTACTAGATCTGAAAATGACAACTGTCTGAAACTGGGACAAGGCCCCCAAGAGACCTAAACTAGAATAAATAACATAATCTGAAAGACATATACCTTGTGGAATAAATAAGTCTCACCAACTGCACACATCACTGTTGTTTGAAAACTATATGGCCTAGCAGGACCTCTGAACTAAGCTTTAGACCCAGGGAGGAAGGGGAGTCAATACAAATGTACTGTTATGCAAAGTAATCCATAATAAAACTTTTATATAAATAAAATAATGGAGAGAATTTTTTTCAAACATCATACATAAAATAGTTTTCAAAACACATGAGCATCATTTTGATAATCATAAACCTTTCTGTCAATGCAATTTCTGATCTTCGTATTACTTTTCAGTTAGGTGGTATGCTCCTATAGGTCTAAAATCCCACGTGATACATGGAGTCTATCATTGCCTCAGTGGGAAAGACCCCAACCCATGTGTGCCGCAAGGGTTGGAGTGTCTGAGTCTAATACGCCACAGGGCACTATGCTAGCGTATTATAATATACCCAGATTGGCAAATCACGGATTTGGGCAATGAGTTGTCTGAACTCATGCCTTCTTCTGGGGACCACCTAACATCTCATTATGCCTAATTTTATCCATTTCTAAACATAAATCATCCTGAAATCTTAAGTCATGAAAATCTGGTTTCTGTGTTTGTCTGAGTCTGTTATGGCATTGTCTATTTTGGTATCGTCATACAAAAACTTGAAAGTCATAATTAGGAGCCATAATGCATTAAGCTTAATTATTTTATTAAAACTCTATTCAGACCACCCAACATTTACAATAGTATGAGATGATTTCATATTCCAAAACATAATTCAAAACTATGCTAGAATTCTTCAAACATACGGTGGTCATGTGCTTTTGGAAAAACCGTGCACTCTTTCATTATATGTATATTCAACATTTATCAATATGTATAACCCTCTCTTTTTATTTCAATATCATTTTCAAGTCATAGTATAAATCAAGAAATTTCGTATCATGCTCTTCGAGATGCATTTCAAAACAATCCATAATATATCATGAGTAATGAAAATTCATAACAAGAGAGGGATTTTTCATGAGTCATGCTCTCAATTCAGTCATCAATTTTTAAAATAAGATCTTAAATATATATACAATTTCCAATGAATTTTGGAAAAGGTCTAAAGACCAAAGCAGTATCGTCAAAACTTCTAAAACATGATTATATTCATAAATCCAAAATCATGATTTCTATGCCCATGAGATTTTAGGAAAACCTCGCATACCTTAATTTATGACTCTTGAGTGAACTCATGCTTTAGGGATGTTATTCGAACAATTGATGGGTGCTTCTTGTAGGCCTCACAATGGGGATTCCGAATCTCAAAGAATCATTGAAAACCCATGGTGACATCTTAGGATATTTGGGTTTTTAGTTTGAAACCCTAAAGAGAGTTTCTTGTAAATCTTTGAATAAAATTTTAATGTTGTGGTCACTTGGGAAAAAAATTCCATGTTTAAGATGATAAGGGGGGTGAAAATTACCCAACAAACCCTTAATGAGATGGAATAAAATGTAACTAGGAGCCTGATTTTATGGGCCACCGCGATGCATCACTACTGCAGTGGCTCACTGGAAAATTACAAATAGGATTCTTGGGCTCAGTGCGATACGAAGCAATCGCGTTGTCCCACTGGTTGGGACCTGGAACTTCAATGCGAGGTGCCACTATCATGCTAGGCTACTCGAATTTGATAATTGTTAAATAGACCACCTCCGCGATGCGCCAAGTACCGAAATGATGGTGTTTTACAACTGGGACAAAAATTAGCCATAACATCTTACCCGGGTATTGATGATAGGCGAATTTACATGCCTATATCAATATATTTTGCCCATATTTTAGCCTAGTTGTGAGAACAAATTATATATTTCATGCAATTTTAGTCCTTTTTCCTATAAATGAGCTAACGAACATGATTAGTAAAGTTTCAGGTATAAATGATGTAAAATTCAGCATTTTATGGCTTACTTGATGCAAAAGAAAGCTCACGAACGAAGTGAAGGAAGCTGGACGCCTAAAGGTCCAAAACTGCTGCATGGAAAATTTGTCCCGGGCTAAAAACACATTTCTGAAGACTTTGGGGACTTACAGACACAGCTGGATTTGGACAATGATACATTAACCTAGTACAATTGGGTTATGTATTTCATTAGTTTATTTGGATTATGATAATGTTACATTAACCTAGTACATTTGGGTTAAGTATTCCATTAGCCTAGTAGGATTTGGTTATTTGTTTCATTAGCGTAGTAGGAGTAGGATATGGGTATTATAAATACCCTATCATGCTAGAGATTTTTATACATTCCTCCCTTTGTGGAGAGATAATTCCTCTCTTAGTGGAGAGAACAATCTTTCTATTTCCCACTTAATTCAACAATTAATTTTCTTCCATCCCTCTCATCTTCCACTACAAACACTTCTAATCTACTCTTCTAGTCTTAAAATCCACAACAAGAGAATTGTTACTTTTGCTAAGGAATTCACGCCTCACACCTATCACTTGATCTACACGCCATTACTCAATATCGTGATATAATAACAATGTCAATCGTGATCTCCTTCGCATTCATGGGTAACTAAACTTCCCTGTTGGGGTTATGGAAGCCGAATGAGTTACTATCTATTGCTGTGAGTTTGTGAGTTTGCGACACGTATACTGCTTATATCATTATTCTCTTCATCTTAATCTACATTCTTTGCGGTTGCAAACGCAAGAATACGCCAGTCTAACATTTAACTTGTTCGAGAGAAAGGTTATTTGTCTGGAAAAGAGATAGTGTCAAGGTAGTAGGACACCCTTCCCTATTAAAAACCTAGTGCCGTAACTGGACTAACCTCTTGGAGAATTTGTACCGTTAGACACGCTTTAAGCTCGAGAGAGTTAAAGTGAAATAGTCCTTGTTTAGGTCGAGAGACGCTTGGATTTACCATCGACTACAATTCTCTATAAGCAATTGCATGTCAGAATTTTACACACTCATAGCCAATAGAGACGTATACCTCAGAAGGTGGACATAACCCCAACGCTGCAATTCTCATTGTTTACAACTCACGTAACAATCTCTCTCTTTTTACTTTGCTATTTTCAGCTTTTGCTTCAATATTTTGGTTACTTTACTTGCACTACAAAACTCCCCCTTCTTACGAGACTTGCACCAAAAGTTTAGTAATTTTACTTACTTGTTGGCCAAGCTATTCCCTGTGGGATCGACACCCAACCCCGGTTGGGTTCTATATTTGCTAACGACCGCTTTACACTCCCACGAGAGCTGTAGATTGAGCGTTATCAAAAATTGGCACCGTTGCCGGGGAATACGAGTGTCAATCAAGTTCGTGATAATTACTAGACCCTTTGGTCAAAGATTCTCGTACTTTTACTTTCAGTTTTTGTTTTTGTTTATTACAGGTTTTTATTTAGTGCATGCCCCATACTCGAAGTTCTGGTCAACCGTTATTACCTATCAATCCTGAACCACAACGTATTGGCAGAATGGAAGCACAAGCTGAAATCGAAAGGATAGCTGCTCAACACGAGCAGGCGAGATTAGCCGCCCTTGCTGCTGCTCAAGTCCAACAACAAAATATTGATAATCCTGGGCGAGCAACAAATCCTGACGATGAAGATTTAGGTGATGATGAGTTGATAAACCCAAGGCATATCGCTGAAACTGTAACACCTGCCAACAGAAGAGGTCGACAAGCTCGGTATAGGTATGATCGCCAACCTTTGCAGCCAGCTTTCGACGATGATGATGATGATCTTGATGGTGCCGGAGCCACAGGTGCTATAATTCCACCACCATTAGCGCCCGGAGCCAAGTTCAACATCACAAGCACCATGATTCAGTTATTGCAACTCAAGGGCTTATTTGGTGGACTAGCAGGCGATGATCCGAATATGCATCTCATCAACTTTATTTCTACATACAAGTCTTTTGACAACCCTGGTGTTGGTCAGAATGCTATTCGATTACGTCTATTTCCATTGTCTCTGTCTGGGGAGGCAACACTATGGTTGAATGGGCTGACTCCTGATTCAATTACAAATTGGAGGCAATTGAGAGACGCTTTCCTAGAAAGATTCTTTCCGCCATCCAAAAGAGCACAATTGAGAGATGAAATCAGCAACTTCCGCTAACTTCCCACTGAAGCTCTTCATGAAACATGGGAGAGGTTCAAGACAAAGCTAGCGAGATGCCCAAACCATCACATGACTAATGTTCATCTCATGGAGATATTATATAGAGCCTTGAATTCAATAACTAAACCAGTGGTGGATAATGCAGCTGGAGGATCTTTCATGGACCTCACCTTTGGTCAAGCAAGCAATATGCTAGATCGTATGACGAAACAAAGTAGAGCTTGGCATACCAGGGATTCTGAGGTAGCAAGCCCCACTTTATCTATTGGCATGACTGCAGACCAAAGAAAAAAAGAAGAAGAACGTGATCAAGATATGGCGCATTTAAGAACACAAATGGATCTTCTTACAAAGCATTTATTATCAGGGAAGACCGAAAAAGTGAAAGCTATTGCGTCAAAAGGAAGAGACGAATCTGATTCGGAAGATGAGGCCAACTACTTAAACAATCAGGGGGGGTTTCGGCGGGAATGCCCAAGGAAACCAAGGTCGGAACTATTATGATAAATCTGGAAACAAGGACCAAGGTAGTTGGAAGAACAAGAATGAAAAGAGTGGTTTGTATGTTCCCCCTGGTAGACGTGACACCACCACATCTAATTCTGGAAGTATGGAAGACATGATGGCTAAATTATTGAAAGGAGTGGAAGCAACGAGCGCGGGAGTTACGAAGGTGATTAATGATTTGTCCTCCATGAAGAAATTAGTTGATTCTCATTCCACTTCTATCAAGCAAATAGAGCAGCAATTGAGCCAACTTTCAGCAGCATTCAATCAAAGAAAGGCTGGCACCTTACCGAACGATACTGTGCAAAACCCAAGGAATGATGGGTCATGCATGGCCATCACTACCAGAAGTGGTAAGGTGCTGGAAACTTCAGCAAAAGACAAGCAAGTGGTTGACGAAGTTGCGGACAAGGATAATAACGCGAAAAGTGAGGAGTCCGCGGATGACGTTACTAACGTCACTCCCAACGACGTGCAAACTAAAAAAGTGGAAAAATGGAAGCAAGAGGAGAAGAAAGCCACGGAGAGAAAAATCCCATACCCACCACCACCTTTTCCCCAAAGATTGAAGAAGGTGGCGGATGACACTAAGTTCAGCAAATTTATGACTATGTTGAAGCAGCTGACCATCAATGTTCCATTAGTGGAGGCACTTGAACAAATGCCTGGGTATGCGAAGTTTATGAAAGATCTTTTGACAAAGAAGAGGGCAGCAAGTTATGAGCTGAAGGATGATGTACATCATTGTAGTGCAATTGCTACCCAATCGATAGTTCAGAAGAAGGCCGACCCCGGAGCTTTCACTATTCCTTGCACCGTCGGATCTTTAAACTTTGCCAAAGCACTATGTCACTTAGGAGCCAGCATCAACTTGATGCCATTATCGATCTACAAGAACTTGGGGTTAGGAGATCCTACACCAACTAATATGAGGCTTGTCATGGCGGATAGGTCGGTAAAAAGACCTGTGGGTATCTTGAATGATGTGTTGGTGAAGGTTTCTTCATTCATCTTTCCTGAAGACTTCGTTATTCTGGATTGTAAGGAGGATTCTGAAGTTCCCATAATCCTGGGACGTCCTTTCCTTGCAACCGGAAGTGTGCTTATTGACATGAAAGATAATGAGCTTTTGTTTCGAATTAATGACGAAGTAGTATGGTTTGATATATGCAAAGCCATGAAGCAGCCCAGCGATATGAATGAGTTATCTGTAGCTGATGTTCATCAAGAGGATATGAAAGCATTATCTATAGAGAAACAGCCTACTGTTGAGCCATTGTCTGCTGCGCCACTGAATATTGAGCATGAGGATAATGAAGATTATGAAGAACTTATGGGTGATCTAACAGAAATAGAGTCTTATACTCCTAAGCAACCAGATTGTGATCTCAAGAATCAACCAACAGCGAAGACTCCCATTGACGAGACACCAATGCTAGAATCACAAGAGCTCCCCGATTATCTAAGGTATGTGTTCTTGGAAAGTAGAAATATACTTCCAGAGAGTGCAGACGATTTAAGTGAACAGCACGTAGAGGCTCTCATCTCTGCTCTGAAGAGATACAAGAGAGCTATGGGTTGGACTATAGATGATATAATTGGTGACTCTCCGGAGAAATGTATGAGCTAGCTCGAAAAGGATCGCATGCCCACAGGTAAGCCTCATTGTCGTCTAAATCCTTTCAGAAAATGATCCACCATTTATCTCGACAAAGTCTAAGTACTCGAGATTACTATGTCGAGCCACGACAATAAATAAGGCGCTAGATGGGAGGCAACCCATCATTTTATCGTTTTATCGTTTATCATTTTTCCTTTCATTCTAGTATTTGTTTTATTTTGCTAAATGAAAAATCCAAAAATAAGAGTCGTGCCACGACCAAAACTAAGGCGCTTGGTGGGAGGCAACCCATTGTACAAATCGTTTTCGTTTGGTTTTGAGCAAAAATAGGTGCAAGAAGTATTCAACGAGGAGATTGATTTCAATTGACGATTTGGACGCATTGTATGGTAAAGTTGGTAAGTTAGGAATGGTGATGCACAAGGTTATGGATTGAGCATTTCTCACGCCAAAAAAGGCTTCGAGGAAGGCTAGGCCTTGGTAAAACTAGGCCACGAACGATGCACAACCTATCCTATAGCCTAAGGTCTCGGAATTAGTGTGCTATACACTATGCGCCGCCTATTCCTAGGTATGCTTTTGACTATGCGCCGCCTATGCTATGGAATTTGGTCTCAGTATCTCATATGCCATAGACTATGCGGCGCATATGTCTACAAATGCCATAGACTATGCGGCGCATATGTCCCATTATGCCATAGACAATGCGCCGCATATGTCATGTCTATGCCAAGCATTATGCGCCGCATATATGGGATTTTTGTCTCCAAAACCGATTGTAAATGGGTCATAACCCGACCCATTCTCTTCCTATATAAAGGGGACTTAGTTTTACAATACAACCACACTAATAATTGACCTAAGGGCGCCGCATATACATCCAAATCCTCTCAAAATTTTCTTCTTTTGCTCTTCCAATTCACAAAACCATCCCCACAAGCTTCAAGCAAGTAAGTGCTCTCTTATTCTTCAGTTATTTCTCGTAAGTACTACGTTGCTATGTCTGGTATGAATTGCTAAATCGTATAAGATTGTTGGTGATGTTTATGTGTTTGGATAGTTGATACAAAATCATGTGAGTGAACATATACGTAGGAAAATCTTGATTTGTTTCCGACTTGAATTTGGCTTCAATAGCATTGTTATGGTATTTACGGAATTACTATGGCTATAAACATTGCTTAAGATTGTTGTTTGGATACTTACATGTTAGACTATCCCGGCCATCGGGATAAGACTTATAGTGCCTACCGGCATAAGAGGTTGTGATTGTTGTAAGAATAACTATTCCATGTGGTAACCCCTATGTAGTAGTGTTGTTATATCTACCATGAAAGTAGTCCAATGGCTGCAAATAGTGATACATCACTAATCTTCTTATCGGAAGATAGTTCCTAAAACGTATGTCGATGAATTCTGAGTAGTCGATCACTTTCACCTCACTAGTTGGTGCCAACAACCAAAGTGTGGGGTGGTACCCCTACTGCCTGTGTATAGATTGTATCCATTGGGATTGTTCTACCACTAACACTATTTCTAGTCTCAGGTACAATGGAACCGAAAGCAAGACAAGGGAAGAAAAAGGCTACCACTTCCCAAAAGAGCAAGAAAGCAAGGAGAACCCTCCTCGTTGCAAATACCTCGACTCCCTCTTGGAATTAAGTGGGATACTTATGCGGAACTTATGAGGATGATGACTCTTATGATGATCCCAACACAAGGGGTATGACCCCAGACATTGAGGAAGAGTCCGACTAACCAGGTTCTTTGTATTTATTTTCCACTGAGGACAGTGTCCCGTTTAAGTGTGGTGTGGCGGTATCGCATGCTATACTTCTCTGTTTGCACCTATGTTTGTTTGTTTACTATGTTTATTTGAGTTTTACTTTGTTTCTTTGAGTTCGTTTTTTTTTTGTTTTTTTTAAGTTTTTTTATTTGAGTTCGTTTTTTTGTTTTTTTAGGAGTAAATTTTTTCTAGCTTCGCATGAAATTATTTTGACAGGCAGCATGAGATTATAACAAGAGTATGTGTTACAATTGTGACTATTGAGACGTTTAGACTCTAGTTGTGACTCATTATGTGATATTTTATGGTTCAATTCCTTCACTTGTTGGGTCGAGAGTCTATATTACTTCCAATCAAGTCGACCATGTGCCTTGTGTGTGTGAGATTAATAGTATCTTCTATGTATGTGCCTGATGCTAGAACTTGCCTGGTATGTATGCAAAGCGAAAATAAGGAGTGTAAGTTTAGGATATGATTTAGGCATTTCTTTGGCAACCTATATTTGTTTACCTTCAGTTTTACCTACCCATGGACATCGTCCTAGTTAAACCCTTTTGATCCTTTAGCCTATTTATTTGACAACCTTGCATGCAAGCCTAATCCATTTTCTTTCAAGACCAGAATTTGATCCAAATTCCTAACCTTTAAAGTGAAAAAGTCATGTGACAACATAAGAGGAAATTGGGTGAGTATAATGCTATAAATTGTAATGGTGCTTGAATATGTTATGAAAAATAAAGTGCTATCATAAGAGGTATGTTGTGAAAAGAAAAAGGAACAGAAAGCTGAAAAGTGAGTTGTGCTTAAAATTGAAAAACAAAAAAGGAGAACAAGGGTGGTAGAATAAAAGAAAGAAAGGTTGAAAGAAAAAAGTGTCAATGATACAAAGTGATGTATTAAAGCGCTTAGGAACCTAGTCACTATTCTTTGCCAAAATAGTCCTACCCGTCCCTTAGCCTACATTACAACCATCAGAAGACCTATTTGATCCTAATCTTAGCATTCTGACGTTTAGTGGAGTATGACACTAAGGGCAAGCCTATGGTCATCAGTTGCTACATATGAATTCTTTGTGAGAGTGAGAGCAAGGATATTTTGATACCCATGTTTGAAAAATATGCTATACTTGTGAGTGATTATGGGTAATATATTGTGAGACACACATGGTTGATGAGTTTTGGATAGTTGTATATAATTCTACGCACCTTAACGTTTGCATGCGAGATGATCACCATCACGAGTCTATGCTAGAGGTTAAATTGTTTCTACTTATAATCGAAAAGCTACTCTTTGATTGATAATTGTTGTGCTTGCCTTGATAAATGTTTTGTGTTGTTGCTGTAAAAACCCTAAGTTGATGCTTAGAAGGACATGATATTTTGTTCGAGGATGAACAAAGCTGCAAGTGTGGGGTGTTGATGATAGGCGAATTTACACGCCTATATCAATATATTTTGCCCATATTTTAGCCTAGTTTTGAGAACAAATTATATATTTCATGCACTTTTAGTCCCTTTTCCTATAAATGAGCTAACGAACATGATTAGTAAAGTTTCAGGTATAAATGATGTAAAATTCAGCATTTTATGGCTTACTTGACGCAAAAGAAAGCTCACGAACGAAGGAGAAGGAAGCTGGACGCCTAAAGGACCAAAACTGCTGCATGGAAAATCTGTCCTGGGCTAAAACAACATTTCTGAAGACTTTGGGGACTTACAGACACATAGCTGGATTTGGACAATGATACATTAACCTAGTACAATTGGGTTATGTATTTCATTAGTTTATTTGGATTATGATAATGTTACATTAACCTAGTACATTTGGGTTAAGTATTCCATTAGCCTAGTAGGATTTGGTTATTTGTTTCATTAGCGTAGTAGGAGTAGGATATGGGTATTATAAATACCCTATCATGCTAGAGATTTTTATACATTCCTCCCTTAATGGAGAGAACAATCTTTCTATTTCTCACTTAATTCAACAATTAATTTTCTTCTATCCCTCTCATCTTCCACTACAAACACTTCTAATCTACTCTTCTAGTCTTAAAATCCACAACAAGAGAATCGTTACTTTTGCTAAGGAATTCACGCCTCACGCCTATCACTTGATCTACACGCCATTACTCAATATCGTGATATAATAACAATGTCAATCGTGATCTCCTTCGCATTCATGGGTAACTAAACTTCCCTGTTGGGGTTATGGAAGCCGAATGAGTTACTATCTATTGCTGTGAGTTTGTGAGTTTGCGACACGTATACTGCTTATATCATTATTCTCTTCATCTTAATCTACATTCTTTGCGGTTGCAAACGCAAGAATACGCCAGTCTAACATTTAACTTGTTCGAGAGAAAGGTTATTTGTCTGGAAAAGAGATAGTGTCAAGGTAGTGGGACTCCCTTTCCTATTAAAAACCTAGTGCCGTAACTGGACTATCCTCTTGGAGAATTCATACCGTTAGACACGCTTTAAGCTCGAGAGAGTTAAAGTAAAATAGTCCTTGTTTAGGTCGAGAGACGCTTGGATTTACCATCGACTACAATTCTCTATAAGCAATTGCATGTCAGAATTCTACACACTCATAGCCAATAGAGACGTATACCTTAGAAGGTGGACATAACCCCAACGCTGCAATTCTCATTGTTTACAACTCACGTAACAATCTCTCTCTTTTTACTTTGCTATTTTCAGCTTTTGCTTCAATATTTTGGTTACTTTACTTGCACTACAAAACTCCCCCCTTCTTACGAGACATACACCAAAAGTTTAGTAATTTTACTTACTTGTTGGCCAAGATATTCCCTGTGGGATCGACACCCAACCCAGGTTGGGTTCTATATTTGCTAACGACCGTTTTACACTCCTACGAGAGCTGTAGATTGAGCGTTATCAG
Organism: Capsicum baccatum var. pendulum; assembly: GCA_030864225.1. Lineage (NCBI taxonomy): Eukaryota > Viridiplantae > Streptophyta > Magnoliopsida > Solanales > Solanaceae > Capsicum > Capsicum baccatum. The sequence goes on along the minus strand of CM061554.1, from coordinate 73,285,166 downwards.
GTATCAGATTTTGGTCGAATCTTATGTCGATGGAAATCTTATTCAATTTACCACACTGCATAATATATTAACATGGAAAATTTGCATAGGATTTATGGCTTTTTGGATCATGTTCGCATAGAAATGATGGTTTTCATTTGAACCCAAAATATGGGGTAGGAATGTTGAAACTTAAAGGTATAGAATAAACCAGACTTGATGTGTCTTCTAAGAAAGGATATAATAATCTGAAACATTTAAACTTCTATCGTGAAACTGAATTCTGAGCTGACTTGACATTATTTGCTTCCAAGAGCTGATTTATGTTCAGAGTTTATGATTCCCACCAAAGTTTGTATGCTCAAATCAGACACATTGGATTTGGAAGTGATAACTTATGTAGGTATGAATCATGAGGCGACAAGATTTAGATCGTACAAAGGTATTACACTGTCAAAGCTAAAATAGCTGGAAAAATTTAAGATTATCTGTTAAACTCTTATGAACTGAGTCATGACTAAATTACTGAATCTGAAATAGGATGCTTGACTGAACTGAGTTCACAACTTACACGGATGAAATAGATTAGCTTTTAGATTGGTCATACGTATTAGACTTCGGATAGTAGGACTTTTTGAAAAGGTAGGAAACCGCAATAACTTATTTGCCTGACTGTTAAGCTGATTTGCTAGCTACACAGATTTAAAACTTATACTTAACTGAAGTATCTCTTCAACACTCTTTCTAAAGATGTCCTAGTAGCATTAGGGAGCAAAGAATCTCTGACATGAGTTACAAAAAACATCTAACTAAGGACATATGACAATGATACTACTCTATGGCGTGGAATATAGACATATAACTCGTAAACTCGGATAGAATTACCAAACCTTAGGAAATGCAACTTCTTTCTTTCAAGATTAGCCACACTTCTAAAATATTCACTTAACTATACTTTCCCCTTTAACACCATGCTCATTGATTCCACTTATTTTTTTCTCACATGGCCGCTGATATTTCCATTTACTAATGTCTAAATTGAGCTAAATACCCTCATTATCTTAAAGCCTAACTCAAAATCACAAGACGCACCACATAATACTGTAGTACTAGTCTGAATCAAAAATTTAGTATACCCTGAATTTCATAACTCCTCATCTCATGCCTAATTCTTTTTGCCACTCCAACACTCACCTTCAACTTCATATTTCACATTCACACATACTCAAAGCATCCATACACATGTATACATACATGATATTTAAGCCTATCTTCATACCCACATATACACTTCTAAACAAACACTCATAAAGCTTATTTCTCCTAATCTCTAATACTTCCATCCATTACAACTTCCCTGCGCAACTCAGATCATGCACATAAATTATTCTCAACTAACCAAAGCATAAATGAAACATCACATCAAAATTATTTCAAACTTTAAAGCTTACATAAAATAAGCACGCACAATGTTTTCCCAAATATAACACACAAAACATCAACTAACCTTGACACGTATCAAAGACTCGACCATAATCTTACTCAAAAATTGCCGCCTTAACTCAAATAAGCATAGTACCATCTTTCATCAACAAGAAATGCTTCCTCTTTCCCATCTAAAAAACTGGTCATCATCACTATCTCGACCTAAGGGAAAATGACACTGCAAATTGGAATATCGAGATCCAGAACATAAGGGGAGTACTAAACATACTTGATACCCTACCGAGGTGTGAGTAATAGAGAGATTACGGCAAGGAGTCATTAAAGAGATCTAATTTAAGGACGTACTGATATAAAGCTGAATTTTCACTAATCATTAAGAGTATTACATATGCACAAGAGTCATGAACTGCATGACCTGAATATTTGGAATTCATAACTTACGGAAAGTTATTCTGACTGCTGAACAAACTGGGAACTTATTATACTAGGAACTAAGAGAGTACATGATTCCTTATCGTATGCATGAACACGAGATATTATCATGAAGATGAAATATAAGAATGAGTATGTGTTGGAATAACTGAAGTAAATTACCGAAATAAGAATAGATTGATCATCATTTTCTCACGGCCAATCCACAACTTACTGGCACATCTATTAGCATCTGAAAACATGACTTGGTTACCCGTTCTATCATCTCCCTATTAGATTTAAGCCATTACTCGAAGTTTGTGAACCACTACATACACTCTGGTATAAACTGAAATCACTTTACTCTAGAATCAGGTATATAACAATACACATAAAGCTAAACTTACCCTGTAAGGCGGTATCTTCATGTATAACAACCAATGCTAATGCCTCCTTCTAAGATTCAACCCTTAGTTTTTTATAGCCCTAAAATTCATCATATAACAGCTTAATCATTCACCAACTTAGATTCTTCTAACACTAAACATGGATATCTCCAAACCTTTGACAGACCATACCACTTCTGTCATAGTCTACCAGCATCATGCCTGGAAACTAATATTTCTAATGAGAATCAAGATTATACAAAAAGGCTCAACATCATTAATCAAAACTCCCTAACTTCTCTATCAAGAACATCATAAATTATCTAACAAGTATTTCTCCACCTAGAAACTCAACTGTAATACTAACCACACAACATGCAATGATCCTTGAAAATAATGTAGCCCCATAGCACCTTGGGTGTACTTCTACAAGATACTTACAAAATCAGACTTGATTATAAATTAAATAAATTTAAGCCCTTGTATACAATATTTAAGCCTACTAGATCACTTTCACACACCTAATATCCACCACATCAATTCATTATATCCACCTTGACGACAATCTACAATTCCAACTTAGTGTCTAGTTCTAGCTATGACTAACCACAAATTCATACAATATTCTTACATGACAAAATATCTGGAAACATTAATCCGCCAAAACTTTATAACAGTAAGGATCAATCACAATCGTATGATGTATATTATTTAAAATCCATTAGCACATCCTCATTCTACACATTATTACTATCTACCTATTTTATACAGCTAAACTTAGTTCATAGCTCTATAAGTCCCAACTAAACTCCCTTTCTCAACCTCAGGGGCATCTAAATTAACACCACTCATCCACTAAGTACCTTCATCAATAACCTATAATTTTCTTGCACAACAAAAACCATCAACAACTTTTTTCATACTTTAAGTAAAAAACAATTCACCTTAACTAATTACTCCTTCTATACCTACCTTCTACTAAACCATCACACAGAAACGTATCACTTTATTAACAACTCAATCTCATGCAAAAAGATTTGGCCATACATATATTCAATAAATTGCCCTTACCACTTTTCTTTCCATTACGCCACTAAACCCCAGTTCCAACCAACCAACAAGTTACTAGTGAATTGAAATAGGCCCCACACGGCTCCACTAGATTTTGATTTTGTGTTTTGAATAAGAAATGAGATGAGTGATAAGGCAACTATGCTAGTGAATCGAAAGGGCCTCACATTGCTTCACTAGATTTTCAGTTTCAATGACACAATGATAACAAGATTACAAGAGATAGAAATTTGGCACACAATATTCCATGATCTAAGAATACACATCTTACTCTGCATATAAGTAAAAAAGAAAAAATCAAAGTCATACACTCTCTCCACAGACTACCATACAATCCACACATGCTATTAGCTACCATATTAGTTTATCACTATAAATGGTAATTCATTCTAAAACATCCGTTATTCAAAATAAACATATTTATCTACCCAAAAGTCACCCTCACTCTAATGTCTAACCTACAACTTCATATCACCAAGTTCTGGGCCCAATATAACTACCATTAGGTCATGACACCATCACATTAATATATATTACTACTCGGGTGGAAATACAATTCCCACATTCTGCTATACATCATTCGCCCTGAGGCATGATGTATGAAACATAAATTTTGAAAAGGACTGAATACACTTAATACTGTAGGCTGAAAACCACAATTTCATCAAAATCAAAGTTCATACTAGAATTAATACACCTTGGAGTACTAACGGGCTCTTCTCGAGTCCTTCCATAAATTTTAAACTCTTATATGACTTAATCAGAAAGGACCATATTGTTTAGACTCTAAACTTCTGCACTTGAATCACCCCAATAATGAGATATATCGAAGCACACTAAATTAAGAAAAGAATTGTGCTGACTTTACTTCCGTATGGGTGACATCATAGCATGATTTAGAGTATGTAAGAGGGACGTTCTTACTCCAAAGAATGAACTAAAACATGAAGAAAGAGAGACATTTCTAAACATTTAGTTTCCTCCCACCTATAAGTGTAGCACGCTACATACCCATAAATAAGCATCTACTCGATGCAATTTAGTAGACACCCTGGGACTATAAACCATCATTTAATACCAAGTTTGTCATGACCTAAAACAAGGCCCTGACCATGACGAGCATCTCGAACCATGAAGGCCCGGATGCCCTTGTCTCTCTTGTAATCATGCATAATATTAATAAGTTATAATAGATGATGTGGAATTATAAATCATTATAGAAAAATGGGCATACTCTTATTTCAATTAAATATGAAAAATAAAATTCAATATCAACTACACAACATCAGAACTAGTCTACAAAATCTCTACTATATCTGAAAATGACAACTGTCTGAACTTGAGACAAGGCCCACAGTGGAACTAAACAAAAATAAATAACATAATCTATAAGATATAGTCCTTGAGGAATAAAGAAGTCTTACCAACTACACATATCACTACTGTCTGAAAACTCTATGGCCTAGTAGGACCTTTGAACTGAGCTTTAGACCCTAGGAGGAAGGGGGGTCAATACAAATGCACTGGTACACAAAGTAATCCATAGTGAAAATTTTATATAAATAAAATAATAGAGAGAAATTTTTCCAAACATCATACATAAAAGAGTTTTCAAAACACATGAGCATAATTTTGATAATCATAAAATCCTTTCTGTCAATGCAATTTCTGATCTTCGTATTTTTTCTGAGTTAGGTGGTATACCCCTACAGGTCTAAAACACCACAGGCTATATGGAGTCCTCCATTAACTCAGTAGAAAATGCTCCAATCCAAGTGTGCCATTAGGGTTGGAGTATCTGAGTCTAATACACCACAGGGCACTAGGCTAGTGTAATATAATATACCCAGATCAGTGAATAACGGTTTTGGACAATGAGTTGTCTGAACTTGTGCCTTCTTCGGGGGACCACCTAAAATCTCTTTATGCCCAATTTAATTAATTTCTAAACATAAATCTGCCTAAAATCTTAAGTTATGAAAATTAGGTTCCTATGTTTGTATGAGCATATTATGGTATTGTCTATTTTGGTATCTTCATACCAAAACATCCAAGTTGTAATTTTTAAGCATACTGAATTAAGCATAATTCTTTCATTAAAACTCAATTCATACCACCCAATATTTGCAATCGTATGAGATGATTTCATGTTCCGAAACATAAGTCAAAACTATGCAAGAACTCTTCAAACATATGGTAGCCATGTGCTTTTGGCAAAACTATATACTCTTTCATTATATGTATATTCAACATTTATAAGCATGCATAATCCTCTCTTTTTATTTCAAAATCATATCCAAGTCGTAGTATAAATCAAGACATTTCAAATCATGCTCTTCAAGATACATTTCAAAAAATCCATATTATATCATGAGTAAAGGAAATTCATAACAAGGGAGGGATTTTTCATGAGTCATGCTCTCAATTCAATCATCAATCTTTAAAACAGGTTCTTACATATATATATAATTTCTAATCTATTTAGGGAAAGGTCTAAAGACAAAAACAATAATATCAAAATTTCTAAAACATGATTATATTCATAAATCCAAAACCCCATTCTTAAAATCATAATTTCTATGCCCATGAGATTTTAAGAAAACCCAGCGTATCTTAATTTATGACTCTTGAATGAACTCGTGGTTTAGGGATGCTATTTTAACAATTTATGGGTGCTTCGTGAAGCCCTCACAATGGGGATTCAGAATCTCAAATAATAATTATAAGCTCGTGATGAAATCTTAATATAGTTAGGTTTTTAATTTGAAACCCTAGAGAGAGTTTCTTGTAAATTTTTTAAGAAAATACAAATAATGTGGTCACTTGAGAGAAAAATCCCATGTTTAAGCTAACAAGGGGGGTTGAAATTACCCAACATACCCTTAATGAGATGAAATAAATATTACTAGGATCCTTATTTTATGGGTCACCACGACGCGCCACTATCGCGATGGCTCACTAGAAAATGACGAATAGGATTCTTAGGGTATCCTCGATGTGGAGCCATCATGTTGTCCCACTAGTTGGGACCAAGAACCTCAGAGCGATGCACCACAATCATGCTAGGCTACTGAAATTTGACAATTGTTAAATAGACCACCTCCGCGATGCGCCAAGTATGAAAATGATGGTGTTTACGACTAGGACTAAAATTAGCCATAACACCTTGCCCGAATATCGGATTTGGGTGAATCTTATATCGACGGAAAGCTCATTCAATTTCCCACATTACATAATTGATCAACATAGAAAATTTACATAGTATTTATGGCTTGTTGGATCATCTATGCATAGAAATTATGGTTTTCATTCTAGCCCGAAATAAGGGGTGTTACAAATTGACTTAGGAATAAATCTCTTTCCAAATAACCTACCTATCTCAATTTGACACTACAAAATGTCTCTAAATAAGCTTAGGAAAGTTAAAGAATAGTTGAAAGATCTCTTAGATAAGGCATTCATCAAACCCAGTGTTTCTCCATGAGAAGCTCTCATCTTTTTTGTCCTTAATAATGACGGTTCTATTAGAATGTTCATCAATTACCATCAGTTAAACAAAGTCACAGTCAAGAATAAGTTTTCACTCCCCAAGATTGATGACTTGGTTGACAAACTTTAGGGTGCCAGTTATTTCTCTAAGATAGACCTCATATCCAATTATTATAAGCTCAGAATCAGAGAATGTGATATTCTAAAAATAGCCTTCAGAACTTAGTATTTTTACTTCAAATTCCTAGTTATTTCTTTTGGACTAATGAATTCCCCAATACCTTTCATGGACTTGATGAATATAGTGTTTAAGCAGTGCTTGGACATATTTGTCATACTTTTTATTGATGATATTATTGTCTACTCTCATAGTGTAAATGATCATGCAGACTATCTCAAGATTATATAGCAGACTCTTAGAGCCCAGCAGTTATTTCCCAAATTTAGTAAGTTTGAGTTTTTGCTAAGATTTAGTAGCTTTCATTTGCAATATTATTTTCGGTGATGGAATTATAGTTGAGCCTCAAAACACCAAAGTAGTGATAAACTAGAACAAAACCATCTCTTTATCTGATAAAACATGTTTCTTAGGTTTGGTTGCTATTATAGATGGTGTGTTAAAGGGTTTTCATTTATTGCACCTCCCATATCCTTATTGACTCAGAATAAAGTCAAATTTTAGTGGTTAAATTCTTGTGAAAAGAGTTTCTAGGAGTTGAAAACTCGACTTAACTCAGCCCAGTCTTGACTTTTAAAGATGGTTCAAAGGGGTTTGTTGTTTACTGTAAGAATTCCAGAGTTGGTCTTTGTTGTGTGTTGGTGAAAAGTGGTAAGGTCATAGCCTATTCCTCTAGACATCTTAAATCCCATGAAAAGAATTATCCTACCCATAATCTTGAGTTGGCATCTATTGTTTTTTCCTTGAAAATTTTGAGGTATTATCTTTTTAGAGTTAATGTTGATGTGTTCATGGATCACAAAATTTTGCAGTATGTGTTTTCATAGAAGGATTTAAATCTTTATTAAAGAAGTTGGTTTGAGTTGTTAAAAGATTATGATATAAGTGTTTTGAATCATCTGACCAAGGCCAATGTAGTGGTAGATGCCCTTACGTAGATTATCTAAGGGTGGTATTGCTCATGTTTAGCATGATAAGAAAATGTTAGTCAAAGAGGCTCATCAACTTGCTAGGTTAGGTTTTCGGTTGATTAATTCAGCCGAGGGTAGTATATGGGTTCAGAATGGTTCAAAGTCTTGTTTGGTTGCCAAAGTGAAAGAAAAGCAAGATAGGTATACTAGTTTGGGTAAGTTAAAGAAATTTATTAGAGATCAGAAAGTAGAAGTTTTCTCTCAAGGAAGAGATGGTGCATTGCGATGTCAAAGTAAGTTGTATGTGTCGTACATTGATGGATTGAGACACCAGATTTTGGCAGAAGTGCATATTGTACATTACTATTTACACCCAAGATCTTCTAAGATGTATCGTGATTTGTAAAAAATCTATTGGTGGAGTGGTATGAAGAGGGATATTGTAGAGTTTGTAGCTGTGTCCCAACTATCAAAAAGTTAAAGTTAAACGCTAGAGGCCTAGTGGGATAATGCAGTAGCTCAACATTCCCACTTAGAAGTAGAAAGATGTGAACAAGCATTTTGTGATATAGTTTCCCTATTCGCGTCATCAACATGATTTGATAGGGGTTATTGCAAATAGAATGACCAAATTAGCCTATTTCTTACCAGTGCATACTACTTATTTAGCCGAGGATTACACCAACATTTATTAATTTAGATAGTTGTACTCAGTTTACCTCTCACTTTTGGAAGGCTTTTTAGAAGTGTCTTGGTGCCCATGTTCATCTAAGTATAACTTTTCATCTTTAGATAGATGGTCAGGCAGAGAAAAATATTTAGACCCTAGAGGATATCTTGAGGGTGTGTGTTTTTGACCTTAAGGTTAATTGGGATAATCATTTTCCATTGATCAAGTTCGCCTACAGTAACAATATCACTCCAGTATTCAGATGGCTTTGTTTGAGGCTCTATATGTGAGGAGATGCAAATCTCCTATTGGTTGGTTTGAGGAAGGTGAGAGTACTTTTATAGGGCTTGATTTGGTGTTTGATGCAATAAAGAGGTTCTATTTATTAGATAGAGGCTTAAGACCGCCTAAAGTCATCAGAAATCTTATGTAGATAATAGGAGAAGAGACCTTAAGATCGAGTTTGGTCACTCTATCTATTTTAAAATCTCACCCATGAAGGGGTGAATAGATTCAGCATGAAGGGGAAATTCAGTCCTCCATATATTGGCCCTCACAGAATCTTGAGCCGTTTGGAAAAGCTAGCTTACGAGCTTCATTTACTTACAGAGTTGGCATCTTACAGAGTTGGCATCACTGTATCCAGTGTTCTATGTCTCTTTGTTAAAGAAGTGTATTGGTGATCTAACTATTATAGTTTCATTAGAAATCACTTATATTTAGGATATTCTTTCTTACGAAGAAATTCTAGTTGAGAGCCTTGATCATCAGATTCATAGACAAAGGGACAAAAAAGTTCCCTTGGTCAAAGTTCTTTAGCAAAATTTGTCCATTGAGGGAGCAACTTGGGATGCAAAAGAAGATATGCGTACCAAGTACCCTCAGCTTTTCTCCATAAACTCAGATTCAATAATATGTAATAGTTTTTCTTTGATTGTCTCTTTTCCATTCTCAATTCAAGCTATATTTAACCATCCTCATATATTTGTATGCATTCACGGATCAGTTTAGTCATGTATCGTGTTTCAGACTCAGTCATTTAATCATGTTTTTAGGAATGCATGTTAAATGTATGATCTTTGTTTCCCCAGTAGTCTCAGCTTAATCAGTCTTATTCAAAGATGAATGTTCCCAAGTGGGAGATATTGTAATACCCCATACTTTTCTTAGCTTATTTCAACTCCTAGGTGTATGCATAATAGGCTTACAACCTAAATATTTCACTATATATTGGGGACTTAGTCATATTTTTAGCCTTTTAACTTTGAGGATTTTTAAATGGGTCTTCTCAACCCTAAGACATAGGTTTTTTAGTTAACTCATATTTAGGAGTGTAAGGAGCATATCTCAAGGAAGTTTTGGATTTTTCAAAAGAAGATTGGGTCATGTTTGGATTTCAATTCAAAAACCTCGCCGCGATAGTGGCGCATCACGGTGGGTATAGCAATGATCCCTTTATCGCATCACAGTGGCCTTCTAATCTACCTTCCTATTACAGATTTAATTTCCTGAGGGGCAGTTATGTATTTTCCCATCGACCCAATTAATAAAAAAACACAAATTCAAACATCAGTTAGGGCATTATTTTCCTTATTCTCAAATTTTCTCTAAAAAAAAACCCGAATCATCCCCTAAGTTTATCAATTTCAATCGTTTCTATCCAAGGAAACCAAGAAATCAGGTTCCCAAATCCAAGAACTTTCAAGAAAAGCATCAAAATTATGTTTCTCTTTCAAGCCTAAGGTTTTATGATATGTGTGATGTTCATCCATGGAGGCCAAAAATCCCCTTTTGATATCAAATTATGAGTTTTTACATATTTATGATGAATTATCTCCATGAAGTTGTTATTTATTTTGATTACAAGCTATGTTAAAAGTGTTTTTTGATGGAATGAGACCTTGTATAATTTGTGTATTGAAATCCTCCTATTAAATCCCTAAGTCATGGTTTTAGTATTATAACTATGTTTTCAATCACATGGTTTACCCATTCCCATGCTTAAATAAAATACTCCCATGTGCAGGATAAAATACCTAAAAGGTGGGTTATGAGTAATTATCCTTTATTATGGTTTTAAAAACTTTATATGTCTTTATTGTTATTTTTATTCAGTGCTAGAGGGTTATGAACACCCGATACTTAGCTATTTACATAATTTTAGTATCTTCAGAATGATTTTAGATAAACTATGAGCGTTTTCATTAAGTTAGTATCATTATTAGTTGTTTGCCTGGATAAGATTAGTTTAGCATATTATTCAGTGTCATTCAGTTCTGAGTAGGATTTAGCACTAAAATAACCTAAGAATAAGGGCACACCTTCCAGTAGAGGGTGTGACCTTTAGTAGCAGTCCCTTAGTTCTAGAACTATGTAGTATGCGTGGATTAGAAGTATCAACCTGTCAGTTCTGGTATGATAAGGTGTTTACCTGCCAGTTGAGGGTAACATGTATCTCACTAAAGCACCATTAGTTGAGGGTGACTGATTAGTCCTTCAGGATATTAGTTTGGTGTATCCACACAATGAACGTTAGTACCCATGGCTCCATAATAACACCTTTCAAACTGGGGTTACAGGTTGGACCCCAATTATATCTAATTAGTTCCTGTCAGTTACATGATCTCTCCTACAGTCTCAGTTCAGTATTCAATATAGAATTTACTTCAAGTTTTCTTGACCATAGCATATAGTTCTTCAGTTATTCAGTTACCAGATTTTTGTATTTTAATTTACTGACTATTTCAGTATTATGTAATATACTTGGTCATGCATTCTTTGATTTTACATCATTCACGTAATTATGCTTTAGTTATCTCATAATATTCAATCAGTCATTATTTAATGCATACGAACCTATGCATTTCAGCCTAACCTCATCTCATATACCAGTACATTCAAAGTACTGATTGCATACTTTTCATTCTTCTATGATGTCGTATATCATAGGTTCAGACTCTCAGTTTCTTGATCGCATTAGATAATTCATCTTATTAGTGACAACAGTATTGGTGAGTCTTCAAATATCGAGGGCCTATTATATTTTAGTATTTCCATATTCCTTTTAGTTAGTTTTGTTTTGAGTCAGTAGGGTCTTGTCCCATTAACTCTTTAGGCAGTTTATAGGCTTTCAAATATTTTGAGTCAAACAGACTGTTAGTTAGTTTATTAGTTATTTAATCATCCATTTTAGTATGTCATTAGACATTCAGACTTATGATTTAAATCGTATTTTATGTATTTGAACCTTATGGCTTTATTTAGTTAATTATGCATATGTTCATTATCAGTATATTATTCGTGCTCACAAAAGGTACCAGCCTATGATTTAAATTATTTTCACTTGTGACAGTAAGCATCATTGCTGTGTCTAGGGGGTAGCCTTATGTCGTGACATTAAGATCTATGAATCTTTAGTATAAATTTACGTCGCGGGTTGATGAATAGTGATGGTTATTCCTAGTATTAGGATATATGGCCTATTGATGTGATATGTCTTATAGATTTGATCTGTCTTATATTTGTGATTTGTAGCCGACGGATATGATATGCCTCATAGTTATCTAAGGGGTTATAGATACAATATGACTTACAACTATGATTATTGATATGAGTTTCGAATAGACAAGTTGGCCTAATGATTTTGATATTGTAATTATTCCAAACACATTCTTAGGCCCAAGTCCATTTTATGATATCATTTGGACATTCAAAAAGTGTTTATCCTTGTAAAGGATACAGTTATAGTTTATGATTATATTTATACTTATGGTTCTATTGTTTGAATATTGGTGATGGCATGTATATAGTTGGTACATTCACAAACATTATATTGGTAAATGATGTGATGCTAGCTAAAAGATGATCTTATTACTACTTTTTCTAAATAAGGGTTAAACCCCCCTTATTGCCTTAAAATGTATTTCTTCATAATAATAACTGCCTATCTTAATGGATAACTTATATGCATAAAAGAGATTAATAATGATGATTTAAATATTTGACTAGATTGATTTCGGTATATGATTTGATAAAACTAATTACTCCGGTCACGAGAGATTCTGACCCTTTTTATACTATTTTAGTGATTTATTCCCGAAGTTCACACTAGGCCACGGATTTATGAATTTACACACTTATTATCCACGATTTGAGTCTATGCATCTGTTATATCTATATATAAATATCTCCAGTATGGGGTAGAGGTAGATTTTGTATTGATGATATAAAATTTAGGTAAAAACATGATAATGGATTATAGTATTTGTGTTATATATATATGTATGTTGATGATATTGATGATGTTGATGATATTGATTGTATTGATTATATTTAAGACCTATTAAATTCTACGTCTTGGTGATATTTATGATAGTTTTAATTATGAAACTTGATGATATTTATGACCGATTCAGTTTTGAGTCTTGGTGATATTTATGATCGATTAAATTCGAAGTCTTGATGATATTTATAAACGCTTCAATTCTGAGTCTTGATGATATTTTTGACTGGTTTAATTTTGAATCTTGAAGATATTTATGATTGGTTTAATTCTGAATATTAATGATATTTATTATCAGTTCAATTTATATTATTGACTATATACATAATACTGGTTTGAGTCCGAGGAATGAATATGATATTTCATATACACATTACACTCATTCTTACATATTTATTGCCAATCACCAGAATGTGCAGTGATTGTACAGTTATAGGTGATGACTATTCTTTATGCTTTGTTTTATGTTGATTGAACCCTCTTATCATGGGATGGTGGGGGAATATGGTAGGCTCAGCTAGGTATTTAGTTGTATAGATTAACTATTTACTTGTGTTGTTTGTGATATTGTTATTATCATTGTTATAGATAGATTATGAAAGATTGGTTATTGATTTTGATATCAATATTCAAGGTATGATTTTGGCTCATATATCTTTTGATTTTATTATTATGAATGATTAATACATGATTAGACATATGGGTTAGGAATCTTGAGTATTCTAGCACTAGTTCCTTATAGGATTATGAGGTCTTAAAATGCTAGTCTGATGATGTAGGCTACACTTGGAGTTGACCTTGTATATATATATGTAAATCTAGCTAATGGAGCTATGGTATTATCGTATATCCGTCCATTTATTTATTCATATTGTATATTCATTCCCTGGCATTATATACTATTATATATCCCCTTTTCTTTCTTTATTCATAAATTAACCCAGGATATGCAATATAGTGTTGAGATTTCTGAGTATGGATAGAATAGGATAACTCACCCTTGTTTCTTGCTTAGCCTTATTATGTTAGACTATTGGACATGATTTATACTGTTTATCATTATCATCTCTTTTGAATGCTTATTTTTTCATTCTATTTATATGTGTATATATATATATATATATTCCATATCTTTGAGCTCAGTTGGTAGTTGGCTACTGAATACTACATGTGTGGTACTCATACTACTTGTCTACAACTTGTAGATCGTAGTACGATTTATTGCTATTAATGTGTGTGTCGTGTAGAGTAGCCATGGTTCAGAGACATAGAGTGAGCTTTTGACTTTCTGAATATTATTTTCCTCCCTCTTGTGTACTAGACTAGTGTCTTTATTATAACCAAAGATAAGTTCTAACAATATAATTTCCTTGGTATTTCATATTGGTACTCTTAATATATTAGAACCTCTTCTACTGATACCACTAGGTTTTGGGACTATATTATGCATTTGATTTTTTAGTAAATTTATTCCACCTTCTTTCCTTTATCTTTTTTGGTAGTCCATTACTAGCCGTACCAGATTATTAGTTTGGTCTGTCTACTAGTGTATTATAGCAAATGCCATTATGACCTGAGAAATTGGTTCATAACAAATTGGAATTAAAACCTAAGATTACCATTATATTTGTAAAAGAGCTAAGTGTTGTAGAGCTCTGCAGATCAGTGCGTAGACGACCAGAACCTATCTTTTGGGGCTACAACGACACTCTTAAGAAATTTATTTCTTCACTCCCCATAGTATAACCATATTGCTATGATCCTTTATCACATTTCTTTACTATATTCTATCCTAGAAATACGCTAAAAGATAGTTAATTGATGTAGACGATACTTCTTCACATGTTCATAGAGCTTAAACACAACGTCGGGCTAAAGAATCAAGGATAGAAGTCAAAGATCTTCCGCATCAGCCAAAGGATTTGGGGATAGCACAGGGTCTAATTGAGCTTGTGAATACTTTAGCCATTCAAGGATCAACATTAGAGATCCGAGTTGAGTTGAATATCCCTCACTACCATAGATGACATTTGAATAATCGAGTAATTCTCAATCCAGAGTTGGATTGGTTCGTTTTCACCAGGGTTCTTGTTTAGCAAGTGAGTATGAAATTGAGTTTGTGGATTGGGCCAAAAATATTTGATGCTATATCTTTCAGAGAAGGACTTGGTGTGTGGATTTATTAAAGTAGTAGCATTGCCACTTTATTTTGCATTAAAGCACTTGATAGTTTTTGGATCTTCCTTCTCTCAGGTTGTTGATTATGTAAAGGACATAGAGAGAGCATGTCTTGAGACTTATGGAGGTGGCGGTAAGAGGCCATGCCATTAGTATAGTGCTTTTTGTCTTTTATCCAATAGCGAGGATCTTTTAAATAAAGATCAACTTTAATTGAAGCCTATAAGTTCTATAAAATTAGCATTTTAGATTATCGGTGACTCTCAGGTTAGTCATGGTGATCATTCTTGATCAACCTCCTGATGATATGACCCCTTTGGTTAGAGATTACGCTTGGCACCTCAGTAGATGATTCAGTCTATTGGTTGGAGTTGGACCCTTTTAAAGTTATTCTCCCTTGGATTCACCGAGCATGAGATTCTGAATTTCACCATGATAGGTATATTTTTATTTTTTATGCATTTTCCCTTTTTATTTATGTGTATTGAGGTCTTCGTACCTATTGATAATTATATGCCTTGATGAGTTCATATTGATTATTGTGTGTCTTGTTATTGGATTCATGTATATGACTACCCCTGTGGTTTATTTCTTTTAGTAGTGGATGGAGTAGATCTGTAGCATTTCGGTTTGAGACATATTTGTCATTCTACATTGGCCTTATTGAGGCCCTTGAGTGGTACTTGCTATTTATTTTGATTTTTATACTGCCTATTCCTAATATTGATGTTGATAGTATTGTTTCTATAAATTTCAATGTTTGATGTTATTGATCCTCACAGGGTAGCTTGTTAGACTAGTGTTATCTAGTTAGAATTCTTTTCTTTGTTATTCTTATTCGAGGGCTTGAGAAGTTATAGTCCGATCTGATGATTCTTCCCTATAGTATGGCGAAGTTGATTATTTTTCTTCTTTTGTTAGCTGGGTTAGACCGATTGAGGAATGGATGATGGTATAGAAGGTAATTTAACTTAGAGTTGGAAATTTAGCTATATATAGCCTATTTAAGATCTTGACCAGCTTTGGGATCCATTTTTCATTATGGCTATTTCATCGCCCAATAGCAGTTTTGATATTAATGTCGACATTTCTTAGATTCATCTCTAGATTACTAGGGTACGTCTCCTTGTGATGGGTTGCTTTTTGTGTAAGTGTAGAGATTAGATGCTCCTTTCTTTCCATGATATGGTTTTTGGTCTAAAGTAGAGTTGGAGAGTTAGAGGCAGGTGGTCGTTCCTGTGATCACTTCTTGAGATGCTTGGTTCATTTCACGGTTGGTGGCATTGGGGTTGAGATTTTCAAATGATGTGCTCAGAGAGAGAAACATGCTTGAGTTTTATTTAGTATGGTTTTATTCTCAGTTGATTGGACATCCTATACCATATCATTCATTGATGAGTAGTTGGGCTTCACACACTTGGATTTTAGTTTTGATTATGATCTGGACTAGTTATAGCCTTGGCATAGATTGTATACTCGTATATCTTCAATTGTTTTCCTAGATAGCGCCTTATGGGGTTATTCTTATGTTTTCCGTGTGGACTTTTAGGGGATCAACTTTAGTTTTCTATTTCTTTGTGATGAGATAATGAGGACAGGACTCAGGTGATTTTTCCTCCTAGTTTAGTGAGGATAGTAAGTGTGGAAAGGTAACGAAATGTTATATATGGATTTGGAGTCGATGGTATGAATCATGTCTTCGGTTGGTTTTGGCTCAGGGGAGCCTTTAGTGATATGTGCAGAAATTGAGAGGGTATTAGTGTGTTGTGGTTTAGATTTGTGCGCTTCAACCTATTTTTATTAAATTTGGGGCCGCTAACACATCCTCCTTCTACACATCATTACTATCTACCCCTTTTATACAACTAAACATAGTTCATAGCTCTATAAGTCCTAACTAAACTCCCTCTTGCAACCTCTGGGGTATCTAAATTAACACCACTCATCCACCAAGTACCTTCATCAATAACCTATAATTTTCTTGCATGACAAACACCGTCAACAACTCTTTTTATACTTCAAGAAAAGAACAATTCACCTAAACTAATAACTCCTTCTATACCTAACCTTTTACTAAGCCATCACACAGAGATGTATCACTTCATTACCAACTCAATGTAATGCAAAAATATTTGGCCATTGATATATTCAATAAATCGCCCTTACCACTTTTCTTGCCATTACGCCACTAAACCCCAGTTCCAACCAACACAACAACAAGAAGATGAATAACAAGTTGCTAGTGAATCGAAATAGGCCCCACACGGATCCACTAGACTTTGATTTTGTGTTTTGAATAATAAATGAGATAAATGACAAGGTAACTGTGCTACTGAATCAAAAGATCCTCACACGGCTTCACTAGACTTTCAGTTTCAACGGTACAGTGATAACAAGATTACAAGAGATAGAAACTTGGCACACATTATTCCTTGCTCTAAGAATACACATCTAAATCTGTAAATAAAAAAATCTGACTCAAATTCTCCCCCCATAGACTACCAAACAATCAACACATGCTACTAGCTACCATATTAGTTTATCCCTATTAATGGTAATTTATTCTCAAACATCCGTTATTAAACTAAACACATTTCTCTACACAAAAGTCACCCTTACTCTGATTTCAAACCTTGCGACTTCACATCACTAACTTCTTGGTCCAATATAAGTACCAATAGGTCATGAAACCGTCACTTTAACTTACACTACTACTCGGGTGGAAATACAGTTCCAATATTCTGCTACACATCATTCCCCCTAAGGCATGACGTCTGCAACATAAATTTTGAAAAGGACTGAATACACTAAATACTGTAGGCTAAAAATCACAATTTCATCAGAATCAAAGTTCACACTAGAATCAATATACCTCGGAGTATAAATGGGTTTTTCTCAAAACCGTGCATAAATTTTAAACTATTATATGACTTAATCAGAAAGGACCCTACTGTTTAGACTCTAAACTTCTACAGTTGAATCACCCAAATAATGAGACATATCGAAGAACATCAAAGTAAGGAAAGAATCGGGATGACTTTACTTCCATATGGGCGACACCATATTACGATTTAGAGGTACTCAGTATACCTCTCACGTTGGGAAGGATTTTTAGAAATGTCTTGGTACCCAAGTTCATCTAAGTATAACTTTTCATCTTTAGATAGATGGTCAGGCAGAGAGAAATATTTAGACCCTAGAGGATATCTTAAGGGTGTGTGTTTTTGAATTTAAGGGTAATTGAGATAATAATTTGTCGTTGATCAAGTACACCTACAATAACAGTTATCACTCCAGTATTCATATTGCTCTATTTGAGAATCTCTATGTGAGAAGCTATAGATCTACTATTGGTTGGTTTGACGTAGGTGAGAGTACTTTGATATGGCCTGATTTGGTGTTTGATACAATAGAGAAGGTTTTATTTATTAGGGAGAGGCTTAAGACAACCCAAAGTCATTAGAAATCTTTTGCAGATGTTAGGAGAAGAGACCTTGAGATCGAGGTTATTCCTTCATTCTATTCTAAAATCGCGCCCATTAAGGGGGTTAAAAGATATAGCATAAAGGGGAAACTCAGTCCTCATTATTTTGGCCCTTATAGAATCTTGAGCCGTTTTGGGAAGGTAGCTTACGAGCTTAAATAGCCTGTAGATTTGGCATCACTGCATCCAGTGTTCCATGTCTCTTTGTTGAAAAAGTGTATTGGTGGTCTAACTATTATAGTTCCATGAGAAATCACAGATATTCAGGATAGCATTTATTATGAAGATATTGTAGTCGAGATCCTTGATCATCAAATTCATAGAAAAAGGAACAAAAAAGTTCCCTTGGTCAAAGTTCTTTGGAAAAATTAGTCTGTTGAAGGACCTATTTGGGAAGCAGAAGAAGATATGTGTACCAAGTACCCTCATCTTTTCTCCGCAAACTCAGATTCAAAATAAGGTAATAGTTTTCCTTAGATTGTCTCTTTTCCATTCTCAGTTCCATCTATATATAACCATTCTCATATCATTGCATACATTCACAGATCAGTTTAGTCATGTATCATGTTTCAGACTCAGTCATGTAATCATGTTTTTAGGTATGCATGTTAAATGTATGATCTCAGTTTTCGCAGTATTCTCAGCTTAATCAGTTTTATTTGAGGACAAATGTTCCGATGGAGAGATATTGTAATACCCAATACTTTTCTTAGCTTAGTTCAACTCCTAGTTTCATGCGTAATAGGATTACAACCTAAATATTTCACTATATATTGGGGACTTAGTCATATTTTTGGCCTCTTAACTTAGAGGATTCTTAAATGGGTCTTCTCAACCCCGAGATGTAGGATTTTGAATTAACTGATATTCAGGAGTGTAAGAAGCATGTCTTGGGGAAGCTTTGGGTTTTTCAGATAAAAAATGGGTCGTGTTTGGATTTAAATTCCAAAACCTCACCACGATAGTTCCACATCATGGTGGGTATACCAATGATCCCTTCATCATATCACGGTGGCCTTCCAATTGCGGATTTAATTTCCTGAGTGAAAGTTGCGTCTTTTCCCATCGACCTAATTAATAAAAAAACACAAATTAAAATATCGGTTAGGGAATTATTTTCCCTATTCTCTAATTTCCTCTAAAAAAAAACCCTAATCATCCCCTAAGTTTATCAATTTCATTCATTTCAATCCAAGGAAACCAAGAAATCAAGTTCCCAAATCCAAGATCTTTCAAGAAAAGTATCAAAATTGTGTTTCTCTTATAACGTTAAGGGTTTAAGGTATGTGTGATGTTGATACATGGGCCCTTTCACCCATGTATCCCAAGAAACTTCTATTGATATCAAATTATGAGTTTTTACGTTTTTATAATGAATTGTCTCCATGATGTTGTTATTTATTTTGATTACAAGCTATGTTACAAGTTTTTTTGATGGTATGAGACCTTGTCTAATTTGTGTATTGAAATCCTCTTATTAAATCCTTAGTTCATGGTTTTAGTACTGTAACTATGTTTTCAATCACAATCTATATCTATTCCCATACTTAAATTAATGACTCCCATGTGTTTGATAAAAATGCCTAAATGTTGGGTTTTGAGCAATGATCCTTTATTGTGGTTTTTAAAGATTCATATGTCCTTATTATCATTTTTATTCAGTTTTGGAGGGTTATGAACAAATGATACTTAGATGTTTACATAATTTTAGTATCTTCAAAATGATTTTAGATAAACCATGAGCATTGTCATTTAGTTAGTATCATGATTAGTTATTTGCTCAGATAAGATTTGTTTAGCATAGTAATCACTGTCATACA
Organism: Capsicum baccatum var. pendulum; assembly: GCA_030864225.1. Lineage (NCBI taxonomy): Eukaryota > Viridiplantae > Streptophyta > Magnoliopsida > Solanales > Solanaceae > Capsicum > Capsicum baccatum. The sequence goes on along the minus strand of CM061554.1, from coordinate 73,264,861 downwards.
GTTGTGAGTAGGATTTATCAATAAAATAACCTAGGAATAAGGGCACACCTTCCAGTAGAGGGTGTGAACTTTAGTAGCAGTCCCTTAGTTCTAGAACTATATAGTATGTGTGGGGTAGAGATATCAACCTGTCAGTTTTGGTTTGATAAGGTGTTTAACTGTCAGTTGAGGTTAACACATATCGCACTAGAGCACCTTCTAGTTGAGGGTGACTGATTAGTCCTTTAGGAGATTAGTTTAGTGGATCCTCCCAGCGAACGTTAGTACCCATGGCACGGTAATGACACCCTTCCAACTTGGTTATAGGTTGGACCCCAATTAGCTCTAATTAGTGCATGTCAGTTAGATGATACATCCTACAGTCTCAGTTCAGTATTAAGTATAGAATTCAGTTCAAGTTTTCTTGACTATAGCATACAGTTCATCACTTATTCAGTTACCAGATTTCAATATTTCAATTTACAAACTATTTTAGTATCGTGTTATATACTTGGTCATGCATTCTTTGATTTTACATCATTCACACATTTATGCTTCAGTTGTCTCATGTTATTTAGTCAGTCATTATTTAATGCACATCAACCTATGCATTTTATCCTAACCTCATCTCATATACTAGTACATTTAAAGTACTGATTGCATACGTTTCTATAACACCCCAATTTTTCTAAACCGAAATGCTACACGATGCTTATGACTCCGAAGGATCATAAGATAACCCATGATTGATATCTGTACCTATACACTACAATATATAATGTTATAATGCAGAAAACAAGAACTTGTAGGCTATAAGGTTCAATTGAATAAACAATCTGTCAAAATATAACGTTCATATGGGTGAAAGATACCCAAAATAACTGAAAACTGAATCAAATCTGGACATAAGTCTAAATACTGAATCTGAAAGCCTCTAAGTATTGTCTAAATAAAGAGTTGAAGGAATATATCTCCAACTAACTCCATAAACTGACAACAGGCTAAAATAACAATGAATAAATTAAATCATATTGTCCTCGAATGCAGAGGACTCACTGAATCTCTGCGACTGGAAATGCTACTGCTACTGCTAATCTAGAGCTCGTGTCTCTGTACCTATGGTGTAACATGGAAAGAAAGAACCATAGCGCAAATGCGTTAGAAAGAGGGAATGTACTGAGTATATGAGTGAGGTAGGCTAAATATAAACAGGGTTTGTATGCGTGAACAATGCTAACTATCTGACTGTCATGAACGTAAGAGTATAAACATGCATACATAGTAACTGAAACCGTGGGTGCATGATAGCTAGTCCAGTATGTTAATACATGGTTTACTGATGGCTAACATGAATGATATTGAAATTTTGATAACATGGGCGACTGTATCTGACAATCCTGAATCTAATGGAACTATCTGAGTTCCGTATTGTAACTTAGTCTGATTGTATCTGACAGTCCTGAAATACTAAAATCTGAAGACCTATCTGAGTTTTTATATTGAGAATAATTCTGAAACTATTGGACGTCATTGTTTAACTGATATGCCCCAATAACTCTTATAGCTAATTTAGGGTCCAATCTCTACCCCGACTGGAGGGGTGTCAATACCGCGCCACTAGTAAGGACAGTTATGGGTGACCCTTAGCTGGAAAATATTCAAAAAGAGAATGGTGTAAACCCTAAAATGACAGGTTAAGCCACCTCATTAACCCTAATCTGATAGGCTATGATGTCTCAACCTACGCTGGCTACGTAATTCTGGAACACAAGTATGACTGCTAAGAATCACACCCTAAACTAGTAGGTGAGTTTCTATCCTTGAGTTCACTCGGTGCTAACTTCTACTCCCATCTTAAGAGACTAAGCATGATTCAACTGAATGTACATAGATAGATTAACTGGTTTGCGTTGACTGATGGAGTAGTACTATTATCTGAGAGTTAACTGAGATCATGAGATTTCTGAGGTTTCCTAAGTCACATGATTGATTGAATTCTATAGATTATTGCTTGACTGTTATTATCATGACAACATGACATGGATCTAGGAAGACAACTAAGTTTTTTAGGTACGAATGCCCCCAGGACTCGATAGAAGAAAACTGACACACATGACATAACTTGATCACATGATTTGTGTCCTCAATTCATAATATGATAAGTAAGGGATATCATATTTCATATAGTTATTCAATATCTTAAACATTGTAGTGAATGCATGGATATATTTCGTGTACATATTGTATATCTCCATTATCCTACATGCTTCATACCACCACAATAGCAACACATGAAAAACATGCAATTCATATTGAAGTATAAAGCTAACATGGACTTGTCATTTAGACATCATAGAACCATACAAACATGAATCTCTAGCATCCTAAGCATTTTATCAAACACCTTGCATGCATTTTTTAAGGCATAGGTGAGTGTCATACATTCACCATATTAAACAACCTAAATTTCATGGTTTTCAATTAAAAAACATATATATTCCATAAAAACACCTTTAGACATCACATTGAAACTTAAACAACAATCGTCAACATGTACATACTCATATCACCACAAAAAGTTCACAAAATAATATTTAAAACATGGTTCATGATCTCTATGAACGGATTGGATCCATAGATGAACACTACGCATAACTTAGAAAGGAAACCTTGATAATTTGCTGGAGAGTTCTTGTATTGGGTAACTTAATTATCAATTATCTTGGATAAAAAGGCTTGAATCTTGCTTTTGAGAAATCAGTTTGATGGAAACCCTAATCTTGTGGTTGAGAGCGTAAGAGAGGGTTTTTTAGATACTTAACTGAAGAAAAAAATGAGAAAGATTATGCCTGTTTAGGGTTATAAGTCATGGAAGGTGAAGGAAATGACCAAAATACCCTTATGAAATAAATTCCCAGTTGCTGAAAAATAATAGCTGACGACCTTCGTGATAGGGTGTCACAAATGTGGTAAACTACCACGAATGTCGTCACTTAGGAGGTGGTTCCTGCCTAAGGCTGAAGACCTTAGTGATATGGAATCATAAGTGTGGTAAGCTACTAGGAATGTCGTCACTTACGAGCTGGTTTCTGTCTAAGGCTGGCGACATTCGTTATAGGGCGTCACAAATGTGGTAAGCTACCATGAATGTTGTCACTTAGGAGCTGGTTTTTGCCTAAGGATGATGACCTTCGTTATAGGGCATCACAAATATGGTAAGCTACCAATTTCGTCACTTAGGTGCTGGTTTCTACCTAAGTCCGACGACCTTAGTGATAGGACCTCACAAATGTGGTAAGCTACCACAAATGTTGTCACACTGTTTCTAGCCTGACATGCTGGAGTAAAATAAGAATAACTCCTTGCTCCAATATCGGATTTAGGCGAAATTGGTATCGTTGAAAAGGTAATTAAATTATTTATATGTTGAAAGGTCATGAGCTCAAAAATTTCAAGTATAATGGTAGATATGCTCATTTAAATTTCACTATTCCAATATCCTTCTCAAGAATTCAATCGGTACGGAATATTTTGATTCGTCTTATAGATGGGAGTTATTTGAAGCCTTAATATAAATATAACCTACTCATAAATGTATAAAATAACCATGATATACTATGTATGATCTTGGTACATGTCTCTAATATTGGTTTGGATTTTTTGGGGTATTACAATATCTCCCCCTTGGAAACATTCGTCCTCGAATGATGACTACTTGAGAGGGGAGAAAAGATAAAATAATGCATTCACTGATCATGCTCAAATGGAACATGATTTTAGGACTTAATTGAATTCTAAACTGAATATAGCCCAATTGAACATACATATCTGATGCATGACTGATAACCTGAACTCATGAATGCATGATAAGCTATGCACTGATAATTGATACCAATTTTAGACTGGAATTTTGAACATGTAACTAAATAAGATTAAGAAAAATGTACAACTCGAGCTAATTCTAAATTAGCAGAGAAACGATAAGGGTACTTGATTTGCATGTATGCTTCTGCTTCCCAAGTATCTCCCTCCATGGACTGATTCTGCCAAAGAACTTTGACAAGAGGGACTTCTTTGTTCCTAAGTCTATGAGTGTGATAGTCGAGGACTTTGACTGGAATCTCTTCATAAGAGAGGCTATTTTGAATGTCAACGCTCTAAATTAGGACTACAACTGCTGTGTCACCTTTGCACTTCTTGAGCAAAGAGACATGGAAGACTGGATGAGCTGAGGCTAGATCTGAAGGTAATTCAAGCTTATAGGCTACCTTTCCAAAGTGACTAAGAATCCTGAAGGTACCGACAAATCGGGGACTGAGCTTTCCCTTCTTGTTGAATCTCTTTACTCCCTTTATGGGAGATATCTTGAGATAGACATAGTCATCAACCTCGAATTCGAGATCCTTTCTATGAATATCCATATACCACTTTTATCGGCCTGATCATCCCAGAGTCTTTCTTTGATTAACTAAACTTTCTCTAAGGCATCGAATACTAAGTCAGCCCCTATGATTGTTGTCTCACTAACTTCGAACCAACAGATCGGAGACCTATATCTCCTACCATAGAGAGCTTCGAATGGAACCATATAAATATGGAGTGATTGCTGTTATTTTATGCAAACTCAATTAAAGGAAAGTGGTCATCCCAGCTTTCCTTGAAATCAATTGCACACGCCCTTAGCATATCTTCTAGATTTTGAATGGTCCTTTCTTCTTGAGGATGAAACGTTGTACTGAGATGAACTTAGGTACCAAGACCCTTTTTGAACACTTTCCAGAAGTGAGAGGTGAACTGGGTACCTCTGTCTGAGATAACAAATAGTAGAACACCATGTAATCTGATAAACTCCCTAATATAGTGTTTGGCATAATCCTCGACTGAGTAAGAGGTACGAAATGGAAAGAAAAAAGATGACATGGTCATTCTATCTACAATGACCCAAATTGAATCATGCTGATGACGTGTTCTAGGCAAAACCATCACTAATTCCATGTTCACTTCTTCCTACCTCTAAGTAGGAATAGTGAAATCCTGCATGGAACCACTAGGTTTTTGATGCTCTATTTTAACCTGCTGACGTGTAGAGCACTTAGCCACAAACTCTGCAGCATCTCTCTTCATCCCACTCAACCAATAGATCTCCCGTAAGTCGTGGTACATCTTAGTGTCCCCTGGATGAATAAAGTATCATGCACCATGCGCTTCTGCAAGAATTCGCTGCCTCAAGTCATCTACATCGGGAACACACAGACGACCATGACAACGAAGAACACCATCTCCACTTTTAGAGAAAACCTCTACTTCCTAAATCTGAACTGACTCTTTTAGGTTGACAAGGCTAGGATCCCTGTATTGCTTCTCTTTGACCTCGTAAAATCGAAATGACTCTGAACTACTCTGAACACATACACTACCCTCTGAAGAGTCGACTAAGAAAACGCCTGCCCTAGCAAGATGATGAATCTCCTGAGCTAATTTCTTCTTACTATCCTCAACATGGGAAAGACTACCCATGGAAAGTCCACTGAGTACGTCGGCAACTATATTGGCCTTGCAAGGATGATAAAGGACACTCATGTCTTAATCCTTCAAGAGCTCTAACTACCTTCTATGATAAAGATTGAGATCTTTCTGGGAAAAGACATACTGAAGGCTCTTTTGATCTGTGAAGATGTCTACATTAATACCGTATAGATAATGCCTCCAAATCATTAAGGAAAAGACAACTGCTACTAACTCAAGGTCATGAGTAGGATAATTCTTCTCATGGGGCTTTAACTGTCTCGAGGCGTAGGCTGTGAATCTACCATGATACATGAATATATAACCTAAACCTACTCTAGATGCATCACAATATACTATGAATCCATCAGAACCGTCAGGAAGTGCTAAAACTGGAGCTGAGGTGAGTCGTGTCTTAAACTCCTGAAAACTATTCTCGCAAGGTTATGGCCACTGAAACATGACCTTCTTCTGAGTTAATCTCGACATAGGAGATGCAATATAAGAAAATACCTAGAGAAACCATCGGTGATAGCTTGTCAAATCCAAGAAACCCCTGATATCTGATGGAGAGATATGGCGAGCCCTGTTTTTTACCACTTTAGTTTTCTTAGGATCTACTCCAATGTCATCACCGGAAATAATGTGACCAAGGAATGATACTTATCTTAGACAAAATTTGCACTTACTGAACTTGGAAAACAACTGGTAATCCCTGAGAGTCTGACGAACAATTATGAGATGGTCTGAATGATCACGCTTTGTGCGAGAATAGACCAGAATATCATATATGAAGACTATGATGAATATGTCTATGTACTGCTTGAATACCCGATTCATTAAGTCCATAAAAGTTGCAGGGGCATTGGTAAGTCCAAAGGACATGATTAGAAATTCAAAGTGACAATACCGAGTACGAAAAACTAAAAACATTCTTTATAATGTTACATACTCTAACACTGAGCTGATGATAGCTTGATCTGAGGTCTACCTTGGAGAAACAATTGGCACCCTAAAGTTTGTCAAAAAAGTCATCTATCCTAGGCAGCGGATACCTGTTCTTGACTATGATTTTGTTGAGCAGACAGTAATCAATACACATTCGAAGAGAATCATCTTTCTTGCACACGAATAAGACTGGGACACCCTATTTGAATACATTGGTCCTGATGAATCCCTTATCTAAGAGATCCTTCAAATGATCTTTCAGTTCTTTGAGTTCTGATGGTTCTATTCTGTATGGCAGAATAAAAATAGGTTGAGTATCTGGGAGAAGGTCTATGCCGAAGTCTATTTCATTTTCTTGAGGAATGCTTGGAAGATCTTTGGGAAAGACATCTGAATATTCATTAACTACTGGGACTGATTTGAGATTGGTAGATTAAGAACTAGAATCCTTAACATGCATAAGATGATACACACACCCCTTAGAAATCATTTTCTTTGACCGAAGGTAGGAAACAAGTTGACCCCTAAAAGACGAAGTGTTACCCTTCCACTCTAGGATGGGATCATTCGGGAACTTAAACTGAACTATCCTATTTCTACAGTCGACTTTGGCATAGAGGGAATGAAGCTAATCCATGCCGAAAATGACATCAAAATCAGTCATCTCTAACACGACTAAATCTGCTGACCTGGATTAGACTGAAAGACTGACTTACAATTATGCTTACTAGCACGGCATGAATACTAAAAAAAGGGAACTGTTCCAAAAACATCTCATAGCCTCCTGTACATAAATGTGGCGTGCAACACACCCACGTACAAGACTCTACTAAATATGGCTTTCATACTTCCTAGGACTCTATTGAATCTTAGGCTCTGATACCAAGTTTGTAATGCCCTAAATTTTTATGAATCGGAATGCTACACGATGCTTATAACCCCGAAGGATCACAAGCTTACCCATAACTGATATCTGTACCTATACACTACAATATATAACATAATAATGCAAAAAACATGAACATGTAGGCCATAAGGTTCAACTGAATAAAGAATCTATCCAAACATAACGTCCATATGGGTGAAAGATACCTAAAAAAATTAAAAATTGAATCAAATCTAGACATAAGTCTGAATACGGAATCTGAAAGCCTCTAAGTGCTATCTGAATAAAGATTTGAAGGAACATGTCTCTAAATAACTTTGTAAATTGATAAATGGCAAAACTAAAAATGAATAAATCAAATCATATTGTCCTCGAATGAAGAGGACACACTAAATCTCTGTGACTAGAAATGCTACTGCTACTGCTGATCTGGAGCTCGTGTCTTAGAACCTATGGTGTAACATGGAAAGAAAGCACCATAGGATAAATGCATTAGTACGGGGGAATGTACTAAGTATATGAGTGAGGTAGGCTAAATATAGACAGGGTTTGCATGCATGAACAATGCTAAATGTCTGACTGTCATGAACGTAAGAGTACAAATCAGTAAACATAGTAACTGAAATAGTAGGTGCCTGATAGCTAGTCCTGTATACTAATATATGGTTTACTTATGGATAATATGAATGATACTAAAATTCTGATAACATAGGCGACTATATCTGACAATCCTGAATCTAATGGAACTAGCTAAGTTCTGTACTATAACTAAGTCTGACTGTGTGTGACAGTTCTGATATACTAAAATCTAAAGACCTATCTGAGTTCTGTTACTAATATTGATTCTAGAACTGTGCGAGATATTTGTTTAATCGACATGCCCCAATAATGCATATAGCTAAGTTTGGGTACAATCTCCTCCCCGATTGAAGGGGTGTGCATACCGCGCCATTGGTAAGGACAGTTGTGGGTGAACCTTAAATGGAAGGCATTTAAAAGAAGAATGGTGGGAACCCTATACTAAAAGTTAAGCCACCTTATCAACCCTATTTGAAAGGCTAAGATTTCTCAACCTACGCTGGCTACGTAGTTCTGGAACACAAGGATAACTGCTAAGAATCACACCCTAAACTGGTAGGTAAGTGCCCATCCTTGGGTTCACTCGGTGATAACTTTTACTCCCATATGAAGAGACTAAACATGATTCAACTAATTGTACATGGACAGATTAACTGACTTCTATTGACTAACGGAGTAGTGCTGTTATCTTAGAGTTAACTGAGATCATGAGATTTTTGAGGTTTCTTGAGTCACATGACTGATTAAGTTCTATAAATTATAGCTTGACTGTGATTATCGTAACAACATATCATGGCTATAGGCACACAACTATGGTTTTCAGGTATGACTACCCCCAGGACTCGATAGAAGGAAACTGACACACATGACATGACTTGATCACAAGATTTGAGTCCACAATTCATAATATCATAAGTAGGGGATATCATATTTCATATAGCTATTCAAAGTCTTAAAAATTATAGGGAATGCATGGATATATTTTGTGTACATACTGTATATCTCCATTATTTTACATATTTCATACCACCATAATAGCAACACATGAAAAGAATGCGATTCATATTGAAGTATATAGCTAACATGGACTTGTCATTTAGACATCATAGAACCGTACAAACATGAATTTCTAGCATCCTAAGCATTTTATCAAACACCCTGCATGCATTCTTTAAAGCATAGGCGAGTTTCATACTTGCACCATATTGAACCACTTAAAGTTCATTTTTTATAATTAACAAACATATATATTCCATAAAAACACCTTTACACATCACATTGAAACTTAAACAACATTCGTCAACATGTACATACTCATATCACCATAAAAAGTTTATAAAATAATATTTAAAACATGTTTCTTGAGCTATATAAATGGATTGGATCCATAGATGAATACTAAGCAGACCTTATAAAGGAAACCTTGATGATTTGCTTGAAAGTTCTTGGATTGGGGAACTTAATTCTCAATTATCTTGGAAAAAAAGGCCTGAATTTTGCTTTTGATATATGAGTTTGATGGTAACCCTAATATTATGGTTAAGAGCGTAAGAGTGGGTTTTTGATGTGCTTAACTGAAGAAAAAATGGGAAAAATTAAGCCTCTTTAGGGTTATAAGTCATGAAAGGTGAAGGAAATGACCAAAATACCCTTATGAAATAAATTCTCAGTTGTTGAAAAATCATAGCTGACGACCTTTGTGATAGGGCATCATAAATATGGTTAGCTTTCACGAATGTCGTCACTTAGGAGCTGGTTTCTATCTAAGGATGACGACCTTCGTGATATGGCATCAAAAGTGTGGTAAGCTACCATGAATGTCATCACCTAGGAGCTGGTTTCTGCCTAAGGCTGATGACCTTCGTGATAGGGCATCACAAATGTAGTAAGCTACCGCAAATGTCATCACTTAAGAGCTGGTTTCTTCCTAAGTCTGATGGCCTTCGTGATAGAGCGCCACAAATATGGTAAGCTACCACAAATTTCTTCTCTTAGGAGCTAGTTTCTGCCTAAGGTTGACGAACTTCGTGGTAGGGCATCACAAATGTGGTAAGCTACCACGAATGTCGTCACACTGTTTCAAGCCTGACATACTGGAGTAAAATAGGAATATCTCTTTGCTCCGATATCAGATTTAGGTGAAATTTGTATCATTGGAAATATAATCCAATTATCTATCCGTTGATAGGTCATTAGCTCAAATTATACTTGGAATTTGACTTTACCAATATCCTTTTCGAGAATTCAATCAGTAGTCAGTTTATTAGTTATTTTATCAAAAATTATACTTGGAATTTTTGATCTCTCAAAAATAACTCTCAGCTATCAGACAAATCAAAACTTTCAGATGTTTTGATTCTTACAGATAGTTAATCAGTTTATTAGTTATTTAATCACCCATTATAGTATGTCATTAGACATTCTGACTTATGATGAAAATCGTATTTTCAGTATTTAAACCTTATGGCTTTATTTAGTTAATTACGCATATATTCATGATCAGTATATTATTAGTGCTCACAAAAGGTACCATCCTATGGGTTAGATTGTGGTCACTTAGGACTATAAGTATTGTTGTCGTTTCTAGGGAGGTAGCCTTGGGTCGTGACATTGAGATCTATGAACCTTTAGTATAAATTTACATTGTGTCTTGATGAATGGTGATGGTTATTCCTTAGATTAGGATATATGGCCTATAGATGTGAGATGTCTTATAGAATTTTTCTGTCTCATATTTGTGATTTGTAGTCGATGGATATGATATGCCTCATAGTTATCCAAAGGATTATAGATACAATATGGTTTACAACTGTGATTATTGATATGATTTCAGAATAGGCATGTCGGCCTAAGGCCATGATTATGATGTCTTAATTATTCCAAACACATTGTTGGTCCCTAGACCATTTTATGATATCATTTGGACATTCAAAAAGTGTTTATCCTTATAAAGGATGCAATTATATTTTATGATTATATTTATACTTATGGTTCCATTGTTTGAATATTGGTGATGACATATATATATTTGGTAAAATCACAAACTTATATTGGTAAATGATGCGATGCTAGCTAAAAGATAATCTTATTACTACTTTTTCAAAAATAATGGTTTAAGCCCCCTTGTTACCTTAAAAATGTATTTCTTCGTAACAATAACTGCTTATCTTAATGTGTAACTTATAAGTGTAAAAGAGATTAATAATGATGATTTAAATATTTACCTAGATAGATTCTGGTATATTATTTAATACTACTAATTACTCTGGTCATGAAGGATTTTGATCCTTTCTACACTATTATAATGATTTAGTCCTAAAGTTCACTCCAGGCCATGTATTTATGAATTTTCACACTTATTATCCACGACTTGAGTCTGATGATATAGGCTATACTTGGATTTGACCTTGTTTATATATATGTAAATCTACCTAATGTAGCTATAGTGTTATCGTATATTCGTCCCTTTATTTATTCATATTGTATATTCATTCCTTGGCATTGTATACTATTATATATCCTTTTTTCTCTCTTAATTTAGAAACTAACCTGAGATATACAATATATTGTTCAAATTTCTGAGTATGGATGGAATAGGATAACTTACCCTTGATTCTTGCTTAGCCTTATGATGTTAGACTTTTGAACATATATTAGATAGTTTATCCTTATCATCTCTTTTGAGTGCTTATTTTTTCATTCTATTTATATGTGTATATATATGCCTTATCTTTGGAGCTCATTTGGTAGTTGGCTACTGAATAACACATGTTTGGTACTCATACTGCTTATCTACAGCCTGTGGATCATAGTATGAGTAATCGCTATTGATGTGTGTGTCGTGTAGAACAGCCATTATTCAGAGACATAGAGTGAGCTTTTGACATTTTGAATATTCTTTTCCTACCTCTTGTGTACTAGACTAGTCTGTTTATTATAACCAAAGATAAGTTCTAACAATGTAATTTCCTTAGTATTTCATTTTGGTACTCTTAATATAATAGAAGTTCTTATACTGATACTACTATGTTCTAGGTTTTGGGACTATATTATGCATTTAATTTTTTAGTAAATCTATTCCATCTTCTTTCCTTTATTTCTTTTGGTTGTCCATTACTAGCCGTACAAGATTATGAGTTTGGTCTGGTTACTAGTGTATTATAGAAAGCGCCATTATGACCTGAGAAATTGGATTATAACAAATTGGTATCAAAACCTAAGATTACCATTATATTTGTAAAAGAGCTAAGTGCAGTAGAGTCCTATAGATCAGTGTGTAGACGACCATAACCTATCTTTGGGAGGCTACAATGACACTCTAAGAAAATTTATTTCTTGACTTCCCAATGTATAGCTATATTGATATGAGCCTTTATCACATTCCGTTACTCTATTCTATCCTAGAAAGATGTTGAGAGATAGTCGATAGATATAGACAATACTTGTTCACGTGTTCACAGAGCTTGAACACAACGTTGGGCTAAAGAGTCAAGTATGAAGTCAAAGATCTTCAGCATCAGCCAAAGGATTTCGGGCCATCACAGGGTCTTATTTAGATAGTGAATACTTTAGCCATTCGAGGTTCAATATTAGAGATCTGAGTATTCTTAAGACAGAGTTGGATTAGTTGGTTTTCACTAGGGTTCTTGTTTAGTATCTGAGTATGAAATTGGGTTTCTGGATTGGGCCAAAAATATTCCATGCTATATCTTTCAAAAGAAGGACTTGGTGTGTGGATTTATTAGAGTAGTAGCATTACCACTCTATTTTGCATTGGAGCACTTGGTAGCTTTTGGATCTTCCTTCTTGCAGGTTGTTGATTATGCAAGGGATATAGAGAGAGCATGTATTAAGACTTATGGAGGTGGCGGTAAGAGGCTATGCCATTAGTATAGTGATTTTTGTATTTTATCCAAAAGTGAGGATCTTTTTGATAAAGATCAACTTTACTTGTAGCCTATTAGTTCTATGAAAGTAGCATTTTATATAATCGATAACTCTCAAGTTAGTCATGGTGATCATTCTGGATCAACCCCATGATGATATGTCCCCTTTGGTTAGAGATAATGCTTTTGGCACCTTAGTAGGCGATTCAGTCTGTCAGTCTCATTTTGGACCCTTTTAAAGTTATTCTCCATTAGATTCATTGGGCATGAGATTCTGAATTTCACAATGATAGGTGTATTTTTATTTTTCATGAATTTTCCCTTTTTATTTATGTGTATTGGGATCTTCAAACCTATTGATATTTATATGCCTTGATGAGTTCATATTGATTATTGTTTATCTTTTTATTGAATTCATGATTATTTGACTACCCCCGTGGTTCATTTCCTTTAGTAGTGGATGGAGTAAATCTATAGCATTTGGGTTCGAGTCCTATTTGTCTTTGTACATTGGCCTTATTGAGGCCCTTGAGTGGTACATCCAATTTATTTTCATTTTTCTACCGCTATTCCTAATAGTGATGCTGATATTATTATTTCTATAGATTTTAATGTTTGATGTTACTTATCCTCACTGGGTAGCTTGTTAGACTCATGTTATCTAATTAGAATTCTTTTCTTTATTGTTCTTATTCAAGGGCTTGAGTAGCTGTAATCGGAGCTGATGATTCTTCCCTATAGCAAGGCGAAGTTGATTATTTTTCTTCTTTTGTTAGATGGGTTAGTCTGATTTAGGAATGGATTATGATGTACAAGGTAATTTAACTTAGAGTTGGAAATTTATCTATATTACCCGTTCTTGAGTTTTGGATTCTTAGACTTGCCTCCTGTGTGGTGACAGTTGTTGTATTGTATCTTTCTATATATAGTATATTTTTTATCTTGTCTAGCTTTGGGATCCATTTTTCACTATGGATATTTTATCACCCAATAGCAATTTTGATATTAGTGTCGAGATATCGTAGATTCGTCTCTAGATTAGTTGGGTTCATCTCATTATGATGGGTTGGTGTTTGTCTAAGTGTGTAGATTAGATGCTCCTTTATTTCCATGATATAGTTTTTGGTCTAAATTAGATTTGGAGAGTTAGAGGTAGGTGGTCATTCCTCTGATCACTTCTTGAGATGCTTGGTTAATATCATTGTTGGTGGCATTGGGGTTGTGATTTTCAAATGATGTGCTCAGAGTGAGAAACATGCTTGAGTTTGATTTAGTATGGTTTTATTCTCTGTTGATTGGAAATCCTATACCATATCATTCATTGATGAGTATTGGGCTTCACATACTTAGATTTTAGTTTCAATTATGACCTGCTTTAGTTATAGCCTAGGCATAGATTGTATACTCATTATCTCCACTTGTGTTCCCAGATATCATTTTATGGGCTTATTCTTATGTTTGCCGTGTGGACTTTTAGGAGATCAGCCTTATTCCTTTAGTTCTCTGTGATGAAATAGCGAGGACAGGACTCAAATGATTTTTCCTACTAGTTTGGTGTGGATTGCAAGTATGGAAAGGTACAAAAGGTTATATTTGGATTTAGAGTCGGTGGTAGGACTCATGTCTTGGGTTGGTTTTGGATTGGTTGAGCCTTTATTGATTTGTGCAGACATTGAGATGACATTAGTGTGTTGTGGTTCAGATTTGCGTGCTTCAACCTTTTTCTTATTAAATTTGGGGCCATTAACATATCCTCCTTCTACACATCATTACTATCTACCCCATTTATACAACTAAACATAGTCATAGCTCTATAAGTCCAAACTAAACTCCCTCTTATAACCTCAGGGGCATCTAAATTAACACCACTTATCCACCAAGTACATTAATAACCTATAATTTTCTTGGACGACAAATACCATTAACAACTCTCTTCATACTTCTAGTAAACAATAATTCACTTTAACTAATAACTCCTTCTCTACCTTACCTTTTACTAAACCATCATACAGAGATATATCACTTCATTACCAACTCAATGTTATGCAAAAAGATTCAGCCATACATATATTCAATAAATAACCCTTACAACTTTTCTTGCCATTACGCCACTAAACCCCAGTTCCAACAAATACAAGAACAACAAAATAAACAAAAATTTGCTAGTGAATCAAAATAGGCCCCACACATCTCCACTATATTTTGATTTTCTATTTTGTAAAAGAAATAAAGATAAATAACAAGGCAACTATGCTAGTGAATTGTATTAATTTGTGGAAATTCTCTAGTTTGAATAAATTCTTTGGGATAAGATATTTATAGGTTGGTTTTGGCTTGGGTGACCCTTTATTGATTTGTTCAGACATTGAGATGGTTTTAGTGTGTTGTGGCTTAGATTTGCGTGCTTCAACCTTTTTTGATTAAATTAGGGGCCAACTGCTGGTTGATGTTTACTTTTGTCTTTTTGGAAATGAAGTTAGAAAGCTAGTTAAAAAATGGATTCCCATGGTGAATTACCTTAGAAGTGTTCTCTCTTCGTGAAGATTATTTGGAAATTTATGCTCGTAGCATGTGAGCCCAGTACCTTATCCTTTCGATCTTTGAGATGTTCTTTTATCTAATTGAATTTCAAGGACGAAAGACCTTTTGATAGTGTATATTGTAATGTCCCTTCAGGTCATTTCTAATATCCCCACTTATTTTTGTCGTTAGATCTTTCTCATACCTTCCCCAAGTCATTTCTGACTTGTTGTGACTGACAGTTTGATTATTGGGAAATTCATTTGGTTTTTAGAGCCAATTCCCTATTTAAAAGTCTTTGATGGTTCAAAATTGCCATCAGGCAAAAACTTGTATAAAAAACAATCCCGGATGCTAATTTAAACTTTTCTAGAATCTTTAGAATATGAATTTTAGTCTAGGTAGACCTTTGGTTTGGTTCCCAATACAGTCGAGTTCATTTCAACCAGTTAGTTAGAAAGTTAAAAAATTAGAATTGTGGGTGTGGGACCCATTTTTTTTTTTTGAAATGACCTCGAATGAAAAATCTTACATCTATATTACATCCATAATATCAAATTTACTATCGGTACATAGTTTATTTGTGTATGTCAAATTTCGAATGAATCTTGAGGCATCAGCAGAAACTTGGAAAATTACCAAGTTTTAGCTACTATTTGGTGTTGGCGATCACACTTGTTGTGATGATGAAATATGGCTATCACACTAAGGGTGATGTTGATTGAATCATCTTCTCCAGAGGTCAGATAGTACGATTGCACACCTAGGTATGCAATTGAAACACCAGATTAACTAGAAGGGGTATAAGTAGACCCCTTAAGTCGCGAATTAGCCTAGTTCTCACCCATCCCTTAAGAGTAAAAGCCCTAGTGAGTGTGATTACTTAAAATCTAGTCTTATGGGTGACTTAGGATCTTGTTTAACATCTATTTTCACAATTATCATCCAAATTGAGGTAAGATCTCATCCCTTTCCTTGTGAAATTTTAATGATTTCTTGACCAAAACCCCAATAGCTTGCGGGCATAATTTTAGAACTAAATTAGCTTAATTTTCACCCATCCTTGAGGGTTATAATTCCTTGATCATGTGTGAACATTGGGTTGATCTCGGTAATGAGTTTTATATAATTGGGACCCACATGGAATTATTGATATCATTTTTAGGCCTTAAGCACAATGGTGAAATATGGGTATCATTATTCTCGTATTGATGAGTATATTATGATTTTAATAGCATGCAGTATTTTAGGATTATGAGTGAAGATAGATGTTTGGTGAATAATTTGAGTATTTGAGATTCGGCGTCGAGGTAGGCTTCTATCTACACTTATTCGTAAGATGAGACACATTATATATTACAAGTTAATATGCCTTTTAAGATTGGTTATGGGTGGAATGACTTAGCCTTGAGTATTGAAGTTTGTCGATTAGAGGATGGTTTTGACCTATAAGGTAAAATTTTATAATCAGCATCACTAATATCAACAACATACCCGAATTTCCTACAAGTGATTATAAACATATAATTATCATTCATAGGGCTAGCTAGACTCAAATATGTAGATTTATATATAGTCACATCAATATACTCATGTTTTGACCTTCCCAGGTATCAATATCATCATAATCTCCTCTGGCCATGCCTGGCATTATCATATCATCATAATAGACTCCGACCTTATTAGGTATCAATATCTTATTATATTATATCTCATCCTTACTAGGTATTAACATATCATAATATCCTATGGCCTTGGTGAGTATCAACATATCATCCTAATATTCTTTGTCCTTGTCGAGTAGAAATATCTCATAATAATAACTTTCGGTCTTGTCGGATATCAATATATCAATATAAATTCCTTTGATAATATTGAGCATCAATATATAATCATAATCATTATTGGTGGAAAAATCAATATCATAAGAAATCAAATAATGAAGTATTATGATTTTACACGTAATAAATGACATAACTTTCCAAAATAATCAATAACCATGACTTCTAACATAATTCATGGTAAAACTGCTAATATCTTGATTAGGAATGTTTTGTTCAAGGCGAAATCCTAATTTACTATATCATAGTCTTTGGGGCTTTTGTTCCCAAGAGATGGGTGAGAAATGTTCTAATTCTTGACCGAAGGGGTCTATTTATATCCCTTTCAGGTGTTCAGATATTGCAATTGCGACATGCAGGTTTACAATTACACAACCTAGAATATGGAGCAGTTGTGGTCTAACCTATAACCCTAGATGAAAGGGTGTCAATACCGTGCCATGGGTAAAGACATCTCTGGTCAAGCCTATCTGATGGGTGACCCTCGCAGGAAGTCAAGCCTAAGGTAATATAATAGTCAAGCCTATTAGATGGGTGACTAGCCTTTCCTGACTGGTGACTCCAGCATCCTGCACTGGCTATGTAGTTTTGTAGTTTAGGGATTGCTCCTAATGACTCTGCCTCTCTAATGGGGAGCCGCCATCCCTTCCCTCGCTCAGTGCTAGCTCCTACTCCAAACTGAAAGACTCTGAACTGAGTCTGAATTGAACACACACTAAGCTGAATCTAATATTGATCATGTTTCTCGAATGATCTGTCTGAGTTAAACTGAATTCACTTGGTTCCCTATCTAAGGGAATACTACTGAATCACGTTATCTAACTGAATGACACAGAGCTTTGAATAGAGTACTCGATTACTATAGAGGTCAGAACCAAACACTTGAATACTTTTGGATATAAACTAGGTACAGAACTGAATCTAGATTACTAGCGATACTGAGATTACAACGATTACAAAGATTACTGAGATTTCTTAAGTTTTGTATCTGTCTGAGAATATAGAGTTCTATAACTCGCCGAGTCCTGAGAATCATGGCTCGAATGGAATTACCGTGAAAACTTACATGGGCTCTAGACAGTAACTAAATTGTTGAGTATAAATACCCAAGGACTCGATAACATAAATGTAAAACATAACCATTCTTGAATATTCACGACCATGGACAATCATTCACCATCACAATCACTAAGGCATCATTTCAAGCATTTAGAAATCTTAAACATGTAATATCATAGGCTGTCATGCTATTGGATCATACTCTATTCGACAAGTTTTCGCATCAAACACTTGGCATGTATTAAATTCCTAGCATGTATCAAAGAGCACATAATTGGAAAATTTCAATTTATCATGTCACAATTCATTCATTAAGGCTTTTTAATAAATACTTGACATGCATGGACTTGCACACAATTGGGGATTTCTAATCAACATGCTAGAATGGCTCTAATTCCTTCACTTAAGCATTTTATCAAACATATGGGGAGCATTTTTTGCTTATTCAACAATTTCTACACCTAATTGACATGAACACATCACTTGAAAAGCAACTTGAATAGGGTTTATCATGAACATTAAATGAATTTCAAATACTAGGGTCAAGCTTGAAAACCTTGTAACCAAACTTGAATCACAATTAAATAAAAGCGTGAACATCAATTTCAACTCACATGAATCATGAAAACTCATAAACATAAAAGCTTTTAAATTTTGAAAAGGGTTCTTGGTCTTCTTGGATGAAAGGGACCCAAGAATCAACATCTCCATATCTTAGAGAAACTATTTCTTAAAAGCCCTTGGAGAGATTCTTGATTTCTTGATTTCTCTTGAAGAAGAAGGAACGCTTTGGATTTTTTGTAGAAACCCGAGATTTAGTTCTTGAACAACTTTGAGAGAAAATAATGATATTTTAGGTAAAATAAGGCAAAATACCATGTTAAGAAGTATATATAGGGGTTGGGAAAAACCCTTTTCACCCTTGGAATTAAACTAAAAAATCCCAATTTTACATTCTGGCATGACATGCCATAATAGTGACAGCTCACTTGAAATTGTACAATCGGGAAACTGCTTGATGGTGTGATGCGGTGGAATTGTGTTGCCACCTTTGTTGGAAACTGAAAAGGCACTGCGATGCGGTGAAATCACGTTGGTGCACTGGAAATTGACAATTCTAAATTTAAGCCTTAGTGCGATGCGCCATCATTATGGAGGCTCACTGGATTTTGGTGATTGCCATTTTGGCTGGCTTCGCGATGTACTATAGTGCCAGGTGGCATGCTGTGTTACTAAAATAGCTCTAACTGTTTGCCCGAGTGTCGGATTTAGGTAAATTTTTTATCAATGGAAGACACTTATCAATATTTGAAGGCCGAAATTACGCTTCACTGAACATGCTCTAAGGCTCAGACTATGAGAAAATTTTGAGGGGTCTTACAAGTACCATTTAGACCCTACCTACTAATGGGAAGGGTGTCTTTCATATCACAAGCTCATATACCATATGTTAAAATTAAAGTGCCTTTTTCGGGTGCAAGCTTATAACTATCCCAACCTTTATTTGAATAATTTTTCAGAGGTGTGTACATAATTTGATAATGCACACATAACCCGAGAGTCTATTTATCTACTCTTTCTCTAGTTCTCTCTAATGGGTGAGGTAGTAAAGTGGCTTTGTTCTCTTTCGGCTAGTTCAATTACATCTTAGGACAAACTCATCGTGGCCTTCCTTGACCAGTAGTTCCCACCTTCTAAAATACTTTAATTGAGGGATGAGATCAATAAATTTAGGCAATTAAATAGAGAATCCTTGTATTAAGTGTTGGAACGATTCAACATAAAACTAATGCAAAGTATAAATCACTAGGTCCCAGAGATGATGATTCTCCAAATCGTCTATCGGGCCCTTGATCCACTCAATAAAACCATGGTGAACAATTCGATAGAGGAGTCCTTGTGAAGTTTAATTATCATGCGGTGATGAATTTTCTTAAGGATGGTACCAAGAAAAATTGAGGGGTGTGTGTGTGTGTGGATGGGGAATACCTGAGATACCGAGATGCATAAGAGTTCTTTCGCTACAACTTTAGTTGACAAAGAAAAAGGAAGTGATATTAAGAAAGAGAGGAGAATATGACAAAGATGATGATTCAATTAGATCTTTTTACAAAACAATGAGATGGATGCACCCGTAAAAGCGGTGAATGCCATGGAATCAAAAGATTATGAGGATGAGTAGGAGGATAAACATTTTGATGGGGAGATTCGGTACTTGGCAAACTATCCAGGGATTTCCTGCCCCTCCCATCAAAGGCAAGATAGGAATCAAGGTTGGTTAGATCATGATTGTGATAAGGATTGGAGAGATAGAGAGCGTGATTATAAGAACTATGTTCCCCACATGATTGGTCCAAGAACAAAGACCCAAGCTCCATCAACTCTATCAAATTAAAAATCAAAAATGTCTTAGCAAGAATTTTGATGAGGGTAGAAGTTATGTAAAAGATTGTTTGTGAGATAAAAGTAGATTTTTTACAACTTAATCAAACTGTGGTCTCCCATTTTGCATCTATTAAATAATTGGTGACCCAAACCGGGCAAATTTCTACCCAAATAAATGCTAGGCCAAAGGGTGGTCTTCCTAGTAACACTATTGTATACCCATAAAATGATGTTCAAGTTTTGTCAATAGTCAATAGAAGTGGGAAGACCCTTGGTGAATGCTTAAAGAAAGATTTGGGTTAAAAGGTACCTAAGTCTAATCAAAAGAAGTGCCATCAGAATCTCAAGAAGAAGAAGAATATGAAAAGGAACCGGTGAAAGTTGATGAAGAGATGGTTAAAAATGACAAACTAAAAAAGGATGTGATTCCTACAATCCAAGTCCCTTTCTCATTTCCTCAAAGGCTTCACAGAAAAGAGGAGGGTGATAAACTTAAGATATTTATGGCTAAACTTAGCAACCTCCCGATCAATATCCTATTGCTTGAAGCAATCTAAGAAATCCTAGTATTTACTAAGCACATAAATAAGTAGATGTCAAAGAAGAAGCTTATCGAAGGTGACATGATTATGCTACTCCCATAGAGAGGAATTTTATTGGAAAAATTTTCTAAAAAAGATTATGCTATTTCATGATAGGTTTGTGGCCATGGGATGGCAATGTTTCACTATAGATCATTGCAAAGATAAGGAGCAATGGGTCCATGAGTTTTACAATAACATTCGCATAATATCATTTTTAGAACCGTACAAATGTTTATTAGGAACCAGGAGAAGGATATGGAATTTAGGGAGGAGCAAATCAATGATATGTATGGGCTCCCAAATATAAATATGGGTGAGTTTGAAGAAAAAAGGTCTGAGCTGGAAAGATGGTTGACAAAAAGACTTTGACTTAGAAAAGAAGTCTCTTTGGTGGAAATTAAGAGAAATATCTCTATAATTGACTTTACTACCGCGGCTAAAATTTGGTTGAACATCATATGTAGCTGAGTCACTCGTTGCACCCATATAACAGCAGTCCAAGATTTATGGGCTCAGATCGTTGCTTGCATTCTAGACAACATTCCTCTGAATATTGGTTAGCTTACGATTTCTGACATGAAATTCTTTAAGAACTAGGGTGGTATAATTCTCTTCTTTCTTTTTTTGATTACTGATCTTTGAAGGAAATCTAGGGTTGAGTTGTACCCTAGAGATGCTCGGATTTCCTTGTTACCCCCATCTATACTCTAAAAATTTAAGGTACGAGTGAACCAATTAAAAGTAAGAAGTGAAATATTGACTTGGGAAAGTCAATATTTGAGGCACCTGAGTCTTGTAGGCAATCCATCACTAGACGACATAAGGATATTGGGGTTGATATTGCTTCCATTATGGATCTTGTGCTTGGTTTGCCCCCGACTTTCCACTAATAAGTGTACTGATATAATAGTGAGAAGTATAAGGAGGACTAGAAAGTGTAGAGAACTACCATTACTAGTCTTTAGAGTACCTACTCATCCTTGGATGTATCACATCGTAATCTCTAGTCCTCATATCTGAAGATGTTAAAAAGGAAGAAAAAGAGAGATAAGTTCTTTAGGAAGATGTAGAAGGGGTGAAAAGCCTATGGAATATCCTAAAACCGTATCATAGACTACCTTCCTCCTGAGTGAAAAGTGATGACGAGGCCACAACTAAATGGCATAGCCCTATGGATGTTGATGACAATTCAGAGACCGAGAGTGATAGAATCTCTTGATGCGGTTTTAGGAAGGACCCTTATCTATCTTTTTCCTTGATTATTTATGCACTGAGGACACTACTACCTTTTTAGTCAGGGATGCCTGTCTCTGTATTCATTTGATTTGGGCCTGTATTATTGATATTTCAAGATGGTTTTTTTTAAAAAAAAAAATTTAATTTTATTTTCATTGTAATATTCGGGGATTGTGAAGGTGCCCAACTTTTTCATTGATTAGTTGTTTTGTTCTTAAATTTATTATTTATCCTTATTTTACTTATGGACATATCAGATGAGCTTTTCCATATGATAGATTGAGTGATGACATTCTTAAGGGAGAGGCGTCGTGATTGGGTTTGGATCCATATATGTTGGAAAAGTTTGAGGTCCCATGGAATCAAGGTCATAAATGCAAGGGATGTCTAAGTACCTATGGTATTTTGAATTTAGGATAACACTTATACCTATGGCGAAGTTTGAGTAGCCATATGTTTTGCCCATATGAAAGCCAAACTGTGAGACAAAGGTTTTGGTTGGTGAAATATTTAGCAAATTATACCTGGTGCAAATGGAAAGCAAGCACCCCCCTCAGTCTAAAATTTTTTTGAAAATCAAGGGCATGGACGTGAGTAACCTTGTAACAATTATTTTTCACTTTTTGTGAGTCCAAAAATTTTGGCTAGAAAAAATTGGTAGATACTCTATTTTTGTCTCTAAAAGGAGGGGCAATTGGACCTCCTTAGCGAATTTGCATGGCATGTGTAGTGAGCTTATTTGTACAAATCTTATGTGTACTTGTACCATCTAGAACTTAACCCATTAGACTCTCTATGCTAATTTTAGTTATTTTTAGTTGGTGAGATAATCTTAGGCTATCTTTGTGACATTGGAATACTACTTTAGGCTAAAAATACTACCATTGCATAGATGTTACCCCTAGCCATCCACTTTGAGCCTTTAGACCTTTCTTTTGCATACACATTGCAAGCCGTGAGCTTTTTAATTCATATCCCTGTTTTGAAACCGATCCTCCTGAACTTAAAAATGCAAATTAAAGCCAAAAGATTATGTTGGTAGTGGTTAATACTGGAGGAGGTAATTTTGGGCCACGAAGTTATTAGTGAGTTCCTAAGAGCTTAAGCATTGTGAACAAGTAAGGAAAAAATGGACCAAACAAAAGAAAAAATACATGAAATATTTAAGAAAAAGAAATGAAAAGAAAATGGGCGAACCAAGGAAATAAAAAGTAGGCACATTTGTAAGGAAAAGAAGTGGCCCATAATAAAAATTTTGATGGAATAGTGTGATGCATATGTTCAAGGAGGGTATAGCCACGATCTTCCTAATTGATATCCTGTCATACCTAAAACCTACATTACAACCTCAAAAAGTCTATGATTTCTAACCAAGTATATTCATTGTAGAGGCCTGGTACTTATTAACAATGAGTGTTCTAGAGAAAGAGAGAGAGAGTTTTGCACTTAAATTGCTTATTGCATATTTGATAACTTGGTGTACGGAATTTTTATTCTTATGAGGAGGCATGTAAATAAGTTGAGGTGGGTAATTTTGTCATCTCTTAAAAATTGAGGCACAAGGAGTATAGTGTAGTTGAGAGCAAAAGTGTGTCATATCTTGAGTATTAGTGATTGTTGCATAGTTTATCTTTGGAGTCTTTCACATCCTTGAAAATTGCATTTTATATTAAGGGGTATCGTTAAAACTTTTTGCACATGTGTGAAAAGCTATTTGTGGTAGTAATAAATTTGAAGTCATTGTGAGCATTGGGTGATAAAATTTAGGAATGCATGTTCTTTGTCTTTTGGTAAGAGGTAGTGTTTCTTGAGGATAAGAAATATTTTAAGTTGGGGGTGTTGATGAGTGGTGAATTTACCACTTAATTACACTCAACAGTCATGCACCCTACTATGAATTGAAAATATAGGTCAAATAAATTGGTGATTAAATGTACTAATTTCCATATTTTCCAGGCATACAGGTTAGAAAAATGAATGATAATGATTTAAGATGAAATGAACCAAAAGGGAAAGAAGTACAATGCAGGACCTAGAGTAGGAACCACGGTTATGGTCTAAAGGCCACGATCACGGTTAGGCAAGTAGATTAAAAGATCTCAATCGTGGTTTCCTGACTGTAGTCGTGGTATCCGGGATCGCAAACAACTTTCTATAATCGCAACTAAGCAGGAATTTCGCCTATGGGTAGTTTTATCATTTTACCTAGCCGAACCTAATTTCTCTTAGAGACTTAAACCCTTTTTCCTTTGGGTATTCAAAGTATTGAGACATTTTAAAATTTGAAGTATAAACCTTAAATTGGGAAAGTTTTTTACTTGTATTTGGAGACATTGATATTATTATTTGTGATAAATGGATTCTTTGAACAACCCTTACAGTATATGTTTCTTTGTTTTCTTCATGAGTAGCTAAATATTTTAGTCTTGGAATTATGTCGAACGAAGGTGCAATTGTGTTTGGGTGATGATGTGTTTGTATTATTCTTAGTTGTTGATTATAGATTCCATTGTTGATTATGGATTCCACTCTTTCTTGGTTTAAAAAGTTGGGAATAGTTTGATAAATTACCAAATACCCTATATGGGTTTTTAGGTGAAAACCCCAAAATATTGAAAGCTCTCATTATCCTTAAAAGAGGGACGTGGGTGAAATGTTGGGAACCAATAGCTTCTTTCAAAGAGGGCTATAAGGGGACAAAGAAATAGTGGACAATTATGAATAAAGATTACTTTCTTTACCATCTTAGAAATAAGGGTAGATGGACAGTAGGTTATGTCATGGGCATCTTTCTAGAAATAGGGATGCCCAATTAAGGTTTTGGGTGGCCTTAATTGATACATACATGAGGTACGTGAAAGTGTCAAGGAGTGACATCTTTGAGACCTTGTTGACTAACTAGCCTCAAGAAATTTTAACCAAGCCTGCCATGTCATCAATAATTAGAACTTGTACCAAACAAACAAGATCCTATGTACAACTTACCCTTAGGTAGACATAATACCAAGATATCTCCAAAATCAAATTCTAAAGAAAAAAGTGTTATTGTATCATGTTGCTTGGCTTGATATTTATAAGATTTTATTCTAGACAACTGCCCTCCAACTTTACATTACGTTCTTTTCATTGTGTACACTCTGGGTATTGAAAACGACCATAATCTACCACTTTATATGGTATAGGTAAGCATTATCAATGATTATTATTTATATAAATATATTCGGTTCGTGTTCGGAGGATGATTATGACAGTTATGATATATTTAAATGTACAAGTCTGACTATTCATTATATAAATACCGGTTTGAGTGTGCATATTGATGATAATATTGATGATATATTTACTAGTTCAAGTATGGCTAATACTTATGATATTGATTATATGGTATCATTTCAAGTGTTGAAATTGAGTATGATATTGATATATGGATATTGGTTAAAATTCAGAAATGGAGATTGTTTATTATGTGACATAACCTGGATGAATTCTTATTTTAACTTGAGTGTAGGTAAATACTGGTGGTTTGATTTATTCTTTTCTTAATTGTACCCTATAGGCTTATAGGGGTCTACGTTGGGTTATTTACTTTTTCACACTTATTGGCTTATGGGGGCCAATTATTTAGTTATATTTTTATGTGTTTGATCCTTTATGTTATGTTGTTATTCTGATTATTTACTTTTTTATGTACAATACTGTCGGAGCTGATTTAGGTATGCCTCTATCTTGACTTAGTTATATTATCTTACATTTTATTGTTATACATCATGATTTAGGTAAGTCGGCCGATGATGCCTATTGAGTACCGGTGGTTTTGGTACTCATACTATACTTGTATAACATTTTGGTGCATATCCATGTACTAGTTACCACTGTTGATTCATCGATCATTCTGTGTTGGATTCCAGAGATAGGATGAGTTCTTTGAATCGAAGTTGCCCATTTCCTTCTATATTTTTTTATGTCTAGCCTTTTTCTTTGATAAAGATTATATTGATTTTTCTAGAACTTAGTATTTTTTTTATAGTAGCAGTTGTACTGAGTCTACCAAGTTATGGGATGGTTATCTTTATTATCATCTGCCTTTTGTCTATTTCTATATCTTTGCTTATTCATAAGTAACTATTGTTATTTTTTCCATATTTGGGCATTCTCCACAAAGCTAGCCCATTATATTTAACTCCTAGTTACGGTTCATCTAACATACTATTAGGATAAAGTAGGTTCTATTGTCACTCATAAATTAGCTCATGAAAAATTGGTATCAGAGCCTAGGTTTGATTGGTATTTTTGGTACAAGAGCAAGTGTCTAGTAGTGTCTCACAAATTGGAATAATGACGTTTGTTTTCTAGTTTCGGGAATGTATCAGACATTCTTAGGAGTTTTGCATTTTTTTCACTCAGTTTGTGCTAAGAGTTTGAGTTGGTCTATATAATATTTCTTTGAATTCACTCTTTTAAAGAAGGCCAGGACACATGCTATAGCTAGAAAAGACGAGTGTCCCAAGATCAATATTAAGTATCCTACCACTATTTGTGGATAACCCAGAGGTCATGGATAGAGTTGATATGTATCCTCAGCTTGGGGCCAGGATAGGGGGCCTTCCCTAGACCCTATTCTCTTTCTTGAGCCAGAGGTCCTTCAACCCAAGTCAGCGGTGGTCCAAGGATAAGAAAAACTCCATCAAGGTTTATTTAATTTTTGGTGCTCTGAGATGCTTTTATAAGGCATTTGGGGTTGGTTAGTGGTGCACAATCTACATGGTAGAGTAGTATAGAGGTAGGGGCATAGCCTGTAGTTACGACTCCTAAATTTGAGGTCCTTCCTATGCCAATAGTTGCACCATCAATAGTTGCTCAGCCTTTGGTTGCCCAATATGCTATTTTATTGTGGAGTAGAAGATGTTGGGCAGATTCTTGATATTGGCTCCACTTAATATGTTTTGATGCATTGGATGAGGATGCATGAGTTTGCAATTGCTTCTATGGATAGGCATCATAATTTAGGCCTAGTTGAGACTCCTTTTGTAGATTAAACTAGTTTTTAGTTAGATTTTGAAGCTTGAAATTGGTGGAGAGGCCATCTTTATTCCAAGCCTGCTAGATCTTCTGCTTGTCCATGGGGTTAGTTCTCATAGATCTTTTTGGAGAAGTAAATGCCTTATAACCTTAGAAATCACTTAAGGGATCAGTTCATTTAATTAGAGTAGGGCACATGACTTTTGTAGAGAATGAGGCTCGTTTTCACAAGTTGTCTAGGAATGCTACTTTTATTCTAGATAATGAGTATGCTAGGGTTTGTTTTTTATTTGAGGATTGAAACTTTATCCTTGGATATTTATTTAGAGTTTGGTTGTGTTAATAGGTCTTTTACTAAGGTTTCTAATCACGCTCAGTTTAGTGAAGAGATGTATCACGAGGTGTAAGGGGGCAATGATAAGAGACATCAGTATCAAGGTTTATAGTGGGTCATAGTTTCTACCAGTTCAGAGGTAGTACTTCTCAGGGTAGATATCCTTTGTACTAGCCATATCAGCCTCAGAGTCAGCATAGTAGACCCATTTAGGTAGCGCTCCAGATTACTGATTGAGGCCAATCTTGTGTTAATGATCTACCTAGTCAGGGTGGCATCCATTCTTTAAGGGGTTTATCTTCTTTGTATTGGAGTCATGGTGGTAATTTTAGGTCTACTAAATTTCCTAGTTCTAGTACAACTCTTAGGATATGTCATAGCTATAGAGGCCTTGGTCATTACTCTTATTATTTCCCTAGTCTTGGGCGTGATTATTTCTTCAGCTTCGAGTGCTACCCCTTTAAGAGCAGTTAATCTCTTAGATAGAGGTGACATGCATGATCGTAGGGGTAGTTACTAAGGTGCTCTGAGAGATTCTTAGGTAGGTAGGGAAGGAGATCAGTCAGTCGATAAATGTAGGCAATTATGTATCGTATCTATTAATACCAAAGCTGAGTCTTCAGATACTATTATCATAGGTACGATTTTTATGTGTCGCTAGTCGACCCTTTCTTTATTTGATCTGGGGTTGACTTATTCTTATCTTTTCTTATTATTATGCTCCACAGGTAGAGTTGTCTTAGGAGTTATTATTTGTACCTTTATATGTATCTGCTCACATTGATGATTCTTTAGTAGTGGATTGGGTGTTTAGATCCTATGTTGTGACTGTTTGAGATATTGATACACATTTTGATCTAATTATATTGGACATGAAGGATTTTTTCATGATTCTGGGTATGGACTAGGCATCCTACTATCACATGGTCATGGATTATTTGGCAAGGAAGGTTACCTTAGCCATGCCGACATACCCCTGATCGTGTGGTAGGGAGCTGTTAGCTGCGAGTTGATGGGGATTATTTCTCATATATGTGTTTGAAGACTTATCTTGAGGGGTTGCAAGTATTATCTCACTTATATTTATAATGTTAGTATGGACAGTCCATCCCCTGACTCTATTCCTATAGTCACCTGAGTTTCCTAATGTTTTCCCTACTGATCTACCTAGTATACCTCCTACCTATGAGATTGTGTTTGTTATTGATCTGAGCCTGGCACCCAACCTATTTCTATGGAACCATACTACATGACACCTGTCGAGCTTAAGGAGATGAATTGTCAGCTGTAAGATCTTTTTGGTAGGGTTTTATTAAACAAAAAGTGTATTCTTGGAGAACTCTTGTGTTTTCTATGAAGAAGAAAGCTGGATCCATGTGTATGTGTATTGATTTTATGTCACATAATAAGGTGATAATGAAAAACCATTATCCTATACCTCGCATTGATGATTTGTTTGACTAACTTCAAGGTGTAACAATGTTTTGTTCGATAAACTTGAGGTCTGGTTACCATCAATTAAGGAGACGAGCTGAGGATATCCATAAGATAGACTCTAGTACTAGTTATGCTTATTATGAGTTCCTAATTATTTCTTTTGGGTTTAATAATGCCGCAACCATATTTATAGATTTATGAACCGAGTGTTTAGACGTTATTTGGATTCCTTCATGGTTATATGCATTGATAACATCCTTTAGTAATCAAAGAGTAGAGATGAGCATGCATAATATTTTAGGATTGTGCTTTAGACTTTAAGAGATCATGTGCGTTTTGATAAGTTCTATAAGTGTGAGTACTTGACTGACTCTGTGTCATTCCTTAGGCATGTGGCATTTAAGGAGAGGATTATGGTAGACCATAGAAGATTGAGCATATTAGTGATTAGACTACACCTACATCTTCGACAAAATTTGTATCTTTATTATCTTTGCTGGTTATTCTAGATGATTCATTGTGGGTTTTGCTACTATTTCAATGCCTATAACTAGATTAACTTAGAAGGAGATTCCTTTCTGATGGTTGAAAAAGTATGAGTTAATCTTTGGTTAGCTCAAGAAGTTTCTTACATGGGATCTAATGTTTTGCTCTTCTTGTCGAGGGTGAAGTATTCACCTTATATTGTAATGCTTTTGGTGTTAGCTTGGGTTGTGTATTAATGCAACAAGGTCTTATTATTACTTATGCTTTGAAGCATCTTAGGGTGCATGAGCGCAACTACGTTACACATGATATGGAGTTAGAAGTAGTAGTTTTTATTCTAAAGATTTGGAGACATTAGCTTTATGGCGTGCATTATGAGATTTTAATAGAGCATAACAGTCTCTGACATCTTATAACCCAGAGAGATCTTAATGCTAGGCAGCAAAGATGGACATAGTTCCTTAAGGACTATGATATCTCTATTTTTTATTATTCGAGGAAGGAAAATTCAGTAGTTAACACCTCGAGTCAGATGGTAGTGAATATTGGTTGCTTGGCTTGTATTTTGTTTCTTATAGGCTATTGGGATGGGATATTTAATCCTTTGCCAACTTGATGGTTAGACTTGATATTTCATATCCTAGAAATATCTTTGCTAGTGTTGGGGCTAGGTCCTCAATAATTGAGAAAATTTGAGATTGTCAGTTTGAGGATAGTAGCTTTACATTCCCCATGATTTTTTGTTGGGTGGTGAGTCCAACAGGGCTAACATAGATTCTAAGGGTGTCTTAAGATTTTATTGTCACATTTGTGTTTTTAGGATTAGTGACTTAATTTTGTTGATTTTTGATGTGGCTCGTAGTTCTAGGTATTTTATTCATCCGGGTATAGCTAAGATATACAGCGATCTGGCATCACATGTTCATGATACGAGAAGTATAGTGCCCAACTATATGTTGTCCAGTGTCTAGCCTATAATGTTCTACATAGGGTATGACTTGAAGGGTACTAGTTGATTGGTGATGGTACAGTTAGCCTAAGTGTTGTATGTTGGACAAAATATGGTGTCGAACCTTTTAATCAATTTATGAGTTAAGGGTACCACTCGTATGATTTGGATATGAATTGAAGGGTCCAACTGTATCCTACTGTATTCTTTTTATAACTTTTAAACTGAGGGTATTTTGGATAATTCCCAACCAAATCCCTTAAGACCCTACATCTTATACATTATTTGGTCCCTCATTCTACACTTTAGAAGATCGAAACACTCTCAAAACTATCTGAAAACCTCTCAAGGAGATTGGGCTAGGGTTTCATCAAGGTGGTCATCTAGAGGCTTAAGGATCAAAATCTCTCCTTGAATCTTCATAACTCAGGCATGTGACTCTTCCCTCAGATTCCCTTTAATATTCTAATATACTTTTTCTTTTTTTTACTTGATCATGATAGTTCTAATTTTCTATGACTTTTGGGGCTAAAATTCTCATTCCATTTATTCTCACTGTGATTGATTTACGTGGATGCCATGGATTGTGAATTGATATCTTTTAAATATTACCAGTACTCAATATCATGCAAGGGGACGCATGTTAGTTTATCAATATTAAAATGTAAACTCAGGAGTCTAACATCGGGAGGTTCGAGTCCCCCAAAAAGGCATATATATATATATGGATATTCTTTAGATTGAGCAGCTAAATGCACTAGGGGCTTTCCCTCTAAGGGTAGGTTTGGGCCCATATAGCTCGTAGGTGGGTTGTTATATAATGGTTATGCTACAAAACCTAGGTTATTGTTTTCACAGTTCATGCTAAACCTTATTTCATATCCTTCCATGATGTATATGTATGTATGTGATTGGATATGGCTATTTGACTTAGTTTTGCGTGGTGTCATTATCTTATTCCCCTATCCTTGATTTAAATGCCAGCGCTCCAAATTCTAACCATCTCTGAAAGATGTATCCCCATGCGATGGAGGTATTAGAACTTCTTCTACTTTACTTGCGTAGTGATTAGGTATTCGAGTGGTTCATGAGTTGGTATTGCAGTTTTGAGATTCCATATTGCAGAAGGCATCATTTAATAGTCTTTATATCCTATTCTTAGACTTTTTTACAGTTTTGTTTTGGCTATTATCGGGAGCATGTCCGGACATTTTATTGACTTCAGATTTGTAGAGTCTTTGTTTGATTACTGTGGACTTTGGCATGTTACGTTTGTGCATTTGTTTAGATACTTCATGAGTCATCATTTCTCTTATTTCTTCATTATCTTGTTACATGTCAAAATTCATCCTACACTTGTGGTTGTTTTATTGGTTAGGTTTAGTTGAGGGGAGATCTCTAGTCCACGTGGGATTTGAGATACCCATCATTGCCAGGCCCTAGTTCAGGGTCATAACACTTCTAGATACATCACCCTGCCATTCTAAATTTCCTTGTGTACTGTTGAGAAGAGTGTATAGCTCATCATAGATTTTTTCCAAAGAATGACCACTAATTGCTAAATCTAGCAAAATTTTTATGTTATGATCAATACCTTCAAAAAAAGGTGTGAGCTAATACCTCATTTGTTTGTTGGTGATGAGTGCAATCTTTCAGAAGAAACTTTAATCTCTCCATTCATGATAGAGATTTTCATCTGGCTTCTATTTGAAACATAAGATCTCGTTGCCTAATCTTGCAGTTTTACTATATGGAAAAAAATAATGACAAACTTTATTCCAAATTCATCCAGAGGTATGACTGGGTTTGAAGGTTCTAACTTCAACCATTTCTTTGCTTCCCCTAATAGTGAGAATAGGAAAAGAGTGAGCCTCACATAATCTTTAGGCACTCCATTGGTGTCAAATGTGTCAGTGATCTGCAAAGACTTTTAAGGATAAATATGTGGATCCTCATTTTGTAGGTCTATCAAATGTCCATTTATGTGCAACAACTGCACTATGTTATATTTAAGCTTTAATCTGCCTCCTACGTCTGTTTTTTAGATATTAAAGGTCACATTGGTTGTGAGTCAGTTTAATACTTTCCACACTATCTTGAAGGGCTAGTATTTCATTACCCATTATTGCAATAATGATCTTGTTCTACTAAAATTGCAGGATTGGATAGAGAAGTGTAGCTTGTCTATATAACTGGTGCAGCTGTCGCTCAGGTTTGAAATATGGTTCGACCAAATCCCCCCCCCCCTTGCCAGCTTACTTAAGAGTTAAACCTATACCTATTAATTTAGTAGCTAATAGCAAGTTGTTATCACTTATCAAACACAATCGTAAACTAGAAATTAGAATGCTATTATTTTTCAAATCCCCAAAAATGACACAAAAACATTTTGCTCCTCAGCACTCACACAAGTGTATGTGCTCAAATAGTTAGTAAAGTGTCTCTTGCGATCCTAATATTGATCTCACAAGGACTTCGTGTTAAGAAAACAATTTGATTCTAGTATTACTATTTAAGTTAAACAAATGCGATTTTCATTAAAAAAGTTGTGTTTTCTTTCCTTAAAAACTAAATAATAGAAATAACAACAATTTGAAACTTGGTTTGTAAATAATATATGGAGAACTCCCGGGTTGAAACATCTATTTCACCTTCATGCATAACTATGGCTTCTAGCATGTGTTGGTGTTTATCATAATTATTGATTTATGAGGTTGATGATAAAACTTGGGGATGGTCACCCTATAAGTCTTCTACAAAAATTTGTCACACAACTACATTATTCATAAAGGATGTGAAACCAAGTGGGGTGTTTAGTTATTTTCCATGTTGACTACCAATCATTCATTAACAATTAGTATTAAATCAATTAAAGGTATAATCCAGACATCCTACATTCTTTGTTCCATTCCTCCACTTGTATAATAAAATTATTTTGGAATGTATGCTTATTAAAAATTCATGACGCTTTAGAATAGTAAAATAAGAATGCAAGAGTAATCACATTACTTGATAAGTATATGCACCAACTAAAAAAACATAAACAAGCAATTATTATGTATAATCAACCCTAGAAAATGGGTATTTAAGGACACATATTTATACTGAATAATCACCATTAAGGAGTTCATAAGTAAAACTTCAAGAAATTAAAAGTTATAGAAGAAACACCCTAGAGTAGAGATTTGTTGCCTTCTCATTTCTCCAATCTCATATTGTTACAAAATCCCTTTTAAATGTTTACAAGTACCTCTTATGTAGTCCTTTGGGTCATCCATAATCTTCCCCACACAAAGCATAAGCGCTAACCACTTTGCCCCCAACTTAAATGAGTATAACACAAACTTTTTGACTTCTTAGGGAGGAGGGGGTGATAGCACCACATGGACAAGGACAGTTCATTTATCACCTATAGAATGACCAAGGAATTTTTCCCTCGCCCTAGTGAGTGTGACACAAGGACCCTCCCATGCTATAGGGGGTGCCACACATGGCTACCCTCACAAGGAGAGGGTTCATCTTTTTTTCATCCTCTTTTTTGTTGTTTTCTCACTTCTTTTGGATTATTTGTAGGATTCATTTATCTTTCATATCTCCTCTAATTATTGTATAAAAAATCTTATAACAAACATTAGTCCTTACAAGACAATAGAGCTCATCACAGTACACTATAACAAACATAGCATAGGCTAGCCTAAATAGTTCTATCATCTAAAACTTGTTTGATATTTTGTCTCTTGAATTGTTCTTAATGCCCCTTAAACACACTAAACATGTAAATTATCAGAACAAAACCCAAACACACACTTTATACTTCATTAAGAACATGAAGTTTTCCCCAAAACAAATCTAAGCACATAAATATAATTACACGTAGGTGAATATATATGTATAAATATGCCTAGGATTACTCGATCAATAATTCTCTAGAAAAATTAAGAGCTATGGAATTCCCTGCTCTATGGAATAGAGATTTCAAGGTATAGAGTGATATACAAAATAAACGTTAGTCTGTATTGGGTGTCTAGAAGAGAAATCCATGGATAAAGAATGTTCCACAAACCTTGCAAGAGATGATTGATTTTGTAAGAGATACAGGACTAATGTGACCTATAATAAGTTTAATGAATACCTCCTAATATGAGTTTGTTCAAGTGCAATACATATGTTACATTAAGGGGCAACTCTGGAAATAGTTCATATGCTTTCAGAATCAGAAATAAAAAAGAAAATTTGGTGAATGCAAGGGCTAAAATAATTTCTAATACCATAAGATTACGTGTAGAGTCAAGGGAGATTCTATAGTAAATTGAATATTGAGTGAATAATATTTTAATTCATGTAGTCATAGATACTGATTGATTTGTGATAAAGAAGGTTATTGATAGGGAATAAGGGGTTCCTAAGTGCATTATAATGTATGTGAAGAAGATTAATTATTCGACATCTAAAGGGGAATATCATATTCAACACATAGATAGGGAGGGAAACCAAATGGTTGATTTTTTAACTAACTATGCTTTTAAGTTTGTATGTATTGGATAGTTTACTAATTTTAAAGATCCAACAAGACAAGATACGAGAATAATAAATGTTGATAAAAAAGTTTGCCTATCCTAAGGTTCAACACCTCTTTTCCGAGATAATGTAGTGAGAATCAGATAAAGAATAATATGCATTACTATCAAGTAATTGATGGTACAATAAGTATATTTCCCAACTACAAGGTGCTAATTAGGACAACCAAAATTCATAGAAGTCCTAGGTCATTAAATTTATAAAACATAATAATACAGGCAAGATTCACATAGAAATATTAATTTCTTATAAGATTCAATTTGTGGGATATTGAGTATAGAGGTGTGGGTGATAAATTTAGAATCAAGTCATTTTTTCAAATGGAAAGGGGTGTTCTTATATTCAGGCTAACTAATGAGGAAGTCACAATCAATGTTCTTAGAACTATGAAGGATCCAATAGATATGAGGGTAATTTTATTAATAAATAATTTTTATAAACCTGGAAGCAAACCCTATGGCTACCTTAAATCAGGGTGCTTCTTTGGAGGCAACACATGACTCTACTTATTTTTGGTAGTTCTGATAATTTTTGTTATTAACATAAGATCATGCACCTAATGTGCCACAGGTATGTTGCTATCTCTCTTGCTTTGGGGTGTCCTAATACATTGGAGATAATGCATTCTTAGTTGATGGAGGCAAGGCTACTTATTTGTCTAGATGTTCTCTCAGGGTATTTGTTACCTTATCTCCTTTACCCAGAGTGAGTTTGTATAGTAGAGCCAATATGTTTATGTTTTTGTGATGTGTTTGTGATATTTATTATGTTTGACTAGAAGAAAAATAAGAAACCTTGGTGCAGTCAAATTTTTTTGTTTGATGTGTTTAATGATACCCATACTAAAATTTGTGTGAACTATGTTTTGTGAATGTATGTTTGAACTCTTTTTTAGCTTGTTATATCATTAGTATTATGGACAAAATAATCACAACCTAGTATTACATGAACTGGATAGGAAGTAGCTAATGGTGTAACCCTATACCATATATTGATGAGGCATTTACCTTGTTGTAATGAACCTCTAGGTTATTTCCTCAATTTACATGTATTTTTGATATTTTGATCCTTCCCACAATGTCCACAAATGATTTATGACCTTCTAAAATTGTCGTTTTGATTATCGAATTGTTCATTTGGATTTTAGGCTCATTTCCCTATTTCGGAGCTTTAACTATTTAGTATTTCGTCTTTGACCAAACGTCATAGTATATGACCTTAGATGAGAATTTATACAACACAATCATCTCTAAAACATTGATTTTTATGTCAGGGAGAGCCTTTGTTTAGGTTCTAAGGAATTCAGACTCATTTAGGTCTATTCGATGGATTATGTGAAAACTGGAACAATAAGTGTGGGTCCCATATTTATTTGAAATGATCTCGATGAAAGTATTGATGGTCCTATTGACTCTACAACATCAAATTTTATATGGTATCACAAATCATTTGCACGAAAGGTGTTCATAATGAATCTTGAGTACCCAGTCAAAATTCTTTTTGACTTAGTAAAAATCTGATGCATGGAACCTAATAAGTCTTCTTAAGCGCTCATGGGTCACTATAAGTTGCCTTTTACCAATTGTCGGGGTCTGTTTAAAATGTCGGTGGACAATAAAGTGGGTCCCACTTTAGATCCACTGAGTCTGCATTAGCGACACCCGCTGTTGTTGCCCGACTGCTTTAGCCGTCATGTTGTATCTTTAGTTATAGGTGATTTAGAACCTAGGTGTCCGTTGAAGCAATACCTATAGCCCTTTAATCCTTTTTTCCCCACCAGATTTTCCACCATTTTCATACTAAATAGAGAGCTTAAAGAGATAAAAAGGTAGGAAATCATCCTTTGAAGCTAAGGTAAACTAGCCTAAGACTCCTTTGATATTTTCCATTAATTTTTCTTTTAATTTCAATCCTAATTTATTGTAAATTATTTGTTATTAGGTATTAAATTCTAAAACATTGATGGTTGATTTGAGAATCGATTTATTCTTTGTTTGTGCTTAACTTTTGAGCACATATTACTTAACAATCGAGGGGCCTTGTGATGGATTCAATTTTGAATTTTGTTCATGAGCCTCGCGGGCTTGTTATTGACCAAAATATCGGGAAGACCCTTTGTGTAGAAATATGATACTTATTTTACTCCTAATGATGTGTAGATTATTATTTGAATAGCATGGCAATATTTTGGTATCATGGAGCAAAGAAGACTGATTTGGGTGAAATTTAAGGATTTGCGGTTAATTATCTAGGTAGGCTTTTGTCTACTCATCTTTATAAAATTTTGTATTATATCTGTATCATGTTAGATAGGGATGTTAGTATGTGATATTGGGTACATAACTGTGTCTTAGCCTAATTTATTAGTTTGGGATAGAAGGGTAAATCAACCTTTAAGATGAACTACATATTATGCTTCTAGGATCCTATAAACCCAGGTTCCTTGCACCTTAGGCATAGTTGAGAGTAATTATACTTTATTATAAGGTTCACTATGATATTCTACAGATAATGATGGTTTCTTAAATTATGATATAGTTAGGTTAGATATGTATTATTGGGCCTAAGGCCATTATTATGATATTAGTTGGATTCCAAAAAGTGTGATAACCTTGTAGAGAATATGGTCGTAGTTTTTAGATATTTAGATACTTAAAATAGTATTTATTGGATATCGGTGATTGAATGCATAAATTCAATACAATTCATGATTACTAAAATTTAAATGATATGATTTAAACTAAGAATATGGTTTTACTACTATTTTTACAAAAATGGGATTTATCCCCACTTTTTATTTTAAAACAATTCTTTTATAACAGGAATCGTACCACCTTAGTGAACAATTTATGAGACTTTGAGACTAAAACTGATGTTTTGTATTTTTGAAAGAGATATATTTTTTATTTATGGTTTTCCTGCTAGTATATACCTCCGTCTAGATTGATTTAAATGTTTTTTCACTTTTAAGATGATTTAGTTCTGAAGTTTAACTAAAGCAATGGATTTATGGACTCAAACTCTTTTAGCCATGGTTCTAGCCCATACATCTATGTACATATATATTTGGTAATGAATGGAGTGGATTTATGCTGATGATGGGTATCAAAAATAATAGATTGAGATAGAATTTGTGTATTCGTGTAGTCCCAAACTCCATAGGGGCCCTTTAATTTTTGAGTTGTTGTGCGAAGAAGAGAGGTCACCATAGGTACTACTTTTGTGAGTTATCAAGCTGGAGGAGGTGTTTAAAATGGGTTACATTCTGGTACTTAGTTGGTTTTAGTAATATGGATTATACTTAACATTCATCCGTGTATGTATATTGCCTATCACCAGCATGCGCATATATCTATTAACCTTATGGGTTATTGCATAGGTATAGGTGATGAGTATTGCTTGTAGTGTGTGGTGTGTTGAGTTAACCTTTTTATTTATAGGTCTAGGTTTAGGTATTATTCGTCCAGGCTAGTCGGTTGGTCTATTTTGTTATCATTATGGTTAGTGCATGATAGGTTGAGTATCAGGTTGGTACTGAGATGCGAGGTATGATTCATATTTCTTTCTTTATGATTTCTTTAATACAGATAATTATCTCATGTTTATACGTGTGAACTAGAGATCCTGATTATGTTAGTACTAGTTCTTACTATGATTAGGAGGCATTAGCATGCTAGGATGACTACTTTAGGTTGTACCTTTGTGTTACCGTTGTTTACGTACATACATTATATATGTAGTTATGGTATTACCATATATCCCTCCCTTCATTCATATTTTCATATTGTATATCCATTATTTGGCCTAGAATACTATTAAATATCGTTAATTTGCTTCTTATTTTTACATGGACTAGCGAGATACGATATAGTTCTTAGGTTTCTTAGTGTGGATAGAATAGGATAGTTTATCATTATTTCCTCCATAGCTTTACTACGTTAGTTCGCAAGATATTTGTATGAATTTTACATTCCTGCTTACATTTTATGTATATTTACATTATCTTTGGAGCGCAGTTAGCAATTGCGTGCTAACTACTATGCGTTTGGTACTCATTCTACACTTCGGCATCCTGTAAATCATAGTACATGCTCTCACTATTATTGTGTGCATCGTACAGAGAAACTATGATTTAGAGAAGTAGGTTGATATTATGGCTGTTAGAGTATTGCTATTCTACCTCCTATTTACTAGACTAATCTCTATGTTGTATTCAGAGATGGGTTATATCATCATATTCATTAAGTACTTCATTTTGTGATATTATTACATTCAAAGCTCTTATAGTGGTTCCACTAGGTTTTGATACTATCTCGTGTATTATAGCTTTTTTACTATATTTAATCGACATTCTTTTGTCATTTCTCTTGGTAGTCCTTTACTGGTTAAAAACTATGGAATCTTTTTTGAATCATCATTTGTCTGGACTTTTTGGCATATGTTTCTTCGCTTAACGGAATATAGGAATCAAATTGCCTCACAATTTTTTTAATCCAACACACGTAGCATTTGAATCAACGAGCTATCAAACCCTTGGGACCTTCTTTAATATTCACTTTAGCTCACGTCACCTCACTCAATCCATCATATTTTGCTCGGGCTGCTATTGACATGTAGTAATTTCAGACTATAGGATGGTTTACCTACTAGTGAGTTATAGTGGGTGCCATCATGACTTGAGACATCACTTTGTGGAAAAAATGTATCTGAGCCTAGATTTACCAGTGTGCTCATACAAGATCTTAATATCTAGTAAATTTTTGCGGATCGGTGTTTAGACAATCGTAGCCTATCATTGGAAG
This sequence comes from Capsicum baccatum var. pendulum, assembly GCA_030864225.1. Taxonomy (NCBI): domain Eukaryota; kingdom Viridiplantae; phylum Streptophyta; class Magnoliopsida; order Solanales; family Solanaceae; genus Capsicum; species Capsicum baccatum. The sequence continues at coordinate 73,224,848 of CM061554.1, read as the reverse complement.
GATAAAGGGCATTCTTAAAAAATTCTATCCTAGTCTCATTGTTGTGTGTACGTATTTCTATGAACCACAAGTACGTTCCTTGGATCTATTTTGTCCTAAATGGACACTGTGATTTTGTTCATTATATGAGAATTGGACTTTAGCATACGAGGGCATATGGGATGGGTATCAAATATCTTCAATGTCAGTAGAGGATTTGGTACAAACCCAGGCTCTGGTTGAGCTTATGACTACTTCAGCCTTTTGAGATTCAGCATTGGTGATCCAAAGTTTTATTGTTGATGCCTCACAGACAGGGATGAAATTCAGTTCATTGAGTAGTTATCAGGACAGAGTTGGGTTTCTTGGTGTTAATAGGGGTTCCTTATTACTTTAAAATTACGAGATTGGCTTTCTTAAATGGACTTGATATATTCCTATGTTATATTCCTCAAAGCATGGCATGGTATGTTGATTTATTAGAGGATTAGAATTGTCACTCCATTTGGCATCAGAGAACATGATATCAGCTAGTTCTTCTTTCTCGTAGTCCATTAATCATATGAGTGCAACAAAAGAAGATTATATTGAGACTTAAGGATGTAGAAATAAAAAGCCATATCACCAGTATAATGCTATTGGTTTTCCATCTAGGAGTGAGGATTCTCCTACCAAAAGTTAGATTCAGTTATGGCCTATCGATTCTACATATGTAGAATTTGAGACTATGGATGGCTCTCAGATTAGTCGTGGTGGTCATAACAAATAGTTTTCTTGTAGGACCTTGTGGATTTTTTGGTATAGGTCGTTAGGCCATGGCGGCCATTCTAGTGAAAAGGGCACTGTCTAGAAATGTTCCAGGAGCTTGTTTTGGTTATGGCGAGATGGGACATTGATAAAGCTCAACTTACACAACAAATTAAGTGTAAGGAGGTCTTGTCGATATAAAACCAACAAGAGTGGGGGTTGAATCCATAAGGAACATTGTGAATTGTGATCGAGTATATGCTAAATGATTGTTACTTGTTCAGGTCAAACCTAAGGTACAAATATCTTGGGGGATTTTCAATGTTTACAAGAAAATAACAAATCAGGGAAACACTTGCAATTTAAATTCAATATGAGAAGGATCATGGGATTATGTCTACAGAAGGGCATGTTATGCAAGTGAACATGATGACTTGGTGCAAATTCTAGTTATTAACAATGCAGTAAGGTGGGTCGAAATTACTTGAGGCTAGTTTGTTAAAAAAATATCAAGAATATTACTTTCTTACCCTTTTGAGTACATAACAAGTGTGTCAATTACATCCACCTACTACCTCAATTGGGCATCCCTATTTCTATAAAAATGCCCAAGACATAGCCCTCTCTATTCACCCTTATTTCTAAGATAGCGGAAAAATTGAAACCAACATCCGTTATTGTCCACATTGCTTTTTCGACCATAGCCCTCTTTCAAGGATGCCATGGGTTATAAAAGTTCACCAACATCCCTCTTTCAAGTATGATATGAGCTTTCAAGAGTTTGGGGTTTTCACCCCTAAATCCATTTTGGGAATTTGGGGTTTTCTCTTACAAATCCCAACTAATTAAACCAGGCAATAGTAAAACCTATCCTCAAGAAACTACAATCTACACAAATACATCACAACCCATACATAATTGCGTCTTAGTTCAACATAATCCTAATACAAGGTAAATTTAGCCACTAATAAAGTAAAGACATTGAAATGTACCATAAGATTCATTCAAAAAATCCATCCTTCAATTTCACTAAATTCAAAGTATCAGATTCAAAATACAATTGTTTCCTCAAAGTAGGGTTTTTAAACTTCAAATTGAATTTCTCCCTAAAGTAAAGAATGCCAAAATGGGAAAGGATTTGAAAATTGCAAGGGATTTGGGTCTGCTGTATAAAATTACAAAATTGCCGCTGGGCATATACTTGCTTAGCCGGGATTGCTACAGCTTGTCTTCGATCATGACTAGATCCATGTGGTCATAGTTCTTCTACGAATCTTTACTGACCGTGATACGATATGAGGACCACGATCGCGATAATTGAGACCAAATTTTTCTCCAAGTCTTCCAGCTGCACTTCTCTTCTCTTTTGTATCCTTTTCATCTCAAATCCACATCTTTCTTTCTTATCACCTGTAAGTATGCATAATGTGGAAATTAGTGCATTCAATTCACAAGTTTGTCTTATTCACATATTCAAATCATAGTAGTGTGCATGAATTTTGGATGTAAAAAAGTGGTAAATTCACCACTCATCAACACCCCCAACTTAAGTCTTTGCTTATCCTCAACCAATATTGGATCTTTAGTTCATAAGACAATGCAAAGTTCACCCCACTTATACAGCCCAATGATCACAATGACTTCAAAATTGATTGCTACCACAAGTAACTATTCAAACATGGTGAAAGCTATTCTTGAAATACCCTCAATCATGAAATACAAACTCAAAGATGAAAAGGATCTTTAAAATCAACCATACAACAAGCACTAAAACTCAAAAAGTGACTATGTATGTAACATTCGTCATTTTTGGGCTATATTCTTAACGGTTGTTCCTACATGTACAAACTCAAATCCCATGATTTCTATTTTAATATATGTGTCATTATCATTATCCTAGTGTTACGAATGACTTTAAGGTGAAAAATGTTCATAGGAATCAGTTAGAGCAAATGTGAGCTAAGAACTCTTGATTCAGCAAAATTTTTATATTCAATTCTACAAGAGTCAACTTTGAACAAGAATAAATTTTTACCTATATGGAATTTTTCATCTTAATTCCCACCAAATGATAGATAATTGAGTTAGATTTTTAACATTAAAAATTTATCTTAAATCTGATTTCCGAGAAAAAATATTATGACCATTTTCGTGAGAAATAGTAAGCCTCCGACATCGGCCTGGAACATATTGATCTCTCCCTCAGAGCAAGGTGTGTACTGCGTTAGTCTCTCCCAATGAGCAAGGGTCGGACAACAGAGGTTGTTCCCCCACTGTTACAGTTCCGTATCAGCCAAGGGGTAATTTGGTCATTTTTCTTCAACCCAAGTCATCCAAAACATGATTTGGGATATTCTAGAGGGAATTATTTGCCTATATTCCTAAATAACAACTCATTAAAAACCCTTTCCTTTCCCTAAGAACAAATTTTAAGTTTTTTCTCTCAATAACACAAGAATATAAGTCCTCGTTTCAAGGTTTCTTCAAGAATCCATTCAATGAAGGTATGCGGGATATTCATCAATGGGTCCCTTTCACCCATTGAGCCCAAAAACATTCTCTTTGATAAAAATATGGGTTCTTGCTTTATTATGGAGTTTTATATGTTCTAGGTAGGTCATGTTCATGTCTTTCATTAGTAATTGTACTTAGTTTTGTCCATGAATGATCCTATGAAGGGTTAGGTTAATTCATGTTTTAAACTGTAATTTCCTATGTCATGTTCAAGTGAATTTGATGTTGCATTATCAAATTATGAATTTAGCCATGTAATCATGTTGTTTTCTCATGTTTAACACAATCCCATGTTCAAGTTTATGATTCTCACTCATTTGGTAAAATGTTCATGTTTTTGATCTTTGACCATAGTTGCATAGTACAGTTTTAAGCTTTGACATGGTATTTTTATGATCATTCAGTGTTGGAGATTTATGAACACCCGATACCTACGTTTTTACATAATTTTAGATTCTCAAGTAATAAGTCAGCTAAGCCATGAATCATTTCATTACACTCAAATATTTATGATCATGATGAGCACTATCAAAAATAATGTTCAGTTAAATATTTTTCAGTTTAGTACCAGTGTCCATTCAGTTGGGAGTAGGATTTAGCAGCGAGAAAACCGAGCGATGGGGACTCACCTGCCAGTAAGTTGGGTGACCTTTAGTAGCTGTCCATGAGTTCCAGAACTACATAGCTAGCATAGATCTTAGATGTCTTCCTTCCAGTTGAGGGTTGATGCATATCTCATGAGAGCAACTACCAGTAGAGGGTTACTCCTTATTCCTTTGGGACATTATTTTAGTGGATCCTCACATGTAACGCTCCGAATCTGACACCTGAAATGCTACATTGCAGTTGTAATCCCAAAGGACCACAAGCTAACCCATGACTAATATCTGAAACTAAGCACTGCCTAATATACTATATAAATGCAGAATAAAAGGGTAGAAAGGCCATAAAGTTCAAATTTCTGATAATACATACCATCTAAAAATATGGTATATCAATACAATAACTAAAATAAACTGTCTGAACATGCTAGTATGAAAGCCTCTAAACCATCTAAAAATTGTAGAGTTGATGGGACATATCCCTAACTAACTCTGTCTACTAAAAATGAATAATGAATTAATGAAATAGTCATGCTATCCTCGAATGAAAGGACTCAGTGCAAATCTACTGCTGCTGGCTGAATCTGAAGCTAAGTGCCATCGGGAACTTAAGCATCCAATCCTATGGTATAAAACACCATAGCACAGAAAAAAAGTATGCATCAATACTTCAGAATGTAGTGGTATGCAAATTGAGGTAGGATGAATACTTGGGGTACATATACGTGAACAATACTAACTAACTAAATAACATGATCATGAGAATGCATGCATGAATATATAACAATAAAGGAGATCATGATAATACTTACTACTGAGACTGAATACTGATAACATGTGTTTCATATAACTGATATACTATTAACTTAGTCATTGTGTCTGACAGTCTTGATTCTGATGGAACTAGCTGAGTTTCATACTGAGTTGAGTGACCGTACCTGACAGTGTTGAATCTGAAAAACTTTCTGAGTTCTTTTACTAAGCCTAAGACTAAGACTATGGGAGGTAATCATCTAACCAACATTCCCTAAATTTGAAATGGTGGGGGTCCAACCTGTAGCCCAGCAGGAAGGGTGTCAGTACTGTGCCACGAGTAAGGAGAAGTTGTGAGTTAACCCTCTCTGACTGGGAGATCTTCCGTCAACCCCTCCAGATAGGACAAATCAAAAGAGATGTATAATTCCTAGACTAGTAGGGGTACATCTCAACCTACGCTGAAGGATATTTTTTAAGGGTCACACCCTCTACTGTCAGTGTGGTCCCTCATCCTTGGGTTCACTCGGTATTGAATCCTACTCCCAACTGAATAAACACTGGACTAATTATTCTGAAATGAATTGGACAAAATTTTTTAAGTTCTGTGGACTGACAGAATGTTACAGAATTTTGTTAATTGAATGAGTTCCTGAAATTACTGAGTTTTCCTGGGTTATAAAGCTGACTGAATTCTACTAAGTTCTTAAACTAACTGACTACTGATCATGGCATGACTTAGATTAGCTTTAAACTGACACTGTCTCTAGGCACACAGCTAAATTGTTTGGTACAAGTACCCCCAGGACTCGATATCATCATACTGGCAAGACATGACACATCTTGAACACATGACCATAGTCAACAATTCATAGTACAAACGTTGGGGATTTTCATGAAGTATTTTATGTCATAAGCTTACACATGAATAGGAATACATATAAACATGTAATAGTTTCATAAGTCTAATATTATGAGCTTTCCCCCAATCGATTATAATGCATAACAATAACATGGAGGTCATTGTGAACATAAGGGTAAAACATGGATTCATCAATTTTGTCCAAATAGAATCATAAAGCATAATTCTTATTCTCTTAGGAATTTTAGCAACCACCTTGCATGCAAAAGTTGAGGCTTAGGAATGAACATTAAAATAAAACATCATGGCAACATTTTTCACTTCAAATACAAGAATTCCAACAACATGCTAACATAATTTCATTATATGTATTAATGTTTTCAAATTGGTAATCGTACAACAATATAAGCATGGATATGATTCAATTCATAACATAGAATTCAAAATTTATATTTTTGAAAGGGTTTCCTGAGATTCATGGGTGAAAGGAACCCATGAATCAACACTTTACATACCTTATATGGAAGTTTCTTTAAGATTAATGATGGAGTCACCTAGATAAGAACCTTCAATTGAAAACACTAAACTTGTTCTTTAGGGAATTTGAGAGAAACAGGTATATTATATGGAAAACCTAGCTAAATATTGTGTTATAGGATTACATATGGGTGGGAAATTGACCTTTTCTCTCTTAAAGATGCGGATATTTAATGACTAAAAACTGGGCATCGGCGCGATTGGCGATGCGATGCGTCAATGGCATCGACACGATACTCAATGAGTCACGCTATGATTTTGACAAGCCTCAGTACTTTTGGCTCTTGCAACCTGCAACAATGTTAAACAACGCGATAGGTGATGCGGTGCGCCAAGATCGTATTGGTCCATTGTTTAGGGACACCCAACGTGGTCTAAACGAAGTCCAAAAAAATTAAAACTTGTTCGGGAATATCTGTTGACCCCCTGATCATGAATTAGCAAGTATACCAACCATTAAAGGACACTAATATTGCAAACTGAGATTGCCAGCTTTCGAAGGCCAAAAATAAACTAGGTTCAGAAACTTAGCTAGAATTTTCTAACTCTGGGACCCCCTTTACATGCTAAAAGGACTAAATTAAGCTTAAGAATTTTGTGGGGTCTTCTAATATCTCCCCCTTGGGAACATTCATCATAGAATGGGACTTACTGAGATGGGTGAAATGACAAGCTGAAGTACATACAGAACATGAACAACTGAAACATGACTACATGACTAACATGATTGATAACCTAAATTTATTATACTGAACATGCATATCTGATGTATGAACAGCTGACTAAATGAATGCATGACTGGGATTACTGGGAAAATGAAATTATCAAGATGAGAATACATATCTGATGTGTGAATACATGACTAAACTGACACATGAACATTTGACTGAATATGCAAAGGTAATTGCTAGTAAGTTTATCATAGAATCTGAACATGGAACTGAGTGAATTCATAGAAGTCTATTATCTTAACCCAAAAATAATGATGAACCTGAGATCATATACTATGCATGTGTGAATGGAAACATGGGAACATATCTGAGCCTGAAATGTGGTATTTAAACTGAATATCGTAATCTGAACTAAGTACCTTTAATACGTGGCTTACGGCTGAGGTCGGAGTTTGAGGGTCAACTTATGAGTACCCCTTAATTCTAATTGTATTCATTATAAATAGACAGAATGGCATATTTATGTCATGAAAGTTTAAGGGATTATAGTGTATCTCCCCTTTGGGACACTAGGTCCTTCGAAGAATACTGATTTTGCTGAGATACTAAGAAAAACTAAGGCAATGTACAAGGAACCTACGAACTGAATTATGATTGAATATCTGGGATATGAAACTAAGACCTGATACAAGAACTATGCTAAGCACGCATCTACCTGGTTGTTCCATCTTAGAATGATCACATTCTTGGGACTCCAGATAGTGGGACTAAATGGAAAGAAGGGAAAACATACTATTCGAACTTGTTCTCGTGACTGCTAAACTAAATTATTGGCTGCTTAAAATAACTCATACCAAAAACTTATACTTAAATAAAGTGATTTTCTGACTCTCTTTCAACTATACTCTCCATCTTATCACAACACATCACTCGAGGCTACCGAAAATAGTCACATGGGCATTAGCACGACTGTTTAAATATTCTTCTCATCTAATTAACTGAAGGACTAATAACTAAATATAGGGTCTGCAAGACTTAACTAAACTTAGTTTGAACAAATGGATTGAAACTATAGAGTATAATGCATAGAAGGTAATGATTTACTAGGTAACATGAGGTAACTGAGCATAAGTGAGTGAAAACTGTATTACCTTAAGAATGCAAGATCTAGCGTGTAGCATATTTTGGAAACATTCTATAAAATTGGGTATGGAAACACTAATAAATAAGTAACTAATGGCCATATGCTATGGTCAGGAAATCCTGAAACTAAACTGAGTTATTAAACTAATTACTAGGCTAGGGCTGGGACTGAGATTGAAGCTAAGATGGTAATTGAGACTATAACTATAACTAAGACTGTAACTAAAACTGAATGATAGTTTCTAATAACCGAGGATTATACTGGTACTAAAGTACTGAATTCTAATGGCTATGTAACTGATAACTGAAATCCATGGTCCTATAGGACTATCTGAGTCCTTCACTGAATATTGATTACTTGACTAATGTTGCAAATTAGGCCTAAGAGATAAAGCATCAACACCATGGATTCATCGAGGGATCAAAACTGAGAGTATACGCGACATAATTTGAGTTTGGCTAACCAATAGGAGTGAAGCATGAGTCATGAGCTGCATGACTTAAGCCTTGTATTTCTGTGTTCCTGGGACATAATTCGTAACACTGGGTGAACTGGAACTCCTTATACAAGGAAGTTTAAACACAAAATATTTAATTAAAAGTGCACAGTAATAAGATGTGTTCGTGGGACTAAAAGATAAAGCATGCGTAGGTATCATGATGGTTAAATTATAAAACTTTTCACTGTCGTAGGAATGGGTTGGGAATCATCCTTCCTTTTGGATTTCTTACACATACTTATATCACTACTGGAACATGAAGGCCTGACTTTCTAAGATGTTATAGCCGGATAGTCCCTGTATACCTACCGAGCTATGATGAGCTGACCCAATGGATGGAGACAGAGAAAGTTCTTGTTAACATTTGATCTGACCTCAAAGTTAACTGCTATGTAAAGAGCTACAAAAGAAAAAGAAGGTCCTGACTATGAAGAAGCGTGAACATGTAAATGAGAGATCGGTAACATACCAGTGGTTACATTAGGAGGATTTTCCTGACTCTATCGAGACTGAAGAGCACAGAGTCTATTTGGGTGTTGCCTACTGATAGCGCTAGAATTTGCACCCTACTAAATTGAGCGACCGAACTAGGCTGATGGATGACTGTGCTGACTTAGAGTGTTGGGTTTTTGACAATCTCTGACCTTGTGACCTGACTTGCCATATTCGAAACACACATCACTGTCGGCTCTACAAACCCCCTTATTATACTTACCACACTCTTCACAAAGAGGATTAGTAAGACTCCTTCTCTCACTACCATGGGCTTTGGAACCTGGTGCCCCATCCCTATCGTTTTTTCTAAACTTTAGTACTGGTGCACAATCTTAGGATCGAACTGGGACTAAAAACTTCTTACTATGCTGAGAACGGTTACCACCCTATGGCCCTAGCTGAGAAAAAATATAGCTACCTATTTTGGCTCTTTTATTCTCTCTCTACATCTTTTTAAGCTTCTTCTCTTCAATTAGTTGAGCATGGAACATAACCCTAGACGTGTCCATATCCTTTATCAACATCATAGTCCTGCACTCCTTAACCACTCTACCTGATACCCCAGACATAAACTTGCTAATTCTGCATCTCCTGTCTGCTACCAAATGGGAAGCATACCTGGCTAACTGAGTAAACTTGAGGGAGTATTCTTTTACCCTCATGCTACCTCATCTTGGATTGATGAACTCTAACATTTTTTTTCTTTCTCTACTAGTGGAAATTATCGGTATAGGAAGGCAGTAACAAACTCGTTTAACTCTATGGGCTCTGCATCTGTACCCCTGTCGACCTTTCACTACATAAACCACGTATTAGCTACAACTTGTAGCTTATAAGCGGCTGACTCATCACTCTCACTGGAAGTCACTCCCATGATATCTGTGACTTTTTGAACTTGTTTGAGGAATTCCTGTGGATCTTTTTAGATTTAGAACCTGAGAATAGCGGAGGATTTTTCGGGTAAAGTCCCATATACTAGATGTAGAAGTATTGGCCACTAAGTTGGCCAAAACAATAGTTGGCCATTCATTCTAAGCTGTTACCAACTTGGCTAGAGTAGTGAATGCAGTCCTAAATTCTGCATAGGAGACATGCTCGTCCAAGGGATCTGCCTGAACGTGCTGATGGGGTTGACTGATTTTTGTTTCTTCTTTTGGGAGGCATGTTCTATATGCGAAAAAAGAGAAATGGATCAGAATGAAAATTAAATTTGAGCACATGCTCACTAGAATGACATAAATACTGAAAAAAGGGAAATTGTTCCTAAAACATCTTATAGCCTCCTATACATAAATATGGCTTTCAACAAACCCATAATAAGAATCTACTAGATGTGGCTTTGTAGACTTCCTAGGACACTATTGAACCTTAGGCTGTGATACCAGTGTGTAACACCCTGAATCTAAAACTTAGAATGCTACACGGTGATACCAATCCCGAAAGACCATAAGCTAACACATGACTGATAACTATAACTGAGCACTTCATAATATACTGTATAAATGTGGAACAAAAGGGCTGAAAGGACATAAGGTTCAAATTTTTGATAAAACATAACATATAAAAATACGGTATATCAATATCAAAACTGAAATAAACTGTTCGAACATGCTAGTCTGAAAGCCTCTAAACTTTCTGAAAACTGTGGATTTGATGGGATATGTGCCCAACTTACTCCATCTACTAAAAATAAAATAATGAAGTAAGGAAATAATCATGTTATTCTTGAATGGTAAGGATTCACTATGAATCTACTACTGCTGGCTGAATCTGAATCTAAGTGCGATCGAGAACTTAAGCGTCTGAACCTATGGTATAAAGCACCATAGCACAAAATAAAAGTATGAATCAGTATGTATGAATGTACTGGTATGCTACGTGAGGTAGGATGAATGCATGGGGTTCATATGCATGAATAATACTAACTGATTGAATAATATAAACGTGAGAATACATGAATGAATACATAATGGTAAATGAGATTATGATAATACTGATGACTGAGTTTGAGTACTGATAATATGAGTTTCATATAACTGATATAAATTAAATGATTGACTATGTATGATAGTCATAATTCTAATGAAACTAGCTGAGTTTCGTACTGAGCTGAGTGACTATATCTGATAGTCCTTAATCTGAAGAACTATCTGAGTTATTTTACTAAGAGTAAGAATAAGACTGTTGGAGGTAATCAGCTAATCGGCATGCCCCGAATTTGAACTGGTAGGGGTCCAACCTGTAAACCAAATGGAAAGGTGTCAGTACTGTGCCACGAGTAAGGACATGCTATGAACTAACCCTCTCTGATAGGGAGCTCTTTCATCAACCCCTCCTAGTAGAAGAACACAAATGAGATTTATAATCCCTAGACTCATAGGGGTACATCTCAACCTACGCTCGCTACATAGTTTTGGAATACAAGGATTGCTTCTAAAGGTCAGACCTTCTACTGTCAGTTTGTGCCCTCATCCTTCGGTTCACTCGGTGCTGAATGCTACTCCCAACTTAATAGACACTAAACTAATTATACTGTGATAAACTGGACTGAGTTCAATGAGTTCTGTGGACTGATGAAATGTTACTTGATTCTGCTAACTAACTGAGTTCATGAGATTACTCAACTTTCCTGAGTCATATAACTGACTGAATCCTACTAAGTTATGAAACAGAAAGAGAATACTACTGATCATAGCATGACTGAGATTATCTTGAAACTAACATTGGCGTTAGGAACACAACTAAATTGTCGGTTACATGAACTCATAGGACTCGATAGCATGATACTGGCAAGACATGACACTTCTTGAACACAAGACCATGTTAACAATTCATAGTACAAATGTTAGGGATTTTCATCAAGTATTTGTATGTCATAAGCTTACACATTAATAGGAATACACATTAATAAGAATACATTTAAACATGTCATAGTTTCATATGTATAATCTCATGAGCATTCCCCCAAACCATTATAATGCATAACAATAACATGGAGGTCATTGTGAACATAAAGGTAAAACATGGATTCATCAATTGAGTCATAAAGCATAACTTTTATTTTCTTAGGCATTTTAGCAACCAACTTGAATGAATAACTTGAGGCTGAGGCATGAATATTAAAATAATACATCATGGAAATATTTTTTATTTCAAATACAAGAATTCCAACCACATGCTAACATAATTTCATTATATGTATTAAACATTTCAAATTGGTAATCATACAACAACATAAGCATGGATATGATTCAATTCATAACAAGGAATTCAAAATTTATATTTTTGAAAGGTATTATTGAGCTTCATGGCTGAAAAGAACCCATGAATCATCACTTTATATAACTTATAAGGAAGTTTCATGAAGATTAACGGTGGAATAACCTGGATTAGAACCATCAATTGAAAATGCAAGACTTGTTCTTGAGGGAATTTGAGATAAAAAACTATATTTTGGTGAAAACCTAGATGAATCACATGTTATTGGCTTATATACGGATGGAAAATTGACCCTTTTACCCATAAAGATACAGGTATTTAATGAATGAAAATAGGGTATTGACGCGATAGGCGATGCAATATGTCAATGGCACCGAGGCAGTACTTTATATGTCATTCCATAATAATGCCAAGCCTCAGTACTTTTGTCTTTAGCAACCTACAAAAATGTTAACCAATGTGATAGGCAATGCGGCATTCAAAGATTGCATTGGTCCATAATTTTAGGACACCAAACATGGTCTAAACAAGGTCTAAAAATCCAAAAATTATTCAGGAACACCTATTGACCTCCCTGATCATGAATTAGAAAAAATACTGACCATTAAAGGACGTTAAGGTCACTATATAAGATTACCAACTTGTGCAGGCCTAAAATAAACTACGTCTTGAAACTTAGCTCGAGTTTTCTAAGTCTGGGACCCCCTTTACAAGCTTAAAGGACTAAATTAAGATTAGGAATTTTGCGGGGTCTTACAACACAGCCACTGTTACTACACGTGGCACGGTACTCACACCCTTCCATCTGAGGTTACAGGTTGGACCCCAATTAGCTAATATTAGGACATGTCTGTTACATAATACCTTCCAAAATCTAAGTTTGGTATTAATAGTATGTCAGTTTAGGATTAAAAGACCAAGTATATAGCTATCAGTTATTTAGACATCAGTTATTCAGTTATTCAGTTATTGAGATATCAGTTATTAAAAAAATTGTAGTACATGTTCTTACATGATCTTTCATTTTCAATTTTATATGATCATCTTTTTATGCCCAGTATACATACATGATCCTCTGTTCAGTTTTTAAACATGTTTGCTTTACATGAGATTCACAAACCGTATTCATGTTTTACCGCTTCCGAACTTCAGTTCTACTTTTTCTACAAAAGTAAGGATTTATGAAACTAGGTTAAGTGATTCACCAACTTATTAGAATATGTTTATTACTCATGTTTTAAGATACTTCATCTTTGAGTTAATTTTTGTCTTTTGGTAAGTCTACTAGCACTTAGAATGCATGTAATAAGATTATGTATTTATTCAGTTTTACTTATTGCATTCGGCCCCACATACTCAGTACATTCCAAAGTACTAATACACATATATGTCTATGTGCTATGTTATCTCATAATGTAGGTACCAATTGTAGCGCATACATCATAATCAGATAGTTTATAGCTTTCAGCCTCTAGGTGATGAGTTCTCTTATTTTGGGGACTCCAGTCAGTCGTAGTTCATTAATTTCTTGTTAGTATTTATTTTTATTGATTAGTGGTAGTTGGAGGCTTGACCCAGGTATCTATAATATGAATAGTAGAGCCTTCATTGATAGTTAGTCAGAGTTATTACATGTAGTTAAAGTTTGTTTCATTATTTTTATCATGATGTCAAATTTATCAATAATATACTTATTCAAATTTTCTTATAATCATGTTTCCATACAACGAATTTAGTTTTTATACAATTTAAATCAGTTGCTCATGCAGTATGCCAATTTATGGGTTAGCTTAGGATCACTTGTGGTTCTAAGAATCATGTTACAACTAGAGGTAGTGTCAAGTGGTGGAAAACATGGCATCAGAGCATAGAGTTCCAGTATCCTAGGGTGTCTATGAAGTCATGTCTAGTAGAGTTTTATAGAATGGTACTGAGATATTTGTACTTTTCTTTGAGAGGCTATAAGGGATTTAAGACATATTTCCTTTCATTCATGTCTTAGATTGTGTAGTAGAAGTGTTCTCTAAAGAACTTATTCTTATTCTTATGTTAATCCATTTTTGCCAAATCTACCTTATTCTTAAGGCAATATAAATAGCCAAGCTTAAATCCTAACAAATAAAGTTTTCTCTCATAGTCCACAAAGACAGTTATAGAATTTCACGTAGGGTCTAAAGTATCCCATTAGTGCTTTTAAGTTACAAAGTTTGAATGATTTCATTGATGTTCATGAAAATCGTGCACTATGCCAAAGTTAAATATGTTTTCAGATCACTTATTAGAATCCTATGACGGCATATGATCTAGAGTTAGTAACATAAACCCAGATATTTAGAAGTAGTATAGTAGGGATAGTGATTATTTTGATTTAGTAGATTATGTATCCTTGGGGATAGTTTTATGAAAGGTGAACCAGTAGGCTTGAAACACCACATGCAAGAATTTAAGTTTATTTCTTCAAAAATAAGTATGATGATATGGGTGTGATTTAGAGTTGTAATCAAGTTTATATGGAATTGTATTATTTGTATGTTTTTACAATGTGTGTTCTTGATAATACCCTTGAGTTGTGAAGTGTGAGTGAGGCTATTCGTGTAGTACATGATGTTCTTACCAGCTGAGTTATGGGCTATTAGTTATTAATATCGGGTATTTTGGTGTAATGGCAATTATCATGGACTATAGAAAATATAAGCTTATATATGTGATTTTTGTAGGCTATGAAGGAAATTAGTATAGTTCATTAAAAGATTATGAAGAGATTTGAGGATCATCCAGACTAGTTGTAGGATGGACATAGATTTTAGACCTTAGTTATCTACATTTGTCTGCCTAGGTTGCACCTTATAAGTTTATTCTCACACTTTTCATTATGGATTCTTAGCGGAAAACATTAGTACTTTGAGGTTAGTTTGACAAAAATATGCAAACAGGACGAGAGTAATTTTGTACTGTGATGGGAATGGATAGTAGGTTTAGTAAGAAATAATTAGGTTATAATTCAATTTAGAGTTGGTTACATACTTATGTCTTGGTTTCCCTTTGGCTTGGATAAGTTTTCATTTAATTATGTTGGTATTGGTGCAGTATCAGTGTGTTGTGGTTTAGATTTACATGCATTATCCTTTAATGATTCAGTTGGAGGCTGGTCTAAGGTTGAGGTTAAGTATTAGTTGTTTGAGATGTAAAGAAAGGAAGTTAGTGTTAAAAGTGTTACCCATGGAAAAAATCCCATGGAAGTGTTGTTTTATGATGTTATCTGGGAAGTCTTTCTCAGAGCATGCAGGCCTAGTACCTCATTCCTTTGAGTTTTCGTGCTTCACCTATCCATTTGACTTTTATGGATGAAAGTTCTTTTAGTAGTGGATATTGTAATGACCCTCTAGGTTATTTCCTTGATTGCATGTATTTATCATATTTTTACCCTTCCCAAAGCGGCTATAGGTTTATGACTTTCCAAAACAATTGGTTCAATTATTGGAAAACTTGAATGGATTTTAGGTTCATTTCCCAATTTTTGAGCTTTCACTATTTGCCATTTCATCTAAGACCAAAATTCTTAGTAAACGACCTCGGATGAGAAATTCCGAAAACACTATCAGCTCTGAAACATTGATTTTACGCTAGGAGAACTATTATTTTTGGTCCTGATGCTTCTGAACTCATTTTAGGAAATTATATAGATTGTGTGAAAAATAGAACTACAGGTGTGGGCCCCATATTTAATCAAAACAATCTTGGATGAAAGTTTTAGTGTTTCCACTGAGTCTAGAATATTAAATTTTGTATGGTAGCATAGTTTGTTGGCACGCACGAGGTTTCGAACAAATCTTGAGCAAGAAATTAAAGTTTGTTTTGGACTTGGTAAAAATCTGGTGCATGGCACCTAAAAGGATCGTTTAAGCACCTATTAGGCTGCTTTAGTGCCCATGGCTTACTTTTGTTGTCCTGCCTCAGTGGTCGGGGTCCTCTTAAGTAGTGAAGGCCACTAAAGTGGTGTATGATTTAGCGCCATTGGGGTCACTTTAGCAACACCCACTATTATTGTCGAACTACTTTAGATGTTGTGTTGCTGCTTTAGAGGTAGGAGGTTTAGAGCCCAGGTGTCCACTAAAGCAGCACCAATAATCGTCTTATTCTCTTTTTCTCCACCCAATATTCCACCATTCCTTCAACTTTTTTCACTCCAAATTAAGAGCTCAAAGAGAAGAAAGGTGGGAAATCATCCATTGATGCTAAGGTAAGCTAGGCTAACACTCCTTGGTCATTTTCCATTTATTTTCCCTTCAATTTCTTGCCTAATAAATGGAAATTTCTTAGAAATTAGGTCTTTGATTCATAATTTTTAGGGTTGATTTGAGATCTGATTTACGTTCCATTTGTGATAAATATGTAAGCACACATTCATTGTTCTTTAAGGATCTGATGATAGGTTTAAGTTTGGATTTGATTTATGAGCCCCATAGTCCTATTCTTGACTTACTTATCAAGATATGTATTATATGGTTATATAGGATATGTATTATATGTATTATATGGTTATATAGAATCGTAATACATTCTCAAATTATGATATGGTTATATAGGATATGTATTATATGGCCCATGTCTGTGATTATGATATTAGTTTGATTTTTGAAAGTGATTTACGTTTGTAAGAACATTAAGATGCTTATAATCATATTGTTTTGATACTGGTGATGGAATGCATACATTTTATACAATTTATCCGCACTAAAATGTATATGGTACGATTCCATCTAAAATATGGTTTTACTTCTACTTTTCCTAAACTAGTATTTATCTCCACTTTTCACTTTAAAATGGATTCTTTCATAACACGAATAGTACCACCTTAATGAACAATTTATGAGCCTTTGGGACTAAAAATATTTTTTATAGATTTGAATAAGATAAATTATGGTACATGATTATACTACTACCATTTACCTTGATTGAGATAGATTTCAAGCTTTTCATTACTTTTAGGATTATTGAGTCTGAAGTTTACCCCAAGTAAGAGATTTATGGACTTACACTCTTTTAGCCACAGTTCTAGCCCTTGAATTTATATATATATATATATATATATATGGTACTAGATGGAGTATACTGATGATAATGATGGTTATTAAAGATCTTTTATCGAGACCAGGTTGGTGAATACAATTACTCCTGAACCCCTTAGGGGCCCATTCGTCCGTGAGCAATCATGCCAGAGAATATAGGTTGTTGTAGGTCCTACCTTTGAAATCCCTCGATCTAGCGGAGATGTATACACTAGGTTACATTATGGTACTTAGTTTAGTTTTATTAGTGTGGATTATACTTTGCATTGATCCTTGCATACGCATTACCTACCACCGGTATGCGCCTATATCTATCAGTTTTAGGGGGGGTTGTATAGGTATAGGTAATGAGTATTATTTGTGATGTGTTATTAATTGATTGGATCTTCTAGGTTGTGGAGATCAGGTTAGTCATTCTTTTTTTTAGCTAACCAGTTACTATATGGTGTTATTGTTGTGCTTAGTTCGTGACTACTCTTTATTGGGTTGGTACTAAGATTCGAGGTAATTCTGCTTTCTTTCATTATGGTTGCTTTAGTATGAGTAATTATCTTATGTTTAGACATATAGATTAGAGAGGCTATGTTAGCACTAGTTCCTACTATGATTAGGAGGCCTTAAGATGCTAGTATAACTACTTTACATTGTACCATTGGTTTAGCCTTGCTTATGTACATACATTATATATGTATTCATTGTATTACCATATATCCCTCCCTTTCTTCATGTGTTCATATCGTGTATCCATCCTTGTCCTTGTATACTATTAAATATCCTTTATCTACATTTTATTTGTATATGGGCCAATGATATAATGTATAGTACTTAGGTTCCTGAATATGGCTAAAATAGGATAGTTTATCCTTATTACATCCATATCTTTTCTATGTTAGCTCCCTATTTACTTGAGCATAGTTTACATTCTTGCTTTCTTGTTATGTATATTTACCTTATGTTCGAAGCTTAGTTGGTAATTGGCTCCTGAGTACAACATGTTTTGTACTAATATTACACTTCGCATATCATAGCACAGGTTCTCACCATTATTGTCTGTGTCATGAGAAGCAACTATGGTATAATGACATAGGGTGACCAACTAACTTTTGAAGTATTATTATTCTCGCTCGTGTGTACTAG
Source organism: Capsicum baccatum var. pendulum (assembly GCA_030864225.1). NCBI lineage: Eukaryota > Viridiplantae > Streptophyta > Magnoliopsida > Solanales > Solanaceae > Capsicum > Capsicum baccatum. Next base: position 73,206,620 of record CM061554.1, on the reverse strand, counting down.
ACTAATCACTATGGTGTATTCACAGATAAGTTGTATCAGTATATTGAATTAGTACTTCATTTTAGAATCTTATTACATTAGAAGCTCTTATACTTATTCCACCAGGTTTTGTGACTATCTTGTGTATTTTAGCCTTTTTAATATATTTATTCTGCATTCATCCTTTGCTTCTCTTAGTAGTCCATTAAAAGTAGTTTAGGACTACATGTTGGTTTACCTGCTGGTGGGTTATAGTAGGTGCCATTATGACCTAAACAATTGATTTGTTACACTTGTTCACTTTGTGAATTTTATCCAGAAAATGGCTAGTTAGTCTATCCTAGGTTGTTGGATAGTTGGTTAGGACATGCTCATAGGCCATAGTTGAATAAGTCCACTTTAGCCTGAAAGACCGACCAAATGAGAATAACTATCCGATGATCCCAATTTGAGCCAAAATTTTCCTATGTTCTTATTCTAACCTTTTAAACTTCTCATTTAATTACAATGAACTTTTTTGGCCTTGGTCCCTAATTGGAAACGGTGTACCTCAACTCAGACACATCACCTAAGTTTTTGGTGGCTATTATAGGGGTTCGTAGGTTATGATGGGTATGAAAAAATGTGTTGAATAAAAGAAAAAAAGTAAGATTGATTGTGCTAGAGAAAAATGAAAGAAAAAAAAAAGAAAAACATCATTAAATGAAATAACTGAAGAATAATACACCAAATCCAAAAAATAAATAAAGAAAAAAAAAGAATAGGGAGAATAAAAGGACGATGATTAAGTAGTGGAGTAAAAAATATGACAGTGTGAAAATGGATGAGTCCCTATTTTCGATATGTACAATACCTTCCCGCAAGTCTACATTACAAGCCTAGAAAAGTCCTATAGTGATCCTAGTCCAACTGTCCGAAAAACTAAGTTAGAGAAAATAAGGACAAGCCTATGATATTTCATGCACATTGTTTGAACTTTGTTCTAAGGGTGAGTATTTTTATAAAGTCCTTGTACTAATATATGCTATGATATTTTAAGAGTTGGGACTTTCCTGTTTTAAGGGTACACGGGTTGTTATGTTAACTACTTATTTGTTCAAGTAATGTCAATTACATACATGCTTTGTTGTTTGTTTATAATTTGATTCCATCACTTGATTCCTTTTGTGTCATGATATGTTGGCTACATGGATACGCAATTGTTTTGAAAATTATGACTTAGAGGGGGTAAGAAATTTGAGCTAAAATAAGTTGATTGTTGTAGATAACTTAGATTTATTTTAGTTAGATATTGTGTTTTGTTTGTAATGTGTTAAATTGACCGAATACTTTCAAACACTATATGTTAAGGGTGTTGAAGTTCCATCGTTTCATCTGTGCTATTTCGAAATAAGCTCCTGCTAGATCATAATATACATAAGACTAATGGTAAGAATAGATTTTACAACAAAGACCATTCATGTAGTTCCTCCATATCATGAGCACAAATACTATTGCTACCAACTGTAAATCACGAGTGGTGTAGTTATTCTCATGGAAATTCAACAACCTTGATGCATAAGCCATAAATCAAGCAAGATAAATTAGAACACAACCTAAACAAAGAACATAAGCATCACAATATACGATAAATCTTTGTCATTTTATATGAACATTCAAAATTGAAGTTGAAGTAGAAAGTCCTTGAAATTTAGAAAACGCGACTCACACTTCTTGGACCAATGAAATGGAACCTCCTTTCAAGTCAACCTAGTCATCGACACTGCAATAGCCGCAAAAACTTTAATGAACGGCCTATTGTAACCTAACAAACTAATAAAGTTACAAACCTCAGTTAGAGACGTAGGACTGGACTAAAAACATCTAGCCTCAATATTCATTGGATCCACCATATCCATCCTTATACACCACATATCCTAAGAATGTAATAGTATTCAGCCAAAACTACCACTTTGAGAATTCTGCATAAAGCCTATGATCTCTTATAGTCTGGAGAATATTCCTCAAATACTGCTTGTGCTCTTCCCTACACCTCAAATACACAAGGATATCATCAATAATAATGATCACAAAGAATTCCAAATAGGGTATGAACACTCAATTCATCAAATCCTTGAACATGACTAGACAATTAGTCAATCCCAAGAGACATCACATTAAACTCAGAATGGCTATAGCAAAAATTAAAGGTTGTCTTAGGGAATTCCCAAACCTAAATACTTAAATTATGGTAAATTGATCTCAAGTAAATATTAGAAAATAATACTTCTCCTTAAAGCTGGTAAAATAAGTTATCCATATGAGGCAAGAATACTTACAATCACTATCACCATACTTAACTACCTGTAGTCAGTACACATATGCATAGAACCATCTTACTTCATAACAAATAAGATGGGAACACCCAAATGACATACACTCAGCCAAATAAAATCCTTCTAATAACACTCAACTTAAATGTCCAATTAAGTGCAAGACGGCAGTCATCAATATATTTACCCAACTTTGGAGTCAGGGCCAAATCCAAGAAGAAAAAATTGAGTGGCGATAAAATTAATTCAAAATCATAGATACAAGTTGAATTAGATCAAATGTTACAAAAAGATAAAATGGGGATAGGTTCCTACACTAATATTTCTTTTTGGTTTTTGCTAGTATAAATTTGGGGTTATGAACACTTTGAGTTTTAATATTTAAGCACGGATCTTAGGATTATGCATTACTAAAAGAGTTACATGTTGGAGTAAGTAATCAACATCAATTTAGTAAATCAAATATGGGAAGGTTTGGTTATAGATTTTGATTCTAGTCTTTTGAAAAAACACGAAACTTTAACCTATTGATTCCTTAGAATACCTAATAGGTGTGTTCAACAATTTGTAACCACAACCTCAATCTAGGCATCCCTATTTCTAGGATGATACCTATGGTATAGTCAACCTCACATTCACCCTTATATCTAAAATAGTGAAAATTTAGTAAACTACACACATAATTGTCTATCATTTCTTAGGTTTCCAGATCCCTCTTTTTAGTATGATACAGATTCCTACACTTAACCTAAAACCCTTCTTTAAATGATTGACTTGACCTTTATAGATCTTGGACCTTTCACTCATCAAACCCACATGTGTAGTTATGGCTTTCACCCATCAAATCCCAAACCAAATTAGCATAGAAATTATAAAACCCATAAACATGAATTACCAAATAGATACTAACAATAACAACCTACACACACTTTAAACCCAATTAACACATAACCCAAAAGGGGAGATTTAGCGACACCTAAGATAAATAAGCATAGATATACTCATAATCTCCATTGAAATGAATTATTCAATATTTAAGAGAATATTACTTCAACTATCAACAATGGCAGTGAGCAAATAATCCACTCTGAAAGAATCCAATGTATTCTTCACTCAAAATTCGTATAATATTTTCTTCTCTAAAAATGGAGACTATCTAAATCCTAAAAATTAGGGAAGATAGAATTGTTCCCTTAAGGCTAGGGTTTGTGTCTTTTTGTCAAATTAGGATCACTACATACAATTACAGCTTTGCTCTTGGGCTAAATACTACCACTGAGCTGCGTTCGCAATACTTAGCTGCGACCACGGCTACATTATTGTGATTTACATCCGCAACCATAATCAATTGACCATCCTTGAATGCCACGACCGGAGCTAGTTAACTGGGACTGCGGTACCTGAGGCTCTTCTGTTAAAGGTCTTCAACTGCACTTTCCCTTCTCCCTTTTTATCATTGTAATCTCCAATCCATATCTTTCTATCTTTCTAACTCTGTGCCAGAAAAGAGTGCATACCAGTGTATTTACTCATGAATATGTCTCATTTATTATTTAAAATAATATAATGTACACAAATATTTAGTGAGAATGAGTGGTAAAATCACCATTCATCAACACCCCCAACATAGAGCCTTTGTTTGTCCTTAAGTAACACTACCCATTAACATGAGACACAATAATTTTTTCTGAAATGTTATGCCTCAAAGGCCATAATGACTTCAACTTTAGTTGCAACCACAAGTAGCTCTATGCATATGTTCTAGGATAATTTCATTACACCCCTCATCATAAAATACAATACTTAATGATGCATAAGACTTTAAAGATTAACTAGTCAACACTGACCAATACTCTCGAGATGGCTCTATCTTTTCCTCAATTAAGCTATACTCCATTTTCCTCATTGCATAAGAGGTGATCAATATCACCCACCTAAACTTATTCTCATTCCATCATCAAAAGAAAGTGAATTTCTACACACCAAATGACCAACTTTGTAACATGAAATTTTAAGTACACAAACTCTCTCTCTCACACACAAAAGAAATCTCAGTACAACATATGTCATACCATATGCTTTCCCCTATATTCATCTCTACTAAAAAGAAATCAAATGGTCTGAGATCACAAAGAAGTTTCTAAACATGTAATATAGGTTTGGGTTAGAGTAGGATAGCATTTAGTAACACCATAAGTACACCCTTTCTTGAACGTCTTCATCACCATTTATAATTTTTCGACTAAGGATTACTCTTCTTTGTTTTCCTTCTTTTCTTATGCCTAAAATTCACTTCCTTTGTTCACCATTTTTCCTTGATATCTTTTTCTTACAACTTACATGCACGTCATTCCTTTGTTGGATCCTTTTTTTTAAACATTTGTTTTCAACATATAGGAACATTGGAGATTTTACTAATACTTCGTGGCTCTAAACATTCATTCATCGGTTTCACCATTCCCAACATAGTCTTTAAGCCTCAAGTTATATTTTCAGGTTCAAAGAGGGTACGGTTCAGAAGACGAATAATAAGAATAGAACATGGCTTGTAATGAGTTTTCCAAAGTAAGGTCTAAAGGCTCAAAGTGGGTAACTAAAGATTTCAATTATTCATAGGAAGGGTTTTTAGGCTAGAGTGGGATCCAAAATCACTAGGATGTCTTAAGGACATTTCTCCAAGCACATACAATCAAAATTAGTTTTTAAAGACTAATGGGGCAAGTTCTAGATAACACAAGTGCACAAGGGATGAATGAAAAAATCTCACAACACGTGGCATGCAAAATTCACCAAGGTACCTCCTGCGAGAGACAAAAGTTGAGTTTTTATCACTATTTACAAGTCAAAAACATGCTGAGCCATAAACAGAGAAAAATGTTTGTTGAAACATTAATCACGTCCAGGCCATTGATTTTTCCAAAAATTTTGATGGAGGGCTTCTTGTTTTGCAATAGCACTATGCACACTTTGCTAAATTATGGCAACAACCAAAGCCTTAGTCTCACATCTTGGATCAAAATGGGCTAACTATCCATATGGCTACTCAGACTTCGCCAATGGTGTTCATAGTGACCCCAACATTACAAAATAAAATGCCACAGGTACTTAGACTTCCTTTGTATCTTTTACATTTATGCTATGAGTACTAAGAATTCCCCAGCACTTATGTCTAAAAACTAAAATGCAATGCTCGTCACACTTAACTAAAATTCACAATAAAATCTAAAGTAATAAGAGAAGAACTAAAAACTAAGATAAAAGCCTAATAATGCATAAAAGCATGGACACCATCAGAGTGACCATATAAAATATCTCATAAACACAACAAAACAATATCCAAAATGGCATCCCAAAATAAAATTAAAAATATCATCTAGAATATTATCAAAACACTACCCCAAAATATTCAAGTAGTCAAATATAGGGACGGGCAACCTCAATAGAAAATATGGCAGTTCCCTCACTACCAAGGCAATAAGATAATAGTAAAATATGCCCCCTAAATCATCCTCACAAACTGCTCTCTCAAGAATACCCTCCATCATATCCATTATCATTAGCACCAGACCACTTAGAAAGAGATTCATCATCACTTTCATCCCTTGATAAAGGTAGACACTTCTTCAGTTTGAGCATAACTCAGAAGAGGCTCCATCATCACTTTCATCTTTTCACCCTCTGCACATTTTGGTAAGGAATTTTACTCTCTTCTTTACCCTTTTTACTAAATTTTCTTATGACTACCTGAGGTCCCTGTGTGATATTTCCAATGCTGAATATGCTATCACTAATTTGGAAACCCTAGCACCTTTCTTTTTCATCTCCTCCTAATATATTTCATAATTAGACTGAGATGCATATGATTATTGAGAATTGGAGGATTCCCCTGGCTCCTGAGGTTACCCAGAAGTACATTCTCTGATAGTAGCAAGTCTTTGAAAGAATTTTGGGAACTTCTCTGGGACTCTGTCCATAGAGATACTCCTTTACAAGCATAGATTTGTCTTTGGGAGGTCATTGTAAAATCGGTTGTGGCATTCCAGACACACGAATCTGGTATCATCTAAGTCTCCTATTTTGTAGATGAGTGCCTATATGGTACACACATTTCGCCACTTTTAGTATTTTTTATAGAAAAACATATACTTGATTAACAAGAAAAGTGCATATGTGAATGCTTTAGGAGATTCTATGGTGAAAAATAAATGTGAAGAAATTTTGATTTTTGTAAACAGTTGTCCTCAGTTATGGAGATCAGAAAGCATTGACCGCGATCGCAATACCTGAGACAACAATAAATAGTTTTGTTATTGCTCAAGATACACAATATTAACACCAACTTTGTCTTCCAACTAGGAGCACAAACATCATGATCGTATAAAATAAGCCTTGATCGTAAGGTTTTAGCCTCAAACTTGATGGAATCCACATTGAACTCATTTGGGCATTAGAGGATCACATAATATACAGATTAGTTTTAACCATTTTAGGCTAAAATATGGGTACTCAATAATTCCCCAAATGATGTGTAGACACCCTATAGCTGCTAACCACAACAATAAAGACTGACAAACACGGTTTTGTCATTATAAAAATAAATGCATGCCTATTTATAATATATATGTTCTAGGCCTACAATAACAATAAAATTTAGGGAGTTTGAGACTACATACCAGATAAATTATGCAAAAGGGATGAGATAAAATCTTAGATACTCTACACAAGGCCAATAGATAAAATAGTTTTAAGAGAATTTTGAGAATGAACGTGTGGGAAAAATTGCAGTTAGATTGTCACTTAAACTTGTATGATCATGGTATCGATTCTCGTTTGGCAATCACAGACTGGTGGCCTCCGCAATCATATTGACATGAACCGCGGTTACCATAATTGAGGACAAAATCTAGGCTTCTGCACTTAATTGTTCAGTCCAAATGGCTACTTCCCCAAATTTCTATTTTAATTTCCATCAAAATTTCCCCTAACAATAACTTTTTCATGGATTATGTATGAACAAATACAAAAAATAAATATAATCTACTATGCATAAATACAAGGATATGTGCAACATTTCATGGCGTGATGGGTTGCCTAACCTCAAGTTCTTAGTTTAATGTCTTAGAAAGGTGCCTTTTATAATCCTCATTTGTGCCTCCACTTAGAGTATTTGAATCTTCTCCCCAATGTGACATCTAACATTTGGCTCCTTGGGTAAAAGTGAGTACATCCATAAACCTATTGTTGTGCATCAAAAGTTGTGTATTTTGGCCTTTGATGGATTGGCTTCCAATTGCTCATTTGGAATTTCAAACTTCAAAATATAAGAATCGGACTCCGTCTCCCTACAATCCACCATTCGTCTAGGTGGATGGATTCTTATCACAACATTTAGGCATAATGTTGAAAAGTGGGATGAACGAGGTCCAACCCTAATTTCGTATTATCCTCCTCTAACTCCTATACCATTTCTTTTATTTTGGCTTCTTTCAGCTCGTATAATTCAAATTGTTGGGAAGTCCTTGAGGAATATTTGCTACCAAGCCCATCATCATAGCTTGATTTTTATTCTAGACAAACCTTATCTTGGGAAATGGGAACGGTTGTAATGATTGCAAGAATTATGTTCTTGGCCGATTCCTTTGCCTTGTCATTTGCCCATTCAAACACCCTTTAGGATTGATGCAATTCTTGCATATTCTACCCGGTTATATTTACCCAATCCAAAATGGATTGAATCATTGCTCAAAGAGAAATGGATTCGATTTTTTGCTCCTCTTTTTTCTCATCATAATACTTATCAATCTAACAAGAGAAACTAGCAATTCAGTTAGTATAATGGGGAAGGGGCATTTTGACAATCATCCCAATGTCTATCTCTACCGCTACATAAAGGACACCTATGCACCCCATAGGGTCGAGTAGGTAGGCCCATCTATCTCTAGGAAGTATAGTTATAATCTCTCTTAATGTGTGGTCTATCATAGATGGGACATGGGTTGTTAAGATAGAACTTCCAACTATATAGCTCATGTTTTGGTGGAAGATTCCATTAGATAAATGTAACAATAAAATAAAATCTACCTAGACAAAAAAATCACTATCAGATATATCCAAGCTTCAATTCAAGCAAGTAGCAAAAATTTCAATCTAACTTAACATTCCAAATTGTTCCCCAGCAACGACACCATTTTTTTGACGCTCAACTAAGACGTCAAATTAAGTTCAAGGAAGTCATCGTTAATATATTTACCCAACTTTGTAGTTGGGGTCAAATTCACGAGGAATAATGTGAGCGGCGAACAAATTACTTCAAAATGATAGATACAAGTTAAATTCAAACAAATGGAACAAAAAGATAAAATGGGGGATAGGTTCCTACATTAATGTTTCTTCTTGGGTTTTTCTTGTATAAATTCGAGGCTACGAATAATTAGAGTTTTAACAATTAGGTGTGGATCTTGGGATTATTCATTAGTAGGGGAGTGATATGTGGCAGTTAGTAATCAACATCAATTTTGTAAGTCAAATATAGGTAGTCTTAGTAATATATTTTTATGCTAGTCTTTAGACTAAACACCAAACTTTCACCCATTGCCTATTTCGATTAGCTAATAGGTTTGTTCAATAATTTTAAATCATAAAATCAACCTACACCTCCCTATTTCTAGTATGTTACCTATGGTATAGTCAACCTCACATTCACCCTTATGTCTAGGATAATGAAAATGTAGCAAATTACACACATAATTGTCTATCATTGCTTTGGTTTCCACATCCCTCTTTCTAGGATGATATAGATTCCTACACTTCACCTAAAATCCTTCTTTTAAAGATAGCCTTGAGCTTTTTAGAGCTTGGATCTTTCACTCATCAATCCCGTGTGGGTATTTGGGGTTTTGACCCATCAAATCCCAACCAATTTTTCATAGGAATGATAAAACCCAGAAACATGAATTACCAAATATATGCTAACAATAATAACTCAAAAACACTTTAACCCATGATAACGCATAGCCTCAAGAAGGATATTTTGCTTCACATAATATAAATAACCATAGATATACCCATAATCTCCATTGAAATTAATTTTTGAAGATTTAAGCGAATATTACTTCAAGCATGGATCTCCCACAAAAACAACAATGGTAGCGAGCAACTCTTCAACTTAAAAAGCCTCCAATGCATTTTCACCCAAAATTTATACAATATTTTATTCTCTAAAAATTGAGGCCATGGAGTCTAAAGCTCAAACCTAAAAATTGGGGAAGATGGAATTGTTCCCTTGAGGCTAGGGTTTGAGTATTTTTGTCAAATTGGGATAAACACATGCAATTATAGCTTTTAAATTTGGTTGAATACTTTCACTGTGCCATGATCGCACCACTTAGCGGCGATTGCGATTTATATCTCCGATAGCGATCAATTTAACATCCTTGACTTCCACGACCATAGTCATTGGACCACGACCGCTGTTCTTGAGACTCTTCTATTGTAAATATTCAGCTGGACTTTTTCTTCTCCCTTTTGCTCTAATCCACATATTTGTCATTTTAACTTTGTACCTGCAAAGAGTGGATATAAGTGCATTTACTCATGAATATGTCTCATTTATTCATTCAAAACAAGGTAATGTACATGAATATTTAGTGAGAATAAGTGGTAAAATCACCACTCATCACCTTCCTGGATGATCTTGAAGTTGAGAATTCATATTGTTAAGTTTGGTAGGAGCCATGCAATGAGATGACATAAAAATAGGCCAGTTTCATATCTTAAGGTTTATAATGAACTCAATATTATGCTCAGGAGGATTTCTAGGTGTTTCGGTAGGAAATACATTGGGAAAATCACAGACTATAGGAACAAAATAAGGTGAAGAACTCTTTGCACGAATATAAAAAATATAAGAAAGATAGGACTTATAAATATATCACCCCTAAAATCAAAGCTAAGATTAGATCCATGCGTCAAGTACATGTAAAATAAAACATCATGTTTTTGTTTGACGAGAAGTGATTTAGACATATATTAAGGCTACAGGTATCTCCTAGCTAACAACAAAGGAAACATTCCTTACCGGTTGATTTGTTTTGACAAATCTTATGGTATTTAAAGTTAAACAATCATAACTCCTAGATTATGAAGTATTTTTTTATCTAAATACCCACGACATGATAGATATTTGAATTATCTTTCCAACTAATTAAGATATTCATTAATATGATATTAGAGTAAATGGTAATGGCCATTTTAGATAAGCATTATCCAATATTGAGAACCTAAGAGAGTAGGTATGATCTTGGTGAGATTTTATAACCTTGAAATGCTCTTGTCTGACCAAAACAGTTGCAAACATCTAAAATTTAACAAGAATACCATAAAAATAAGACAGAGATCTACGATTATTGTTAGAAACAACGATCTCAGGTACAATCTTGACTTCTAATATTAATCCAACTTTAAACTACACCAACGAACGAAGGTGTGATTTTAGGTGGGTCCTAAGATCATACCAATCTCATATGGTGGATTTTAGAGAGACCAAATTCAGCCTCCACACTATGAGCACTACCCACAATCACAAGTGGGTACCATAACTGTGTGATGGACTGAATGACTCAATTTTGTAGATTTTATTTACATTTTATGAGGGGATTTATAGTGTTTTCCCACTCTTTTAACATAAAAAATAAGACATTTAAGCAACCTAAATGTGAGTAATAATACTAATAATACCCTTAGACCTCGTTACTTAGAAAACATTTGACACTTAGCATCATAGAGAAATAAATAGTCGATTTCACTTCTTCAGGGAAACTAGGGTTCATCTTCTTCAAGCATCCACTTTAAAATATTATTTCATGGTTTTAAAATCCAAGTATATGGTGTTTAATCAATTCTTTTCCTTACACCCATTGAGTATTAATGTTTTCTCAATTTCGTACTTTAATTCTGTTATTAGAGCTTAGGGTTAAACAATGTTGTAAATCCATTGACATTTAGTTCCTTGATCTTAATAAGTTATAAACCAAGGTTTTAACATGAATAATAGTGAAATTATATTTTAAAAATCATAAAACCTAATTATATTTTGAAATAAATAATCATTGGTCTTAAATTATTAAATTATTTAATTCACTCAGTTTGTGGAATTATAATAATAATTGCATCCATCAGAGATGGTGGGTTGTGAACACCTGATTATCATAGATTTCATGAATACACTTATGAGTATTATATCATCAAATTTTCTTAATTTGAAAGCACTCAGATAAGAACAGATTTTCATTCTTTAGAATATTTCTATTATTGAGCATTTCAGTTATTAGTGTCATTCAATAAGGAGTCATACTTATCACCGAGAAAATATGGGGATAAATATTGACCCATATATTAGGATGGGACCTTTATAAGAAGTTCCTACGTACCAAAACTATTACACCACCATAGGCTTTAAAGGTAATCCATTAGACCAAGCTTTATATCTTAGTCTTTTTGGACATTAGTTTAGTGGATCCACATCATTCAATGTTTTTACCTTTTACAAGGTACCAAAACCTTTATAGTTAGGGTTTTAGGTTAGTCCTAACTTATAATAGATTAGTGTATGTCAGTTATTAGTAGATCCCATATTACATAACCCATGGTTCATAGTTCATTGTTTAGCTTCAGAAACATGCTTGACCTTATATTAAGTTGTTCAACTTATCATACAGTATAAATTTATTATTTAATTTAGCATTATTTTACCATGTTACATGCATCCTATTTATCCTATATTATTTATTTCAATCTGACATACTCGGTACTTTAAAGTACTAATCACATTCTTTATTTTTTTTATATCATCTCATTAAATAGGTTCTGACATTTAGCATTTGGATCATGCTTAGTACAATCTCGTACTACCTAAATAAAAATACTTTGGTTTCTAATGGCTTTTCCCAACTCATCTTATTAGGAGTTATCTAGGGGCTTTTCCCAACAACTCATCTTATTAGGAGTTTTCAAATATATAGTTTTGTACATCTTATTACATTTTTTTAGATATATATTTAGCTATTCACCTTTGATGATTTTAAGATTACATGCTATTATTTCTTGATTTATTAATTCGGCATTATGTTTATCGTCCACAAAATGTTTTTATATTAATTATTTTATTGTTAATAGTCTTATGTCATGTCATGAGTTTTCTTGGGGTCACTTGTTACTTTAAGATCCACGTTAATATTATGGGTACTCTTAGGTCGTGAAAAAATTTGTTTAAGAACATTAGGTTTAAAGTGTCCTAATATATCTAAAAGATATATTATTTAGTGTCTTATTCATAGGAGTAAAGAGCACTACATTTATGGATGTGAGGCTATGAAATATTTTAGGATAAATTTTACTTCTTTCAAATTCATATCGTGTGATGGAGTGTGAACTCTATTAAAACCTCTTTCAAATTTATACTCAACACATTTACAAAATATGCCTCCTAAGAAAACTAACAAAAGGAGGAATGGAAATGGCAACAGTAATAGGCATCAACAAGAATCACCACCAGCTTCAACAAACCAACTTAATGAATAAGTATCCCATGCCAAATTTAGGGCTTCTTTCACAAAATTAGCATAATCTACAACCAGAAAAAATATCTAGAATGATATTGCACAAGCCGACCCAATAGTGAATATGGAAGAAACCAGAGTCTGAGAATACAATAACAACAAGAGTATGAGACTTCACTCGGATGAATTCTCATATATTCTTTGGGTCTCAGTCTAAAAAGTATCCATAGATGTTACTATATAGTATTCAAAACTTTACTAATATCATGAGTGTCAGTCAAAATAAAAGTGTTGACTTGGCTACTTATTCGTTCCAAGAAGTGTCTCATACTTTGCACAAGCAATGGAAAGATATTATAGGTTCAGATGCAAGACTGATAAAGTTGGATGAGGTTTTTGTTGCATATCTTGACAGGTTATTTAAATATTATCTTAGGGAGAAAGAGGCAAAGGAATTCATAAATTGAAATTAGGTTAACATATTTATGAATGAGTATTTTATTCAGTTTACTCAGTTGGAAATGCATTCTCCGACTATGGTTGCTAACTCTAAGGACCAAATGAGTATTTCATGTTAGGTGTTTTTGAGGATGTGGTCAAAGTGTGTAGAACTACTATGTTAATTAAACAGGTAGACATCTCTAGGTTGATGGTTGATACTCCACAATTGACGAAGAGAAAATCAACAAGTAGAAAAGGGAGAGTAAGAGGTTAGAGTAGGAAGCTTTATTTTATCCCAACAGAGGTCAGATGGTAGTATTCATTCTTAATTATACAAGAAATCTTTATATCCAGCCATATCTTCTACTAGTTCTCTAGTGCCGAAGTTCAGGCAATATAATTAACATAGAGCACTAGTCTCTAAGTCCTAAGGTATTACGAATATTGTTCATACTAACTTTTTACGATGAAATTTGGTAAGAACCACAAGGGTAAGTGTATGGATAGCGGTAATTTTAATTTTAGGTATGGCAAGACTGGCCACATATTAAGGAAATATCTAGTGGCTTCATAAAGAGTTAGGAAGACTCATCATCAAAGTAAGTCAAACTATTCAACATCTCTTTTAGGTAGCTTTACTCAGTAGGGTGCCTCGCATAGCACGTTGGCGAATAGCAGAAGAATAGGTTTTATTTCCTCCAGACTCGACTGTATAAGGAATATTCTCTCGATGTGGTCACTTGTATGTTACAAGTCTTTCGTATTTATGTTTGCACATTATTATATACCAAATCCATATTTTCCTTTGTGACCCCCTTTATAGCAGTAAACTTTAGTTTCAATCCCAAAATTCTCTTAGAACCATTCTCAGTCTCTACTCTAGTTGATAACTTAGTCATATTCAGATAGGTATATAATTTTCTAGATAGTTACCATAGCTGATTTTGTAGAGTTAGACATGATTGGTTTTAATGTTACTCATGGCATGGATTGGATCCACTCATTCTATGCATTAGTTGATTATAGAAATATAGTATTGTAGTTTCAATTCCCAAATAATCCAGATATATTATAGAAGGGTACTACCTTAGTGCCTTTAGATCTGTTTGTCTCTTACCTTAAATATTTAGAGGTATTAAGTCTAAATTGTTCATAATGATATATTCATATATCACAAGAGATTTCAATATGGGTTTAGCAAGAAAGATGTAAACCTTCATCAGAGGAGATGTCTAGAGTTCTTGGAGGATTATGATATAACTGTCTTATAACATCTGAGTAAAATCAATGGGGTTGTTGACGCTCTTAGTAGGTTGTCTATGGAAATATTACTTATATAGAAAATGAGAAAAAAGAGTTTGTTGGCGACATTCACCATCTTACTAGATATGGTATTATGTTGTGTTTAGGTAAAGATAATATCATGGTTCAAAATCTTTATTAATAGAATAGGTGAAAAAAACAAAATATTATTATCCTTTTTAGCTTAGGTTGAAAGAAGCAGTTTATAGTTAGAATGTTGCAGTTTTATCTTAAGAGGGAGATAGAGTTATTCATTGTTAGGGCAGATTATGTGTTCTATATATAGATGATATGAGATAGAAGAAGCTAACAAAAACTCATAATTATTAGTATTCTATTCACTTAGGAGCCACTAAGATATACCATGGCTTACGAGAACATTATTGGCGTAATGACATAAAGAAGAATATCATAGAATATATGGCTAAGTGTCTAAAATACCAACAAGTTAAGGCTGAGGACCCGTGTCCTGGTGGTATCCTTCAGCATATTAATATTCCTCTATAGAAGTGGAAAGTGATGAACATAGGCTTCATTACAGGTTTGACTCATACTCATCAATAACATAATTCTATTTGGGTTAGCATAGACCAATTGACTAAGTCAGACAATTTTCTACCAGGTAACACTTCAGGTTTAGAGCTGGGAATTATGCTAGACTCTACCTTAGAGAGTTGGTAAAATTACATGGAGTCCCTCTAACTACCATCTCAAATAGAGGTACAGAGTTTACATTTTAGTTTTGGAAGACATTTTAAAAGAGTCTTGGTATCCAAGTTTGTCTTAGTGTGTCTTTTAATTAGTAGATGGATGGTTTGGCAAGGAGGACTATTCAGATCTTAGAGGATATTTTAAGAGCGTGTTGGATAAATTTTAAGGGTAGTTGGGATAATTATTTACCTTTGATTGAGTTTACTTATAGTAATAGTTATTACTCCAATATTCATATAATCCCATTTGAAGCACATTATAGTGGAAAGTGTGTATCACTACTTCGTTGGCTTGAAGTTGATCAATCTAGATTGATAGGGCGAATTTAAGTTTACAAGGATATAGTGAAATTTTAGTTGATTAGAGAAACGATGAAAACAAATAGGGTCTTTACAAATCCTATGCAGATATAATTAAAAAAAACTTGAGTTTGATATTGGTAATACTGTATAACTAAAGTTTTCACTTATTAAAGGGGTAAATATATTTGGTAAGAAGGGAAAGCTCAACCTCGGCTATGTTGGTCCTTATAAGATTCTTGGTCTCTTTAGCAATGTAGCCTATGAGTAAGAAATGTCTGAATACTTATAATTTGTTCATTCACTTTTCAATGTTTTCATATTAAAGAAATGCAATGGCCATCTCACATTTTTTCCCTTAGATACTGTTTGTGTGAAAGGTTGTCTGTCTTATGAAAAGATCCAAGTAGATCCTTAGCCATTAGGTTCCTATTTATAGAATTACGTAGTCACTTTGGTAAAGGTTCATAGGCAAAATAAATCAGTTAAGAGAGATTTGTGGGAAATAGAGGCAGACGTGATGACTATGTAACCCCCATTTATTCTCTTCTAAGCAATTTCATCTTGAGGTATAGCTTTCTCTTAAGTAATTCTTTCTATTTCATGTCATCCAGTTATTCTCATGTCATAAAATGCATTCATGAGTTCTGCCTAGTCTATTTTTAATTATAGACTCAGTATTAGGTCAGTATTTATCTCTTAGAAATTCAGTGTTGAAAATGTAGCTCTTTCCTTTACATTTTAACTTAGTTTCATTCACGGCCAAATAAACCCAAGAGGGATATATTGTAATAGCACAAAAATCTAATATAAATTATAACCATTCTTCAAGTACATGTATTATCAAATATCATGGTTTTGTTGAATGAGAAGTTATTTACACATATATTAAGGCCCCAAATAACTCCTAGCTCTAAGCCAAGTTGAAACATTCCTTAGAGATTGATTTCTTGTCAGGAATCTTTATGTAGTCAACTTAAAATGTGCATATATCCTATATTATTAAGTTTTTATGTGATCAAGACCAACTAAAAGATATATATTTGAATTATTTTTTGTACAAATCTAGTTTTGTCTTATTCTAATATCGGGTTAAATGTTTATGGCTATTTTAGTGAAGACTATCCAACACTGATAACCTACAAGCGTGGTATGATATTGGAGAGATTTTATGACCATACAATTCTTTCATCTGATCAAAATAGTACTAAACTTTTGTATTTTGAAAGTATACCCTCCAACCATAAGAGGGAACCTGGACCATTGTTAGACACCATGATCTTAGGTAGAATTGTCATTTCTAAAGTTAATTCTATTAGAAACAACAACATAGATATCGAGGTACGATCATGGGTGGGTCCTATAATAATAATAAATGGAATTGTAAGGTGGAGTTCATATATCCAAAAGTCATCCTTCAAACAATGAGCACTGGCGACAATCATTGGTGGGTTCCACGATCGTGGGATGGTATGTATGACTTAATTTTGCAAATTTTAAGCTATGTTTTATGAGTGGCTTCACAGTATTTTCCTACTATTTATCATCAACACTAACTTTTTTAATCCACCCCAAATCTTAGTTTTAATATTGATAATACCCTAAGAGGACAGTACTCAGAAAACACTCGACACTTAGATTCATAGATAAATAAAGAGGCTATTTTTCTTCTTCATGGCAACTAGGGTTCATTTTCTTAAAATTTCCGATTTCAGAGATTTCTTTATGTTTTTGTGTCCAAGTATGTGTAATTTATGTAATTGTGTAACCCGTTGAATCTTAAAGTTAACTAAATCTCTTTGTTAAATTCCTTTTTTAAAGCTTAAGGTTCATGTATGTTGTGAATTCATTTTCTAGTTCCTTGATCTCACTTATATTTAAACCCAGGTTTTAATGTGAATTCTAGTACCATTACATGTTTAAAATTGTAACCCTTAGTATATTTTTAATACATGATTATTGGAGTTGAATTATTAAATTCATTTATTCACGCAGTTTAAGCAATTGTCATAATTGTTGCATTCTTTAGATATTGTGGGTTAGACTACTTGATGACCTAGGACTTTATGCATATACTCATAAGTATTATATCCTATATCTTTAATGTTTTTAATTCACACATATAATGTATTTATTTTAGTCTTTAGAATATTCTTATTATTGAGTATTTCAGTTTTCAATGTCATTCAGCTAGGAGTAGTACTTAGAATCTAGCAAATGTAGTTCTAAAGACTTACTTATCATTTAGGATGAGATCTTTTGTAGAAGTGCCTAAGTTCAAAATCTATAGTTCCACCGTACGTTCAAAAAGTTTACCCATCAGTCTAAGGTATAAACCTTAGTCTTTTTAGATATCAGTTTAGTAGATCCAAGTTAGTCAATCTTTATACCCTTGGAAATATAAAAAAAAACCATCCTTAATAGGGTTACAGGTTTGACCTCATTCATAAGAGAATATGGTATGTTGGTTCTTAGTAGCTCACAGTCCACTATCCATAGTTCATAGTTTACGGTTTGGCTTTAGCCACGTGAATGACATATAATTCAGTTGTTCAACTTATCATGCAGAACATGTTTATTACTTTGTATGGCATTAGCTTAACATGTTACATGTATCATTTTCAACCTATATATGTTATTTTGTATCTTACATTCTCAATACATCCTAAGTATTGATCAGTGATCTTAGGTGGATTTATACACCTAAGCGTCATTATCTACACTTGTTTAGCCTAGTTTTTATGAATTCTTATGTGATTAATGAGTTTATAATGATATAATTTAGTATATAGGATAAAACTAATTTTTTATAGTTAAAGGTTTGTTTATAATAAGTTTGGAATCAAAATGATTACTTAGAGTTTAGATGAGAAAACTAGTGTTACTAGCTTGAGTTTTGTGTTGTTCTAGTGTATCTCAGTGAATTATAATGTGTTTTGTAAATTAATTCATATTGTTTATTACTATAGGAGATCATTTATGATGTTATCATCAATTTTTGGAATCTCAAAATCTGTATGAAAAGTGTAAAGACACCCAAGAAGTGAAGAAATCAAAGGCAAAAGGAAAGACTTCAAGATGTCAAAATCTTGAATTTCTGAGGCGAGGGCATGCCACCCCTTTGGACCTCTGATATAAGGATGATACACTTAATAGGACAAAAAAATAAATGTGTCAAAAATAGTGTGAATTTGCATTAAGGTCATGACACTCCACTAAATGCTGACAACGGAAGCGTGCCACGCCCAAGGCACCAAAACGGCCAACTTTTCTTATGTTGTAAATAGAACACTTGCGACTTATAATAAGAATAATGGAAGAATTTTGGGGATTTAAATACGTTTGATGAGGCTCCAATTAGAGTTATTATCATTTCTTTTTCCTATATATGAATTTTATATGATGAGAAGCTTAATTACGAGGGACCAGGTCCCTGGATGTGCAAGGTACATGACAACAGGCATGTGCTATCTGCATAATTTTATCATCTTGTGTAAAAAACTTGCCAATGTTATTTTTTACTAACCTAGACAGCTGGTCCAATAACATTTCAAGACCTTATCATCACCCAACTATAATTAATGAGACGCCTATTCATTAATTATTTTTTTGCAATTTAAAAGAGTGAAGTGAGGCAACAAAAACCCAGTTAAAAATTCTAATGTACTTAGCTAATTATATGAACTTAAATTGAAAGTGTTCTTTAGTTCTGATTTGTAAAAGAACTACTGATGTTATAAGAGTAATGTTTTCTTGTTATGATTGTTACTTAGGAAGAATTGCCTAAGTGTAAAGCTGATTAGAGTTAATCAGTGTAGAGGGAGTCCTTGGCAGAGTTACCAAGATAAGCTTGCAGTAGAGTTTCTACTAGCACAAAGAGCTTAGAGTTAGGCTGAAATCTAGACTATAATTAGAAGGTTGATTACAGTTGAATTCATTGGTACTTGTGAGTTAAAGTTATAGTTTTTACCATTCTGGGTTTCCACGTAAAAATCCTTATTTTTTTCCTCATTCTACATGATCACTTACTCCCAGGTTATTTTCATGTATTATGCCTATTTTTGGTTCTGAGGGACCTGGTCCCTTATTTTGTGGAGCAACCCCTATGGGTTTCAACAATTGGGTTTTAGAGCGAGGTCACCCCAAAGGGTTCATACCTAGAGTGTCTTGGTTAGTATGGCTGCTCAACCTAATCAAGAAGAAACACAATCTAGAACTAGAAAGCTAAGATTGAATGAACAGTATTATGTGTTTTGGAAAACTAGGATATTTGACTTCATTAATGATGAAGTAGTAAGTTGATGGAAATAATTCTTTATGGTCCTCATGTTCTTGTAAGAGAAGTAAAAAAAATTGTTGTAATAAATATGAAGGAGTTCAATGATGAAGATAGAAGGAAGATAGAGAAAAATTACCCAAGGAACTGCTAATATGTTGAATAGGTCATAGTGAATACAAAAAAATCTCAACTTGTGAAAGTTATAAAGAGATCTGGGATTGCATGAGGACTGCTCATGAAGGCACTACTAATATGAGGGATTCTAAGGTAGATATGTTGTTTAGACAAAATAAAACCTTCACCATGAAAGAAGGACAAACAATCCAAGAAATGCATACTAGATTCACCTCAATAACAAATGAACTTTACTATTTAAAAGAGGTGATCCCATTCTATAATCAAGTGAGAAATATTCTGGGGGTTCTTCCAAAGTCATAGAAAAGAAAGGTGGATGCTATAAACTAAGGTATTAAACCTCAAAAACTTCACCATAGATGAACTCATTGGTAATCTAAGGACCCATGAGCTCAAGAAAAAGTAAGAGATAGAGAATAAAGTTTAAAAAAAAGGAAAAATATATGGCTTTAAAAGCTTCTAAATATGATATCAATTGTAATATAGATATTGATGTTGCCTATCTAGCAAAAAGGACTGTTAGAGCCATAAGGACGAGTAGTTAGTTCCACGAAAAGGGAAACAATAGAGAAAAGTGAAATAGTATTGAGGCTGTAGGTGATAAAGAAAAGATAAGTGACTAGGTCCCTGATATTTCATGAAAGGAGGAACCGACTGAGTATGCTGGAGAACAAGCTTGAGGAAGATAGGGAAATTCTTCTAGTGATTCAGATAAAGTTGAGAAGACTGAAGACGTTTCTATTCTAGTGGTAGAAGTTGGTTTAGCTATCTATGATTCCTTATTTGCACTGAAGTAAAACAAAAAAGATGAAAAAAAGGAGATAATTATATCCAATATTATAGAAAATCTAGCTAATTACACTGCTAGAAAGATAAAAAAAGCTTCCAAGTATTTTTTAAACTTTGTATGTGAACTAACCACAAAGAAGAATGCCTTGGAAGAAACTGCAGAGAATTAAGAGCATCAGTTGATTACCCTAACTCTCAAAATTTCTAAAACTAAAGAGCTATTGACAAAGATCCACTCAAAAATTCTAAGTCTAATAAGGGATCTTAAGAAATTAAATAATGTTTATAATAAAAGAAATAAAAAAGCCTCTAGGATTTATATTGATCTTTAGGAGAAACTAAAAACTTCACAAGACCACCTCAAGGGAGCACTACACAAAAATAAAGAATTTGAGAGGGACCTGGTCCGTGTTTAGGAAGAGTTTAACAAGTCTCTTAAGTGGATAACTTCCTCACTAATTCATTTTGATTTACCCATTGAAGTAGATAATGATGCTAGAGGTTTGGGCTACCTCGAATCATTCCAACCGTGTGATTTTATAAGGAAGGCTGCTCAAGTTGACAAAAGCAAAGGGCACAAACACTTATCCACTCACTATGGAAGAAATGCACTTTTGAAGGAAGGATATCAGCACCGCATTAAGGCAAGATTAATGAATGCTAAATACACTCAGTGGGAAAGTACTCATCCTAAGTGTTTTGTGTCTCTAAATGAAGTGAAGAAAAACCCATAAATTCCTACGTAGGATAAGAAGAATTCGACCACTCCATTGTCCTACTAGTGGAAACTCAGACTTAAGTGGGTTTCTGAATCTGACAAGTGATCAAGATTCTTGGCATGACAAGGGGATTGAAGTTAGGACAAGCTCATTGATGGAAGGTCTGACTATGTTCTATCACTCAAGAAACTTCTGATAAAGGGGTCATATGTGCATTAACATTCTTATCCCAAGAAAGATCTCAAAGATTGAAAAAGGGGTGGCAAATCCAAAGCAATACAAAAGTAACTCTAGACTTTATAAGGATTTCAAGTCTAGAACCAGGTTCTCAAAAATATTTATGGAAAAAGATTTAATATTGTGAAGTGAAGTGAATATAACAATCTGGTGATTAGATTGATCAAAGAAGCCTAACCTAATATCATATGAATTAGTAACTCTACACAAAATTAACTATGTCTAGGAAATCGGTATCCTCAATAAACTAGGCACATGTTGGTCTAACTTGGTACCATACCTTTATGTATACATCCAAGGAAACAATTTTAATGATGGACAGATATGACAAGTACAGAGATAAAGATTCATTCAAACTAGAGAGAGATATGGTCCTACCTCACAGGTTAGTATTTTGTAACTGAAAAATTTGTCTATTCTATCATGAGAAAAACCGTGTATTCCTATCTTTTTTTAGAAAAAGGTTGTCCTCTAAAAAATAAAGGCGACTCAATTAAAAATCATACATTGACCATATCCTATTCCGTCATAAAACCCTCCCTTATGCCTATGGCTCTCTTAAATTCAGCTAAAACCACTCCTTCTTCGCTCTAAAGGAAAAATATAAATCCCAAACAACCCTACAAAGAAAAAATACCTTAAGATGGCTAAAATTTTTCGTATTTTGTTATCGTTCAAAGGATACTGAGATTCGTATAATGTAAAATCCCTTCCTTAACGGTCCTAAAAATATCGCTCTTCTCTTATTCTTCCAAAGCTTAACTCTTTCATAACTCAACCTATTAATGAAAAATCATCCTTTATTATCCAAAACTATTCTTATGATGTTGTGATGGATGAAACTTGGGTAGCTGAAAATCTCATCTTCTTCTCAAATAGCCCAGGAAAGAGCGTGGTTGGTCATAAGAAAATAGATATTAGTAAAACACATAAAATCTCTATAAAAAAAACTACAAGTTTTACTAAAAAGCAGTTATCTCTTGACAGACCTGGTCCCAAGAAGAGAAAAGTAGATTAAAGGGAATCTATGATAACTTACACCAAAGGAAATAATAGGAAGAAAAATAAGGGTGTATCCATGGAAAAAAGAAACAAGTTCTTCGAGAATAAAAAAGTCTTAAATAGAAGGATTGTTTATTCAAACTTGCTATTAGAACCTTGTATGGTGGACCTTCTTGAGAGAGTTAAGCATCAAGGGTGGATGCACCGCATGGAAGGATATGTTCCCACTATTTTTGATGAGTTGGTCTGGGCATTATACATTACTTTGGAATTCTCATAAGAAGGGATGCATCTTACTGCACAATTTCAATGAAAGAAGATAAAACTTAATGAAGGAATACTGTAAAGGATTTGGAAGTTCCTATATAAGGGATGAGAACTATCCCTAAGAAACTTTCTTCAATAGGATTCTTATCAAATGCATCTAAGGTATATGGAAAATCAATGGCTGCCATGAACAAGAGATCACTCAAGAGTGAATTTCAATTGGTCTATGACTTTGTGAACATGGTGATCCTTCCTAGGTCACAAAATAAAAGCATTGCCCCATCAACTAATTTATACATAATGGAATGCATGAGTAGATTTTAATTTATTAATTTACCTTCTTTGGTGATAGAACACATTCATAAAGTGGTTCTTTAAAAGAATGGAAAGCATGTCATGCCTTATGGATATTGGTTGAACAAGGTGTTTAACCAGTTTTGCATTGTTAGTGAGAATTGAACCAAAGGGATTATGCT
Organism: Capsicum baccatum var. pendulum; assembly: GCA_030864225.1. Classification (NCBI taxonomy): domain Eukaryota; kingdom Viridiplantae; phylum Streptophyta; class Magnoliopsida; order Solanales; family Solanaceae; genus Capsicum; species Capsicum baccatum. Next base: position 73,183,116 of record CM061554.1, on the reverse strand, counting down.
TCAAATTCTTGATATTAAGAAATTCATTAATACTAAATGTGTCAATCTAGATTGCATTTATTAAAAATTGCTCAGCAAGGACATAAAGGAACTAAAGCGCAACTTTGCTACCAAAGATGAAAAAATCAGCAAGTTTCAATGGATAATAAAGCATTAATACAAAGGAATCCCATGTGACAATGAAATGCTTAACACTAAGAATGTAAAATTGAAGAAAATAGTGTCAATATTAATAGATGAAGTCCTTAGGTCAAATCAAGAGATAAGGAATATCAACTACAAACTATCCCTACTCCTTCAACTCTTCTTATTATTCCTTTACTTGTTAATTCTTCCTAAAATCCATGTTACATTTTTTGAACGTTCGAATTTTGCACTGGTTTGATGCTTACTCTAATTATGAATGAATCTTTGCTTTGTGTGTTACAACTTATTATCTTTTATTCCAAAGTTTTTCTTCATGTAAGTGTTTCCCTAGTGGCCATATATTAACTAATTTTTGTTTATCTTTACTCTTGGTTTACTTTAATCCTATTCAATAATTCCAAAAGGGGGAATACTAAGTTTATGTAGAAGGGAACAGGGCACTTGGTAAATTGTGATACAAATATAGACCTGAAAAGAGTCACATAGTTTGAGAGAAGTGTGTAAATATAAGGGTACCCAATAAAATAATGGTGACTAAGGACATGGGGAAGTTTATGCAGTAAAATGACAAAAAGGGACTAGGTCCTTCTTTCTTATTATACAGGAAGCATGATAAAAGAGGGAACATTCATCCTCAGATGGTAATCACTTTGATTAAATATGATGAATATGCACTAATGCTCAAATTATATGGTTTGGTTTGTCATTATGGAAAAGGGGGGAAATTTCTATATATGTAGTTTTGATAATGTGCAACTAAACAATGAGGGACTTAGTCAATTGATGTGCATGGAATAGTACAGCTGGCATACTCCTTCTTCACAATTTTTTCATCTTGTGTAACAAACTTGTAGGAGATATTTTGGGCTATTTTGTACTAACTTGGATAGCTAGTTCAATGACCTTTCAAGCCCTAACCATCGCCATACTATTAAATGAAAGAGAAAACTCTTCAATAATTGGTTTTTGTAATTCAAAAGGGAGAACTGAGGAAACAAAATCCTAATTCAATAACTACTCAAATTCTAAGCTTATTATGTCAGCTTAAATTGAAAGAGTTCTTGAGTTATGGTTTTTAAAAGAACTACACATGTTATAAGAGTAGTGTTTTCTTATTGAGAGTGTTGCTTAGGTAGAGCTTCCTAAGTGTAAAGCAGACTAGAGTTAATCAGTATAGAGGGAGTCCTTGGTAGAGTTTCCAAGATAAGCTTTTAGTAGAGCTGCTACTAGCGCAATAAGCTAATATTTAATTTTAAGTCTAGCCTGTATTCATGAGGTTGATTATAGTGGATTTCATTGGTTTTTGTGAGGACAAGCCATGGTTTTTCCCATACTGGGTTTCCACATAAAAATCCTTTTGTTTTTACACCTTCTACACTATCCTTACTCCATAGTTATTTTAATGTATTTTTCCTTTGTTCTATTCTGAGGGACCTGGTCCCTTAATATGCAGAGCAACCTCAAAGGGTTTCAACACTTTTAGTTTACCTTTGATTTTTATGCATGACTCACTTAATTACAATCTGTTGTAAGGCCATGAGTGGCTAAACACCCACTTCTAATATTGAAGCCAAGAACATGATTACTTGTGCTTTCAATTGCGTTCTCTTTAGTTGATTATCATTATTCGTTGTTAATATATCCTTTTTCTTGATATGCTATAAATTCATAAATCTTAGCATAAATCCATATTACTATTGCAAGCCATGATAATATTCTGGCCAGCATCAATACTCTTGAGCGTGTCATACAAGGACAACTCATAAAGAGTCAAGCAATGGTCAACTTTAGGGCACAAGAACATGCTTGGAAGAACCCTTTGGAGCCCACATTAGAGCAATTCCATGTATGGGAGATTGCTCAGAGAATGGAATATATTTAGAAAGACCAAAATATGAGGAGACAACTCATGAGGAGTCCCTTAAGAGCTTGCCCACCTATACTATGATCCCCCAAAGGAATTAAGTTAAAATTGATGTCATTGCCTCATAGGGACAACTAGGGCGATGAGCAGTCAAGGGGTAATGGCTAGTCCCTATAACCACATCCCTTGGATAATTCTCATTATGGGACACCATTTTAATTAGTTCATGGGCCACTTTTTGATTTTAGTGAAATAACCTATTCCTAGACTATAAATAGTTAGTTTTAAGTCTTTCTCAGTTAGCTTATTATTTATTTTGATGATGAATTCATGAAAAACCTAGTGAGGTTGTTGAGTTCTTAGAAAAGTCAATGTTGAAAATCGATTAGAGAAGGTGGTTGTAAGGGAGATCCAATCCCCTTTGCAGTCAACATAAAAGTTAGGTGCTATATTGTAATTCATCAAGAGAGGCCATAGGGTTTGAAAAACCCTTTTGGTTTCCCTTTTGTCATCTTCTTTTGTTTATTTTTCTATCCTTTTACCCTTTATTTTTTGCACTTAGATTCGAGTTCTGATGAATTGAATTGTATCATTTGTTATCAGAACTAAGTCTAGGGTTGTTCCAACAATTCTAGTCTTGGGTTTTTTGTGGTTTTTAACTTGAAAATAACAAAAAAAAAAGAGTCCCAAAAATGTTTTTCATGTTTTTTCAAATTTGAGTTTTTGAATTTTGTTGTTGTTTTGAGTTTCTAGTTCTATATTTGTTTTCCCTTACACTATTGGAGTCAAAATCCAAGAGTTGAGCTTATTCCAGGGAGATTTAAGCCATCTACCATTGTTGGAGCTTCAGTGGAAGAAAACTTGAGGTGGGTTCTCAAATCAGAGATTGGTTGGTGGAAGTTTGAGCGTATAAACATTGGAATTGTATTTTGGAGGTTTTTGTGTTCTTGGGTTTAGTTACTTTTTGAAATTCAAGGTCATTTGCATTAGGATCAACTTTTAATGTTCTTTGTATTATTCATGTTCTTCAAATATAGTTGAAGAAGAACAATCAACAAGGGCATGTTTGATCCAACAGGAGAGAAGGAAAAAGCTATTGTACTTGTACATTCCATATAATATTCAAATCCTCCAAAATGAGAAAAAAAATTTGGTATCAAGAAAATCACTTGTGATTCTCTGAGGTAATGATTAATCACAAGGTATTTATCTGTATCATCCCAATGAAGAAGAAAATACTTGAGGACGCTCCACACTTTGTCCAACAAATATACAAGATTGTAGAGCACACTATTTACGGTTGGTGGACACATCAACGTTTAGTCACCTTTTTGAATGCCCATTGGATATCTAGTCATTTGTACAAGAGCTTAAAATATGATTCTGAAAACCTGTGAAAGTTGACTCGATGACCAGTCTCAATATTGACGGCCAACTATCCTTTTCATTACCAAAAGACTAATTTCAAGCAACATACTAGTTTGGTGTGACAGCCTCTTGGACTGCTAGTCCCAAGAATGATGACTAGTCACACCAACTATCCCTAGTGAACAGTTTCCCAACGTCTTCAGAATTAAATCATCATCTCAATCTTAGATTTCTCATTTTATTTTTACTGAGACTTAGAATTTTCTTTCTTGATTCTAAACACTAATTACCAACTAGTAATGAACCTACTTAGTCCTTAATTACGTTTTGAGTCCTTTCTTTCTTTTCCCTATACCTTTTGTGCTTTTCTAGTTTCAATTTGTTGTAACATCTTTGGCTTAATTTCATAAGTATTTTTAATTCTTTGAGTCAATAAAGCAAGAATCCACTCAAGATGCAGGTAGAGATTTACCTATTATTTACCATCGGAGTATAAGCCAATTTCAAAATTTTCTACTCCAATTGTGAGGATTACAAAGGTGAGAATCTTACGAGTGTTGGTGAGAAGATTTACTACTACTCTTGTTTGTTAATTTTTTAGTTACAAGGCAAAATAAAGAAGTATGTCATTAATATCCTTAGATAATTGTTACTAGGAGATAGGAGATTATGAATCTGGTGAAGATAGTTATGGTTATAAAGAACATAGAGATTATGGAGGAAATAAATATAGCTACTATTAAGAGATAAGTGAGAATGGGGTCTATTATTTCAATAGATAATGTGAGATGAAAGATGATCCTAGTTCTTATAGTAAGTATGGAGATAATGAATAGACATGTGAAGGTTCTTGTAATGAAGATGGGGCGGGTGAGGAGTATTACACTTCCCCTTGAAACATCAAGGTGATATAAAGTATAAACTTCTTTATTATTCACCTTCTAAGAGTCATGGTAAAAGTCAACATGTGGAGTATGAAGATTCATATTCATTACCTTGTGGTACTTCTTATAGAAGTTGAAGTGGTGTGAATGGTTATACTAACTACAGTAGTCGATGCCCTATGGGAAGAAAAGAGTATTAATATACAAAGTTAGGGATGCTATATCTTATTCATCTAGTTTTATTAACCAAAAATATGGAAATAGGAATCAAGGTAGATATGGAAGGTATATTCAAAGCTGAGGTTTTTCTATCTTTCCTATCTTTAAAGAAAAGTGGGATCCTGAATCATATCTTGATTGGGAATGGAAAAGTTAATGGATCTTCGAGGATAATGATATGAGAAAAGTAGAACAAGATACATATGTCCTTAGATACATTCCAGGTGCGATATAGAGATAGTGTGAACTTTATGAATGTCCGATCAAACATGGAGTGCCTCGAAAGAATTCATGAGCTTTATGTTTCTACAAAATGTGTCTACGAAACCTTTTAATTTTGATCCAAGAATATAAGTATGTGAAAGGAAAGTGGATATTTGTGGAGTTCCCAAATACTTTCTTATCCTTATTGTTGGTGTTATTTAAATTACATCATCCATTCAATGGTTGACTATCAAATATTTTGAGAATCCTTATTTTTCCCATACTTCTTAGAAGGATATATAATTGACAAGAGAGTGAAGGTTTCTATAACTCGAGATGGGAACTATGAGAAGGTTTGGTGTAACATATTTCACTTAGAGTAGGGATAATAATGTTTGGAAGCCAATTAGTGTGCACGACATAAGGTTCTAAACATACAAAATTGGCCTGAGATATAATAGACCAATATGTAAATCATATCTTTCCACCTATCCATATCAAATCTCAATAGAAAGTGACCACTTACTCAAAGTTTAATGAAAATAAGTGAAAATATTGAGTGGAGTAAAGGAGTACAAGGTGGCAATCCAAGAGAGAAAAATGAGAATTTGAGTAAAGTAAGGGGGTTGCCACCAACCCAATCTAACATTGTTTGTCCTTCTCTTATTAATGACATGTGTTTAGGTACAAACATGGAAAGTGAAGATGAAAAAGTGCCAAAAGAGAAGATTCACGTTAGAGATTTGACAAGGACAACCGTAGATGCTTCTGAAGCTTGTGGAGGACCTTCACCCCAAGGTAAAGAAGAATATTCTCAAGAAATTTAAGGTAACATCGCTAACACTTGCACTTTTGTAAAAGTAAATGATGATTAAGTGGCTAGTGGGCAAAATAGTGTGAGTGATAGCTTACCTAAGTGTAAGGCTAATGATTCTGTGCCTATTGCTTATAATGTCCTCAGTGTGAGTGTGGATACACTAGTTGATCCTATTTATGACCAAATTAACTCTTTTCGCAAGATCAATTTGAGTCCACCTAGTGCTTAAGCCATTGTGTTGAATGCGAGTACATTATCTTGTAGAAATTTTAATGATCAACTCATCTTTTAAGATATCCCACAAATTTAAGATGTTTTTGATGTGATTAATGAACCTCAAGTAAGTAATGATATTGAATATGTTGGTCAATCAAATAGGAGTGATCCTTGGATCATGCCTCCTAATGAATACCTTATTGTTTGTCTTACTTATAGGAATGATTATTTATTTGAAACATCTTTGGAACTTTATAGTTTTCTTGTTAAGAGTGAACTTGCATGTTCTAAAAGTTCCTTAGGGATATATCTTTCTCTCTTTAAGAACCATATCTTTTTTTATGATGAAAAAATCACTCCTAGTTATCCTAGTGGTGTGAATAATGTTAATGAAGTATCTTATTTTGAGAACTATATCCTATATAACAACCTATTATGACGTGACTACATTCCCCCTAAATATGGAAATTTCTTCTTTGAATATGATAGTACTCTTCAGGGAAAGAAATGTGCAAGTTTGAAAAAGAATTTTCAATTAGGTGATAATAATTTTGATTTAATTGAATGTTTGAGAAAACCAATTAGTGATTATTCTTATGAAAATGATTTTGGGTGTGATCTTTTGTATTACACCCTACCTTTATTTAATAAATATGGGGATGAATTGCTTGATTCTTGTGATACTTTAGTCATGATCACTTTGATGTTAATGGTGGTATCTACCCTCTTGAGGATTCTTCCCTTGAAAGAGAAAGTATAAATAGTATAGAAAGTGCTTCTTCTAATACTTTGTGTGCCCCAATTGTTGAGAATACTCATAATGATGATCTTGAATTAAAGAGTGAGAAGGATACCTTGGTTAAAGTTAACTGGAGTGATACATTTGTTTAATCTTTATTTGTATTTTATGATGCTTATGCTACTGTGGAGAGTATATCATTTTGTTTTACTAATGCCTTTGGGGAAAAACAGTGTTCTCTAGACTCATGTCTATGACCACTCTATCCATTTGACCCCGGTGACCAATTTGAATGGTGTGATTTCTATACACTGACTTGGTGTTTTATATAGACGACAAACAAATATTGAATAAGGATGTTGGTATCCTTCCCTATGATGGAAAGTTTATCTTGGGATTCACAATAAACCTAATGGACCAATATTGGTTAGGGGAAAGACCTCCATCAAAGACGAGAGTTCTTTAAAGAAGGGGAGTAATGAAAACATCCAAGAGAATTCACCATGGTGTTTTCCCATTATTTACAAATGTTTTAATTACTTGTTGGTCAAAGAGTGAGTCTTCTCTTGAAGGTACATTTGCTAAATTCAATTTATGTGATACCCTTTTTAATTACTTGTGTGACATTAATGACCCCTTTCTCATAGGTGGTATCATTCTTTAGAACCCAAGGACAAATGAATCATTGTCTCCTTTGGGTGCTGCTTATATCCTTGCATTATTGTGGTTTAGTTGTGTAAACAAAGACTTATAGATATAAAGTTGATTACTTATTTATGGGAGAGTAAATGGTTGTGAAAGTCTTCTTGTCACCTTCAGGGGTTAGACAATTTGAAGTGTTTTATAGGACTCTTGGGAGTATGTGGAACACTATAACTTGGGGAAACCATACTTTTGGGTAGGACCAGTAGTTCTAGATTGGTGTTATTTCTTGTAAGTTATTTATTCTCCCTATTATCATGACTCCTTTGATGAAATTCCTTCCATTGGGAAGTTTTTTAAAATGAAAATGTTATATGTGCCTTAATATCTTCATTTTATCCTTATGTGAATTACATGCTATATTCTTGAAGTCAAATGGCCTTCTTGTTGATAATAGCACCTTGGATGATGTTTTAATTCTTAATTCCTTTCTATACTACCTTTTTTCCTATGATGATATTCATGCTAGTCATAGAGCTATTTTATGTAGAGGTATGGAACTTGATCACTGGTCCACGTGGTTGAATGACAATGCTTTGCATGTCTTGTTGACTTTTAAACAATTTGATACACCACTATTGATGTGGTCTCTTAAATAGGTAATGAAGCAATTGTGTCTTACGGTTCCAAAGGTGAAGGGAGTCTTACCTTTTAGATTATTTGATGCCATTGTGACCTTTATGGTTTCCTTATATCTTTATGATTCCGAAAGCCAACTTCTTTGTACATTTTTCATTAAGTTTCTAACATTAAACAAAAAGGATCCTCGGTTATCCCTTAACTGTGTGAAACCATGGCATGATGTTATGATTGATTGTGCTAACCCTAATTCTTATGCCATAATGATGTTTGTCTGTTTCTTCTCCTATTTGTTTTGCAAGGTTTGGATTTGTGGTTGAATCTTTTTGAAGAAGGGTAGGACAATTCATTATTTACCGGTGTCAATACTCTTGAGCATGTTGTTAGAGGGAAACTCATGAAGATCAAAACAATGGTGAAGTTGAGGGAAAACAAACAAATTGTGAAACCCTTTGGAGCCAATATTAGAGAAATTTCATGTATTGCAGATTTCTTGGAGCTTATAATATGTTTGGAAAGCCCAAAAGATGGGGTGAAAACTCGTGAGGAGGTCCGCCAAGAGATTGACCACCCGACCCATAAGCCACAAAAGGAAGTAAGTGAAAGAAAGATCACTGCCTCATAGGGATGACCAGGGCAATGGCTAGTAAAGGGGGCGATAGGCAGTCCCTACAACCGTCACCCTTGTATAGATTCTCATTATGGGCCATCTATTTAAATAAGTTCATGGGACACATTTTGTCCTTATTGTAATATCCTTGCCTAAGACTATAAATAGTTAGTTTTAGGTCTTTCTTAAGTAGCTTCTTTTTCATTATGATGATGAATTCAAAAAAACTCCATTGGGGGTGTTGAGTTCTTTAAAAAGCCAATGTTGAACCTTAACTAGAAATGGTAGTTGTGAGGAGATCCAATCACCTTTGCGGTATACATAAAAGTTAAGTGCAAGTTGGTAATTCATTAAGGAGGGTCTTAGGATTTGAAATAATCTTTTGGTTGTCGTTTGTTATCTTCTTGTTCCTATCTTTCGATCATCGATATTCTATCCTTCTATCTTTTATTTTCCATACATAGATTTGAGTTCTCATGGCTTGAATCGTATTAAGCCCAAAATAAGGAACAATAGAATATATAGTGGGGTACTAAAATCTAAATTGATTTCTAAACTGAAGCTGGAATGCCACTGATACTGAGATTACTGAGATTTCCTAAGTTCTGTAGCTGATTGAGAGTACTACTAATCATGGCATGACTGAGATTATCATGAAACTGACACTGACTCTAGACAAGTAGCTAATGTTTCGGTTATAAATACCCCCAAGACTCGATAACATAAATAATACAAGATAGGACAACTCGTACAAAACATGACAATAGGCTATCATTCACCACACAAACAATGAAGCATCACTTCAAGCACTTAGAATTCTTAAACATGTAAATGTATAGGGAGTGTATAATATTATCTCATAATTCATTGAATAAGGAATTCACATGAGTAGGAATGCATGCAACGTATCATAATTCATTCACTAAGTCCTTTCAATAAACACTTGGCATGCATTAACTTATACACAATTGAGGATTTCTCGTCAACATGCTTTAATGACTCTATTTCCTTCACATAAGCATTTTATAAAACATATGGGGTGCAAACTTCATTCAATATACCTAATTAACAAGGTTACATCAATAAACATGCATCTTGAAGGGTTTTATCATGAATATAACATAAACATCACATACTAGGATCAAAACTTGGAACTTTCTAAACAAAACAAGAATTAAACCTCAATAACAACATGTACTTCAATTTCAATTCACATGAATCATGAAAACTCATAAATATATAATCTTTAAATTTAGAAAAGGATTGTTGAACATCTTGGGTTAAAGAAACCCAAGAATCAGCATCTAACAAACCTGGAAATCTTGATTCTTGATGTTCTTGAAGACTCTTGGAGGGATTCTTGAGATTGCTTTTGAACTTGGGGGCTAGGGATTTCTATCCTTGAGAGAGAGTGATATATTTCTTAAGAGATGTGAGTAAATAATGAGATAATAGGTCTTTTAGGGGTTTAATGTCATGTATAGGATGATTTGGGGTTTTAGGAATTTACTAAATAGCCCCTGAAATTAAATAACTGAATTTGAAAATCCCAATTTCTCATAATGGCGCGACGCAGTGAAATCGTGCCAGCTCACTGGAAAGTGGACGACTGGTAAATTGGCTGGCGGCGCAATGGGGTGGAAATACTGTTGCCACCTTGGTTATAAGCTAGAATGGCACCACGACGTGGTGGAATTTTGTTGCTGTACTAGAATCTTACAATTCTAAAATTGAGCACTGGCGCGACGCGCCCTAACGCGGAGGCTCACTGGATTTTTATGATTGCCATTTTAGCTGGCTCCACGATGCGCTAAACTACCTAGGGGTACACTGTCTTACTAAAATGGCTCTAACTCTTCGCCTGAGTGTCGAATTTGGGATAATTTGGTATCCATGGAAAGGTTATTCTAGATCTTTGTCTCTAACTCTTGAAAATACCACAGGGAATATAATGTAATCATTTATGAAGCAAGACCTTTGATGTTCTTGGGAAGAATTGAAGCTAGATAGAAATATAGGGTATTATATCTCTAAACAAGTGTCTTATCATGACACAATCAAATCAAGATCCTGAAATACTTCGTGATATTGCCCCTCATAATCAAAGATTGTCTCTATGGCCTAAAGAACCATACAACCCTCCGTAAGTTTAATGGGGACTCTGGCCACAACAATCATCACGACTAATCTAAAAACTACTCATAGTATGGAATACTGTCTACATAGAGCTTATTGGCTCCAGATGAAGCTGAACTCTATAATAGGAATCCTATCTCCTGAATAAAATACCAATAGCGCTATATTGATTGAATTCCTTTTGCCACCCTTTCATAAATCTTAATACTCAAGCTCTCTATGGTTCTGTCATGATCCATACCTTAAGGAAAGTAAGATTCAGCTACTACCAAGTGCCATGATTCCAAACAAAGTGACAATACTTATCGTCTAAAACATTCATGCACCAAAATCTAGCTTAAAATAATATGGCATGGGAAAAATGCCTGGACCACCCAAGAGACCCAATCTCATTCTCTAAAATAGTAAAGAACCCTGATGAACACCAATAAACCCATCTCTGGTATGAGAACTGCTCGATGAATCAAATGTCATCCATGGTTGAGAGCGACCTAAAACATAACTAAAATTCCCTATACCAAACAACGAAGGCTAAAGTAGTCACGAGCTCAACTGGAGCCTAAGCTGGCCCATATCTTTTTTGGCTGCCACTGAAGAACATTGATATCCATCTCCGACTCTCTAATTTTATTCTACGTTGGAACTCTAGGAACGTATGTTGAAGTCTCATCTGTACTTGTTGATAAGGTCGCGTCATCCTTCGGGGATATAACAGAGTCAAAGAAAGTATTTGAGGTTCATAGGAATACAAACACACGACAAGGAGTCACAAAGTTAATTTCCTAAAATATCCATGTAGCCTCCAAAAGATAAGTTACAGACGTATATGTACCGATCCACTAGAATCTACTAAAACTTAGCTCTTGTACTAATACACAAATTAAACCTAGGATCAGAAACCAATTTTTCATGACCTAATTTCTCAGGTCATGATAGTGCCTACCATAACCGACCAGTAGGCAAGCCAACCCATAGTCCAAACAGATAGTAACGGACTACTCAATGATATAAGGAAAAATATGTAGATAAATGACATAAAGATCAATACATAATATAATCCCAAAACATGGAGGTATCAATACAAGAGCTTCTAAATATAATAAGAGAAAGAGTGAACTATCGATAGAATTAACCTGAATCAACTTATCTTTTTATACAGTATAGAGATTAGTCTAATACATAAGTGACATATGAGTAATACTCCAAATGTCAGGAGCTCACTCAAAGTCTCTAAACTTGGCTGCTCCACATAACACACACTTCAACAGCGATAACCCATACTATGATCTGAAAGCTGCATAACTATAATTTGAGTACTAAATGAATGATCCTTAGTAGGCAAATACCAACTAAGCTCCAAAGATAAAGAAGATATATACAACATATAAATAGAATGAAAACTACACCTAAGAGTACCAAAGTCATATCACAAGTCAATGAGATAATGAGGAATAACTATCATGTTTAGGTCCAAGATACTAGTATAATAAGACTAAGGAAGCATCAAGGGTAAACTATTATATTCCAACTACATTCTATAGAGGTCAATGCTATACAGTATATCCCAAGCTAATATACAAATAATGGTATAATGAAAGATATATGGCAATATACAAGGCAAAGAAACAAATATACAATAAGAACAAATAAAGGGATAGATATATGATAATGTCATAGCTTTATATAGCTAGACATATATATATATATATACATATAGATGTAAGGATATCTCAAAGCATAACATAGATCATCATATTCTCATATTAAGACCTCATTAGAATACTATCAAGATTTAATACCATCACACTCAATGTTTCTAATCTACATGGCTAGACATAATTTAATCGTGCATAATAATGCAATCATTAGATAGAAAAGGACGAATACATACCTTAAATCCCAATACTGTATCAATGACCAATCTTTCATAAGTTAGCCATAGTAATGATCATAACAATGATAAGAGAATCAATATTAGCATGAATAATCGAATACTCTAGACAATAAAATACCTTGCTAAGTATATTCGCACCCCCACCACCCAAGAATCGGAAAGTTCAATCAATACACAACAACAAAAGGCATATGCTTCACCGATATCTTTGCAACAATCTCATACTGGCTTACAGACATAGCAGGTGATAGGTGATATATATATAGAAGTGAATGCAAGGTACATAATCAATATCACAACTCATCTTAACTATCATCGTTATAACCATCATCATCGTAATCAACCTTTAGCCTTCTCAAGTATCAATATCTCATCATAGTATCCTCCACCCTTGCCAGGTATCAATGTATCACAACAATATCATTTGGCCTTATCGGGCATTAATAAATCACCATAGTATTTTCCGACCTTTCCTGTCTGGTTGTCAATATATTATTAAAGTATCCTCCGTCCTTGCTAGGTATTAATATATCATCATATTAACATCCGACCTTGCATGGTATCAATATATCATCATCAATTACCTCAAAAAAATAACATAAATCAAGTACTCATAACTATAAATATAACTCCATAAAGATAACTACCTCATCAATATTTTCTATCTACCCATTATTAACTAACTAGTACTTATTATTCCATTTCTAATTCACTAGTCATCATCTGACCTCTAGTTATTAGCCAAGCTAATTCTTTACATAAACATTATTCCCTATCATAGCTAATATCTACCAGTTTGACTAGATTCACCACTAGACCTTAATCTCTAGTTTACTAATAATCATTTCTGACTATCATAATCTTACTAGTCAATATCTAGCGAAAGACCACTATACATCATTCAAAACCTTATCCACCAATATTTGTGAATTATTATTAACTAGTGATTTCCTATCACTAACCTATTTTATTGTCTAACCTCATTAATAAACAAATACTCATTTAGCAACTAAGTGGTATCATAAACTTAGTCATTCATAACAACTAATCTTCACCTATACTAAACTAGACAACACCTTTAACCATGTATCAACTATCGCTAGGTACCATAATTCAACTAGGCAAGGTTTATTAACTAGTTCATTGTACACCTAGTCATCAAGTGGTATAGTCATCTAATAGGAAACTAATTACCACATAGCTTAACCCTTAATTAAGAAATTTTTTTATAATAATTAATCATATATAGATAACATCAATTATTGATCTACTAATAATGAATGTACTAAATTTATGCATGCCATCACCTATATTCAATCAGTGGAATAATAAGCATCACACCATATCTTCCTTTGTCCTATACCGGAGAGATGCATATATGCACATCCATGTATATTCATAAATTGTAACTACATCCTTTATTAGGATAAACACTTTCCGAATATTCAACCAATATATTAACATGGTCTTCAGCCCAATAGTACTTCTGAAATAATCACAATAACATAATCATGGCCTTTGACCCATATACATATCTGGAAGACATATTTGTAATCATATTTATAAACCATAGCATAACTCTAATTATCTCCCGTATAAGAGGCATCTCGCATAAAGGAGGTATGATCTCAATAAGCATACAATCATCTCTCACATAGGATATCTCATATCAATAAGTCAAACAACATGACTATAATAAATATCACCTCTCTAGGACAATAATCATATCTAAGAGGAATATTGTCTCTTTAGGTAATATGCCGTATCTTATAGAAAATAACATCTCTAAAGGCCAAATATTGCATCTAAGAGGAATTAGAATTTCTATAGGCCATTAATTATAATTTGGGAGAATTCATCACTATTTATTAATTGTCCAAGAAAATCTCATAAATAAGTCTCATTAGTCTCAACTAGGCCTAACATCCACATCTAAGTCCACAAGGTCTCATACAAGTCTTGGCCTAAGTAGGCCGGACAAACTTATTTGTAATCATCAATTTCCATATTTTGGAAATCTATGCCCCTAAACTAGGTTAATGTATGTAGTTCATTTCTAGATCCCAAGTAAGTCATAACTAATCCTAAGATAGGAACTTCATCTAAAAACATGAGCATTTAAGTCAACTCTACCAAAATTATGATTTCAGAACCAGTAGACTAGCCCAACTAAGTTTAATTATACTAACCATTATTTCAAAATTTTAACGACATCTCAAATATAGAATCATTTCATATTCATGCTATGAATTAGTCCAATCTTGGGAGAAGGTAATAGGATTCTAAAAGGTCATAAGTATTCCACTTTACGGGTCTGAAACCCTCATCTAATTCCCAAAACTTCAATATTCAATAGAAGTCATTCTAAGAATAATGAAACCTAATATTCATATTCACACGCAATATTTATCACACATCATTTATGAAGAAGATTAGACAGAAGCCTACTTCAAAGCCGAACAACAAAAGCTCAAATCATCTCTAAATACCCATATTCATTTCACAATCCCAAAATACCATCGCACTATCAAAATAGAAACCTACTCAAAAATACGAGTCTAACGATATCCATATTGACTACTTTTGATTTGGGGTCAAAATGGACCCTGAAATAGGTTCTCAAAAATGAAGAGCAAAGTCAGAACATTACTTTAAAAACATGTTCCTTCTAATTTAGACATGTACAAGTGAAAACCCAAGTCAAATTGAGTAAAAAAATGAGGTTCAAATTGAAGAAAAATCATTTTTTAACTTTACTAGGTAAAATCTTTGAAATCTGAATTAAATAAAGAATAAGAGTTATTTTGAAAGTCAAATTGATTAAAATAAACTTATAACTCTACAATAAAAACATTATTCAAGTGAAAAGAAGTGTAATTGGGGTTTAAAATCATGCCCTAATATTTTTGGGTTTTGAGAAATTAATTAAGAAATTTCTAAGAAAAGGTGAATTCTTTACTTAAATTTGTAATAAAATCAAGAAATAGATATTAATCTAGCTTTCCAAGCTTCAACTAGTTTAAATTTTAACCTCCCACAATATTTTAGGTTTTAACTCTGAAAAGGAAAGATGAAAAATGAGAAGAATGAGCTCAAAACTGCTTTAAATAATGTAAGCTTTTTTCCCTTTTCGGACGGACTTCGATGATGTGTCTGGAATTCATTCAAAGTTTGATATACGCAAATGAACAATGTAACCACACAAAATTCAATGCTCTACACTCAATCGATATATTATATTTCAAAATTAATATTTTTTGACAAGGTTGACCCCCAAAATTTGAAATCACAATTTTCCAAACCATGGGTCAAAATGAGATTTAAAAGCCGTAAAATCACAAAAAATATGTATCGTCCTAAAATTAAAATTTCAGATCATTTGGTGAAGTCATATGTTCTATTTGTGGATGTTTTAGCCAAATATGGGTCCCACACCCATATTCCTAATTCTCTAACTTCCCGACCAATAGGTGGAAATGAGCTCAGGTGTATTGAGACCTGAAACAAAGGTCTACATAGTCTAGAATCTATATTTCATATCTTTTGGTGCAGTCGAGGCCCTTGAAAAAAGGATGAGGCAAGTTTTTCCTTTTGTTCTCTTTTTTGTCCCTTCTAATATGTAGATGCTATTTCTTTTCCTATGCGTCCTTTAGGAGACAAATTAATCGAGTTCATCACACATTCATATTAGCCACACATAACAAAACTAAATACAATTAAGAAGAGGGTAGAGAAATCAGTACGTCACACTTAATTTTTAGCATGAACCGATTTATTGGTGTTGTTGGGTACTAAGACTATGCCGACATACACTTTGATCTTGGGTACGAATATTATTCACGCATTATTAGAACATTTGCATCTCATATGGTGTCTTTTCTTTTCTTTTTTTCTGATTCACAATTTCACTCCATAAACCCCTCATATTCCACATCAAATTTCAATTCAAATTTGCACATGGTATAGCACAATTGTTGCATAAAATCAACCCCTTCACAACACCAATTCCACCAATTTTATTTCAATTAAACAATTGTTGAACAATGTCCTTTCCTACAGCATCAACCATACCAAGATATAAAAAAGACCATCACTTTCACACAATTTTAACACACATTGTGTAATAAAATAAGATTTGAAATAATGGCTACACAACTACTATTTTAGTTATGAACGATTCAATAACATGCAAAAAGATCAAAATACTACAATAATGGTGTTCATTATAGCTATGGTGTTTGCCTTCCCAAGATTTTCAAAACCTACTTTTAAAAATCTATGGAAAGAATTCAATCCATAATCCTCAAGAAATCAACCAACAACTATAATATTTAGTCACAACAACCAAGGATTAAGAAATAAAAACTTAACTTAATGATGGAAGATTTTGGAAAGAAGCAGAAAAATTCCTGGGATTGTTTAAAAAATAAGAAGATTGTAGGGAGAAAGGTATGTTGGAGGTACAACTTTTCATTGGTTTGTGGTGAAATAAAA
The DNA here is from genome assembly GCA_030864225.1 of Capsicum baccatum var. pendulum. NCBI lineage: Eukaryota > Viridiplantae > Streptophyta > Magnoliopsida > Solanales > Solanaceae > Capsicum > Capsicum baccatum. The sequence continues at coordinate 73,166,243 of CM061554.1, read as the reverse complement.
GGAGATTTAGGGATTTAGGGTGCTGTTTCTATTTATAATGGAGGAATCCGAGTCATTGGGCTTAGGTTATGTGTTCAGCGATGCACAATGCATAGCCTAGTTAGCTTTAGGCGCTGCATAGTATATTGCCAACATTAAGCTTGGGCCTGATACTTACGCTACTACCACATACCTCTTTGAATATAACAAAATAGGTTATACCTCGAAACTTTTGAGGTTGGATTAACATAATTCAAGTCACAACTCTAACACGAATCATGACTCAAGCCTTAATATTTGACCATGCCAACTTACAGTAATGTTCCTATTACTCCTAAACTTACCAACTTTTATATAACTCACTTTTAAACCAAGTTCATAACCTACCACCTCTTTAGTGCATAAAACACCTACAATTAATCAAAAATAATTAAAAATGATTAGGAGGGAGGGTTTCTTCTCACAAAGTGTCGTAGTTTTTGTTGTGGCTCAACTCTTATTTTTAGTCTTTTTTTTTATTTAACAAGATAAAATCAAGGTAAAATCATGGGTTGCCTCCCATGCAGTGCCTAATTTTTTTTTGCAGCATGACTCAACCATCTTGATTACTCAGACCTCATCGAGACAGACTGAGCATTTAACTAACTCCATTGGACCAATATATAATTTAAATCATTTCTCGTTGACCTTGAAGATGATACGATCTTCATTTTCGATTTCGACTACTCCCTTAGGGTAGACTTGGTTAACTCTTAATGGGCCAAACCATATTGACTTAAGTTTACCTAGAAAGAGTTTCATTCTAGAGTTGAAGAGAAGTACACCAATCATCCTTATGATTCTTGCGCTTTTTAATCCTCCAATCATGGTACCTCTTCAATTTTTCTTTGTACAGCTCAGTTAATTCATATGCCGCGAGATAAAACTCGTTCATCTCATTTAGCTACCCCAGTCGCAACTTTGCTGCCTCATTCAAATTGAAATTTAGCCTCTTGGGTGCCCACAGTGCCTTGTGCTCCAATTCAATTGGCAACTGACATGCCTTTCCATAAAAAATTTGTATATTGACATGACAATGGGTGTCTTGAAATCCGTTCTACATGCCCATGAGGCATCATCCAGCTTCCTGGACCAATCTTTTATACTTGCATTCATCATTGTTGCAAAAATAGGTTTTATCTCCCAATTTGAAATCTTAACTTGACCACTAGTCTGTGGGTAGTATGGAGTTCCAACCTTGTGTTTTTTAATACCTTATTTAGCCAAGGCATCCCAAAATACTCTGTTGAAAAAATGTGATTTACTATCGCTTATGATGGTACATGGTACCCCAAAGGAAGAGAAAATATTCTTTTTAAGGAATGAAAACACTCTCTTTCCTTCGTTATCTACCAAGGCAATAGCCTCAACCCATTTAGACACATAATAAATGACCATTAAGATGTATTTCAACCCATAAGAGCTCACAAAGGGTCCCATGATCTCAATGCCCCAAACTTCGAACAACTTTACTTCCATTATTTTGGTCATATGTATCTTTAAATGAGGTTGAAGTGTGAGCATATGCTAACATATTTGAGGCTTTTAACTCTAAATAATTGCAAGGTCTTGAGACACTTTAGTTATTTTTGATTTTTTTATGTGTGATTTTGCTGTTTAAGCTAATATGATAGAGAACCAACAATAATGGAAGAAAAAAGGTTGACATTTGAAGAAATTTGAAGACAAGTATGGCTGAAGACATTTGTGATAAGTCGTCAGGCTTGTGATAAGCTATCAAGATAGTCGTCATCAGCAGACAGAGAATTGGCCCAAAGTGGAAGTTTTGACAACATTTTATGATAAGTCGTCATGGGTCTGATAAGTTATAAGGAATGTCATCAGCCTTAGATAGGAGATGAGTTTCAGCTGGATGAGTTAGCATTATTTTTTGATAGGCTGTTGGGATGGTGATAAGGCTTGAAGGATACCGTCAGACGTAGATAGGACATGAGAATTGGAGTAGCAATGTGATGATGTTCTTGATAAGCCATCAAAATCCTAATAAGCCACCATCTTCATCGTCAGTCGTAGACAGCAAGAGCGAAAAGTAAAGAGGAGCTGACGACATTTGTGATAAGTTGTCAGACACCTGATAACCTATCATGAATATCACCGTCTATTTCAAGGAAAATCTATAACCTTGATTTTCTTTCCATAAATAGGGTAAACTATTTAAAGCTTTGTTTTAGGGTTTTCTAGACACTATTCGGCACTTTGAGTTTTAACAACATACTCTGATATTTTCTCTCTCTACTCCTAGACTTTGACAACACTACTATTTCGAGAGATTATTATCAGTATTTTTGGGATTTTCCTTTGTGATATAATCTACGATTCACTAGTTATTATTCCTCTCAATAAGTTTATTTTTCAAATAATAAATTCAATTATGTGTTTCGTTCAATTCATTATGAGTGGATACACCCCCTTAACATGAAATATGGGATCTAGGGTTAGGTCTTGATGAGGTGCTAAGTATTCTAAATTCAATAGGTGGTAGGATCTCTTGATAATTCTGATGTTTTAATTAACGTCTGTTGGTTGAAAACTGTAGATACACCTTCTTTGATTTTCTTAAAAAGGAAATCAAATATAGTAGGAAGTGAATTATCAACAGGGACTCAAAAATACTTTACTACATAATCAGTGTTGTAACAAGGATGGTTAACTTGAGGTAAAATTTGCGCAGTAAATAGAAATTCATTAAGTCTGAGAGGATTAGGAAGTTAAACTCTTAAGTAGGTCGAGATACATATAGGCATAATATCAATAAAGATAGCTTGTTATCCTACCCTCTGTGACAATCTTGAACCACTTTTAGCATCTGTCATGTACCGGAAGCCCTAGTGAACATAATTCTGGTTATTTCATAAATTCTTGATTTACAAACACTGAAAGCAAAGTTTTAACCAACAACTTGTTAACCCTAAACCCTCCATTTCAGGAAACATTGAATGGATTAAATCTCAAACAACCTGAGTTTACAATATATTCCCTGCAGGATTCAACCCCAATCTAGTTGGGTTTTATATTGACAACGATCTATTACACCCATTGAAGAGTGTAATTTCAGCGTTATCAAAAATGGCGTCGTTGCTGAGGAATACAGGTGTAATATAAAGTTTGTATGCACTAATTGACAGTTAGTTATGTTTCCTAGATTTACATTTATTTTTTTTTGTTTATTTGCAGGATTGTATAGTGTATGCCAAGCACCAGAAGTTCTAGAGAAATATTATTACCACTAAATTTGAAACCTCAACGAATAGGAAGAATGGGTGAACAATAAAAGAATGATAGACTGGAAGCCTTAGTTAGAGCTTAGGTGAATGTACAAAGTAATGGGCAACATGCACGACATCCAAACCCTAAGGATGAAGATTTGGGGGACGAGAAGTTATTGAACCCTGGTAACCCAAGGCGTGTAGAGCAGATAGCTGCACAAGTGCCACATAATATTAACTGAAACTGTCCATTCCAAAGAATACAAGAGTAACATCCAGTCCAGTATGATCTAAATGATGATGATGATGGCATGGACGGGGTAGGTGCAATGGGTGTAATTATTCCTCCACCATTGGCACCCGGAGCCAAGTTTAACATTACGAGTTCTATGATCTAACTCCTCAATCTGAAGAGGTTGTTTGGTCGCCTTCTTCGGGATGATCCAAACCAGCAGCTGGTGAATTTTTTCACCATATGAAAATCTTTTGATAACCTAGGAGTGGGCTAGAATGCTCTCCAGTTGAGGTTGTTCTCGTTGTCTCTGTCTTGGGAGGCAACCATGAGGTTAAATGAGATGACAACTAATTCTATAACCAACTTGAGGCAAATGAAAAGAGATTTCCTTAAAAAGTTCTTTCCACTATCAAAGAGGGTACAATGAGGGATGAGATCAACAACTTCAGGCAGCTCCCGACTGATGCCTTGCATAAAACCTAGGAATGATTCAATAAGAAGCTAACACAATGTCTGAACCATAACATGACGGACATACATTTAATGAAGCCTTTGTATAGGGCTCTTAACTCTGTCACAAAGCCAAAGGTAGACAATACAGTTGGTGGTTCATTTGGTTATCTTACATTCCGAAAGGCTTCAGAGATGCTGGAAAGAATGACAAAACAGAGTCAGGCATGGAAAACCAGAGACTCTATGGTAGTTATCCCCACTGTGTCTGTGGGTATTACTGTAGAACAACGCAGAAGAGAAGAGGAGCGTGACCAAGACATGGCTCAGCTTAAAACACAGATGGATTTTTTAACCAAGAACTCGTTATAAAGAAAAGTTGAAAAGGTGAAAACTTTGGGATATTAGGATAGAAGTGATGCTGATACAGATGAAGAGCCTAACTATGTTAATAATCAGGAGGGTTTTCGAGGCAATAGCCAAGGTAATCAAGGTCGAACTTACTATGATAAGCATGGTTATAAAGATAGGGAAGCAGGGAAATTAGAGGAATAACAATGATAGGAGTGGGCTATATGTTCTTTCTGGAAATCGTGAGGCTGTTTCAACAAGTTTTGAAAAGATGTCCTTGGAGGACATGATGGACATGTTGTTGAAGGGAGTGGAGGAAACCAACTCTAGTGTGACCACTATGATGACTGATCTGATATCCATCATTCAATTGGTTCACTCACACTTCACCACAATCAAATAGTTGGAGCAGCAGATGATCCAACTTTCCACTGTATTCAACAAGAGGGAAAACAAAATATTACTGAGTGATATAGTCCAGAATCAACGGAATGATGGCTCATGCATGGATACGACCACTAGGAGGGGTAAGATATTACCTGGACCTTCTGTGGGAAAATTTTTATATGATGAGGTAGTTTCTAATGAATAGAAAGAAAGTGATCCAGTGGAGTCTGAGAAGCTGGATAATTCAAATGATGCTGTGGAGAAAGATACAGAGAATAAGAAGGAGGTAGTGCTAAAAACTATCCCAAGAACACCACCTCCTTTCCCTCAATGTTTGAAAAAAAGTTTGATGATGCAAAATATAGCAAATTCATGGCAATGCTCAAGCAATTGATGATAAATGTGCCTTTGGTTGAGGCACTTAGGAAAATGCAAAGATATGAAAAATTCATGAAGGACCTTGTGACTAGGAAAAGAGCAATGATATGCTAATTGGAAGAAAATCTCCACCATTGTAGCATTATTTCTACATGGACCTAGGTCTAGAAGAAGCCAGATCGGGGCGCATTTACTATTCCCTAGACAATTGTGACTATAGAATTTTCTAAGGCATTATGTGATCTGGGAGCAAGCGTTACTTTGATAACACTGATTGTTTACAGAAATTTGGGTCTGGGAAATACCACATCCACCAATATGTGACTCGTGATGGTGGATAGGTTGGTAAAGCGACCAGTTGGCATTCTGTATGATGTGTTGGTGAAGGTTTCCAACTTTATATTCCCTTCAGAGTTCTTCATTCTAGATTGTGAGATGGACTTTGAGGTGCCCATAATTTTTTGTCAACCTTTTATCACAATCGGAAGTGTGTTAATTAATTTGAGAGCGATAAGCTCTTATTCAGGATGAATGATAAAGTGGTCCGGTTTGATATGGGTAAGTCAATAAAGAAACATGAAGAAATGAGTATGTTCTCAGTAGTTGATGTGTATTATGAGGATGAACAAGAAGTGTCCATAGCAAAGCAACTTGTTATCGAACCTTTGGAAGCAATTATAATGAATTCTCAAAGTGAAGGTATCACGGAGTATGAAGAGACAATTTGTTCTTTGACAGGAATGGTTTCATATCCTTATGCTCCCAAAAAGCTATACCTTGACCTTGCTAATCGACCAACACCACTAGCCAAGCCATCTATTGAGGAGCCTTTGGTGTTTGAATTGAAAGAGCTTCCTAGACACTTATGGTATGTATTTCTGGGCAACGGGAACATGCTATCTATTATTATTGTGGATGATTTGGATGATAAAAAACTAAACTAACTTATTTTAGTACTTCATAGGCACAAGAGAGCTATAGGCTGGACAATAACAGATATTATTGGCATTCCCTCGGGCATCTGCACACATAAAATTCAACTTGAGAAAGATTGTATTCTAACCATAGAGCATCAGCGCCGTCTTAACCCACCAATGTAAGAGGTGTTAAAGAAAGAGATTATTAAGTGGTTGGATGCAGGAGTGGTTTACCCTATTTTTGATAGCAAGTGGGTGAGCCCAATTTAATGCATACCCAAAAATGGGGCATGACGGTCGTTGCTAATGAAAGAAATAAGTTGGTTCCACTTAGGCTTGTAACTGGGTGGAGAGTTCGAATAGAATACCGCAAGATCAATTCTTGGACTCGGAAAGACCACATGCCGATGCCCTTTGTGGACTAAATGCTTGATTGATTGGCTAGAAGGGGGTGGTATTGCTTCTTGGATAGTTATTCCGGATACAACCAAATCTGCATTGCTCCTGAAGATCTGGAGAAGACGACATTCACATGACCATTAGGCACCTTTGCATTTAAGAGGATCTCGTTTGCGCTATGCAATGCTCCCGCCACTTTTCAATATTGTTTGATGTCTATCTTTTTAGACATGGTGGAGGACAACACAGAGGTATTCATGGATAATTTCTCTGTGGTGGGTGATTCATTCGACATGTGTTTGGAAAATCTGAATTTAGCCTTGCAAAGATATGTTGAATTTAATTTGGTACATAACTGGGAAAAATACCATTTCATCAAGGTGGAAATAATGATTTCTTGGTCAGTGCAGCTAGTTGTATAGAAGTGATCTAGTAGGCTTGAATCATGTATGTAAGAGTTTAAGTTCATTTATTCATAATTCAGTATGATGTTGTAAATATAATGTAGATGGTTGCCCAAGGTGATATGTGGGTGTATTATTTTTGATGTTTATTCAATTTTGTATGTTGTTAATAGTACCCTTAAGTGGTTAAGTTAAAGAAGGATAGCTATATAGTGGAGGGTGTCCATAATAGCTAAGTTGAGGAGTTATGTATAGTTGGTGGTGAGTCTTTTAAGTAAGAATTTGATTCTTGTAGTTTAGGGAAAGAATAAGTTTAAATTTATGATATTAGTAGACTATGAAGGAAAAGAAGCATTTTATGTGTTTCAGTAATGCGGTTATATTTGTCGAGTTAATCGAGTGTAAGTCTATGATGATGACTATTAAAGTTAAAGGGAGTTAAAGGTGGTATGTACTAAGAGGGTGTCAAAGAATGAAGTCAGTAAGTTCAAAATATAGTTTATCCTTGTGAGTTTAGCATTTAGGTGTAGACCGTTAGAGTAAAGAAATTACGGCTCAATCTCGAGGATATGGAATAGACCCATAAGCTTTGAATGTTAGCTTTGATCTAAGGGGGAGATGGTAGAGTTAAGAACCAATTTAAGTTTTTTGAATTTGATTGTGATACATGTCAATAAGAGTTGTGATGAGATAGTGACCCGTTCTTAGTCCATAGTATTCCTTGGATTTCAGTCATTATCACACAAAATTGATATCTTGCATGAGAGATCCATGACAAAGGCCAATTCTTATACATTTTATGCCTATTCAAGTTCATTCTCAACTTCCAGTGAGTAGCAGTTTCACTCCGTGATTTGAGTTGTCCCTCATAAATCTATGAACTCTAATTTTATGTTGAATAGCTTATGATAAGTATGAAATCATGTTTCAAAGTATGATCAACTCTCAGAAACTCATGATAGTAGAAAAATTCAAATTTATATCATGTACATCCCTGGTTTAGATCTCCTTAATGAATCCATACCTTGGACATTCTATTCCTCATGCCGCAGTTAAGTGTCTAAGTTATGTATAGTATTTTTTTATTCTTTAGGTCCTTATGAATTAGCCCTCCATTGATCTCTTCTTATTTTAAGATAGTGATAATGATAATGTATAAGAAATTTCTTAGATGAGATAGAGTTGATGACCCTCATTAAGAAAGATTATTTATGCTTTCTCTATCGAAGGCTAAGAGATGAAGGAATATTGAAGTTAATCCTTGACATATATCATAGTTAGTTAAGAATTCTGGGTTTTGTTTCTTAAGCATAGTATAAGAAAAAGTTTGTTGATAGAGGTATATGGAATATGAGAAAGATGACTTAATGGGTGTTTTCCTTGAAGTTCATGTGTGGTTATAAGGATAGGCTTGAATGTCATATTGGGATGAAAGTGGGGGAATGCAATATATGCTAGCTAATTCATAGTAAGTGTTTAGAGTTAGTCGTTGAAGTTGTAAGGTATGTTATGGTTAGGGTGTGAGCTTTGGGAGAGACATAGAAGATTGAATCATGTGGTCAAGACTATCATTATAATATAGTATGTGTATTGTGTGATTTCAAGTTAGGCTTGATCATGTTGAGAGAGTTTAGTTTAGTTTAGACTTTAGTATATGGATTTATCAATGCCATGTGAGAATTATAAATTGAATCAATGAGTATGGTAATTAAGGGTATTAGTATAGTTAAGGGAGTATTTTCAAGTATGGATAATCTTGAAAGAAAGAACTTGCATGGCCTAATGCCTAGTAATTCTATCCTATCTTATGATTTATATGTCTTGCTCAAATCATGCCATATTATTAGAATTTCTTAGGAGAGTATTGGAGAAATACTCAATTTAAGTTTGGGCAGGCAATATTGTCCAGTTCATAGAGCCTATGATCTAGTTTAGCAATCAATAAGATAAGCCCCTATAGATTTGTGACTTTTCATCTAGTCATACGACACAAAGTTTCATGAGTGAGGACATTCCATGAAGTTAAATGTTTGCATTCATGCAAATTGCAAATTTAGCTCAGTTCATGTGCCATGAATCAGTTTCAGATTCATCTAGTTAGTCATGATTCAATTCACAAGTGTTCAGTGAATGACTATAGTTTTCCAAGATTTCCAGCTTAGATAGCGTAATATCCATTTTATGATCTTAGTTTCATTGTCTCATGATTGATGATTGCATAAGTTCTCAATACATAGTTCTATATGTATGATTTTTTCATGAACACTTCAAGCGAATTAAAAATTCTTACTGTGAATCAGCTCCTTATTGTAAGTAAAAGCAAGTCAGCTCAGAAATCGGTTAGATGATAGATGTTTTTAATGTTTCAAGTCAGTTATAACCTTTCGTGGAAAACATATCATGTCCACTTTATTCCATACCTATAAGTCTTTAATAAGTTCCTATCCATCATCCACGGATGAATGATTACAAGGGGGACATAATGTAACACCCCCTATTTTTGTACTAGGATTTGAACCATTGTTCCTATGTGCATAAATTTTAATTTCATGATTTTTATGTTAACAAATGTGTCATGATTCATATCCTATTTTATCAAGTTCTCTCAAAGTGAAAGACTTTCATAGAATTTTCGTAGAACAAAGTTGAGCTAAGAACCTTTGATTCGTCTAAAGTTTGGTGTTAAATTCTACAAAGGTCAACATAAAATGGGTATTACTTTTAATGCATGCTGAATTATCTAGATAAATGCCCATTGAATCATCTTTCAAACGATAATAATTTCTCCTAAATCCGATACCCATGTAAAAAGTTATTGCATTTTTTGTATGAGGTAGTAAGTTTCCATGACTACACCACTCGGCGTTGCCTATAGCAGTGGAAACAATAGCACTCAGTAGTAAGCCTCAAAGTTAGTATCATAAAAAATAGTAGCTCACCGCAATTACACCACTTACCAATGGCGATAACGGTGGAATGAATACCACTCAGCGATAAGCCTTAAAATCAAGATTATGTTGAAATTTTTAATTCCAAGGGGCAATCATTTATTTTCCCATACACCCCAGGTCATAAAAACAGTAGATTAGATGTCATTTTAAGCAAATATACTCATAATTAACCCTATCTCTCTTCCAGAAACCCTAAAATTCCAACTTCAACAACAAGAAAACTAAAGTTTCACCATTCCTTTTTCAAGAAGATGAAGAAATTAAGTTTCCGGATTCAAGAACTTTAAGAAAATCATTCAAGAACCTTATGAAGGCTACAAATTCAAGATTTTACATCAAATTAAGCATAATAAAGTATGTGGGGGTATGAACAATGATACTTCTTTCATCCTTCTGCCCAAAACTAACTTTTAAAAATGAATTTACATGAATTCCAATTAAGGTTCATACCTAAAGTATCTTGCTTTGTGTAATGGATTTATAAAGGTATTGAAGCATGAAATGCCATATTTGTTTGATTTAAAAAAATTCTCTTTTATGGTTTTAATACTGTGATTATAACTTGAGACATTGATTACAGATTTCCAATTGAGTTTAAGCATGATATTGTGATTTTGATTTTATTTTTTTGATATTGTTGAAGTATTTCAAGAATTATATTGAGCGTGATATTTTTCTAAGAATTTACATAAGTTAAAAGCATGGGTTTTACGCCCTAAGTTTTAGTATTGATATTTCAAGAGGATTATACTTATAAGAACCTATGATAAGTATATATTTAGATTTTGAGCAAGATTTGATTATATGATCCTCTGTTAAGATATGGAATCCAGTTTACAATATTGATTTTAGTTTTGATTACAGTATAAAGTAAACAGATGCATAACTGGTTTTCATTGTAAACCCTTATGCTAGTTTTAAAGTGGATTTCCTATAGAATGAGCATATATATTAAAGAGAGTAGTATTTATCACATAGTTGGGTATGATTCCAAGTTCTTATTCCCCAGAACTACAAGCTAACATAGGTTCAAATTACCAGATTATTCCCATTTATATGGATGCAATTACAGATTGTGATCACTCAGCTAAGTTTATACTCCATGGCAAGAGTATGACACCTTTAACCAAAATGAGGCTTTTAACATAGGAGAAATAGATGTTGGACTCCATGACAGCTCACGTAATTTATCTTCGTTAGGAGAACCTCCCTAACAGACACGAATAAATGAAAAGTTTTTAGAAGAAAATCCCTAATTCCTAAGTCCTAAATTAGAACAGCAAAACAACTTTTTGAAACTAAGTATAAAGGCTCAAAATTTATTCTGATATTGTTTTACATCTGATATTAGCTATGAGATTTCAGTTTTTAGATTACAAATATAAAAGTAAGTCCTTTTTACACTTAGCTTCATGATTTGAAAATAGACTTAACTTAAGTCCTACTTATTCAACTAATAGAAAGAGTAAAGGTACATCTTTTAGAAGTGTTATGGCTCACAAGATTTATACAATATGTTTTATTATTCATGATTTATGAGTTTCATCTTTTAGTTATTTAAGTCAATATGATTCATTTACACTTAGCTTGCATATAATTACAAGTTTATATAAACATTGTGATATGGTTTTACTTATGCATTCACCTCCACATTCCCAGTACATTCCAAAAGTGTTGATCCATATATACATGTATGTGCTACATTGTTTAATAATATAGTTACAAGTTGTAGCATGCTCATTAATAATCAAAAGTTACACCTTCTAGTCAGCAGGTGATGATCCTTTTTGATTCAAGGGTTTGAGTTAGTTACAGTTTGAGTAGCTTTTTTCTTTCTTTTTTTAGTCGTATTGATCCGAGATAGTTTGGGGTTATGTCTCACCCACCTACAGTCAATACTAGTAGAGGCTTCATAGATAGTCAATAGAATTAATGTATCTGATTTCAATTTTGTCTTGTATAATGAGAGTTGTAAGCGTTTTTAAATTGTTTGTATTGATCAGATTCAAAAAATATTTATCTTCCTCTAATATCTTCAAAATTTATGTATTCCATTCAGTTTCTCATAAGTTATGCAAGTACAAGGGTTAGCTTGGGATCACTTGTGGTCCTAAGCATTGTGTGACGTCAAGGGGGTAGCGTTGGGCTGTTATAATTAAGTATGGTGAAAACAACATGATTACATGGCTAAATTAAAAAATTGGATATTTAACATGAAATTCACTTGAATATGATATGGGAAACTAAAATTTATAGTATAGAGATGACTAACTTTTCATGGGATCATACATGGACATGAATTGAATTTAAATTACTAGGGAACACATAAATTTAACCTATTTTTAAGATATGAAAATCCATAGTAAAGGAAAGCTCCATAATTGAATTAAAAGGATGTTTTGGGGTTCAATGGGTGAAAGGGACCCATTGATGAATGCCCACATACCTTAGTAGCTAGTTTATTGAGGATTTATTAAGGGTTTCTTAACTTAGAAGATTGAACTCTTGATTTCTCAAGAAAGAGCTTGGATTTTGTTCTTAGAAAAGGAGGAGGGTTTCTGGAGAACAATTTGGAGGGAAAGGGAAAAATAATGCCCGTTTGAAAGTCCCAAATCATTTTAAGGATGAATTGGGTAGGGGGAAATGACTCAAATGCCCCTTGGGAACTTAAATCACATAATTTTGCAGTGCAGATCCAACTATCGCATCTCTCTCTCTGCGGGATAAATCAACACACCTCGCTGCTTACTATGGGGGAGAAAGAAATACATCATGGACCTCCTTACCATGGGAGAGAACAATGTGAGTAATGCCCCTAATTTGGTACCTGGAATAAGACACGGTGCTCATGACCATAAAGGACCACAAGCTAACCCATGACTTATATCTTTAATTGAGCACTGCATAATATGATGTTAAAATGTAGAATTAAGGGCTGAAAGGCCATAAGGTTCAAATATATGATAAAACATAACATCTGGAAAAGCGGTACATCATTAGTAAAACAACTGAAATAACTATGAACATGCTATAGTCTGAAAGCCTCTAGACTATCTGAATAAGGAGTTGATGGAACATGTCCCCAACTAACTCCAACTGCAAAAATAACTACGTACTCAAGATATGAAATAATATAATCATAATATCCTCGACTGATGAGGACTCACTGCTGACTCTAACTACTAAAACTGGAATGCTACTAATGCTCTAGAGCTTGTGCTTCTGAATCTATGGAATAAAAACACCATAGCACAAATACATTCGTACGATTGAATGTACTGGTATGCAAGTGAGAAAGACAAAATACAAAGGGTTCATATACATGAACAATGCTAATTGACTGTATAACATAATCGTGAATACATACATGAGTGTGTAATAATAACTAGATTCTTGAGTGATACTGACTACTGAGTCTGAACACTAATAACAGGGGTTACTGATGACTATTATAACTAATAATGTGCAACTACGTCTAAAAGTGTAGGTTCTGATGGAACTGGCTGAGTTCTGTACTGAGCTGAGTGATTGTATCTGATAGTCCTGGGTTTTCTAGAAATATCTAAGTTAAATTACAAAAATTGGGGGACTTTATCTAATAGTCCTGATTCTGTAACTGAAACTATAGGAGAATTCATCAAATCGACATGTCCCTTTTCTAAATAGATTTGGGGTCCAACCTGTAATCCTATTTGGAAGAGTGTCAATACCGCGCCATTGGCATGGACAAGCTGTAAGAAATCACTCGTCTAATAGGTACTGGAAGGAGAATGGTGGGACCCTCATATACCTATTTAAGCCACCTTATCTACCCTCATGTAGTTCTGCAGCATAAGGATTTCTTCTAAGAATCACACCCTTTACTCACAGGTGAGTTTCCATCCTTAGCCTCCCTCGCTGCAGAATTTTATTCCCATCTGAATAGACATTGAACATGATTCACTGCACTGAACTGGACTGAGTTTATTGAGTTCTGTTATCTGATGGAATACTATTGAGATCTGATAACTGACTGAGATTACTGAGTTTTCTTGAGTCATGTAACTGACTGAATTCTACTGAGTTCTGAAACTAACTGAGAATAGTACTAATTATGGCGTGACAAAGATTTATCATGAAAGTGATGCTGGCTCAAGACATACAACTATGTTGTCGGGTACAAGTACCCCCAGGACTCGATAGCATTAAACTGATTTGACATGACGCTTCTTGAACACATAAACATGGTAAATAATTCATAGTACTATCATTGGGGATTTTCACGAAGTATTTGCATACCACAAGCTTTCACATGAATGTGAGTGCATAGAAACATGTCATAATTCCCTCAGCCTAATCACATGAGCATTACATCAATATATTACAAGGCATAACAATAGGAAGGGAGTCATTTTGAACATAATGGTAATATGAATTGATCATTTAGGTTCTGTTGAGTCATAATGCACAAGTATTATTCTCTTAGACATTTGGTCAAACACCTAGTATGCATAACTTAGAGCTTAGGCATGATATCAGATTAATACCACATGATTCCCTAATTTAACTCAATTTCATAAATTTGAACCCACATACTGGCGTAGTTTCATGAAAAACACATAAAGATTGCAACTTGGGAATCCAACAACAATAACTATATGAACATAATCAATCCACAACATAAAAATCAGAATTTATAATTTATAATTGGATTCTTGGGCTGCATGGATGAATGGAATCCATGAATGAACACTTGACATACCTTGGATGGAAAATTCTTGAAAACTAATGGTAGAATCTCATGAATTTGAAGCTCCTATGAAAACCCTAGACTTGTTCTTGAGAGTATTTGAGAGTAACAACAATATTTTCGTGATATAAGGGATGAATCTCGTGTTATAGGCTTATATAGGGATGGGAAATTGAACCTTTTGCCCTTAAAAATATGGACATTTAATGACTGAAAATTGGGTATTGATGCAATTGGCAATGCGACGCATCAATGCATCATTTTGATACCCGATGCATCATGCCATGATTATGCCAAGCCTCATTAGTTTTACAGTCTGTCCCTGCAACAATGTAAATAAACATGATAGGCGATGCAGCATGGAAAGATCACATTGGTCCACTATTTTGGGACACCAAACATGGTTTAAACGAGGTCTGAAAAATTTGAAACTTATTTTGGAACACCTATTGACCGCTCTGATATTGAATTAACAAAAATATAGACCATTAAAGGACATTAAGGTAGAAAAATGAGATTGCCAACTTTCGAAGGCCAAAAATAAACTAAGTCTTGGAACTTAGCTAGAATTTTCTAAGTATGGGACCTCCTTGACAAGCTTAAATGATTGATTTAAGCTGGGATATTTTGCAGGGTCTTACAATATCTTCCCCTTGAGAACATTCATCCTCGAATGAGACTGACTGAGATGGAGAAAATAAAAACTGAAATATACATAGGACATAAAAAATTGAAACATTATTTCATGACTGACATGACTGATAAACTAAATATATCATACCGAACATACATATCTGATGCATACGTAATAGATTCATAAATAAATGACTGAGATTTTTAATAAGCTAGGTTTCTCATATTGAGGATTCATATCTGATGCATGAATACATGACTGACATAATGCATTAACATATGACTGAATGCATGACTGACATAATGCATTAACATATTACTGAATATGCATTGGTATTTGACACCAAGTTTATAATAGAATTCTGAGCATGAAACGAAATACCAAGTTAGTAATGAATTTGAACTTGATAATTGAGCAAGCTTAAGGAAAAAAATTACCTTAGGCTGAGTCTGAGTTAGAAAAAAAAGGTGAGGATACTTCGTCCACATATTTGCTTCTACTTCCCAAGTAGCTACCTCAACGGACTGATTCTGCCAAAGTACTTTGATTAAAGGGACTAGTTTGTTCCTTAGTCGATAAGTCTGGTAGTCAAGAATTTTGACTAGAATGTCTTCATAAGAGAGGTTGTTCTGAATATCAATGCCCTCTATAGGGACTACAACTGATGGGTCACCTATACACTTCATCAGCGAAGAGACATGGAAAATTGGGTGAACTAAGGCTAGATCTAAAGTCAATTCGAGCTCATAAGCTACCTTGTCGAAACGATTGAGAATTTTGATGGGACCGACATATGGGGGACTGAGCTATCCCTTCTTGCAAAATCTCGGAAGGATATTTAGGTAAACAAAGTCACCAATCTCAAACTCGAGATCCTTTCTATGCACATCTGCATAAGAACTTCTATCGTTTCTGAGTTGTCCAGAGTCTTAATCTGATCAATTAGACTTTTTCTAAGGCATTATATACTAAGTCAGGCCCTATAACTGAGGCCTTACTAACTTCAAACCAACCAATTGGAGATCTGCATCTCCTACTATAGAGAGCTTTGAATAGAGCCATCTGAATGCTAGAATGATAGTTGTTTTTATATGAAAACTCAATCAAAGGCAAGTGATCATCCCAACTATCAATGAAATCAATTGCACCTGCTCGCAACATATCTTCAAAAGTATTAATGGTTCTTTTGGAATGCTTTCTAAAAGTGAGAGATGAATTGGGTACCTTTGTATGAAATAATGGGCAATGGGACACAATGAGGGGCGGACCCATGTGTAATTTTAGGGTGCTCCGACACCCACTAAACTCGATGTAGATTAGGTAAAATTATATAAGAAAACATAATAAATGGTATAATTTACTAAAAAGTACCTAGAGAACAAACATATGGTTGGGTGTAGTGGCTTGAAGATGTGACTCCCATGTCCAGTTTTATAGGTTCGAATCCTTACAGCTACATACTATTTTTTATGAATTTTTTTTTAGAGCACCCACAACCTTGAATTACTGGGTCCTCCATTGGACACTGTGTAATAAAAAACTCCTTGAAATAGAGTTTGGCATAATCCTTGACTTAATAAGAGGTATGACTTGAAGAAAATGAGCTGATTTGGTCATCCTATCTACAATGACCAAAACAGAATCATGTTGGCAATGAGTACTAGGCAAACCTGTCATAAAGTCCATGTTCACTTCTTTCCACTTCCAAGTTGGAATACTGAACTCCTGCATGGACTCGCTAGGCTTCTGATGCTTTATCTTAACCTGCTAACATGCAGAGCACTTAGCGACAAATTCTGCAATATCTCTCTTAATCCCACTCCACCAATAGATCTCCTATAAGTTGGGTACATCTTAGTGGCCCTGGATGAATAGAGTAATGCGTACCATGCGCTTCTGTGAGAATTCACTGCTTTAAGTCATTTACACCTGGCACACAAAGACGACTCTGATAATGCAAAACATCATCTCCCCCTTGGGAGAAAACCCCTATTTTTTTATCTTTGACTTATTCTTTCAACTTGACTCGACTAGGATCTCTATCCCATTTTTCTTATACCTCAGAAACTATTGATGATTCTGAATTGTTCTAAACTCACATACTACATTCTGCTGAATCGACTAGGCAGACACTTAGTTTGGCAAGTTGATGGACTTCCTGAGCTAACTTTTCCTTACTGTCCTAAACATGAGTAACACTACCCATAGAAAGTCTACTGAGTGCGTCGGCCACTACATTGGCATTGCCTAGATAATAAAGGAAACTCACGTCATAATCTCTCAAGAGCTCTAACCTCTTTTTCTAATGGAGTTTAAGATCTTTTGGAGAAAAGACACACTAAAGGCCTTTATAATCTATGAACACGGCTATATGAAAACCATTCAAGTAATGCCTTTAAATATTAAAGGCAAAACTACGACTGCTGACTTAAGATCATGAGTAGGATGATTCTTTTCATGGGGTTTAAGCTATATGGAGGCGTAAGCTTTGACCTTACTATTGTCTATGAGGACACAAACCAAACCTACTCTGGATTCATCACAATACACTACGATTGCATCTGTACCATATGGAAGAGCCAATACTAGAGCAGAGGTGAGTCGAGTCTCCAACTCCTGAAAACTCTTCTCACAAGTATCTGACCACTGAAACTTGACTTTTGTCTAAGTCAATCTGGACATAGGGGATGCAATAGAAGAATATCAATGAACAAACAGTCTGTAATAGCCATCCAAACTCAAGAAGCCCTTGATATCTAATGGACATACAAGGCGAGGCCAATTTCTTACTACTTTGGTATTTTGAGGATCAACTTTAATGCGATCACTGGAAATGATATGACCAAGGAATGCTATTAACCTTAGCCAAAATTTTCACTTACTGAATTTGGCATGAAACTAATGATTTTCGAGAGTCTGCAATACTATTTTTAGATGGTCTGTATGAGTACACTGACTGCGAGAGTAAACAAGGATGTCATCTATGAAGACTATGACGAACATGACCAAGTACTACTTAAAACACATGATTCATCAAGTCCATGAAAGTTGGTGGGGCATTGGTAAGAACAAAGGGCATAACTAAGAACTTAAAGTGACCATACCGAGTATGAAAGGTTGTTTTCAGAATGTCACGTTCTCTTACTCTAAGCTGATGATAGCCTGATCTGAGATCTTTCTTAGAGAAATAGCTTGCACCCTGTAGTTGGTCAAACAAGTCATTGATTTTGGAAAGTGGATACTTGTTATTGACCGTGACTTTATTGAGTTAACAGTAATAAATGCACATTCTGAGAGAACCATATATCTTTCGCATGAATAAGACTGGTGCGCCCCATATGGACACACTAGGTCTGATGAATCCTTTATTTAGGAGATCCTTCAACTGTTTTTTCAATTCTCTGATTATGTTGGTTCCATTTTGTATGGCAGAATAGATATAAGCCAAGTATCAATAAAAATATCAATACCAAAGTGTATTTTCCTTTCGAGAGAAATTCCAGGAACATCTTCGGGAAAGACATCTGAATATTCATTCACTACTGGGACTGATTAAAAACTCAGAGTTTTGGAACTACTGTCCTTAACTCAAATAAGATGATATACATCCCTTAGATATCATTTTTCTTGCCCGAAAATAGGAAACAAGCTGACCTCTAAAAACTAAAGTACTACCTCTCCATTCTAGGACAGGTTCATTCAGAAACTAAAATTGAAAAATTCTATTTCTGCAGTCGACTGTCGCATAGCAGTAATAAAGCCAGTCCATGCCAAAAATAACATCAAATTTAGTTATCTCTAACACGACTAAGTCTGTTGAAGTTACTTTCTGAGATACCATGATCGGGCAGTTCCTGTATACCTATTGGGCTATGATGGTTTGTCCCATTAGGGTGGAGACTGAGAAGGGCTCTGCTAGAATATTGGGATTGACTTTGAAATCAACTACTATATAAGGAGTAATAAAAGACAAAGAAGCTCCTAGATCTAGAAAAGCATAAATATGAAAATGAAATAACTTTAACATACTAGCAACCATATTAGGAGAATTTTCTTGCTCCTGTTGGGACTGAAGAGCATAGAGTCTGTTTGGGTGTTGCCTTCTAGTATCACTGGATGTGGAACCCTGCTAATTCAGGCAACCGGACTAAGTTGAGGAATAGTTACATTGACTCTGAGGACCTCGCTAAGGACAATCTCTAACTCTGTGTCCTGGATTGCCACATCCGAAGCAAACGTCATTTCTAGCTCTACAAGTACCTTGATGGTGCTTGCCATAAATCTGACAAAGAAGATAGGTTTGGGCACTGCTAAAAATGCCCTTAGACATAGAGTCTGGCACCCTATCTCTATTTTTGTCTCTTAATTTTCACATTGGAGCAATGGCTGAACAAGGAGCTGGAACGGATGACTTTGGGCAAAACTAAGAACGAGTTCGACCCTCTGACTTAGGCTGAGCAAAGTTGAAACTATCTATCTTTACTTTTATATACTTCTTCTCTCTCATCTTAATCTTTTAGTTTTCTATCTGTTGAACATGGATCATAAGTCTTACTATGTCTATCTCACTAATCAACATTGTAGATCTGCACTTATTGACCATACTATCATTAATCCCCAAAAACAAACTTACTCATCTTAGCCTTGTTGTCTGCCAGTTACATGAGGAGTGTATCAAGCTAGTTGAATAAACTTAAAAGAATACTCTTTCACTATCATATTTCCCTGCCTAAGGTTGATAAATTCTAGCATCGTAGCTTTCCTCAGCTCTAGGGGAAAGAATCTATCAATAAAAGCAGTGGCAAACTCCTCCAACACTATAGGCCCTGCATCACCATCCTTCCCTGCTATTTACTATTTGAACCATGTGTGAGCTACATCCTGCAACTGATATACAGCTAGCTCAGCACCCAGCACCCATCACCCTCAACAGCTAACACCCCTATGATATATTTAACTTTTAAACCTAATTAGGGAATTCTTAGGGGTTCCTCATCTGACATAAACCCAAAAAAGGATGGTGGATTCATTCGGGTGAAGTCCCAAATCCTAGATGCTACGATATTGGTCACTGGGTTGGCTTAAACGACAACTGGTCATCCATTATGGGCAGCAACTAAGTTAGCAAGAGTAATGAATTTAGCTCTGAACTCTGCATGAGAAACATATTCATCCATGGGAGTTGCTTGGACGGGGTAAGGGGCTGACTAATTTCCGTTTATTCTCTTGGGAGGCATGTCCTGTAGAAGAAACGGAGAAATGAATTAGACTGAGAGTTAAACTTGAGCTCATGCTTACTGCCACAACATTAATACTTAAAGAAGGGAAAATGTTTCCAAAACATCTTATAGCCTCCTATACATAAATGTGGCGCGCAACACACCCATGCACTAGACTCTACTAGATATGGCTTTAAGACTTCCTAGGACACTATTGAACCTTAGGCTCTGATACCAAGTTTGTAATGCCCCGAATCAGGTACCTGGAATGCTACATGGTGCTCATGACCCCGAAGGAGCACAAGCTAACCCATGATTGATATCTATAACCGAGCACTACATAATATGATGTAAAAATGCAAAAATAAAGGATGAAAGGCCATAAGGTTCAAATAAATGATAAAACATAACATCTGGAAATACAGTACATCATTACAAAAACAACTAAAATAACTGTGATCATTCTATAGTCTAAAAGCCTCTAGACTATCTAAAGAAGGATTTGATGTGACATGTCCCCAACTAAGTACAACTGCTGAAATAACTAAGTACTAAAGATATGAAATAATCAAATCATAACATCCTCGAATTATAAGGACTTACTGCTGACTCTGACTGCTGAAACAGGAATGCTACTAATGCTCTGGAGCTCATATTTTTTAACCTATGGTATAAAAACATTATAGCGCAAATGAGCCTGTACGATTAAATGTACTGGTTTGCAAGTGAGGTTGGCTGAATGCAAAGGGTTCATATGCATGAACAATGCTAACTGAGTGTATAAAATGATCATGAGAATACATATATGAGTGTGTAATTATAACTAGATTCGTGAGTGATACTGAATACTGAATCTGAATACTGATAACATGGGTTACTGATAACTGATATAACATATATAATTGATACTTGGTGAGCGCATCTGACAGTCTAGGTTATGATGGAACTAACTGAGTAAAGTACTGATCTGAGCAACTGTATCTGACAGTCCTTGGTTCTATAAAACTATCTGAGTGCTATTACTAAAACTAGGTGAATGTATCTTTCAGTCTTGATTCTATAAATGAAACTGTTGGAGAATTCGTCTAACCGACATACCCTTTTTACTAAATAAATTTGGGGTCCAACATGTAACACAGTTGGAAGGGTATCAATACCGCGCCACTAGTATGGACAGGCTGTGAGAAATCCCGCATCTAAAATATACTCTAAGGAGAATGGTGGGACCCTCATATAACGGATTAAGCCACCTCATCTACCCTCAAATAGTAGTTTTGATGTCTCAACCTACGTTGGCTACGTAGTGTTGGAGCACAAGCATTGCTTCTAAGAATCACACCCTCAACTCACAGGTGAGTTCCCATCCTTCGGCTCACTCGGTGCTGAATCCTACTTCCATCTAAATTGATACCGAACATAATTATCTGAACTATCCTGGATTGAGCTTATTGAGTTCTATTTTCTAATGAAACACTATTGAGATATGATAACTGACTGATATTACTTAGATTTCTTAGTTTTCCTGAGTCATTTAACTGACTGAATTCTACTGAGTTCAGAAACTGACTGAGAATACTACTAATCATGGTGTGACTGAGATTTATCATAAAACTGACACTGGCTCTTAGCACATAGCTAAGTTTTCAGGTACAAGAACCCCTAGGACTCGATAGCTTGAAATTGACAAGACATGACACCTCTTGAACACAAAACAATGGACAATAATTCATAGTACTATAAGCTTCATGAAGTATTTGCATACCATACGCTTTCACATGAATAAAAATGAATATAAACATGTCATAATTACCTAAGTCTAATCCCAAGAGCATTACATCAATCTAGTACAAGGCATAACAATAGCATAGGATTCATTCTGAATATAATGGTAACATAAATTCATTATTTAGGTTCTGTTGAGTCATAATGCAAAAATATTTTTCTCTTTGGCATTTTATCAAATAGAAAGTATTCATAACTTAGGGCTTAGGCATGGTATAAAATTAATACGACATCATTCCCTAAGTCAACTCAATTTCATAAATTTCAACCCACATACTAGCGTATTTTCCTGAACAACATATAAAGATTCCAACTTGGGAATCCTACAACAATTACTACATTAAAATAATAAATCCACAACATATACATCAAAATTTATAATTTAAAATTGGATTCTTGGGCTTCATAGATGAATGGAAAACATGACTGAACACTTGACATTCCTTTGATGGAAAATTCTTGAAATCTAACGGTAGAATCTCTATAATTTGTATTTCCTATGAAAACCCTAGACTTGTTCTTGATGTTATTTGAGAGTAACAACCATATTTTTTTGATATAAGGTCTGAATCTCTTGTTATAGGCTTATATAGGGATGGGAAATTGACCCTTTTGTTCTTAAAAACACGGACATTTAATGACTTAAAATTGGCATCGATGCGATTGGCGATGTGATACCCGATGTCTCCTGCCATGATCGTGCTAAGACTTAGTAGTTTTAGTGGCAGTTCCTACATCAATGTTAAACAACAAGATATGCGATGTGGCACACCAAGATCGCGTTGGTCCTCTTTTTTGGGACACCAAACATGGTCTAAACTAGGTCAAAAAAATCAAAAACTTGTCCGTAAACACCTATTGACCTTTCTGATCATGAATTAACAAAAATATGGACCATTAAAGGACATTAAGGTGGCAAAATTAGATTATTAACTTTTGAAGGACAAAAATAAACTAAGTCTGGAACTTAGCTAGAATTTTCTAAGTATGAAACCCCCTTGACTAATTTAAGCTTTGAAATTTTGTAGGGTCTTATAATGTGTCACATCTTTATTGAATTGGCTCCTTTTTCCTCCATCAAATCAAGTCCCAAACCTTGTTGGAAAGTCCTAAAACTCTCCTGAGACATACATTTAACATTCTTAGACATGAATCAATTTGAAAACCAATATTCGTGCTTCGGTAGACCAAAATAAAAATTCGTAAAGTTTTGGGGTCTTGAAAATGACTAAGTCCTCACCAATTAGTCAAATTTTAATGCCTTGGAATACTGACGAATACAACTATGAGTGGAATCGAGCATAGAATATTATGGGGTATTACAATATCTCCCTGTTGGGAATATTCCTCCTCAAATAGGACTTGATAGACTCATAATACTAAGGCAACTGATGTCATATGCTGAACATGCATGACTTGGAACACCATTACATAATTCAGTATGAAGAATAATACATAAACTGAACTAATTTTATGAATGCATGTAGTAACATGAGAAGGGTTACATAGATGAAACTAATAACGGGAAAAGATTAAAACTAAGGAAAATTGATAACTTAAGATGAATCTGAGTTTTTGGAGAAAAGATGAAGGTACTTGGTTTGCATATCTTCTTCTGTTTCTCATGTATTCCCCTCATTAGGCTGATTCCTCCATAGAACTTTAACCAAAGAAACTTCTTAAATCCTCAGACTATGAGCTTGACAATCAAAGATCTTAACTGGGACTTCTTTATAGGAAAGGATATCCTTAACATCCATACTTTATATAGGAACAACCATAGTTGAATCACCGATGCATTTCTTTAACAAGGAAACATGAAACACCAGATGTACTGATGCCAAGTCTACAGGCAACCCAAGCTCATAAGCTACCTTCTCAAAATTGTTCAAGATTCTATATGGGACAACATAGTGGGGACTGATTTTCCCCTTCTAGCCAAATCTCTTCATCCCTTTTATATGCTAAATTTTCAAAAAGACCAAGTCATCAACATCAAACTCAAGATCTCTTTTTCTAACATCTCCATGAGCTTTCTAACAATTTTGGGATGTCTTCATCCTCTCTCGAATTTACATAACTTTCACCATCACCTCAAATGCTGAATCTGGCCCTATCAAAGAAATCTCACCCTCTTTAAATGAGCAAATAGGAGATCTATATCTCCTTCCATAGTGAATGTTAAATAGGGCTATTTGAATACTAAAGTGATAACTATTGTTGAAGGCAAACCAAATAAAAGTTAAGTGGTAATCCTACTATCTTTAAAGTCAATAACACAAACCCTCAACATGTCCTTTAAAGTCTGAATGGTTCATTCTTCCTGACTATTTATCCGTGGCTGAAAATCTATACTGAGATGAAGTTGGAAACAAAGAACTTTCTGAAAACTATTCCAAATGTGAGAGGTAAACTGAGTACCTCTATCTGAAATGATAGACAATGAAATCTCATGCAACTTAATCAACTCTCTAAGATAGATCCTGGCATAATCATCAACAGAGTATGAAGCATGAACTGGCAAGAAATAAGGTTACTTTGTCATTCAAACCACATTGAACTATATCTAATCATATTGATGATGTATACGAGACAACCATGTCACTAAATCCATGTTCACTATTTCCCACTTCCAAGTGGGATGTTGAACTCCTGAAGTTTACCATTAGGCCTTTAGTGCTTAACCTTAACATGGTGATAGTTAAAACACTTAGCCATAAAATCTATAATATCCGTCTTCATATCACTCCACCAATAGATTTCCCGCAAGTCATGGCATATTTTAGTGTCTCCTAGGTGAATAGAATATTGCGCACCATGCGCTACTGTAAAATTTATTGTCTCAAACCATGAACACATAAAACAGATAAATCGCCCTGATAATTAATTACACCATCGCTCCCTTAGGATAAAACCTCCACCTTCTGATCTCCAATTGCCTCCTTCAACTTAATCAAACTAGGAGCCCTATCTTTCTTTTCTTTTATTTCGGCAACTAATGAAAATTCTAAACAATTCAGAATCCATGTTCTACCTTTAATAGAATCAATCAACTTAACACCTAATCTATAAAGCTAGTGAACCTCATGGACTAATTTCTGTTTATCTTCGTCAACATGAGCAACACTACCCCAAGACAATCTACAAAGGGTACCTGCCACTATATTCGACTTGACCGGATAATACAACACACTCATATCATAGTATTTTAACAACTCAAGCCACCTTATACAATAAATATGCAGGTCTTTCTGCGTAAACACATACAGTAAACTCTTATGATCAGTGAACACATCAACATGAACCTAATAAAGATAGTGCCTAAAAATATTTAACGTGAAGACAATAGCTGCCAACTAAAGATCATTTGTCAGATAATTCTTTTCATGGGTTTTAAGCTATTTAGAGGCATAGGCTATGACCTTACCTCTCTATATCAAAACATAACCAACACCTACTATAAAAAACATGTCCAAGTACTACTTGAACACTCTGTTCATCAAGTCCATGAATGCTACTATTGCATTTCTTAGTACAAAATACATAACTAAGAATCCAAGTGACCATATGCATTTTTGAAGGGTGTTTTTGGAATGTCACATTCTATGACTCTAAGTTGATGATAGCTGGATCTGAAGTCTATCATAGAGAAATAACTGTCACCCTAAAGTTGGTTGTACTAGTCTTTAATTCTGGGGAGTGTTTACTTATTGTTGATAGTGACTTTATTCAACTAACGATAATTGACACACATTATGAGAGAACTATCTTTCTTACACATGAACAGGACTGGAGCACCGAATGGAGAAACACTAGGCCTAATGAACTGCTTATTAAAGAGATCTTTTATCTATTCCTTCAATTCTTAATATCAGTTGGAGCCATTCTATAGGGTGGAATAGAGATAGGTTGGTATTATGAAGGAGATCTATTTTGGAATCTATTTCCCTCTCGATAGGAACTCCTGGAGGATATATAGGGAACACATCTGGAAATGCCTTAAAACTAAAACTGACTCAAGACTCTGAGTCTCAGAATTTGAGTCTCTGACCCAAACAAAATGGTAAACAATCTGAACCCTAATCACTAAAGTACTACCTATCTATTTGATAATAGGTTCATTCAAAATGAGAAATTGGACAATTATATTTCTGGAATGGATTGAGGCATAACAGGAGTGGAGCCAATCAATGTTGAGAATGATATAAAATTTAGTATTCTCAAACTCCACAAGATTAACTAAGGCAATTCTTTAAGATACTGTGACCGAGCAATTTGTTTATACCCATCTGACAATAATAGATTTACCCACTAGGTTGACACTGATAAAGGCTATCTAAATATTTTGGGACTTACACCAAAATTGACGTCTATATAAGGCATCAAAAAAAGTGAAGCTTTGAGGTATACTGACACATGACTATAAAAAACCTATAACATACCCATAACCATATTTCGAGAAATTTCCTGATCATGCTGAGTCTGGAGAATATACAACCTGTTCTGGCGCTACTCATCATTCTGAGTCAGCCAACCTACTGGTACTACTGAAGGATTAGTTTACCCATATTAGCAATCAATTCTTCCCCTTTAAGCAACCACTGATGACACAACATACCCTAGTGCCTTATCATTATAGGCATCCCAAGTCCAACTAGGATTAAGAAATATGCTTGCTACCTAACCTAACCACCCATATCCAGCCTTAGATAGGCTAAATATCAAATATATAATAAGATAGCATTATTGTTCTGACTAAGACTCCGGGATAGGGTCACAACCGTGACCGGCCCAATTGAGTCCAATCATACTAAACTAATCCAAATAAGTGAAACCAAAGGGAATACCAAAACAAATATAAAAATCAATCAAAAAATTAAATATGATAAAACAGTGAGAAATTGTGTTTGATTATGTTAGATTCTCAACCTATTCTAATACCAAGAATGACATCAATACCGATCCCGCACATACCAACACCCAAAAGTAACATAAAGAATTTATCCAAAAGAGTAAACAAATTTGGTTGTGATATGCCCCCAACCATGGCCAAAACCAATATCCAAAATAAAAGAAAAGTGTTTAAAGAAATCCATAACATGAAATGATGCCTCCTGAGAGAATGTATGCTCACCGCTTCAGTCCAAATGCTGATACTTAATCCTCATGCTAAACTGAAGGACTAGAATGGTCTATTCCTATATAGCATGGGTATGCAACCACCGATAAATGGGGTTAGCAAATGACCACTAACATGAATCGCAGGATAAAGATAAAATAATATCAGTAATAAAAAAAGTAAAACCATCCATATTGTATACAACTATACATATATAAGTGTTGGGAATGGGGATCGTATTTAGAATGCAATTAAAACCTTTTCCTGGGTGGTGTAGCTTCGCCTTCCTAACAACCCACAGGAGATATAGGTTCATCTCTCTTTCTAAAAGGGCCCTAGTGAATGTAGCTACACGACCAGGGAATATCCTATCGGATGACTGGTATATCCCTTAATTATAAGATACGACACTCACACATGATCATCAAGACCCTTTATATCGGTAAATATAAGTTTTTGGTCCCCTCAGAACTGCCACATTCCATGTTTAGCTACACACCCCACCATTAATCTCTAATTAAAACTATATCCAAACAATCCTTTTATAATTTATTAACCAAGGCCAATATAAGTGGTATGGACATAACACCCTTTTCTTACAAGAAATATCCATAGCCAAACCATTTAGGTTAAGGGGGCCTTTGGTGCCATTCCAATTAACTTATTAAATCCACTTGGGAGATTTCTATGTTCTCCATAATCATAAACATTTAGCTTTTATTCTTTCCAAACCATTTAAATCATGCATAAATCCTTTGTCTAGTTCAAAACATACAAGAGTTCTATTAAAAGAAGTTAATGCAATAAACGTATCTTTATAAGTCTTTTATCAAACACCTTGGGGGCATAATATAACCAAAACCAATTCCAAATACAATAAAAACATTACTATGCAATCCAATTTCACAAAACCACTATTAATGCATATAAAAGCATAATTAAAACCATAGGTAAACATAACCAAGCATTCATTATAGAAACCCCTAAATTATAGTTGAAAACCCTAATTATGAAATATAAAAACCACGAAATATATCATATAAACCATTCCTTTTGTTGAAATTATAATTTGGGAAGAGAATCATACCTTATATCAAAGAATTGATGGAATGAAATCACCAAAGTAAGACCTAAAGTAATCTATAAAATGAAACCCTATCCTTCTTACCCCAAAAGGTCTTGAGAAAATAGTTGAGTCTTTTGGAATAGTTTCTAAGTGTTAATCAATAGAATAATAGGGTAAATAACCTCCTAAATATATTAGAAATCATGGGTCCTAATTAGAGTAAGTAGGGAATGTCAAAATATGCTCACTTAATTCCCTTAAAACCCCATCATATGGAAACAATCAACCCATTTAAGTCATACCCTCCTGTACAATCGGTATCCACCAATCGTATCCAAGCCTCAATCTTTGGATGAAACACTGTTCAATATACAACTCATCAATCCAAATCATAACCACAACATATGATTCGTACCCATTAACCGTATCCTTAACAGGATTAAATACCAGAAGGATCAAATACGGTATAACATACAAGTCCTTGATACATCATGTACCAATCCCTATGAACCATACACCTATGTCGTACCTATTTTAGTGATCAAAACCACCCTACCAATGATGTGTGAGCAAATGCTAACATATTTTATGCTTTTAGCCATGAATAATTGTGAAGTCTTAAGGAACTTTTATCGTTTTTGATTTGTTTATGTTTGATTTTATAATTTAAGCTGATGAGATAGAGAACCAACAAGAATAAAAGCAAAGAAGTTGAAATATGGAGAAATCTAAAGAGAAGTGTGGATGACGACATCTGTGATAAGTCGTCAGCCCTATGATAGGCTATCACATTTGCCGTCAGACTTAACCAGAGACTTGGCATGAGTTGAAGCCTGTGACAACATCTAGTGATAAGGCAGCAAAAGTGTGATACATCATCATGAATATTGTCTTCCTTAACTAGAAAATTAGCATGAGTTAATGCCTTTGATGATATTTTTGTATAAGGCATCAGAGTTGTGATAAGGCATCAGGATCAATGTTAGCCTTAGGCAGAAACAATCAAAACGGAAGAGGAGATGAAGACATCTATGATACACTGTCATGCTCCTGATACGTCATCACCTACATCATCAGCCTTAGGTAGAGCTTGTGAACATTGATGTAAATCTAATGTCATTCTTGAAAAGGCATCATACCCCTAATAAGGCATCACCAAATGGCGTCACCTATCCGAGAAATTTACTTAAGTTGTTATTTTATTTCCTTAATTAGACTCAAGTATAAATAGTAGATTTTAGGGTTTTCTAATTATCATTGAAATATCTTTCAAAATACGTTGTGCATGCTTTTTCTCTCTCTCGTGTTCCAATATTTTGTAGAATATTATTGTCGAGAAAAGATTGTCGTCAATTTTTTGGGAGTTTTGTATTGAGATTCAGTTCAAGTTTCGCTTGTTTATTTTCATCATCGTTGTAAGTTAATCTGCCCAATAATGATTTCAACTTGTATACTTTTTTATTTCATCATAAGTGGCTAAACTCCATTAACTTGAATTATGGGATCTAGGGTTAGGTCTTGATAAGGTGCTGAGTATTCAAGATTCAATAGGTGGTAGAATTTCATGATAATTTTGAAGCTTTAATTAACGTATGTTGGTTGCAAATAGTAGACACACCTGCTTTGCTTTGATTGAGAAAGAAATCAAATATAGTAGGAAGTGAATTTTTACAGGGACTCAAAAATGCTTCGTTTCATAATCAGTGTTGTAACAAGGTTGGTTAACCTAAAGTAAAATCTGGGCAGCGAATAGAAATTCCCTAAGTTTGAGAGGATTAGAAAATTAAATGCTTAAGTAGGTCAAGAGACATTTGAGCATAACATCGATAAAGAAAGCTTATTATCCCACCCACCATGAGAATCTTGAATCACCTTA
Organism: Capsicum baccatum var. pendulum; assembly: GCA_030864225.1. Taxonomy (NCBI): domain Eukaryota; kingdom Viridiplantae; phylum Streptophyta; class Magnoliopsida; order Solanales; family Solanaceae; genus Capsicum; species Capsicum baccatum. Next base: position 73,136,101 of record CM061554.1, on the reverse strand, counting down.
AGCATCTGTCATGTACCATAAACTCTAGTGAACATAATTATGGTTATTTCATAAACTCTTGATTACAAACAAGGAAATTAAAGTGACAAACAGTTATTCGTGAAACTTAAACCCCCATTTCAAGAAACATTAAACTATGAGCGAACCAAATCACAAATAACTTGGGTTCACACCTTATTCCCTGTGGGATTCCACCCCAAACTAGTTGGCTTTTTTATTGAAACCAATCGTTTAAACCTATTCAAGAGTGTAATTTCAGCATTATCAAAAATAGCATCGTTGCTGGGAATTACAGTTGTAAACTAAAAGTTTGTGTGCACTGATTAACTGTTAGTTAAGTTTCCTATATTTACGTTTGTTTGTTTTTTTGTTTAATTATAGGATCCTTGTTGTTTATGCCAAAAACAAGAAGTTTTGGAGAACCGTTATTACCAATTAATCTGGAACCACAGCTGATTGGGAGAATATCAGAACAACAAGAGGCTGACAAACTAGCAGCCTTGTCCAGGGATCAGGTGAACATACAAAATGAGTGTCAACAAATACATCATCTTAAACCCGATGATAAAGACTTGGGTGATAACAATTACTGAATCCTCAAAACCCAAGGTGAGCAGAGCAAATTGCTGCACTTGTGTAGTGAAATTTCAATAGAAACCGTCTAGTCAGAGAAAGGGATGGTCAATAACTTATCCACTATGACGTTGATAATGATGATGATGAAATGGACGGAGCAGGTACAACGGGTGCTATCATTCCTCCACTGTTGGAACCTGGTGCAAAATTCAGCATAACAAGTACCATGATTCAACTTCTGAATCTGAAGGGATTGTTTGGTGGCCTGCTTAGTGATGATCCAAACATGCACTTAGTGAACTTTATCACCATATATAAATGTTACAAGTGATGAAACACACCTATGCCTTAAATAATGCATGCAAGGTGTTCGGTAAAATGCTTAGGATGCTAGAAATTCATGTTTATATGGTTCCATGATGTCTAAATGACAAGTCCATTTTAGCTATGTACTTTAGTATGAATTCCTACTTTTCATTTCATGCTATTATTCTGGTATGATGCATCTGTGATAATGGAGATATACAATATGCATATAAAATATAGCTATGCACTCCCTACCATGCTTAATATGTTGAGGAACTACATGATGCATAATATCCCCCATTTTTGAAAATATGAATTGTGGGATCCAATGTTATGATCAAGTCAGTCATATTGTGTCAGTTTTCTTCCATCGAGTCCTAGGGGTATTCGTACCCAAAAACAATAGCTGTGTGGCTAGAGGCATGTCATGTTTCATGATATACAAAATCAAGTAATGATTAAATAGAATCCAATCAGTCAGGTGACTTAGAAAACCTCATGGTCTCAGTCAGTTATCAGGTATCAGTAGTATTCTATCACTCAATAGAATTAAGTAAGATCCACTCACGTACAGTCAGTTAAATTATGTTTAATCTCTTTAGATGGGAGTAGGAGTTAGCACCGAGTGAACCCAAGGATAGGAGCTCACCTGTACGTGAGTGGATCTTAAAGAATTCTATTGAGTGATAGAATACTACTGATATCAGATAACTGACTGAGACCATGAGGTTTCCTAAGTCACATGACTGATTGGATTTTACTGAATAATGACTTGATTTTGTATATCATGAAACATGACATGGCTCTAGCCACACAGCTATAGTTTTTGGGTACGAATACCCCCAGGACTCGATGGAAGAAAACTAACAAAACATGACTGACTAGATCATAACATTGGAGCCCACAATTCATATTTTCAAAAATGAGAGATATTATGCATCATGTAGTTCCTCAACATATAAAGCATGGTAGGGAGTGCATAACTATATTTGATATCCATATTGTATATCTCAATTATCACACATGCATCATACTAGAATAATAGCAACACATGAAAAGCAGGAATTCATATTAAAGTACATAGCTAACATGGTTTTGTCATTTAGAAATCATGGAACCATATAAACATGAATTTCTAGCATACTAAGCATTTTATCGAACACCTTGCATACATTCTTTAAGGCATAGGTGTGTTTCATCACTTGTACTATTTTACACCACCTAAAGTTCATAGTTTTCAATTAACAAGAAAATATATTCCATGAAAACACCTCTACAAATCATTTTGAAACTTAAAAAACAATCATCAACATGTACATGCTCATATCACTACAAAAAGTTCACAAAATAGTATGTAAACATGGTTCTTGAGCTCTATGAACGGATTTGATCCATAGATGAACACTATGCATACCTTAGAAGGAAGATTCTTGATGATTGAAGGAGGAATTTCCTTGAAATTGGCTCTTTGTGTTACCCTAGTTATTTTTCTCCTGTTTTGCTCTTGGATAAAGAACTTTAAGATGTTAATAGGGTTCTAATGTGTTTAGCAGCTATAAATTTCATAAGGTTAAGTTTAGGGACATTTAAGGAGTGTTAAAAGACTTAATCATCCTCAAAATAACTCAAAAACTATGTGTTTTCATGGCTGAAATCATGTGTACGTCGCACATCTCATCGCACATGCTAAGATGTGTGCCGCACATCCTATCATACTAGCTGAGGTGTACATCACACATGCTATCACTCAACTTAGTTCATGCACCACATATGCCATCGCACACTTGGTCCAGAAGCCATGTGCAATTTTTTAGGCGTCGCACTCCTCTTTGCATCGCCATAACTTCATGCTTGGGTGTCAGAGTTTGGTAAAATTTGTATCACTGGAAAGCTAATTCAATTCTATACAATTTGGTGTGTCTAAATATGCCAAAATATTACCTATAAATCTAGTGATCCTCGTTCAAAGGTTACTCTTGCAGAATCACACACTAAATCCTAATAGATTCAAAAGCTATTAACTTGCATTACTCTAAGTGACTCATATTAGCATGGTTAACACATCATAAGCTATCTTATCGCTAGGATACTCATTATAAGTCATGCACTAAAATGTGAATCACAAGATAGAAGGTTTCATATGTTTGAAAATTAGTTTACTTCCTAGCTTTGGAACATACGTGGTATTACAATATCTTTCCCTTAGGAACATTCATCCTCAAATGATAATTTACTGAGAAGGGATGAAAGATGAACGGAAAATGAACTGGACATGAATGACTGAAACATGATCTCATGGCTGGCACATCTAATTAACGGACAACATCATACTTGACATGCATATCTAATGCACATGTAACTAATTCATGAATGCATGACTGAGGTTCTCACAATGAGAATGCATATTTGGTACATGATTAAATACTAGAATGATACATGAATGAATAACTGAGTATGTAATGGTAGGCAATAGGTACCAAGTTTATAATGGGAACATGAGCATGAAACTGAATACTAAATGTGAACTTTATAAGCTTAAGAAGGATGGTTACCTTAAGCTTAATCTGAATTGGCGGAGAAGAGGTGAGGATACTTGGTACGTATATCTATTTCAGTTACCCAAGTAGATCCCTCATGATACTAATTTCCCCAAAGTATTTTAACTAGAGGGACTTCTTTGTTCCTCAATCTACCAGTCTGGTAGTCCAAGATTTTGATTTGAATCTCTTCGTTGTTCTGAATATAAATGCTCGAAATAGGGACTGCAACTGCTGGGTCACCTATGAACTTCTTGAGCAAAGATACATGGAAGACTGGATGAATTGAGGCTAGATCTGAAGGTAATTCAAGCTCATAAGCTACCTTTCCAGAGCGACTGAGAATCCTGAAGGGACCGACATAGCAGGGACTGAGTTTCCCTTTCTTGCAAAACCTCTTCATTCCCTTCGTGGGAGAGATTTTAAGATAGACATAGTCATTGACCTTGACCTCAAGATCTTTCCTACAAACATTCACATATGACTTCTGTAGGTTCTGAGCATCTCAGAGTCTTTCTATGATCAACTGAACTTTCTCTAAGGCGTCGAACACTAAGTCAGGACCTATGACTGAGGCCTCACTAACTTTGAACCAACCAATTGGAGATCTACACCTCCTACCATAAAGAATATCGAATAAAGCCATCGTAATACTGGAATGATAGCGTTATTGTATGTACACTCAATCAAGGGCAAGTGATCATCCCAACTTCCCTTGAAATCAATTGCACACACCCTTAGAATATCTTCAAAAGTTTGAATGGTCCTCTATGCTTGACCATCTGTCTGAGGATGAAACGCTATACTAAGATAGACTTAGGTACCAAGACCCTTTTGGAATGCTTTAGAGAAGTGAGAGATGAACTGGGTACCTCTTTCTTAGATGATGGATAATGGAACACCATGTAATTTGACCAACTCCGTAATATAGAATTTGTTATAGTCCTCGGCTGAATAAGAAGTACGAACTAGAAGGAAATGGGATGATTTGGTCATTCTGTCTACAATGACCCAAACTGAATCAAGCTGATTACGAGTTCTAGGCAAACCCATCATGAAGTTCATATTCACTTCTTCCCATTTATAAGTAGGAATAGTGAAATCCTACATGGAACCACTAAGTTTCATGCCCTTCTGCAAGAATTCGCTGCCTTAAGTCATCTACACCTGGAATATACAGATGACCCTGACAATGAAGAACACTATCTCCCTCTTGGGAGAAAACCTCGACCTTCTGATCCTGAACTGACTTTTTTAGCTTCACAAGGATAGGATCCCTGTCTTGCTTCTATTTCACCTCAAAAACTAGAGATGACTCTGAACTACTCTAAACACATACACCACCCTCTGAAGTGTCGACTAAGCAAACTCCTAGTCTTGCAAGCTGATAGATTTCCTGGGCTATCTTTTTGTTTCTATCCTCAACGTGAGAAACACTACCTATAGAGAGTCTACTGAGCGAATCAGACCCAACGTTGGCCTTTCCCAGGTGATAAAGGACACTTATATCATAATCCTTTAAGAGATCTAACCACCTTCTCTAATGAATATTAAGATCTTTCTACGAAAAGAAATACTAGAGACGATTATGATCTGTGAAGACATCTACATGAACTCCGTATAAATAATTCCTCCAAATCTTTAAGGCAAATACTATGGCTGCTAACTCAAGGTCATGAGTTGGATAATTCTTCTCATGGGGATTTAACTTTCTGGAGGCATAGGATATGACTATACAATGCTGTATGACGACACAACCTAAACCAACTATGGATGCATCACAATATACTACGAACACATCTGACCAATCTAGAAGAGCTAAAACTAGAGCTAAAGTGAGTCGAGTATTCAATTCCTGAAAACTCTTATTGCATGAATCTGACCACTGAAACTTGACCTTCTTTGGAGTCAATCTGGACTTGGCAGATGCAATAGAAAAAAATCACTCAATAAACCATTTGTAATAGATATCCAAACCTAATAAACTTCAAATATCTAATGGACATATAGGGCGAGGCTAGTTTCATAGCGCTTCGGTCTTCTGAGGATCTACTCTAATGCCATCATAGAAAATAATATGGCCAAGGAATTCTACTAATCTTATCAAAAATTCAGATTTACTGAACTTAGTGAATAACTGATGATCCCTTAGAGTCCGAAGAACAATCCTTAGATGGTCTGAATTATCATGCTTGGTGCGAGAATAGACAAGAATATCATCTATAAAGACTATGAAGAACATGTCCAAGTACTGATTGAACACACGGTTCATCAAGTCCATGAAAGCTGCAGGGGCATTGGTAACACCAAAGGATATGACTAGAAATTCGAAGTGACCATACCGAGTACGGAAAGCTATCTTTGGGATGTCACGTTCTCTAACACTGAACTGATGATAGCCCGATCTGAGGTCTATCTTGGAGAAATAATTGGAACCCTGAAGTTGGTCAAACAAGTCATCTATTCTAGGAAGTGGATACCTATTCTTGATCGTGAATTTGTTGAACTGACGGTAATCAATATACATCCTGAGAGAATCATCTTCTTTGTGCATAAATAGGACTGGTGCACCCCATGGGGACACATTGGGCCTGATGAATCCCTTATCTAAGAGATCCTTTAACTGATCTTTTAGCTTTTTGAATTCTGTAGGTGCTATTCTATATGCCAGAATAGGGATAGGCTGAGTATCTTGAAAAAGGACTATGTCGAAGTCTATTTCTCTTTCAGGAGGAATTCCTTGAAGATCTTCAGGAAATACGTCTGAATATTCATTAACAACTAGAACTAATTAAAGGCTAGGAGATTTGAAACTTGAATCTTTAACATGCACGAGATGATACACACACCCTTTCAAAATCATTCTCCTTTCCCGAAGGTAAGAAATAAGCTCACCCCTGAAAGATGAATTACTACCCTTCCACTCTAGGATGGGCTCATTTGGCAACTGATTGAACTATCCAGGTCCTGCAGTTAACTATGGCATAGCAGGAATGAAGCCAATCCATACTGAGAATGACATCAAAATCAGTCATCTCTAATTCAACTAAATCCGCTGAAGGGGATTTTTGAAATATCCTAACTGGGTAGTTACTATATACCCGCTGAGCTATGATAGATTTACCCAATGGGGTAGAGACTGAAAAGGGCTCTACTAAAATTTTAGGAATGATTTGGAAATCGCCTGCTATGTATGGAGTAACAAAAGACAATGATGCACCTGGGTTTAGCAAAGAATAAACATGAACATGGAAAATCTATAACGTACCAGTAACGACATCAGGAGAATTTTCCTGACCCTAATGGGTCTAAAGAGCATAGAGTCTACTTGGGCGTTGCCCACTAGTAGCACTGGAAATGGCACCCTATTGGTTCGAGCGACCAGACTGAGTTGTGGAATAATTCTGCTGATACTGAGGACCTGGCCGAGGACAGTCCCTACCTCTGTGGCCTGGCTTAACACAACCAAAATAAATGCCTTGATCCGCTCTACACATACCCTGATATTGCTTACTATATATCAAACACTGAGGATATTTACAGGCACTACTAAGAATGCCCTGAGATTTTGAGCCTGGTGCTCTATCTCTATTGATATCTCTGAATTTTTGCACTGGGGTACTAGCGGAGGAAGGAGCTGGAGATGCTGAGTTAGGATGAAACTGGGAATGGTTTCCTAATTCGGATTTGGGTTGAGCAAAACTGAAACTGTTTGATCTTGCTCACTTGTTCTTACTCTCCCTAGTTCTAAACTTCTTCTCCTCTATTTGCTGGGCATGGGTCATGAGCCTGTCTAAAGTTATATCACTATTCAGCATCGCAAACCTACACTCATTTTCCATGCTATCATTCAATCCTAACACGAACTTGCTCATCTTAGCCCTGTTTTCTGCAACCACATGAAGGGTATATCTGGCTAGCTGAATGAATCATAGAGAATACTATCTAATCGTCTTATTTAACTGCCTTAGGTTTATGAACTCAATAATTTTGACTTTCCTCAACTCTTGGGGAAAGAATCTGTCTAAGAAAGCTGTGAAAAATTCCTCCCACTCAATAGGACCTGCATCATCTACCCTCTTAGACTTCCACTATTTGTACTAAGTGTGAGTAACGTCCTGTAATTGGTATGTGGCTAACTCAGCACTCTGAACAGAAGTAACTCCCATGATATCAATGACCTTATGGACTTGGTCAATGAACTCCTGAGGGTCTTCGTACGACTTAGACTCAAAAAAAGATCGAGGGTTCATTTGGGTGAAGTCCTGAATCCCAGCTGTTGTGGAATTTGCCACTGGATTGGCCAGAATAACTGGTGGCAATTTATTCTGGGCAACCATAGACTGAGCAAGTGTGGTGAATGCAGCCCTAAACTCCGCATGATAAACATGCTTTACCAAAGGATCTTCGGGCTAAGTAGCTAGCTGGTTTTTTCTCTTTGGGGCCATATTCTGAAATAAAAGAACAACGGCTTAGACTGAGAGATTAACTTGAGATAATGCTCACTAGCATGACATGAATACTAAAATATGGCAAACTGTTGCTAAAACATCTTATAGCCTCCTGTACATAAATGTGGCGCACAACATACCCAGGTACAAGACTCTACTAGATGCGGCTTTCAGATGACCTAGGACACTATTGAACCTTAGGCTCTGATACCATATTTGTAACACCCTAATTATCTTAACTGAAATGCTACGTGGTTCATATGACCCCGAGAGACCACAAGCGAACCCATGACTGATATTTGTACCTGTACGCTATAATATATAATGTAGTAGCGCAGAAAATATGAATATGTAGGCCATGAGGTTCAACTGAATAAAAATCTGTCAAAGCATAATATCCATATAGGTGAAAGATACCCAAAACAATTGAAAAATGAATTAAATCTAAACTAAATCTGAATACTAAATCTGAAAACCTCTAAGTATTATCTTTATAAGGATTTGAAGGAACATATCTCCAACTAACTGCATCTAACAAAACTGAGCTAAAATAATAAATGAAATAAAATACTATCGTGCTCGAATGGATGAGGAATCACTGCAACTCTGCGACTGGATGCTACTACTGATCAGGAGCTCGTGTCTCTGAACCTATGGTGTAACATAAAAGATAGTACCATAGTGCAAATGCGTTAGAACAACTAGAGTACTGAGTATACTAGTGTGGTAGGCTAATGCACAGGGGTTTACATGCATGAACAATGTTGACTGACTGACTAATATGAACATGAAAGTGTAAACATACATACATAGTAAATAAGATCGTGATTATGTGATAACTAGATCTGTATGCTAATACCTTGTTTACTGATAGCTGACATAGCTGAAACTGTAGTTCTGATAAAATGGATGACTGTATATGACAGTCTTAAATCTGATGGAACTATCTGAGTTTAGAAATATACCTGAATTTTACTATTCTGACAGTCCTGGTATAGTGATATCTGAAGAAAAATCTGAGTTCTTTTACTGAGACTGAGTCTGAAACTGTGGGAGGTAGTTGTTTAACTGACATGCCCCATATGTGCCATTATGGCTAAGCTAGGGTCCAATCTCTTCCCTGACTGGAATGGTGTCAATACCGCGCTATTGGTAAGGACAATATGTGAGAAACACTTATATAATAGGTAACTGCTGTGAGAACGGTGGGAACCCTCAGATAACAGCTTAAGCCACCTCATCTACCCTCATATAACAGGATGCGAAGTCTAAACCTATGCTGGCTACATAGTTTTATAAAACAAGGATGACTGCTAAGAATCACAACCTCATATACAGGTGAGTTCCCATCCTTGGGTTCACTCGGTGCTAACTCCTACTCTGATCTAAAGTGATTAAACATGATTTAACTGACTGTACGTGAGTGGAACTTACTGAATTTTGTTGACTGATGGAATACTACTGATATCTGATAACAGAATGAGACCATGAGGTTTCCTAAATTACATGGCTGACTGGATTCTACTGAATCATGGCTTGATTTTATATATCATGAAACATGACATGGCTCTAGGCACACAACTATAGATTTCGGGTATGAATACCCCCAGGACTCGATGGGAGGAAACTGACATAACATGACTGACTTGATCATAAGATTGGAGCCCACAATTTACATTATCATAAATGGGGAATATTATACATTATTTAGTTCCTCTACATATTAAGCATGGTAGGAAATGCATAACAACATTTTATGTGCATATTGTATATCTCCATTATCACACATGCTTCATACCATAATAATAGCAACACACGAGAAGCAAGGAATTCATATTAAAGTATATAGCTAACATGGACTTGTCATTTAGACTTCATGGAACCATATAAACATGAATTTCTAGCATTCTAAGCATTTTATCGAACACCTTGCATGCATTCTTTAAGGCATAGGTTTGTTTCATAACTTGTACCAGTTTACACCACCTAAAGTTCATAGTTTTCAACTAACAAGCATATATATTCCATGAAAACACCTCTCGATATCATCTTGAAACTTAAACAACAATCATCAATATGTACATTCTCATATCACTACAAAAAGTTCAGAAAATAGTATTTAAAATTTGGTTCTTGAGCTCTATGAACGGAATGGATCCATAGATGAACACAACACATACCTTAGAAGGAAGATTCTTGATGATTGACGGAGCAATTTCCTTGAAATTGGATATTCAAGCTTGATTCTGTAACCCTAGTTTTTTTTCTCCTATTGTGCTCTTGGATAAAGAACTTTCAGATGTTAATAGAGTTGTAATATTTTTAGAATATATAAATTTTGTAAGGTTATGTTTAGGAACATGTAAGGAGTTTTAAAAGACTTAATTATCCTCATAAACTAAGTGTTTTCGTGGATGAAATCTTAAGTGTGCGCCGCATACCTCATCACACATCCTAAGATATGCGCCGCACATCCTATCGCACAAGGTGAGGTATACGTCACACATGCTATCGCAAAAATATGGTTGTACGCCGCACATGTCATCACACATTTGGTCCAGTATCCATGTGCGATTTGTCCCACTCCTCTTTGCAAGGCAATGACTTCATTCTCGGTTGTAGAATTTTGGTAAAATTGGTATCGTTGACAAGCTAATTCAATTCTCTATAATTTGGTGGGTCTAAATCTGCCAAAATATCACATATCAATCAAGTTATCCTCGTTCAAAGGTTAATCTTGCAGAATCACACACTAAAACTTGATAGGTTCAAAAGCCATTAACTTGCATTACTTTAAGTGACTCATATGAGAATGCTTAACACATCATAAGCTATCTTATTGCTAGGATACTCATTGCAAGTCATGCACTAAAATATGATTCACAGGATAGGAGGTTTTATGCGTAAGAAAATTGGTTCACTTCCTAGTTTAGGAACATACGGGGTATTACACTATCAAAAAATGCTATGGTAAACACCTCCTACTCTACAGGTCCTCCATCAATTCCTCGGTCCATTTTTCGCTGCTTAAACCAGCAGTGAGTTACATCCTTCAACTAATATGTAGTCAACTTTGCACTATAACTCAAAGTGACGCCGATGATATCTATCACTTTCTGCGCAATCTCATAAAACTCTTACGGATCTTTCTCATACCTAGATCCCAAAAGTAGAAGGGGATTCATCCGAGTGAAATCCCACATAATAAATATTGTTGTATTAACCACAGGATAGGATAGATCAATTGCCTGCTAGTTGTTCTAAGAAGCTACAAAATAGGCTAAGGTTATGAAAGCGACCCTAAAATCGTCGTGAGAAATATGGTTGTTCAGGGGATCTTTCTGAATCGATGGGGTGACAGGCTGGTCCCCATTCCTTCTTCTATTTTTTATCTTGGGAGGCATTATTTGTAAACAAAAAAAAAGACAAATTAGTAAGAGAAATTTAATAGAGATCATGCTCTTTCGCATGACATGGAAACTGAAAGAGGGGAAACTTTCCTTAAAATGTCTCATAGTCTCTTATCCATAAGTGTGGCGTGCTTTACACCTATGCACAAGAGTCTACTCTACACTGCTTAAAGACTCCCTAAGACACATTAAAACCTTCAGCTCTGATAGCAAATTTCTTCACGACCCAAGTCTACCTCATAGTCGTGACAACGGTGCTTATGGTAAAAAGTGACAATAGGCTAACCCATAAACTGCTACTTGTTGTGATCACTGAATAAAATCGAAATTATACAACATGCATTGAAAATAATCTGATTAGATACTATAAATTTAAAATACCAAAGGACATAATACTAATATCTCTAAAACAATTGATAAAACTTAAAGAACTGACTGGCAGTCTAACTTATTATCTAATACCCTCTAAACTACATGAAGATTTGATGGGACAAACCCCCAACTAACTCAGATTGACTGAACATAAGGAAATATTGAAATAACTGAGAAAATCATATCTTATCCTTGATGGATGAGGAATCACCACTACTGCTACTGGGTAATGCTGAGCTATCTAAGAATGTCCAGAAAACTGAGCCTCTGAACCTATTTTATATGTCAACATAGTGAAAAGAAAAGTAAGCGGTCAGTACTTTGAATGTACTGGTATATGAGTTAAGTACTGACTAAAATGCATGAGATAACTAAGCATGAATGCATAAAAATGTTATATCTGCGAGTAAAATACCAAGCATAAGCATGTTATTGAGATAAAATGAAATCAGTATAACTGAATAACGGATAAATCTGTAAACTTGGTCAAGTAAACTTGAGCTGAGATATGTTAACATACTGACTAAAAATGTGGGAGGAATCATATAATCGACATGCACCAATCTGAGCTAATTAGGATCAAACCTCTAACCCCAGTTTGAAGGGTGTGAATACCGTGCCGCGGGTACTAATATTGGTTGTATGGATCCACTAAACAAGAATATTAAAGGACCAGGGTGTCAAGCCTAAACTGATAAGGGACCCCTAAAAAGAAGTCAAGCCTAAACTGATGGGTGACCCCCTATATCCTATATTGGCTATATAGTTTTGGGATTTAGGAACTACTACTAATGACTCCGCCTTAGCTGACGGGAGAGCCACCATCCTTGCATTCACTCGATACTAAATCCTACTCCTAATTGAACTTACAATGGTACTGAACTTGACTAAATTTAAATGAACATTATTTTTTATGGTGCTCATCATGATTATATTAGCTGAGTAAACTAATAATATAAATGGTTTAACTAAATCATAATCAGCAAATCCACAATCATGTAAAACACATAAGTATCGAGCGTTCGTAATATACTTGCATGGAATGATCATAAAATACGATAGCAAAGCTTTATAACTATAGTTTGGGATCATGGTTCAAAGACCCAATACATAGGCATTTCATCAAACATGTAAGAATCATGAACTTGAACATCAAAAGGTATTAGGTATTAGGAGAAAATATGATTACATGGGTAAATTCATCAATTGGGGATTTAACACTAAATTCTCTTGAATATGACATGTGAAACTTAAATTTAAACCATGAAGCATCCTAAACTTTCATGAGATCATACAGGGACATGAATTGAGTTTAAATTACTAGGGAACGCATGAATTTAACCTATCTTGAACATATGAAATTCCATAGTAAATGAAAGATCCATTATTGAATTAAAAGGATATTTTTGGGCACAATGGGTAAAAGGTACCCATAGATGAATACCAACATACCGTAGTAGATAGTTTCTTAAGGATTTCTTGAACTAAGAAGTTTAAATTCTTGATTTCTTGACAATGAGCTTGGGTTTTGTTCTTGGGAAAAGAAGAGAGTTTCTTGAGAGTAATTTGGATTGAAAGGGGAAAATAATTCCTTTTTGGAAGTCCCAAATCATGTTAAGGATGAATTAGGTTGAGTTAAAATGACTCAAACGCCCATTTTAGCACATAAATCACATAATTGTGTGGGACAATGCCACACGTGGTGCCTCTCTCTCCATCGGAGAAACCAATGCACTGTGTTGCTTACTCCGGGGAAGAAAGAAATGCATCACAGACCACCTTACCTTGAGAGAGACCAATGCGTCACGACCTTATCTCATTAGGTCTCTGTTTCTGCCATCAAAAGAAGTCTCAAACCTCATTCAAAGATCCCAAAACTTTCCCAAGACATACTTTTAAGCTCACTAAATATGAACTTATTCATAAACCAACATTTCAAGGTTGGTAGGACCAAAATAAAAATACATAAAGATTTGAGGTCTTGAAAATGATTAAGTGATAAATACTTGGTGAAATTTTCTAGCGTTGGACCCCTTAAGCATGGAACTAAGAGCTGAATCGAGCTAAGAATCTTATGGGGTTTTACCGTAACAGTCATAACAAAAGATCTAAACACCCAATCCACTACTAAAGAATCACCCCTAGGAGTAGATGCACGTAATGGAATAAATAATAAATCCTAAGATAACTCTAACTGTGTAGAATGATAAATAGAAACATAAGATTAAGTTTATCTTGATTCAAATAAATCAAAGGCTAACTGTCTTCATACAATAATCATATATGTGACAAAAGTATCTAAGGACAAAGCATCGTGTCTAGCAGGCACTACATACAATTAACCACGCCCTCTACCTGGATGGGCTCCTGACAGATCTCCTTAAGAACTACCTTGAGAACCATGGGGACCACCTCTGCGACAATGCAAACCATCTCTAGCTGAGGGATGAACTACTGTAATTAGGGGAACACTCTAAGATTAAACAACAACTGCCCCACGACCTGAGAACTTTGGCAAATAATGCCCATGACCCTAATTACTATAATTATTCACCAGTGGTAAAATAGAACATGAAGATAAATCTAACTCGGAGTAGCCACAATAAACAAAATAACTAGAAGATGAATCCCTCAATGACTAACCGCTACCATAACAAGGGTGATCAATAACATAAGACTGACCTCTGTTCGTCATTTGCAGCGCTGCCTAAACGGGTCTACTAGGCTAACTCTGAGGCTGATAAGGTTGATGCAGTGGTTACCTAACCTTAAAAAGACTATCTCTAAGTCGGGAGCTACTATGATTCCCAGTGAAACTACCCTAATATCCAGGTAGCTTACTGTTGGCCCCTTTGGCCTCGTAATACATATCCTCCATCACCTAAGCATGATTAGAAAACTCAAGACCTATCCATAACAAACAAACTTTCAGTAGACATATGAATGGGAAGTCTCAATCCTCAAGCAAAGAACCAAAACCTTTGTACACCATGTCTAGAATAGAAGTAACACACCTATCTAACTCATGAAAATAAGCCTCATACTCCAAAACTATCATGGAGCCCTGCTTAAATTGTTATAACTAAACCCTTAAGCGATCTCAGAGATTGCAATGCATGTACTTCTCCAAGAAAATCTTGAAGAACTGAGCCTATGTCAAAGAACAAGTTCCAGTTGGCCTAGAATCAAGGTGACCACTCTACAAATGTTGGGCAACAAAGTCTAATTGAAAGGTAGTGTGATCCACACTACGATTGTCAGCAAGACCAAAATTTTCGAGCCTATCCTCATAAGAAATTAGAAGCTCATATGCATCCACTCCCAATACACTATAAAAAATAGGCGATCAAATCTCAAAAACCTACCCAAAATCTTCTGCTCCATAATAGAAATAGCAGGTTGGGAAACCAATACCTGAGTAATTATCGATACAGGAGGGACCTCAACTCTTGGAGTCCCAGCTATAGGATGTGCCCCCACCTCGTAAAACTTTAATATATAGATTATGCACTATCAGATGTTGCACCACCAACCAATACCAAAAGAAACTAAAGAATTCTAGAGCACTGTACAAGAAATAAACCTTATTGGAGCCTGGGCGCTGGTCCCTACCCTACCACTGGCTGGGGTAAAAGAATCTTTGACTAAGAGTAGGAATAAGGTCTAGTGGAGGCCCCCTATCCTGGCCGTAGCTGGAGATACTTCTTGAGGCTTTCCATGAAATTTATCTCACCTATGAACAATGATAGGATAACTAATCTCGGTCTCAAGACCCTTATCTGATATAGCGGTTGCACTTATTCTAGATAGTTGTAAAATAGTTAAATTAATGGAATGCTTTACAAACAAACTCAGACACTTAGCATGAAATAAGTGAAAAAGTAAAGAAATACTAAGAATGTACCATAGCCTCCCAAAGATAAGAAATGAACATCATGATTCTGATCTGCATGACTCTACTAGTCACTTGCTCTTGCACCAATAATACCAATGCAACCTAGCCCTGATATTAATTTGTTAAGACCAAAATTATGAGTCATGATGGTACCTACTCTATTCTACTTGTAGGTAAGTTGAATCCTAACCATGATCTATTCATAATGGGCTAACTTTAAGGAAATGCTCCAAAAAAGGACAAATAAGCAATTCAACACAAAATTAAGAAAAACAATAAAAATAGTCTTAAGGTAACCATAATACAGAAACCTATCACACGACCTAGTATAGCTAGACAAGAGCTACTATAAATACAACCTAATTCTAAAATAGGAAATACAGTACTATCTCAAAACTAAGGAGTAGACATAGATCGATAGAACAACTCCTAATCCAAGAGTTCACCCACTATTTTGGAATCAAGCACAACATGATCCTCAAATCATCGATGGCACCTAGTACTACGATCTACACCAGAAAGATAAAAAGTGAAGTACGACTACAAACACCATGAGTACTCATTAGTCATCAAAGGAAGACTTAGCTAACTGATAATAAGAATATGGTAAAATATAAGAAAACATAACTAAGTTAAGGTAAAGATAAACTTTAATGAAATCCAACATCATTGTACATAAATAAGTAATTAACCAAAATAATAACATAACATAAAGTATCAAACACATATGATTATATTTACAAAATTGGCCCCTATAAGCCAATAAGTACGAAAAAGTAAACAACCCGATACAGGAATTCATAAGCTTGGAGGGTACACACAAATATAGTTAAACCCAAACCAGTATTATTTACCAACTCTCAAGGTACAACAAGAACCTATCCATATCTTGCCATATTAAAACAATTTCCAGTTTCGATCTTAAACTAATAATAATATCATTAATATCATATTCCTTATCCAGACTCAAACTAGTAATCATATATCTTTAATAACATACTCCATAGCCAGACTTAAACAATAATAACATCGTGAATGTTATAATCAATATCAAGACTCGAACCAGTAATCATGTATCAATATATAATAATAAATTCCCAAACATGAAGTGGCAAGTATATCATTAATATTACAATTAATATTAGAATCAAACTGGTAATCATATATTTAATAGCATAAGCAATAGTATAATTACTAGCTCAATAAATAGCATAATTGCTAGCCTATAACGTAATAACTAGTAAAATCAATAAGCATCAAATCTCAATATTCAATCTATCATCACTATCAAGTTCCAAAGTTTCTCAACATCACCTCCATAAGAAATCTCAATATTTAAAACAAGCATATGAAAGGTCTTAAAATAGCTAACACAAATCTTGGCCTAAGGTACGTCAAAGGGCCCATTTCTAATTCCCCGAATTCCACTACTATGCATATTCTACCCCAAACTAGGCTAAGGTATCTAAATCAAAATTTAGATATCAAACAAGCCTTAATTAATACTAAGATGGAAATTCAACTTATGATCTAAGAAACTAAGCCAAAGCACCTAAATTATAGTTTACGAATAACCTTAAAGTCTAACTAACCCAAGCATTTTAAATTTTATCACCAACACCTAAAACCCATCTCAAATCTAACATAATATCATAAACAAACTATTACATTGTTCAATCTATGAATGGGGGGAAATATAGCCTAACTAGATACCAAAAAAAGCTCAAAGAATCCACTAAATCACTGATTTACCCTTTTGAGAAGCTTCTACAAAATGCAAAGGTATCAAAGTCACAATCTACTCATTAACATAAGAATAATGATATCCATATTTCCCTATTATGCTTTAGGTACAAAAATACTAAAAAATCCTATTTGGGTCGTATGTATGAAAATTGGGTATTCGAAGCCAACCCAAGATTATCTTATGCTCAATGAGTAATTACCATAAAAATGGGTGAAATCCGAGCTATATTAGTGCTAAATTCAAAACACAAAGTTATAGGAATTTTAGGGAAGAAAATAGGAAATCAACCATGAAATTAAGGAAATCCCAACTCAAATCTAAAGGAAAATCATGTAATAATAATCACCAAAGCACCCGAATCACCCATAAACCCCAATCCTAATAATTCTTTATTATTAGGGTTTAAGACTTAAGATAATGGATGAATTAATCGGTAAAATGAGCTAAAAATAGGATATTTATACCAATCCTAGTTACTCATGTATTGCTATCGCACATATAAGGGTTGGAAAAGTGAGCTGCTATCACGACCAAGGCACCGTGATCGTCACTTCAGCTAGCCTACCATGTGTTTTGCGATTTTACTCCATTATGTCGTTATTAGAGATCACACCAGCATACTGAATTTCTAAATAACTACCAACTCCCGAAGATTCATCTGGAATCACATATTTTAAAATGGTCTACGATACTCTATGAAATTCAAAGTTCTAAAGTCAATGACGCAGTTGAAATTTCCATATGAGGTTGCTTTGAATAAAAGTAGGTCCCACAATAATATTCCATTTATTGCAACCCCATATTTCACTCTTAACTTTTATAACAATAGGTCGATAATGAGTCTGGGTGCCTCAGTACCCAAACCAAGAGTCCACCTAACATAAAATTGATATCGCTGAGCTATTGGAATAGTCAGAATTAGCTATGAGCTTGTTTAACTAAATTTTTTTCTCTATTGACAACTTGAACAAGTAAACACCTTAAAAATGAGAATTGGCTCTAAGAAATAAAATAAACTGCTCGGTAATTGAACTTTCAGTCCCAGCAAGTCATGAATGAGTTGGGAAGCTATAAAAAAGATTTAAAGATGATAAAAAGCAAAAATATGAAAAATAACTTGAAGGGCCATTACAACCTCCAACTTTTAGGTAGGAATACAATGTCATAAAGAATTCCACCAGTTCTATGGTGGTCATCTTAACCTATTGCCAATTTGGACACTTAGCCAAATTTCTAATGTAATGAGGAGGGGTACGGATGCGCCAGTTCATAGGTGTGAAAGACTAGCGTTAGATGTTTTTAATTGGGATATATGTAGACCAAAGAAATACTAGAGAGAAGTGGTTAGACGTGACATGGAGAAGTTACATTCCACTGAGGAAATGACCCTGGATAGGAAGGTTTGGAGAAAAAATACTAAGATAAAGGGATAATGTGGAGAGATAAATCATTGTCCGTAGTTAGAAGGGTTTTAGTGTGTTTTGTTTGGTTATGTACATTATTTTTGTGGATTTTTTATCTATGGTAGATTTATCATGTTTCATGCTTTGAATATTTTTGTATATTGTCATGTGTCTTGAGTTGGGGGTCTATCGGAAATAGCCTCTCTACTTCTTTAGAGGTAATAGTATGGATTGCGTACATTCTACCCTCCCTAGACCCCACTAGGTGAGAATATACTGGGTTTGTTGTTATTATTGATCATTCTACCAATATACTTCTCACATATCATGATACATCTTAGTTATTCCTTTGTGAATAATATATCTAGAACTATAGGCATCCACTTTCTTAAGTAATCTACATTAAAAAAGCATAGACTACCTTCATAACAAAGAACACCATGATTCCCTTAGGAGATAACCTCAACCAAAAAAGAGAAAAAAAGTGCAGCTCAAGGACCTGAAGTAGGATCATGCCTTAGTTATTGCGATCATGGTATGTGTGCCTCTATTGCAGTCAATCAAGCTAGTCAAAATATCTCAATTGCAGTGTACTTATCACCGTTACCATAACCGTAATCACAGATATATCCTGCGATTGTGGCAAAGAGATAATTTTTCCTATGGGCAGTTTTTTCATTTCACCCAGCCCAACCCAATTTCTCTTATATGCTTGAACCCTTTCCTTTTGGGTACCGAGCACTATTAAGATATTTTTTAATTTGAAGTATAAACCCTAAATTTGAAAAGTTTTGTAATTTAATTTAGAGTCTTTTATTTTAATATTTATGAAGAATATATATGATTTGAACAATCCTTAGGGTATATGTATCTTTATTATCTAAATAAGTACTTAAATTTTAGTCTTGGGGTTATGGTGAACTAAGGTGAAATTGTGTTTGGGTGATAATCTGTTTGTCTTATAGTTAGTTGTTTATTATGGATTCCACTATTCCTTTGTTTAAATATTTTGGATTTGTGGGTGAAAACCCCAAATACCCAAAATGGGCTTGTTAGATGAAAACCCAGAACTTTTGAAAGACCTCATCATTCTTAAAAAAGGGATATGGGTGAACTCTTGAGATCCCATATATTCCTTAAAACAGGGACATATGGGGCCAAAGAAATAGTAGACAATTGTGAATATATCTTACTTTCTTTTGCAATTTTAAAAATAATGGTAGATAGAGAGTAGGTTATGTCTTGGTTATTTTCCTTGAAATAGGGATGCCCAATTGAGGATTTAGGTGTGTTGTATTGATTCACTCGTTAGGTACTCAAGAGAGTCAAAGAGTGACATCCTTGAGACATTTTTCACAAACTAGCGACAAGGACTCTTAACCTAGCCTACCCTGTCGTCAAAAAATAGATTTTATACCAAACCATCAAATCCCATGCACAACTTTCCCTTAGGTTGACATAATTCCAAGATCTCTCCAAATTAGAATTTTAAAATAAAAAATTGTTATCATAGTGTGTCATTTTACTTGATATTGAAAATATTCTATTCAAAATTCCCCCCAAACACACACACTTAAAATTATGTGTTTTACGTTTTCTATAATTTGGGTATCCTTTTAGTAACTTTTACATCCAAAGGACTAAAAATCTAATTCTCACTCCATATGGATTTGAGATTAACGAAAGTTGATCTATTAATAATGACTGTCCTCTACTATATTATATGGTATAGGTGAGCATTATGAAAATGATACCATTTCCCGAGAGTGAAACATATACTTTACTTATGCGGTGTTGATTTTTACTTAGGATATACTTGTTGTGGTTTTTATTTATATTGTTTTTTTATTTTGTATAGGTGATCGTAGGGTACACTAAATAATGAGTTACAATGCTAGTCACGACTGGACTTTCAGTGGTCAAATTAATGATGAGGGGCAACTCAATGATGTTGGTCATTCAAGTACTATCTATATCCACAAATATAGAGGAACAGTGTCTTTCATTTCATAAGCGCCATATTGCAAATATTACAAATAAATGGAGTGTTTTTTTGGGGGGTGGGGCAAGCTTATGAGGACCCTAACCTACATTTGTAATTTTTATAGAGGTATGTCCACTATTTGATATTTTACACATAACCTAAGAGTCTATCCATCTTTTACTTTTTCCATTCTCTCTACCATGTGAGGTCGTATTATGGGTCTATTCTCTTTTGGCCGATTCAATTACTTCTTGGGATGAACTCACCGTGCCCTTCCTTGATCGTTATTTCCCACTTTTTAACATGCTCCAATTGAAGGACGAGATCATTTATATAAATAAGTTGAATATAGAAACCTTGTTTGAAGTATGGGAATGATTCAATGGTAAACTAATGCAATGCCAAAACCATATAGTCCCATAGAAGATGCTTCTCCAAATCTTCTATTCGGCCTTAATCTACTCAATAAAACCGTGATGGATAATATGGTGGGATCTCCATTTTGAAGTTGCATTATCTTATTGTAATAAATTTCTTTGAGGTGGTTACAAAGTAAAATCTAGGGTGGCATACCCGAGTGGTGAGGTGATTATGAGTTTTTCTACTACATCTTTGGTTGACAAGGACAAAAGAAAATAAGATAAAGAAAGAAAAGAGAATATGGTAAAGATGATGACTCAATTAGAGCTTTTGACAAAAAATGTGATGGGTGCACCAGCAAATATGGTGAGTTCCATGGAATTCAAAGCTTATGAGTATGATGAGGAAGCTAAAAAGCTCGATGAGGAGATGTTGTACTTCTCAAACTATTCGGAGGGTTCCTGCCCCACCTATCCAAGTCAAGGTCGGAATTGATATTTGATGGATTTTGATCATTATAGGGACTGGAGAGATATAGAGTGTCACTACGAGCATTATGTGCACCTCATGATCTGGCAAAGAATAAAGACCCAAGCTTCGTCGACCCCAATAAATTAAAAAGTCAAAATATCTTAGTGAGAATTTTGATGAGGGTAGAACAAATAGATTAGGTGGTTCATGAGCTAAAAGGATATTTTCACAACTTAATCAAACCGTTGTGTCCTATTCCACCACCATTAAACAATTGGAGACCAAAATCAATGAAATTTCAACCCAAATAAATGCTAGGCTAAAGGGTAATCTTCCTAGTGATACTATTAAATGATTCTCAAGTTTTAGCAATGGTTACTAGGAGTGGGAAAACACATGATGATCACTTAAAAGAAGATTTTGGTGAAAAGGTGCCAAAGTTTAAGTCAAAAGAAGTGTCACCACAATGTCAAGAAGAAGAAGCTGATTAAAAGGAACCGGAGAAGTTGATGAAGAGGTGGTTGAAAATGAGAAGGTTCACAATGATGTGATGCCTACAATCTAAGTCCATACCCCATTTGTTCAAAGGCTTCATACAAAGAAGAAGGGTGATAAACTCAAGAAATTTATGGACAAGCTGAGCAACCTCTCAATTAGTATCCCATTTCTTGAATTGATCCTTGAGTTCTCCGAATATGCTATGCTTATGAAGAAGTTGATGTTAAAAGAAAGATTATTAAAGGTGACACGATCAAAGATACCCATGGTTTTAGTTATATCATGAGTAGCAAAATTATGGAAAAGAAGGAAGACCCCAGAGATTTTACCATCCCTTAGACCATCGAAACCCAGTTGTTTGCGAAAGCTCTATGTAACCTCGGTTGGAGTATAAACCTCATGCCTTTTGTATTTTATAAAAATCTTTGATTGGAAACCCCAACTCCAATATCTATGAGAATTTTAATGGTGGATCAGTCTATCAAGAGGCCGGTTGGGATTTTGTTTGATGTTTTAGTTAAAGTGGACAAACTTATACTTCCAGCAAACTTCCTGGTTTTAGATTGTGAAATGGACCAAGAAGTTTCCATCATTCTTGGTCGACCTTTTTTAGCCACCAGAAGAGGCATGATGACTTATAGTTGTGTGAAATAGTGTTTAGAATTGATAATGATGAGGTATCCTATTGAGTATGCAAAATAAAGAAACATACCATGGAGCTTCAAGTGATATCGGTGATCTAGGTTGAAATTAATAAAATGAATGAAAATGCCCTTGAGGACCCAACTTGAGAAAGAAGGAAAACATTGTGCCATGACGTAAACTAAGGCACTATATGCGAGGCAACCTACAAATGCCACGAAATTGGCTCATATCATTTATTTTTATTTTTGTATTTGAGATTTTAGTTTTGTCAATTGAATAATCAATGCATTTATGGCGCTATAGAGTGTGTTGGATAAGCTTGAGAAGGGAAAGTGTGAAATATTTTCATGTTGAACTAAATAGGGGAAAATCTGTCCAAATGTGAAATAAGTTGAACAGGAGAAAATAGGGGAGGAGAAATTCCTTCATTTACCGTAATCACAGGACATTGGCCATGATCGTGGAACATTGCCCACAATTGCAGTCATATCAATCATATGACCATTCGAATCCTTATTTCCCCTCAACACTCTCTTCTCAACCTTTCTTTCTATTTACACCTATTTCTAACTAAATTGTGAGAATTCCAACAGCATCCATGCATCTATCTCGTATCACTTATCCAGTAGGTTCCTCGAATCCATGCCTTGATTATTGAAAATAAGCCATAGAATATATGTTATAGTCAAGGCCTAAAATTATGATTTTAATGCTTAAATGCTTTGTCAATTGTACTTGTGTGGCGTTTAGCTGCAAGAATAAGGTGTACACAAGATAGGGGAAGTCTTGAGTACCAAAATTTTGTGTGAAATTGATAAAAATGAATAGTGGACCCCAAGTGCTTGATAAATTGCCCAAATACATATTCACTAATAGTTTTTGCATTCTAGGGGCATAATCTAGTACCTAATAGTCTTATTCAATGATTTTTGTGTAAATTCTTTTTATAGAACATGTGTTTGAGTTCAAATTTTAATTTTTGGACATTGAAAAAATTGTTTGAAACTGGTATCACATGCCACAATCGCGTCTTTATGGCCTGTGATCACAGTAACCAAGGCTAATTTTCTTCCTATACCATAAATTTTGCTCTTCAAATTTTGTCCAAACACCACCAAATAATCACCCTATGAGATTTAGTAGACAATAGGGCATAGTTTGTCCATGAAAATATCAATGATTAATGTTGTTGTGTTGTCTGTTATTTTTTAGGATAATCACATTGAGGAATACGACCAAGTCCAATTCATGTAACCAGTGTGCCACATTCTCTACTCTAGTGATCTTCCAAGGAAAAAGCTTCTCTCGGGGAGAGGAATGTTCTTTGAGAATATACTAGAAAAGATTTTGGTAGTTCATGATAGTATTCTGGGCACAAGGTGGCAGTGTTTTGCCTCGAATCCTTGCAAGGCAAATCAGCAATGGGTTTGTGAATTTTATACCAACCTTAGGGAATAGAGGTTGACTTTGGGACAGAGAAAATCAATGATATCTATGGGCCCCAGAATGCAATCATGGGTGAGTTCAAAGTAAAATGGTGTGAGTCGGGGAGTTTGTTGGCATAAAGACTTTGTCTCAAATTTTCATTTCCACTAAAGTATTGTAGGATATTCCAATTTATATTTTAAGATATTTGAATGACACCTCTTAGACAAGTATCCTATTGGGTTAACCAAATGTTTCTCTAATAAAAGAGGGTGTTCATGTATTGGTGCAAGTTCTTATACATGGCTTTCAGACTCTGGGGTTATAGATAGCCATTATTGTTCACCATGTGTTAAGGAATTACCTGTCAAAATTATTATTGTTTCTAGATCCTATCCAATTATATATATTGTTGAGAATAAAAGGTTTGAGAGATTTATTAGATTAGCCCCTCCAAAGTTTTGTGGTAGTATTGGTGAGGATGTTTGTGAGTTTTGGCTAGTTGTTAATAGAGGTCATATAACTTTGGCTAGCTTGAGTTACATGGTGTTGATTAAACTACCTTCTTGTTGATTGATCTAACTAATAAGTTGTGGAGATCTTTTGTCAGTTGTAAACCAATAGGTTACTCAACTTTGACTTGGACCCAATTTTCAAATATTTTCAATTTGAGGTTTATGCTCTTTAGATTGAAGGAAAAGTTGTGTGATGAGTTCGATGATTTAAGGTAATTTGTCATTACTATTTTTGAGTACGAGGTTCATTTCCATGTATACTACAACTTCTATCTCCATAAATTTTGAGAGTATTAGAAGTTATGTTAAGGTTTTGACTAGTTCTTATCAGGGGACTATGAATAAATTAGTCACTTCATAAGTCCCCTTCCAGAGTGTTATGCATCATGCCTAGAGGTTTGAGACTCTTAACTAGGTTGCTTTAAATGGTGGTGTTATGAGGGCATGAAGATAGGCTGGTTTCAATGGTGGTCATTCATCCTAACATAGGGATTTATCAGGAAGAGGTTCTCATGGCTATCATAGTAGAACAATTGAGGAAGCTTTGTAAAGTGTAAATAGTTAGATTTTGGTTTATGAGGCTGTGATTTATTATAAATTATGTTGAGCTTATTATTTTGGTAGATCGAGTTAAGAAGTCGATTTTGGTTCTTCTAGTCCCTCATAAAGTGATTTATCTAGTTGGTGATGTTTTTATGTGTGATGATTTTGGACACTTAGCAAAGGATTGTTGTCAACGTGTGAGGGTTCTCCCTTGCATGGTTCTCACCTTCACTTTTGTCAAATACCAATGTTAGCAATGAGAAAGGGTACATAGTATCTCATGAACTAATATGACCCCTTAGTTGGAACACGATGCTTAAAGTAACAAGTGACCCCATGCTAATCCATGGCCTAGCGTCACATTATGAATACTGTATAAACCGAATAAAATTGTTCAAAAGATAATGTTTGAATGGTATAAAAAATATCAAATCAAATGTCAATGATATAACTAAAGCTAAAATCTCCTAGCATAACAGAAAGTCAAACCTCTATTGCTTGTCGAAAGACTCTACTAAGGTGAGTCTCTCAGATAAGCCCCCAACAAACTCTAATTGTCTTAATCTAATATAGATAAAATAATTAAAATGTTATCTAGACCTCAAATAATGTGAACTAACTAAAACACAATGGCTAAAGTTTTGCTGGATCAAGCTAACTGTGATCGGGGTGTTGAACATTTGAACATATATTATAATACAACATAGCGTAGAGGAAAGTATGTAGTCAGTTCTTTGAATGTACGAAGCTTGTGAGATATGCACTACACTATATAAAATGAATATATGAAAAGTGACATAATCACCCAAACATGGGACTGAAATCGGTTAACTGATGTTATGAACAAGTAATAAACATGCAACACTATATTATGCTAATTAAAGTAGAGATAAGGTCATAAGAAAGTTGAAACGAAAATGTGGGAGGTTTCTGTAACTAGCATATACCATGCGAGCTACATGGAATCCAACTTGCAGCCCAAGTTGGGAGGTATTATGTACCTTTCCAAACATAAAAATCATGATCTATGTGAATTCACTAGTTGCCCCATTAAGGGAACGGGAGACAGTCTCAACTAAAGATGAATCATTTTACCTATGGCAGCACGTTGTTTGGGACTTGGGTTATTTGAACCCTTATACTCTCAATGCTAAGTATTACCCCAAACTGAAAGTAAATAATATAATAAAATGCTCAATAATGATTATATTCTCAAAATTAAAGGTAAATGCTTTAAATGAGAACACTCTAAATCATGAAAACTGCATAATTTAATATTCAACTAACAATAAATAAAATCCTCGGTCATCGAGTGTTCATAACCCACCATGTTTGAAGAATGCAATTAATCATGAAGATGATATAATCAAAAGATAATAAGGAATTTCAAAACTAAAGCCCAAAATGAAAAAATTATCAATAATGAGTATTGAATGATTATCAAATTTACTAGAAAATATATATTCATAGTTTAGAAAAAGAAACTTAAAACAATAGAAGTTTGCACTTTTTCATGAAAATCCTATCTTGAAAGATGAATTAAACTTTAAAAATTTAGTTAACTTTGGGACTCAATTGGTGAAAGGAAACCCATTTATGGAATCCTTCATACCTTAAGTGAAAAACTTTGGTGAAATCTTTGGATTTCAAGGCGGGAGTTGAAGAGCTTTAGTTCTTGCTTGGAGAAGAAAATTGCCTTTTTCTCACTAAACTTTTCAAGTATTGAATGATTTATGAGGAATGGGGGAGTTGGATAGGTTTAAGAATACTTATACATGCCTTTTGTATCGAATGATGTAGTTTTGGTATTAAAAGAGTGGAAAAAGACTAATCAACCACTTTAAATTGTTTGGAAAACTGCAGGAATCAGTCCTGATGACTCACGTGACGAATAGAAGGGTCTGGCTATGATTCATAGGCCACGAACTAAATACTTACTCCCTAATTCTTTGAATATTATTCACCCAATGATTTTTAGGGTCGACGCTCCATTGTCTCACCCTACAAATAATAGATTCTGAATCGCCGTCACTATCAACTTTGAGAGAGCTTAAGTAGAATGGCCATAAATTCTGCCCTGCTATTAAACTAAGTTTTAAACTTATTAATTTGAAATATAACACAAATATATGTTATTTTATGGCTCTTTTTCTTAATAATTCTTATTAATCAAGAATTTATGGTCATTTGAAGTTGGTTATAACAAGCTTCTTATCAAGAAATCAATCGTTAAGGAATGTTTTCACTTAGCTATGATCTAGGAGTTATTTATGGACATAATATATGTCTAAATAACTTATAATACTATCATAACACGAGGTTTTATTTCTACATTCACTTGAATTATGTTTCTAATCTTGGCTTGGATTTTCGCGGTGATACAGTATCTCCCCCTTAGGATCATCCATCCCCAAATAAAAACTAGCGAAGCTAAAATGTTAGAGAAAGGGTTGTAATTTCCACATATAATTTCTAAGATTTGAATATTAACATGATTACTGATTTTGTATCGTTAACGTGGATTGAACCAAAGTCATGAGAGAAGGTTATGTCATGAGTACAGTTGTGTGACATGATATAGAAAGAATTAACTAGTTAAGTAGAAACTATTACCTCAAGTTACAATTGAGTTCAAATAGAAAAGTTGGGGGTACTTGATCATAATATCTATCTTTGTTTCCCGAGTTTCTACGACCACTTATTTATTTTTCCACTGAACCTTCACCAAAGAGACCTCCTTATTTCACAGCTTACGAACCTAACGATCAAGGATCTCAACAGAGACATCTTTGTAAGAGAGACTTTCTTTCGAACCCACACTCTATAAAGGAACAATTGATGCTAGATCCCCAATGTATTTTTTTACAAGGTCATATGATAAATTGAGTACATCGATTCTAAACTTGTTGGCAATTCTAA
Organism: Capsicum baccatum var. pendulum; assembly: GCA_030864225.1. Taxonomy (NCBI): domain Eukaryota; kingdom Viridiplantae; phylum Streptophyta; class Magnoliopsida; order Solanales; family Solanaceae; genus Capsicum; species Capsicum baccatum. The sequence goes on along the minus strand of CM061554.1, from coordinate 73,108,044 downwards.
CATAGTGACTCAAAATCTTGTAAGGACCAACATAGCACGGACTAAACTTCCTTTTCTTGCTGAATATCTTCAGCTCTTTAATTGATGAAATTTTTAAGTAAATTAAATCACCAATAGAAAAACCCAATTCCCTCCTCCTAATATCTGAATAGGACTTTTGATGACACAAGGCTATTTTTTGCCTCTTTCTAATCAGTCCAACCTTATCTATAGCCTCATAAATATAGTCTAGGCCTATAAATGAAGCTTCACCTACCTTAAAACTACTAATAAGAGATCTACACTTCCTACTATGAAGTCCTTCAAACAAGGCGATCTGAATACTAAAGTGATAGATGTTATTATAAGCAAACTCAATCAATGGCAAATGTTCATCCCAACTACCTTTAAAAAAAATCAATATACTCTCATCATTTCCACTAAAGTATGAATAGTCGTTTATACCCTACCATTTGTCTACAAATAAAAAGTCTTACTAAGATGAACCTAGGTACCAAGACCCTTAACCATATCTAAAATAATGGTAAAAGAGACTTCATGCAATTTCAGCAACACTTTAAGATAGAGTTTATCATAATCCTCAGATAAATCTGAAGTGTTAACTAGTAAAAAATTTGGCCGACTTTATCATTCGGTACACGATAAAAAAATAGAATTATATTTTCAAGGAGTACAAGTAAAACCAATAATAAAGTCAATATGTACCACTTTCCACTTCCAAATAGGAATACGAAATGCCCTGAATTTTGTCCCTTGAATATTTTTTATTATTTGAGCTCACTATCTTGGTTACGACTTGACCCCATGAGTCCTATAGTGTCTTGACGGGTTAGATAACCCTAGTCGTTAGGTGACCAGTGTATGGTGTTGAGTATTTGTTCTGGGTATTATTTATGGGCACAAATCATAAAGACTCATGATGAGTAGTAAAGTTGAGTCGTAACCAAATATTTATGTTTAAGGCATGATGCCTTTCTGAGAACCAGTGGCTTAGTAATATCCATACGGATACCTTATGAGTCATGGGATGAATTAATAAGAAGTCCACTGTTTAACCCATTTGAGTTTGGTGTTGACTATGACTGGACCTTAAGAGTCATAGGGTCTACTTACATATTGGTTGGTTGAGTCATAATGATAACAGGTTTTGGGATTGGTAAGACTGTCTTGGTTATGACTCATAGTGCCGAGGCACAAGGTGGGGTTACAAGTCAATGGTTGACTTGTAGTCAAAGGGGACTTTTTCAATCTTTTAAATTAAGGGCATTTTGGATATTTCCTCTTTTTCCCTACTTAATACCCATAACTTGTAACCACTTTAGGTTATCCTCATCCCCAATAAACACATCAAATAGACTCTCAAACTGTAATAGACCGAACTGAGGCCTAGCTATATTGAGAAATCCCAAGCCCAAGCGAGACTGGGAACTTCCCCACCAATACCCAACCCAACTCCAACCACATACCTTGAGTCAGCTAAAATCCAAACATATAGCAAGATATTGTGTGCAACCATATGGAAACTTTGGGATAAGCCTATAACCGAGATCAACCCATTCAAGTCCAACCACCCATTGACCAACCAAACTAATGAAAAATCCATAAACCAATACCATAATAATAAGACAAGGTATATATATAACAAAATAGATGATACCATACCCAAGTCCACAGTTGTCCATGCAAAGACTCTAGACCATCCAAAGAGTACCTAGTCGGGACACAGCCCCAACCTAGACAAATCCATAGTTTATGAAAGAAAAGAATTATGTAAAGTAGACCATGACATGAAATAGATGCCTTTTGAACTATGGAAACTCACCACTTCAATACTACATCGACTGTACCCAAATCTTATCACTAAGAAAGAGGAGAGAAATGGTCGGTTCCTATATAGTATGGGTATACAGCCGCCAGTAGATGATAAAATAATCCTATTTAAAAAATGAAATAAATCAATTCATATGTATAAAAACATATATATATATATATATATATATATATATTTATAAGTGCTGGGAAAGGGAACTGGGTTTAGTTTGCCATTAAAACAATTTACTTGTGTTGTGTAACCTTACCATTTAAGCATACCAATAGGTCTTATGGGTTCAGCTCCCCTTGCTGAAAGAGTCCCAGCACGTGTAGCCGCATGTTCAAGAAATATCCTATGGTATGACTAGTACATCACTCCAATATAAAATGTGACACTTCCACGTGGTTATTTTAGACCCCTCATATTGAAAAATATGAGTTTCAAGTCTCGGTCCCCCTGGAACTCCCACCATTAATTCCTAAATTAAAACCATGTCCAAACAATCCATTTACCATTTATTAACCAATGCTATGTAACACAAGTTGTATCGTCATACTACCCATACATAGAAGCATTTATCCATAGCCAAAGGTTTAAAAATTAGCTTAACCATTTAGGAAATACAAAAGGTTTAAAAATAGTAAAACCATTTGACAAAATTATATTCAAAGGCAATTTAATAAACCGTTTGAGAACATAAATTTTCGAAGTTCAAAACTAAGTAATTGGGGAATCCATAATACCCCAAAATCTATTCACCATTCCCATGCATCCTAAAAATATTCATAAACAGTAATAAAGCATGACTAATGCACCATAATCCATGGAAAATTATTAAATGAGTAGCCATGTCAGAACCCTCCATCGTTACAAAATCCACATTTCAAAATAATGAATTTAGAAATCAATTTTATGCCAACAATAAGGTAAAAATATAGGGACAAAGATATATGCATGTTCCATAATCTAACTCATCGAATGACTAGACCCCCAATCCATAGACATTCATTCAACCTGAATCGCCGGCCTAAGTCACAACCTTTCCACTATTGTATTCCTCAAGTCATCAACCTTATCTAACCTATAAATTTACCTCCACAATTCCTGCATTTCTATCCCTGAGCTAACATACTCCCTTGATACCAAAATCAAATATCTAAGATCCATAATTAGTGCCTATAAACCACCATGAATAATCATCAAAGTACCCATATAACATGGAATACACATATAAGGTCCACCCCACAAGAAGGATAATCACAATTCCTTTGTCTCCCAATGAAAACCTACACATTTCCTAGGAAAACCATCCCTCTCATGCATGCAAGAGTGAAAATAGTACCTAAAGAAACACTAAGACTGATGAAACCTTCATATAAGAGATCCCATAATTTATCCTTTAGATCTTTTGCTTCAACAAAAATCATTCTATAAATAGAGAATTGAAATTGGACAAGTTTTTGGAATAAGAACGAGCCTAAACCAACCTCCCTATTAGAACGACTCCAAGAGGTTTATCAAGAAGACCTCAAGAAATTCATTCAACACCAAATCGAACCAAAGAAGGACCTTCTAAGTTAGAATCTTTAACCTAGACCAAGTAATACATACGCCCCTTTGGAGATCGATCTCTGAGTTCTAAGATAAAATATAACCTTTCCCATAATAGCCAGGGAATGAAACCATCCTCTCAATCTATAACTAACTCACCATGAAACCTTAAGATAATCCTTGCAAATTTCAAAAAATCGAATAATGAATTAAACAATTACAACCAATCCATCCCCTAATAATTCAAAATCCAAACAATCTGAATAACACAACTCCACCAAGAATCCTTTCTGAACACCAAATACCACACACACCCCATAGATTCTTTGACGTAGTCATAGAGTCACCTATTAGAGTAGAAATAAAAAAATAAGAAAGTTTTGAAACAATTATTGTGACCAAAACCAAAATACACAACCACACATGAGGTCACACAAGAGAGAGGAGCACAAACCAAATAATCAATATACACCATAAAGAAAAGAGTTTTAAACACACCAGTGTCGACATCAAAAGATGGCATGGACTTCTAAGGGATAGTAAGGGAATTAAGATGATCCTGACCAATATTGAAATATCAAAAGATCAAACACACCAGTGTCGACATCTTAAGATACCCCGACCATAGCCAAAACCATATTTTATGAAAGGAAAGAATTATGTAAAGTAAACCACGACATAAAATAGATGGCTTTCGAACTATAGAAGCTTACCACTTTAATTTTACATCAACTATACCTAAATTCGATTACTAAGAAAAGGGAGTAGAGTGGCCGATTCCTGCATAGCATGGGTATACAATCGCTTGTAGATAGGTAGTAGGTTAACACTAGCATGCACTCAGAATAAGCATAAAATAATGTCATTTACAGAACAAACTAAAACCATCCATATGCATACCCCATATATATAAGTGTTAGAAAAGGAAATTGAGTTTTGCATGCCATTAAAATTATTTACCAGGGCTGTGTAACCTTGTCATTTAACCATACCCATAGGTCGTATGTTTTGAGCTCCCCCTGCTGAAAGAGTCTTTGTGCATGTAGCGGTATAACCTTGACATATCCCAAGGGATGACTAATACATCCCTTGAGTATAAAATGTGAAAATCGTGAACGGACATCGATAACCCCTCATATTGGAAAATATGATTTTCTAGTTTTGGTCCCCCCGAAACCTCCACCTTCCACGACTTAGTTAAACATCCTGCCATTAATGCCTAAATTAAAATCATGTCCAAACTCCACTTTTTTTACCAACCAAGGATATTTAATACGTGTGGTATCATCATAACATTCATGATTTCAAGCATTTATCCATAACCAAACTATTTATGTTAAGGGGGCTTTCAAGTGCCCTTTCCATTACCATATTAACCTCTTGGGAGACTTCTATGTTCTCAACAAGCATAAAAAATTATACTTAAACCATTGTAAACCATTTAGACCAATTCATTTAATGCATTCACTTGGGGGTATTTCCATGTATCCCGCAAGGTTTTCAAAATAGACCAACATAACAACAAAACCTTAACCTTTAGTCCATTCCATATCATTTTAGACCATGCTAATTATTTAAAGTATTATATATTTTAATCCATTAAAATTATGTAAAACCATCAAAAATACATTCAATATTCCATTACAATACCAAACTATGCAAGTGTTTCAATGAAAAAACAATAATAGAGTAAAATCATTCTTTAAGGCATTTTGTCAAATATGTTAAGGGAACACCCTTACCAAGGCCACAATGAACGTGTAAATCACCATAATTAGGGTTATTGAAGACCCATTAGTGAAACCATAACCAACAACCAACCACATATGCAAAACATTACGAAAAAACATGTAAAAACATAGTTTAAACTAATACTAAACCATATGCATAAAGACCCTCCACAATATTTTGAAATCCACCATTATAGATTTATAAACCTACGTCTATAACAAAATAAACTTTACATTATTTAGAAATAACAATGAGGGAAGGAGAACGTGTCTTATACAAGAAAATTTCGAAGAGAAATGTGACTCTTGATCCCTTTTGGAGAGCAGATAAGAAACCATAACCTCAAATCATCCAAAAGAGTGTTTTAGAGGATATTTGAAGTGTTATGATCATTTTATAAGTGTTATGGAAGGATATATAGGGTTATATAACCTTAGGACAATAGGGTTTAGGAGTAGTAAATTTCCAAATTACCCTTGGCTTGAAAATTAAAACAATTCATGTCAAGGGTTATGACTCACTTTACCATTCATATCCAAGGGTATGAGAGAGACCCTAACTCGTACCCCAAGTTATATCCAACCTTTCCAAGACATTAATTACTGGTTTATATACGAATTACCCTTGCTAAATTGTACCTAAGGGTACGAGTGGTAACCTTTACCTTATCCACCAGCCCTATGATGGATAGATTAAACTAGAAAGTTTAAACATGCACCATACAACTTATCCTATACAACTCGAAAGATAATATAGGACTCTTACCCATATAAATTGTACATTGGGAAGTAGCTAATCTATAACTAACTCACCATGAAACCTTAAGATAATCCTTGCAAATTTCAAAAAATCTAATAATGAATTAAACAATTACAACCAATCCATCCCCTAATGAATTCAAAATCCAAACAATTCGAATAAGACAACTCCACCAAGAATCCTTTCTTAACACCAAATACCACACACACCCCATAGATTCTTTGAGGTAGTCACAGAGTCACCTATTAGAGTAGAAAAAAAAAATAAGAAAGTTTTGAAACAATTATTGTGACCAAAACCAAAATACACAACCACACATGAGGTCACACAAGAGAGAGGAGCACAAACCAAATAATCAATATACACCATAAAGAAAAGAGTTTTAAACACACCAGTGTCGACATGAAAAGATGCCACAGACTTCTAAGGGATACTAAGGGAATTGAGATGATCCTGACCAATATTGAAAGACCAAAAGATCAAACACACCAGTGTCGACATCAAAAGATACCCCGACCATAGCCAAAACCATATTTTATGAAAGGAAAGAATTATGTAAAGTAAACCACGACATAAAATAGATGGCTTTCGAACTATAGAATCTTACCACTTTAATTTTACATCAACTATACCTAAATTCGGTTACTAAGAAAAAGGAGTAGAGTGGCCCATTCCTGCATAGCATGGGTATACAATCGCTTGTAGATAGGTAGTAGGTTAACACTAGCATGCACTCAGAATAAGGATAAAATAATGTCATTTACAGAGCAAACTCAAAACCATCCATATGCATACCCCATATATATAAGTGTTAGGAAAGGGAATTGAGTTTAGCATGCCATTAAAATTATTTACCAGGGCTGTGTAACCTTGTCATTTAACCATACCCATAGGTCGTATGTTTTAAGCTCCCCATGCAGAAAGAGACTTTGTGCATGTAGCGGTATAACCTTGACATATCCCAAGGGATGACTAATACATCCCTTGAGTATAAAATGTGAAAATCGTGAACGGACATCGATAACCCCTCATATTGGAAAATATGATTTTCTAGTTTTGGTCCCCCCGAAACCTCCACCTTCCACGACTTAGTTAAACATCCTGCCATTAATGCCTAAATTAAAATCATGTCAAAACTCTACTTTTTTTACTAACCAAGGCTATTTAATACGTGTGGTATCATCATAACATTCATGATTTCAAGCATTTATCCATAACCAAACTATTTATGTTAAGGGGGCTTTCAAGTGCCCTTTCCATTACCATATTAACCTCTTGGGAGACTTCTATGTTCTCCACAAGCATAAAAAATTATACTTAAACCATTGTAAACCATTTAGACTAATTCATTTATTGCATTCACTTGGGGGTATTTCCATGTATCCCGCAAGGTTTTCAAAATAGACTAACATAACAACAAAACCTTAACCTTTAGTCCATTCTATATCATTTTAGACCATTCTAATAATTTAAAGTATTATATATTTTAATCCATTAAAATTATGTAAAACCATCAAAAATACATTCAATATTCCATTACCATACCAAACTATGCAAGTGTTTCAATGAAAAACCAATAATAGAGTAAAATCATTCTTTAAGGCATTTTGTCAAATATGTTAAGGGAACACCCTTACCAAGGCCACAATGAACGTGTAAATCACCATAATTAGGGTTATTCAAGACCCATTAGTGAAACCATAACCAACAACCAACCACATATGGAAAACATTACGAAAAAACATGTAAAAACATAGTTTAAACTAATACTAAACCATATGCATAAAGACCCTCCACAATATTTTGAAATCCACCATTATAGATTCATAAACCTACGTCTATAACAAAATAAAATTGCCATTATTTAGAAATAACAATGAGGGAAGGAGTACATGTCTTATACAAGAAAATTTTGAAGAGAAATGTGACTCTTGATCCCTTTTGGAGAGCAGATAAGAAACCATAACCTCAAATCATCCAAAAGAGTGTTTTAGAGGATATTTGAAGTGTTATGATCATTTTATAAGTGTTATGGAAGGATATATAGGGTTATATAACCTTAGGACAATAGGGTTTAGGAGTAGTAAATTTCCAAATTACCCTTGGCTTAAAAATTAAAACAATTCATGTCAATGGGTACGACTCACTTTACCATTCATATCCAAGGGTATGAGAGAGACCCTAACTCGTACCCGAAGTTATATCCAACCTTTCCAAGACATTAATTACTAGTTTATGTACGAATTACCCTTGCTAAATTGTACCTAAGGGTACGAGTGGTAACCTTTACCTTATCCACCAGCCCTATGATGGATAGATTAAACTAGAAAGTTTAAACATGCACCATACAAATTATCCTATACTACTCGTAAGATAATATAGGAATCTTACCAATATAAATTGTACATTGGGAAGTAGCTAAGCCATCCTTACTTCCTAGGGTATGATTTGACAACTTAGTCACCCTATTAATCGTAACCCAGGGTACGAGTGACTTCTCTGAGTTGTACCAAGTCAAAAAGCATCCAAACTTTTAAATTTTTTTAGGGTCCAAATCCTAGGATGTATCACACACACTCTAAAATCATCATGTTTAAGTACACTTAGGATTTTTGAAAGGTGAAACAATTGAGTCTTCAAAGTGTGACATATCTCCGTACTTCTTGAGTTTAAGGGATGTTAATTTTCCCTCGTTATTAATTTTGAAAAATTATTTTATTTAAAGTATTATATAATATTAATATTGGGTTTTAAACTATGGGTTGAGGGTTTTGAGTTAGACTAAAGTGGCAAGATTTTATACTTTGGAAGATCCTATTTCATTACTATTTCTTTAGTTTGGGTTTTGGATATGGTCAGGGGAATGTCCCAACTATATATTCTTTGGTTTTGAGTAGAGGCTTTGAAGGAATATTATGGGCATGGGCGGCGTCGGTATCGGTGTTGGCATTGTTATTTTTAATTGTTAGATGTTTGATTGTCAATGGGTTTTTTGGTTATAAAACTATTATGATGTTTTTAAATTTTATTCTCTTATCTTGTTATATATTGAGAATTCATATGACATGTGTTATAATATGGGCAATGGCTTTGGTACTGGGGATGGTCTTTGGTCCTAGTTTGACTTGAGATACCCAATACGGATAGGGTGAGGTTTAGGTCAGGTCCAATGGGTATCAGAGCCTAGGATCATGGTCAGTAAGGTTCCCATAAATCCATTGCAAATTGAGTCTCTTTTTTAGTTGTGTAGCGTGCAACACTTATAAGGGATAGGCCATGAGGCATTTATAGGAAAGTTTCCCTTTCTTGTTGTTCTAGTTTAGGCTGTAGAGACTAAGGTTTTGGGTCACACAAATTCCTGTTAGGTTTCCTTTAAGACCTGCATCCAAGAAGAGCTGATTTTTGTAGGAACTCTTCCATCTCATTTAGGGGAAATAAAAATAAAGCTCATCCTACTCCAAGGTTTCAGGATAGGTCAAATAGAGCTCCACCGGATCCTCCTATTCCTCCTAAGAAACCTCAAGCTGATGTATCAAATGTTTATTTTTGCAAGTCGATCCATGTAACACCCCAATTTTTTGAATCGGAATGCTACACAGTTCTCATAACCCCGAGGGACCACAAGCTAACCCATGACTGATATATGTACCTGTACACTGCATAATATACATATAATACATGGAAAACCTGAACATGTAGGCCATAAGGTTCAACTATAGAGATATAGTAACATCCATGTGGTAATGAATACCAAAAACAACTGAATACTGAATCTGATAGCTAAATCTGACTAAATCTGAAAGCCTCTAAGTACTGTCTGAATACGGAGTTGAAGGAACATATCTCAAACTATCTCAGTAAAATTGAATTAAAGTAATAAATTAATAAATCAAATCATTTTATCCTCGAATGGATGAGGACTCACTGCAACACTGCGACTGGAAAGCTACTGCTGGTCTAGAACTCATGGCTCAGGACCTATGGTGTAATATGAAAAGAAAGCACCATATTTTAAATACGTCACTACAACTGGGGTACTGAGTATACAAGTTAGTTAGGCTAATGCAAAGGGTTTACATGCATGAATAATGCTAACTGATATGAACATGAGAATACAAACAAACATACATAGTAACTGAGATTGTGAGTACGTGGTAGCTAAATATCTAAGCTAATACATGACTGGAAATGTAGCTCTAATAACATGAGTGACTGTGTCTGACAGTCCTGAATCTGGTAGAACTTTTTGAGTCCCATGCTATAACTGGATTTGACTGTATCTACTAGTCCTGGTATACTGATATCTGAAGAACACTCTGAGTTATGTTACTGATACTGATACTGAAACTGTGGGAGGTAGTTATTTAACCAAAATGCTCCATGAATACCATTTCAGCTAAGTTGGGTCCAATCTCTGCCCCGACTGGAGGGGTGTCGATACCGCACCACTGGTAAGGATAGTTGTGAGTGACCCATTTTTGGCAGGTACTCAAAGTAAGAACAGTAGGATCCTAAACTGATAGGTTAAGCCACCTCATCAACCCTAATCTGACTGGTTAAGATATCTCAACCTTTGATGACTACGTAGTTTTGGAACACAAGGATGACTGCTAAGAATCACACCCTGAACTTGCAGGTGAGTTCCCATCCTTGGGTTCACTCGGTGATAACTTTTACTCCCATCTGAAGAGACTGAACATTATTCAACTAGTTGTACATAGACTGAATAATTTACATTCATTGACTGATGGAGTAGTACTATTATCTGAGAGTTAACTGAGATCATGAGATTTCTGATGCTTCCTGCGTCACATGACTGACTGAGTTCAATAGAGTATAGCTTGACTGATATTTATCATGGCACATCACATGGATCTATGCACACAACTATATTTTTTGGGTGCGAATACCCCTAGGACTCAATAGAAAAAAACTGGCACACATGACATGACTTGATCAAAAGATTAGATTCTACATTTCACAATATTACAAGTAGGGGATAGTATACTTCATGTATTTATTCATATCTCAACATAGTTGGGAGAGCACGGATACATTTCGTGTATATAATTCATATTTCCATTATCACACATGCTTCATGCCACAACAACACCAACACATAAATAGCATGGAAATTCATACAGAAGTGTATAACTAATATGGACTTATCATTTAGATATCATGCAACCATGTAATTAGGCATTTTATCAAACACCTTGCATGCATTCTTTAAAGCATAGGTGGATTTCATATTTGCATCTCATCAAACCATCTAAAGTTCATGGTTTCAACAAACAAGCACATATATTTCATGGAAACATCTTTGGATATCATTTTGAAACTTAAACAACAATCATCAACATGTACATGTTTATATCACCACAAAAAGTTTACAAAATAACATTTTAAAAAATGGTTCTTGAGCTCTATGAATGGATTGAATCCATAGATGAACATATGTGTACCTTAGATTAAGAATTCGTGGAATCTACGGTTGAATTTGCTTGGAGCTTGAAACCCCAATAGAAATCCTAGACTTGTTCTTGACTGTTCTTGAGTGAATTTTGATAAAATTAATGTAAAGGGATGCTTTGGGGCTTCAATACCGTGTTTAAATAGTATAAATAGTGTATTGGTAAGTTACCATATTGCCCTTGAGGATTTTAAAATGAAAATTAAAAACTACGCAAAATTTATCCCGATTTAGGGCCCCGGCGCGATGTGGAGCTTGGTAAAATGCCAATTATTTCAACCTGGAAGCTTGGCACGAAGCAGGGCTGTTGCCAAGGATTTCTAGAAATTGACAAGTTCCATTTTGGCCTCTGGCCTGACGCGCCATGCACTGAAATAACATTCGTCTTATAACAGAAACTTAAAATAGCCATAACTTCTTCAGTGGATGTCCATTTTAGGCAAATTTGGTATCGATGGAAAGCATGTTAAATTATATATCTGTTTGTAGGTCAGGGGATAATAAATTCATTGTATATTAAGAGATATTCTCATTTGAAGCTGATGATACCAATATGCTTCTCAAGAATTCAATCAGTAAGGAATGTTTTCATTCGCACAATAGCTAGGACATATTAAAAACCTTAATTCACATCAACCTTGATCATGAAACTAACAAGGAACCATGATGTACTATGCATGAGTTTGAAACTGTAATACCCCGCATGTTTCTAAGCTAGGAAGTGAATAAGTAATCCTACGTATGAAATCTCCTATCCTGTGATTCATACTTGAGTACATGACTTATAATGAATATCCTATTGATAAAATAGCTTATGATGAATTAAAGATTTTCATATGAGTCACATAAGGTAATACAAGAAATGAGTTTTTGAATCCATCAAGTTTTAATGTTCAATTTTGCAAGGTTCATCTTTGAATGTGTATAACTTGATGTAAATGTGGCATTTTGGCTGATTTAAACCAAAAAAATTGTAGGGAATCGAATGTGCTTTCCAACGATACCAATTTTGCCTTAATCTAATACCCGAGCAAAAAGTTATGTCCATTTTCATGATAGACAGTAAACATAGGCCAGGTTAGGCGCCACCCAACCCAAGAATAGGCGATTGGTTAGGCACCGCCTAACCTAGTTTAGGAAATCACTTGGGTGCCACCTTAGTCAATTCTAGGTGTCAAGAACACTCCGTTTTGAGTTATTTTAAAGGTAATTAAGTCTTTAAACACTCCTTACACGACCCTAAACTTAACCCTACGAATATATATCTTCTAATCATATTACAATCCTATTATCATCTCAAAGCTCATCATCTAAGAGCACTAGAAGAGAAAAAAAACAAGGGTTGCATAACTATGATTGAAGATCCGATTTCAAGGAAATTCCTCCGTCAAACATCAAGAATCTTCCTTGTAAGGTATGCGTGAGTTGATTTATGGATCCCTTTCATCCATAAAGCTCAAAAACCCTATTTTTCATTATAAAGTATGATTTCTATATTGTTGGATATTGATGATTATGTTGTTGATATTGGGTGATTCCCAAGATTGAATGTTTATATGTTTTTATGAATTCATGATATCATATGAGGTGGAAATATGTAAATTTGGTTTTTCATGATGTATAATTTGATGATTTCACCTATGCTTAAGATGTGCATGTAAGGTGTTTCATAAAATGACTAAGAAGCTAGAAATCATGCATTATAGCTAAATTGTGACTAAGTGAAGGATTCATGATATGCCCTTATGTTCCAATGACTTCTATGTTGATAATGTGCCATGTAAATGTTGTTGGAATACTCATGAACTATTATTATGAGATTATGCTATGTTTGCCTACAAATCCTACTTATGAACAAGATGTATGATAACCATGCAAACCACATGAACTTCCATACTATTGGTATGTGTTGCCAATATGATTATGCAATAAACATGATATTAAGATTGTGCAAGTACTTCTATGTGATATAAAATCCTTTCCATGCAATAAATTGTTGATAACCATGCTTAATATGAGATCCCTACTTATGATATTATAAATTATGGACTCTACTCTTATGATCAAGTCAGTCATGTGTGTCTGTTTCCTTCTATCGAGTCCTGGGGGTACTTGTACCCAAAAACTATAGTTGTGTGCCTATATCCATGTCATATTTAATGATATCCAAACTCAATCTATGATTCCATAGACATCAGTCAGTCAAGTGACTCAAGAAAACCTCGTTATCATAGTCAGTGTCAGATATCAGTAACATTTAGCCAGTCAATGGAATTCAGTAAAATTAAGTCATACACAGTCAGTTATTCATGTCCAGTCCCACCAGATGGGAGTAGAGGTTAGCACCGAGTATAACCAAGGATGGTAACTCACCCGCCAGTTCAGGGTGTGATTCTTAGTAGTCATCCTTCTGTTCCAGAACTACGTAGCTAGCATAGGTTGAGACATATTAACCTGTTAGATTGGGGTTGATAAGTTCACTTAACCCGTCAGTTTAGGGTTCCCACCGTTCTTATTGAGTACCCACCAGTTAAGGGTCACTCACAGGCTATCCTTACCCGTGGCATGGTATTAACACCCCTTCAGTTGGGGCATAGATTTGATACCAACATAGCCATAACGACATACATGGGGCATGTTGGTTAAACTCTACATCCCACAATTTCAGTATCAGTCTCAGTAAAAAAACTCAGAGCGTTCTTCAGATTTCAGTATTCACGGTCCCAGATTCTATATATATGTGTTTTCACTCCCACGTTCATATTGGTCAGTCAGTGTAGTTCATGAATGAAACCATTTATGTTCAGCCTACCTTCCTTGTATACTCAGTACTCCAGTGGTACTGATTTGATTGGAGGACAATATGATTTGATTTATTTATTTATTTATTTCTTTAGTTCAGTTTTATGAAGTTAGTTGGAGACATGTTCCTTCAACTCCTTATTCAGATAGTTTAGAGGATTTCAGATTTATGTTCAAATTTACGTTTAAATTGAGTTGTTTTGAGTATTTTCACCCACATGATTGTATTTAGATGAACCTTATGGACTTATAGTTCTATGTATTCCACATTATTATATCATGATTTGCAGTATATAGGTACAGATATCAGTCATGGGTTAGCTTGTGTTCTCTCAGGGTCATGAGCATCGTTCAGCATTCTAATTCATTGAATTGTGGTATTACAAACTAGGTATCAGAGCCTAAGGTTCAATAGAGTCCTAGGAAGTCTGAAAGCTGTATCTAGTAGAGTCTTGTACATGGGTGTCTTGCACACCATATTTATGTACGGGAGGCTATAAGATATTTAAGGCACAGTCTCCTTTCTTCATTATTCATATCATGCTAGTGAGCATAATCACAAGTTAAACTCTATGTCTAATCCATTATTTTCTTGTTCCAGACCATGGCCCCATAGAGAAGAAATCAGCTAGCTCCTCAGCCCGAAGATCCTTTGGGCGAACATATTTCTCATGTGGTGTTTAGAGCCGCATTTACCACACTTGCTCAGTCTATGGCTGCACAGAATGAACGGCTACATATCATTTTGGCCAATCCAGTGGCCACTCCCAAAGCAGCTAGGGTTTAAGATTTAACCCAGATAAACCCGCCATCTTTCCCTGGGTCTAAGTCTGATGAGGACCCTCAAGATTTCATTGACCAAGTCCAGAAGGTCATCAACATCATGGGTGTTACTTCTATTAAAAGTGCTGAGTTAGCCACCTACCAGTTACAGGATGTTGCTCATTATTGGTACAAATAGTGGAAGTTTGAGAGGTTAGATGATACACGCCTTATCGAGTGGGACAAATTTGTCACAGCCTTCTTAGATAGATTCTTTCTCCAAGAGCTGAGGGAAGCCAAAGTTCTTGAGTTCATCAACCTCAGGTAGCGGAATATGACGGTTTGGGAGTATTCTCTCAGATTTACTCAGTTCGCCAGGTATACTCCTCATGTGGTTGCAGACAATAGAGCTAAGATGAGCAAGTTTGTTTTAGGGGTCAACGATAGCGTGGTAAATGAGTGTAGGTCTGCGATGCTGATCGGTGATATGACCTTATCCAGACTCATAACCCATGCACAGTAAGTAAAAAAGCAGAAGTTTAAGAATAGGGAGAGGCAGAACAAGAGAGCAAGGTCAGGTAATTTCAACTTTGCTCACCCCAAGTCATATGGAGGAAACCGTTCATAGTTTCAATCCAAGTCAGCTGTTCCAGCTCCTTCCTCTGCCAGCGCTCTAGCGTCAAAGTTCAGAGACGTCAATAGAGATAATGCGCCAGGATCTAAATCTCAGGGAAGTGTTAGCAGTGCCCGAATAAATCCCCTTTGTTAGACTTGTGGTAAGAACCACAAGAGCATTTGCAGAGATGGTAGTGATGTCTGTTTTGGCTGTGGCAAGCCAGGCCACAGGATTAGAGAGTGTCTATAGTCAACTCTTCAGGGTAAGCAAAATTATTCTACAGCTCAGTCCAGTCGGCCGAACCAGTAGGGTGACATTTCTAGTGCTAACAATGGGCAACGCCCAAACAAACTCTATGCTCTTCAGTCCCGGCAGGATCAGGAAAATTCTCCTGATGTTGTTACTAGTACATTACAATTTATCTATGTTCATGTTTATTCCTTGCTAGACCCAGGTGTATCTTTATCTTTTGTTACTCCATACATAGAAAGCAATTTTAGAATCTTTCCTGAAGTCCTAGCAGAGCCCTTATCAGTCTCTACCCTAGTGGATAAAACCATCATAGCCCAGCGGGTATACAGGAACTACCCAGTTATGATATCTAAGAAATCCACGTCAGCAAATTTAGTGTAGTTAGATATGACTTATTTTGATGTCATTCTCGGCATAGATTTGCTTGATTCCAGCTATGCAACAATCGACTGCAGAAATAGGATAGTTAAGGTTTAGTTCTCGAATGAGCCGCTCCTAGAGTGGAAGGGTAGCATTTCAGCGTTTAAGGGTCAACTTGTTTCCTACCTTCAGGCAAGGAAAATTATTTCTAAGAGGTGGGTGTATCATATCATGCATGTTAAAGATTGTAGTTCTTAATATCCCAGCCTCGAAACAGTCCCTGTTGTTAATGAGTACTCAAATGTCTTTTCTAATGATCTTCCAGGCATTTCTCCCAAAAGGGAAATAGACTTTTGCATAGACCTTATTGAAGATACTCAACCTATTTCTATTCTGCCATATAGAATGGCACTAGTAGAACTCAAGGAACTGAAAGATCAGCTGAAAGATCTCTTAGATAAGGGATTCATCAGACCCAGTGTTTCGCCATGGGGTGCGCCAGTATTATTCGTGCACAAAAAAGACGGTTCTCTCTGGATGTGTATTAATTTCCGTCTACTCAACAAGGTCACGGTCAAGAACAGATATCCTCTTCCCAAGATTGATGATTTATTCAACCAACTTCAGGGTGCCAGTTACTTCTCTATGATAGACCTCAAATCAGGCTATCATCAGCTCAGAGTTAGAGAATGTGACATTTCGAAGACAGCTTTCTGTACTCAGTATGGTCACTTTAAATTTTTAGTCATGTCATTGGGTCTTACCAATTCCCCTGCAGCTTTTATGGATTTGATGAACCGTGTGTTCAAGCAGTACTTGGACATGTTTATCATAGTCTTCATAGATGATATTCTGGTCTATTCTCGCACAGAGCATAATCATGCAGACCATCTCAGGATTGTTCTTCAACTCTCAGGGATCACCAATTATTCGGTAAGTTCAGCAAGTGAAAATTTTGGCTAAGATTAGTAGCATTCCTTGGCCATATTATTTTCGGTGATGGAATTAGAGTAGATCCTTCGAAAACCGAGGTAGGTAAAAACTGGCCCAGACCCGTATCTCTATCAGATATTAGGAGTTTCTTGGGTTTGGCTGGCTATTACAGATAGTTTGTTGAGGGATTTTCTTCTATTGCATCTCCCATATCCAGATTGACTCAGAAGAAGATTAAGTTTCAGTGGTTAGATTCATGCGAGAAGAGCTTTCAAGAGTTAAAGACTGAACTCACCTCCTCTGCAGTTCTAGCTATTCTAGATAGTTCAGAAGATTTTGTAGTCTATTGTGATGCATCAGGAGTGGGTTTAGGTTGTGTCCTCATGCAGTATGGTAAGGTCATAGCCTACGTCTCTAGTTATTTAAAGCCACAAAAGAGGTATTATACTACTCATGATCTTAAGGTAGCAGCGGTAGTTTTTGCCTTGAAGATTTGGAGGCATTATATCTATGGAGTTCATGTAGATGTCTTCACAGACCATAGAAGCCTCCAGTATGTCTTTTCCATGAAAGATCTCAATATTCACTAGAGAAGGTGGTTAGAGCTCTTGAAGGATTATGACAA
The DNA here is from genome assembly GCA_030864225.1 of Capsicum baccatum var. pendulum. Taxonomy (NCBI): domain Eukaryota; kingdom Viridiplantae; phylum Streptophyta; class Magnoliopsida; order Solanales; family Solanaceae; genus Capsicum; species Capsicum baccatum. Next base: position 73,090,367 of record CM061554.1, on the reverse strand, counting down.
AAGTGTTCTTTATCGTTCGGGCAAGGCCAATGTTGTGGACAAAGCTCTTAGTCGACTCTCCATGGGTAGTATTTCTCGCGTTGAGGATAGTAAGAAAAAGATGGCTCAGGAGATCCATCAGCTTGCCGGACTAGGCATTTGCTTAGTCTATTCTACAGAGGGTAGTGTATGTGTTCATAGTAATTAAGAGTCATCTCTAGTTTCTGAGGTGAAAGAGAAACAAGACAGGGATCCGAGCCTTGTCAAGCTCAAAGAGTCAGTTCAAAATAAGAAAGTTGAGGTTTTCTCCCAAGGGGGAGATGGTGTTGATCATCGTCAGGGTCATCTTTATGTTCCTGGTGTAGATGACTTGAGTCAGCAAATTCTTGCAGAAGTGCATGGTGAGAGATACTCAATTCATCCAGGGGCCACTAAGATGTACTGCGACATGCGGGAGATCTATTGGTGGAGTGGGATGAAGAGAGATGTTGCAGAGTTTGTGGCTAAGTGCTCTACATATCAGTAGGTTAAGATAGAGCATCAGAAACCTAGTGGTTCCATACAAGAATTCACCATTCCTACTTGCAAGTGGAAAGAAGTTAACATAGACTTCGTGACAGGTTTTCCTAGAACTCATCATCAGCTTGATTCAGTCTGGGTCAGTATAGATAGAATGACCAAGTCAACTTATTTTCTTCCTGTTTGTACTTCTTAAACTGCCAAGGATTATGCCAAAATCTATATCAGGGAATTAGTCAGGTTACACGGTGTTCCAATAACTATTATCTCAGACAGAGGTACCCAGTTCACTTCTCACTTTTAGAAAGCTTTCCAAAAGGGTCTCGGTACCCAAGTCCATCTCAACACATCATTTCATCCTCAGACAGATGGTCAAGCAGAGAGGACAATTCATACTCTTGAAGATATGCTAAGGGCTTGTGCAATTGACTTCAAAGGAAGTTGGGACGACCACTTGCCATTGAATGAGTTTGCATACAACAATAGGTATCATGCTAGTATTCAGATGGCTCTATTCGCAGCTCTCTATGGTAGGAGATGTAGATATCTGATTGGTTGGTTCAAAGTTAGTGAGGGCTCAATCATAGGTCCTGACTTAGTATTCAATGCCTTAAATAAAGTTCAGTTGATCAGAGAGAGACTCCAGGATATTTAGAGCCGATAGAAGTCCTATGCAGATCTTCATAGAAAGGATCTCAAGTTCGAGGTCAATGACTATGTCTATCTCAAGATCTCTCCCATGAAGGGAGTGAAGAGGTTCGGCAAGAAAGGGAAACTCAGTCCCTGGTATGTCAGTCCCTTCAAAATTCTTTGTTGCTTCGGCAAGGTAGCTTATGAGCTTGAGTTGCCCTCAGATCTAGCCTTATTCTATCGAGTCTTCCATGTCTCTATGCTAAAGAAGTGCATAGGTGACCCATGAATTATTGTCCATCTTCAGAGCATCGACAGTCATAATAGCCTCTCTTATGAAAAGATTCTAGTAGAAACCTTAGATTATCAAACTCGTAGATTGAGGAACAAAGAAGTCTCTCTAGCCAAGGTTGTTTGGCGAAATCATTCTCATGAGGAAGCTACTTAGGAAGCAGAAGCAAATATGCGTACCAAGTATCCTCACCTCTTCCCCTCAAATTTAGATCAAGCTCAAGGTAACAGTTCTCCTTAATCTTATTCAGTTTTACGTTCATGTTTCTAGTATAAACTTGGTACCTATTAACCGTTTTATACTTATTCATGCATTCATGTGTCAGTTGTCCGTGCATTAGATATGCACGAGTTCAGTATGTTTAGCATGTCAGTCATAAGATCAAGTTTCAGTTCTTCATGTTCAGTTCAGGTTCTATTATCTTGTATCCCTTCTCAGTAAAGGCCAAGCAGACTATTTAGACTTTAGAAGATATGTTGAGGAATTGTGTGCTTGATTTTAAAGGTAGTTGGGATGAGCACTTAGCATTAATCAAGTTTTCTTACAATAACAGTTTTCATGCTACTATTGGAATGACCTTGTTTGAAGATTCGTACGGTAGATGGTCGAGATCACCCATTGGTTGGTTTGAAGTTGGTGAAGCTGCTGAAACTGGACCGGATGCGGTGTTCGAGTCCATGGAGAAGTTTAAGTTAATTCGAGAAAGGTTAAAAATACCCAAAGTCGTCAAAACTCATACGCAAATGTAAGGAGGAAAGACCTTGAATTTAAGCTCAGGTATTCAAGATAGTCTTTCATATGAAGAGATTCCGGTTGAGGTTTTTTACTTTCAAGTTTGTAGGCTAAGAAACAAGGCAGTTTCTTTGGTTAAAGTGCTATGGCGAAATCAATCTATGGAGAGTGCTACTTGGGAAGCCGAAGCGGATATGTGCACCAAATATCCCTACCTTTTTCCTACAAATTTTGAGCATGTCAAAGCTATCGTTCTCTTTTGATTTAGTCCTTATTGTTATGTTTATCTTGGCTTGTGTGTTTTCTACGATATCAAAAAATATCTATAATGGAGTATATGCTTGGGCAAGATGATTTTTCACTATATACTCATTTTCATAGTATTCTTGAACTACCTATAAACATTCGAGGATGAATGTTTCCAAGGAGGAGATGATGTGATGCCCCAAAAAAATTTTCCGTTAAGATCTCGGATGAAAATATGTTGAATTATGTTCTTTATTATGATTAATAATTTTTCTGTGTGGAATTTCTGGATATACGATTCTTCATCACCTAGAGCATCAAGTAATCTTTCCAATGATATATGGATCATCCAAAATAGAAACTCGAGCGATGAGTTATGATCATTCCGATCTAACCATGAATAGTAGTGAACAGTAAATGTATAGAAAAAAATACTGAGGCCAGATGAATTTTAGGGTCAACTTCAAACGATCATAACTCCTTGTACATAATGATCTGGGTGAGCTAATATTTATCAACAGAAAGTTATGAAAGTCCTCTTTCCAATCAAATTGGTTTCATCCAATTTGGTCATTGGAGGAAAAAGTTATGGTCGATCTACTTCAGCCTATCAAAACAGTCTACCAAAGGATAGATTTGACATTATTTGATTTTTAAGGGTATTTGGATCATTCCCACTCCGGATAAACCATGGATTTAAGTCCATTAAGAACATTCAATAGTTCATTTTTCTCCAAAATTTCCTAGGGCTTAAACTCCAAACCTACTACTCCAAATTTCATCCTTCTATATCTCTTGATTGAACCGTAGAAATTTGAAATTGATTTGGGATTCGAGTTGATCATGTTAAGGGCTTCGAGAAGCACCCTTTATTTTTGTGAATAAAGTTCCGGAGTCAGAAGTTCATATTCGTCTTTCATTTTTAGCTATGTGGGTCTTTAAACAAGATTATCCTTTCGATCATGTGCCCAATATTTTTGTTGAATTACATTGACATGAGATTTTACATGTTTTACCTTGAATTGCAAATAGGGTTTTATATCTTATATTATTGTCCATGAGCTATGGGATTATGTCATCCGATATGTGTATGATGTTGAGATGGAATTATGTCCAAAAAGTATTTGATTATGAGAGTATGATGATTTAATTTGTTAAGCCTTGATTTATACTATCATTCCACTATTTCCTTATTATGAATTTATAATTGATATTGGAAATTCTATATCCCTACTATGGGTTGATGTCTCAAGTACCTTTAAATGAGAGTTGGATGAAAAATTGAGAAATGTTGATATTGAAGTTGCAATGAGTCTTTGTATTTTCCGGATGGTTTTGATGAGTTAAATTATTGAAAATATTATGTATGGATTCTTCATATCCTTGTCCAAATTTCGGGTCGTTTATGGTTCAATGCATTGATACCTTATTGATGTTGAGGAATATTAAATTGTTTTGAGCTAAAATGTGTTCAGTTAGGAATCCACAAATTGATATGATTTGATAAATGAGAAAGAGATTTGATTTGGTCTTTATGATAGACCCTTGTGATGTTGTGGTGGATTTCCTAACACATTCTGAGCTTGTCGGGGAGTAGTACTTAGCACCGAGAGTGAAATTTGGTATTTCCCCAAACCTATGTGCCACCGTTGGGTTGTTTGATGATGATATTATTGGCCAGAGAGCCCGATTGTGATTATTGCATTTTTAAGGTCATACCCCCTAGAAAAAAGTATGGTGCTCCCGCCAACGGGGATTTCAACCGTTGGTATTCCAAGTATCTCACGTAGGGTTGTCGGCTATAGGAAACTCCCCTGTCCATAAAAGTCATGTTTATTGAAATACCGAGTCACTCCGAGTTTTGATGTGGTAAGTCAAGTTTTCTATGATGATCTATAATGATTTATGAGGTTTATCTCCTATATTTCCTATCTAAGATGTTATAAGTTGCATGATTCAATGTCACTCAAGACAGGTCTGTCATTAGGGTCCGTATGTACATTTTTATGAAATTTATGATATTATTTATATTTTGCATGTGCCCCCATATACTCAGTACGTATCTTGTGCTGACCAACATATTTCTTTATGGACTACATTCTTACCATAATGTAGGTTCAGGTACTCAGCCGCAGTCGCGACAGTGATACCCGAGTACCGCATCCACATTCCTTCAGTGCTGAGTCCTCATTGTTCGATGACCGAGTTGCTAGTTTTGGTTCTGTTGTTTTACTATCCCTTTGGTCTGTTGAGTTAGTTAGGGGTTTGTCCCAATGGCTAGTTGATTTTGCTTTCTAGAGGCTATGTCAGACTAGTGTATAGTTGGGTTGAATTGTGTATAGACATTCCATATATGTACAGTCTACCAATATTCCATGCCATGTGCGATGTGATACGATACGTACTTATATATATATCCATAGCGTAGCATGTATGTTGTTGTGTTGAAACCCAAGGGTAGTGTTTTGGATTAAAGGGTTAGCTTGAGGTTTCTTGTAGCCTTGGGCAACGTGTGGCATCTCGGGATGATATTTTGGGGATTTACAAAATCCTACTCCCAATAGAAAGACACTGAACTGAGTATACGGAACTGGACTGGACTGATACTGAGTTTTATTGAGTTCTGTAACTGAATGAGTTTGGCTGAGTTCTGTAGCTAAATGAATTCTACTGATCGTGACATGACTAATACATTTCTGTAATTGATACTGGCTTTAGGTAAACAACTAAATTTTCGGGTATTAAATAACCCCAGGACTTGATAGCATAAAAAGATAGAAATAATATGATCATTAAGGCATAACAATACTTGCTTGCTAACAACGCACTTATTTAGACATTTTTTCAAACACTTTATATACATGAAATTATGCATACATGGGATCACATAATAATATTTCATGCTTTCACTAGTCAATTCACATATGCATTTCATCAAACACTAGTAGGGCATAAGCTTGTACTTGATTGGGATTATATAATAACATGTCATGATTCCACTATTTACTTCACATAGGCAATTTAGCAAACACTTGGGGAGCATGGATTATTTACATTATAATGGCCAACACATGAACATCATGATAGATTAAACAATTTGTAATTTTAAGGGTTTATCAAGATAATCACATATTCATCACACATGCTATTCAATTTTCATAAAACATGCAATTAAATAATGGATTAAAATCCTAATAAAATCATGAACATGAATTCAATCTAATTCAAACATGGAAATCATGAATCTGAGATCTTGTATTTTTAAAAATAGCTCTTTGAATTTATGGGTGTAAAGAAACCATGAATGTTACCTAGCATACCTTAGAAAAAGAGTTCTTGAAGGTTCTTCAAGGATTTCATGAGGATTGACTTTGATTCTAGAAGCTAGGGTTTTTGCCTCTTGAGAGAGAATGTTTTAAATCTTGAGAAAAGTCAGTGAAAAATGAGATATCATGTTACTTAGAATATAAATCCAATATTTAGGCTTATTTGGGGTTTCGAGAATTGACCAAACAGCCCCTAAAATTAAATAACAGAAGCTGAAACTCCCAATTTTTCACCCAGGCATAATGCGGTACAATCATGCTGGCCCACTAGAAATTGGACAATTTGGAACTGGTTTTGTGGTGTGATGAGGATCCATTTTAGTGCCTAACTGGATGGGAAACTGGGCCTTGTCCTGACACACCATTATTGCGGAGAAACACTAGAAAAGTGACAATTGGGAAATTGGATGGTAGCGCGATGCGGTGCTATCGCATTGGCTAAGTGGAAAATGATAAATGCTATTTGAATTGCCTCCCTGATGCGCTGAAGTACCATGTCGTACGTTGTTTAACCAAAATGGATCTAAATCTTCGCCCGCATTTTGGATTTGGGCAAATTTTTTATCGTTGGAAAGCTAATTGAATTTCCTATGCATTAACTTCAAATAAGACTGATTAAGCTGAGGAACAATGATAGACTGAGTTTACACACTGAACATGTGTATCTATTACATTGAATACATAACTAATGCTACTGATCAGCTGAGTTTTCAAACAAAACATGCATATCTGATGCAGGAGTAAATGGTTGAATTGATTCATCAATGTATGACTGAATGTGCAACGGTAATGGGTTCCAAGTTTATAACTATAATGGGACATGGAATTGAGTAAAGCTAAGAAACATTGTTTCATCAAGTTGAAAATACTAATCAACCTGAGATCATTTACTAAAAATGTATGAATGGGAACATGAGAACATGATTGAGTCTGAAATATGATACATGAACTGAATACCATGAACTGAACTGATTCCTTGAATATATATGCCATGCCATGGGAATGTTCATATGGATGAGTTTGGAATGAGAGAGTTTACTTATAAGTGCCCATTTCTCAAAACTGGATTCATTATTAGAAGAGAAACTAAAAGCTTTAGGACATGAAAACTTGGGGGTTATAGTGCATCTCCCCCCTGGCACATTATGTCCCTCAAAGAGTGATGACTTGGCTGAGATACTAAGGAAAATCTTGGATGATGCACGGCACACCTACAAACTAAATCGTGACTGAGTATTTGGGGTGTGAAACTGAGCCTCGACACATGAACTAGGCTAAACTCATAACTACTAGGATGTTCCATCTTGGAAAAGGCATAATTGGGAGACTTTGGATATGGCGACTGGGTGGTAAGATGGGAAACCATACGAACTTGTCTTCCTGATTGCTATACTAAATTCCTAGATTTACGGACTAACTAATACTAAAATCTTATACTTAACTAGAGCATTTCTTTACACTCTTTCTATAAGGTTCTACTAACTTTCGGGAGCACGAAAATCTTGGCATGATCTTAATGAGACATTTGAATAAGAAATCACAACATGGCTAAAATTTTGTAATATGGGCACTAATAACTCTACCTATTGAGTTCTGATCAAGACTGAATTCTCCCTCTATCTTCAAGTCTACATAAATCTCGAAAATGATTTAACCTCTGACACATCCTTATGACATTCAAGACTATCTTTATAACTACAGCCTTATGTAAAACTAGTATGCAACAATCTTTTCTTAACAAGAAACAATTACTTTCTCTTTTCTAAGTAACTGCTCATCACTACATCATTTCATAAGGAGAGTTCACTAAAGGTTAAAACATGGGGATTTAAAGAATGAATAGACACTATACAGAACTTGACATTTAACTAAGGCCTATGGAGTAGAACATCTACATCTTGGACTTTATAATAAGATCTAAACTGAGATTATACATGATAGAATTTGAATTTAGCTGATCATTAGGAGTGTAGAATATGTCATGGAAACTGAGCATACTGTAAGTCATGAGTGCATGAGTCATGAGCAGCATAACCTAAGTTTGGAGTTTTTATTTTTAGGAAATGTGATTCGTAACACTGAGTAAATTGGAATTGGTCATACTAGGGACTATAAGCGTACATGATTTTTGATAACATGTACAAATAGGGGTTATGATCATAGAACTGACATGTGCTACATGAGTAGATATCGTGATAGCTAAAGTGTAATACTTTGCACTAAGGTAAGGATGGATTGGGCATCAATATCTGTCTCTTGTTTTCTATACATACTAACATTACTACTAAAATCTGAAGGCCTGACTTTCTGAGATATTATAACCAAATAGTTCTTGTACACCTATCGGGCTATGATAAACTAACCCATTGGGGTGGATATTGAGAAAGATTCTGTTTAGGTTTCAGGTCTGAGTTTCAGATTGACTTATATTGAAGGAATTACAAAAGACAGAAACTCCTAGATCTAATAAGACAAAATATATAAATGAAAGATCCGTAATGTACTATTAACCACGTTAGGAGAACATTTCTGATCTTTTCTGGACTAAAGTGCATAAAACCTATTTGGGCACTGCCCACTGGCAGCACTAGAAGTGGCACCCTACTGATTCGGGCAACCGAGTTAGCTGAAAAATGTTGTACTAACCCTATTGGCACAAATCCCTTCCCCCCATGCCATTACTTTATACTCCTATATTCTGTGGCCTGTCTTACCATATCCAAAACATACATCACACCTATCTCTACAAGAACCTAGGTGTGTTGACCACATTCTTCGTAAAACGGATGGGTACGACCACTGATCATGCTACCCTAGGTTTTGGAGCCTGAAGCACCATCATAACTGTTATTCCTGAACATTGGTAGTGCCGCACTAGATGAGGACAGAGCTGGAACTAAAGATTTTGGATGAAACTAGGAACGGTTACTTCTCTCTGACTTAGGCTAATTGAAATTGAATCAACCTTTTCTAGCTCTCTTATTCTTTATATCTTTCTTATTAAGCTTTTGCTCCTCAATCTATTGAGCATGGACTATAAGGATAGATATGTCAATCTCCTTAATCAACATTGCAGTTCTGCACTCCTTAACCATACTATCTCGTACCCCAGAAATAAACTTGCTCATTCTGGACCTATTGTCTGCTACTACATAAGGAACATACTTACGTAACTGAGTTAACTTAAGGGAATACTCTTACACTTATACTTTCTTGCCTGAGATTGATGAACTCTAACACATTGACTTCTCTAAGCTCTAAGAGAAAAAATCTATCTAGAAAGTAGTAGCAAACTCTTCCCAATCTATGGGCCTTGTATCTGTGCCCCTATCAACCTTCCACTGCTTAAACCAGGTATGACCTACATCTTGTAGTTAATAGAAAGCTAACTGAACATTCTCAATGGAAGTCACTCCCATAATATCTGTGACTTTTTGAACCTAATTGTGGAACTCTGTGGATTTTCTTTTGACTTCGATTTTCTGAATAGGGGAGGATTTTATTAGGTGAAGTCCCAAATCCTGGCTGTAGCAGTATTACCCACTGGGTTGGCCTGAGCAGTAGTTGGCTGTTCATTTTGATCTATTACGAAATTCTCTAGAGTAGTGAATAGAGCTCTGAATTCTTTATGAAAGACATGCTCATCCAGGGGATCTTCCTAAAGGAGCTGAGGTGCTGACTGATTTCTGGCTCTCCTTTTATTTTTCCTTTTGTAAGGCATGTTTTGTAAATGAAAGAAAGAAACAAATTACACTGAGTGCTTAACTTGAGCTCATGCTCACTCACACCACATGAATACATAAAGAAGGGAAACTTTTCCTGAAACATCTCATAGCCACCTATCCATAAGTATGGCACGCTACACACCTATGTAAAAGACTCTACTTGATATGGCTTTCAGACTCCCTAAGACTCTATTGAACCTTAGGCTAAAATACCAAGTTTGTAATAGCCTGAGAGTACACCCTGAATGCCACATGATTCTTATGACCCCGAAGGACCGCAAGCTAACTCATGACTGATATCTGCTATGATCACTAAAAAGTAATACCAAAATAAATAAAGAATTAGGTTGAATTGTCATAAGGTTAAAAATCTAAATGCTTATAAATAATAACATCTAGTAAAAACATCTGAAAACTAAACACTATTTGTACTAGTCTAGTCTGAAAGCCTATAACTGAACTGTCTGAATATGGAATTGATGGGATAAGCCCCAACTAACTCCAACTACTAAACTACTGATAAATTGAAATAAATCATATCCCCAATTGATGAGGACTCACTACCAAAATTTGCAAATGCTGACTAGATCTGTCTCAATATGGTTGGGATCCTAAGAGTCCGAACCTATTATAGGAGACATCATAGTGCAAATAAAGAATATGCAGTTAATATGTGGAATGTACTAGTATTATAGATGAGGTAAGGATGAATGAAAGCATTCATATACATAGACAACAGATACTTTGAAAATATTTGAGTATACAATACTGTACATATACATATGGACTATAACTGATCTTTTCTGAAGCTAAGTATTGAGTTCTAATGACTTAGTGACTAATATTTGAAGTTACTAATAACTAAATTACTGATGCTAAATGACTATGTCTGATAGTCTTGATTCTATAAAACTGAGCAAAATTCTAAATTGAGACTAAAAATAAGACTGTAAGAGGTAATTATGTAACCGGCATGCCCCAATTCTAAGCTCATAGGAGTCTAAACTGTGACCCAGTTTGAAGGGTGTTAATACCATGCCATGGGTACTAATACTGAAAAACCAGGATGCCAAGCCTAACTGGCATGTGAAACATGGACATATCAAAGCCTAATCTAATGGGTGACTCCTGGGAGGTAGTAAAGACTAGTCTGACGAGTGAATCCTCATCCTACAGTGGCTACGTACTTCTAGAGTACAAGGACTTATACTAATGACTCTAGCTCTCTGATGGGGAAGCTATATTCCCTGCACTTGCTCGGTGCTAAATCCTACTCCTTACTGAAAGATACTGAATTGAATATACAGAACTGGACTAGACTGATACTAAATTTTCCTGAGGTTTGTCAGTAACTGAGTTCTGTATCTGACTAAATTCTACAGATCGTGTCATGACTGATACTATTCTATAACTGACACTAGTTCTAGCTAAACAACTAGATTTTTAGGTATTAAATACCCCCAGGGATCAATAGCATACAAAAAGATAGACATAACATGATCATAAAGGCATAACAATACTTTCTTGCTAACAACGCACTCATTTAGACATTTTATCAAATACTTTATATACATAGACTTGTGCATGAAGTGAATCACATAATAACATGTCATGCTTTCACTAGTCAATTCATCTAAGAATTTAACCAAACACATGTAGGGTATAAACTTGTACATGATTGGGACCACATAATAACATGTCATGATTCCACTCATTACTTCACATAGGCAGTTTAGCAAACACTTGGGGAGCATAGATTATTTACATGATAATGGGCAACAAATAAACATCATGATACATTAATCAATTTGTAAATTCAAGGGTTTATCAAGATAATCACATACTCATCACATATGCTATTAAATTTATATGAAACTTGCGATTAAATCATGGATTGAAACCCAAATAATATTATGAACATGAATTCAATCTAAATCAAATATGGAAATTATTAATCTGAGTTCTTCTATGTTTAAAAAGGGTTCTTGGACTTTTTGGGTGAAAGGAACCCATGAATGAACATCTAACATACCTATGAAGAAGAGTTCTTGATAGTTCTTGGAAGATTTATTGGGATTGACTTTCATTCTTGAAGATAAGGTTTTTGCCTCTTGAGAGAGAATGTTTTAAATCTTGAGAAAACTAAGTGAATAATGAGATATTAGGTTATTTAGGGTAGAAATCACGTGTTTAAGCTTTTAGGGGTTCTTGGAATTGACCAAACAACCCTTGAAATTAAATAACGGAATATGGAAATAACAATTTTTCAACCTGGTGTGATGCGGTACAATTGCGCCGGCCCACTAGAAAGTAGACAATTGGGAACTCGGTAGGTGGTGCAATGCGACACCATTGCGGTGCCTCTCTAGATGGGAAACTGTTCATTGGTGCGATGCACCATTATCATAGAGCAACACTGGAAATGTAACAATTGGGAAATTAGTTGGTGGCGCACGCGGTGGTATCGCATTGGCTTAGTGGAAAATGAGAATTGCTATTGGGACTACCTCTGCAATGCACTGAAGTACTAGGTGGTACTCTGTTTCACAAAAATAGCTCTAACTCTTAGCTCGGGTATCGGATTTGGGCAAATTTTATATCATTGGAAAGTTGACTAAATTTCCTACGCATTGGCGAGCTCTAAATTGGAAAATATAGAGTATTTCAATAATTTTATATTGGATAACTCATGGACTGAGATTTAATTTTTCTAGGGAAACACGGGGTATTGCAGATCCCAATCGTGAAGAAATCCATTATAAAGGTGAAAAGTTGGAATAAATCCCTTTTTTGGAAAGGAGTAGTAAAACCATAATTTTAGTTGCAATTGTAGCATTTACTACCTATGCGATGAATTTACTGAGTTTATTCATGTCATCAGTATTTTCCAAGAAATATGATTATAAGCATCAATATGTGTATAAACTATAACCACTACCTTCGCAAGGATAAACACTACCTGAAATCTAACAATACCATATTCACAGCCCTGTGCCAAATAATATATATTCAACATAACCATACCCTCATAATCAAGGAAAAAACCATCACAATGTATTGAATAACATATAAAACATCATACTAAGTATCCATTCATCCCAACTATGCATAATATGGTAGAAAATTAAGGTAATACGATTATAGAAGTAAAATAAGTATTTCACCCTAAGGTTCATTTCACCCATGTATCCCCAAACTCATGATTTAGGCTAAGTCATGGGGTACTACCCACAATAATATCTTAACATCCATATCTAAAACTAAGCAGATGTATAACACCATCTCAACTTGAAGAATAGAAATAAGCCCACCTCGATATCGAACAAAAATCCTTGAATCATCCACAAATCATACGTCTTCACTCTATGATCTTGAAATATTGTCATACTATTATAATAGACATATATATGTTGTTAGGCTTAAATTGAGACCTATATTTCTATATTATGAGTTGAGTCAACTTTTGGGTTAACAATTAGCCTGGGGGACTACAAATAAAATCCATAATTAAACTCATTTATGAGGTCCGTGAAAAGACAAGGTATATATGCTAATAGGTTAAGAACAAATTTGTTCTGAAATCAACCATCAAAATTTAGGAATTTAAAATCTAATTTTGATGAATTGTAAAAAGAATTGGGATTGAATTTGAAGGAAGAATTAATGGGAAATGACAAAAAAGAGTTACATTAGCTTACCTTAACTTATGTGTATGCTTTACAACTTAATTCCCCTCTTTGAGATATCAACTTTGTGTATAAATTATGGGAGAATTTATAGAAAATTGAAGGCGGAAAAGGGGATTTACAATCACTAAGTGTCGCTTAAGCGACTCTTGTATCACTTAAGCAATCTAGCAAGGTTGGTTGATACCGCTTAAGCGACTGTTTCTTCAAAAACACCATGATGCATACGGGTTGACCGCTTAAGTAGTCGTATGAAATATCAGGCGGTTACATTAGAAGACTAATGCTCTATCTTTTGCAAAATAAAAAATGGACTTTGCTCGGGTTCTCGATATTTATCCGGAACCCTGTGTGGGAAAAAAATATACTACCATATCAAATTCGATGTTTTGAACTTAATGGAACCATTGAAACTTTAATACGAGATAATTTTATCAAATTCAATGTTTTGGGCTTAATGGAACCATTAACACTTTAATAAAAGATAATTTTGAGTAAGTATAGAGCTTATATCTGTTGTTCCATTTTTTACATAATTCGCCAAATAGCCTAAAATGAGTCTGAAAGCCTCAAGACCAGAACGAAGGGTCTCCCTCGCCTAAAATCAATTTTTTGGAGCATATAACACAATCTAAATTCTTATCCGAGTTCATCTACTAGGATTTTTGGTCTGAGAACAAATCTTAAATAGCAAAAGCTAGAAAATATTTAAAATATCTTAAAATTCAAATTAACTATATGATAACCATACTAGCAGTTCTGGAAAGTTATAAATGACCTGTAGCCACTGCAGGAAGGGTAAAAAACGGGAAATGTATATTATTCAAGGAAATGGCAAGGAAGATAACTATTGTTCATTTACGTATAAAGGATTTTGGATGAATTTCAATGGGTTCACATACACAACCAACCAATCTATTAAGCAACCAAGCTTGGCCTACTAGTATTGCATAAGTGAGACGCATGTCACTTAATCGAATATTCTTTAAGTGATATTAGGATTTATTATATAGTATGTGCTGAGGTAGTAAGTATCACTTTATAAATACTTGGTTGATTATTCGATATTTTACCATGCAACTCAGTGTTCTCTTAAGACTTGGAGATTATTTAAGTAACAATCGTAGACTTTGGAAGGGTATAAATAAACCAGTTAGCCTGAGTTTCAACATTTTTCATCCATTCCCTAGTATATTTAACTGTATAAAGTGGGAAAACTTTTGACAATCATTTGTTGGTGAATTTGGATCATGTATAAAGTTAATTTACATATTTCTTTTTTGAATTTATTGTAATCTTCCATTAATTTTTTTTTTTAATTCTACATGTTTTTCTAAAACCCTTAAAAGCTCTATGGCTTTATTATAGCACAATTAGATCTTAGAATTCATCAATTTTTTAGGGTAAATATTCCTTGGGCATGGTAGGACTTTATGTTTGTTTTAAAATTAGAATTTTGTAAATGAGGCTCCTATGAGATTTTTACGTTATTTTTGACCCAAAGCATAATAGTGAAATATGGTCTATATTGTTCTTATTTTGATGAGTAGATTGATATTTTGATTGCATATCACCTTATAGAAGATTCTCAAAAAAGGGAAATTTATGGTTTAGTGGATTCTTCAAGCTTTACATCGACGTACAGATAGGCTAGGCTTACCCTTTTTATAGATTGAGCTATTTCATAGTATGCTTTTGATATTCTGCTAGATATGGGATGTAATTTAGGTGTTGGCATTATGATTGAGAATATTTGGTTCAGTTTGACTATCTAAACTATCTATAGAATTTAATTTAGGAGTTACTGACTTAGTTGCTCATTTTATAGGGAGAATTGATATCATACGTGTAATTATGGATTATTTTTAGTGTAGAAATAGATTTATATACCATAGCCTAGTCCAGGGCAAAATTTTCCTAAAATTATTTTAGGGGATTTGAAGTGGCCCCTTGGTCCACCTTAGGTCTAGACTTGTATTAGTTTTTGTTGACTTATTTATGCCTGATATACTCTTATCAATGCTTATTTTGGGACTTTAAGGAGACTACAATTTGAATGCACAAGATTGGTAGTTGGGAGTTGGTGTTAATTTCGAGTAAAATCTGATAGTTTATTGATATAGTCTACTTATATAGTTTATTGTTACAGTTCTTGGATATGGGTTATTCCCATGGAAATTAGTGATGATGTTAGTAATATAAGTTACAATTCAAGTCCAACAATTATTGATGATATTGATACTATGAGTTCTGGTTAAAGTCGAACAATTATTAGCGATACAGATATGATAAGTTTTTGTTTGAGTCTATCAAATGATGTTATAATGTTGATACTATTGAGACTAATATGATGATGATAATGTTTCTTCCAGTTTGAGTTCGACTTTGGAAGTTGGGATGATATGTTCGATATGAAAAATTTGATGGTTATAACTCATATTTTCTAAAGTTACGGATCTTTGGTGGTTTGTTTCTCTTGATTGTACCCTCCAGGCTTTTGGATGATTGTGCTGGGTTATTTACTTTTATGAACTTATTGTCTTATATGGGGTAATTTAGTATTTATAATTGTTTGATCTTTATGGTACTTTTTTAAGCTTATTTCATTTACTTATGCACAATGGTGTTGAAGCTTATTTTTAGGTTTAACCTATCACATTAACTTAGTTTACTTTATCTCGTATATTATCATGTTTATATCAAGATTTAGATCAACCGACTAATGATGCCTATTGAGTACCCATGGTTTTGGTACTCATACTAAACTTCTACACCTTTTTGGTGTACATCCGAGTACTAGTTTCCACCATTGATATGAAGTTTGTTCAGGGTTGACTTTACAGATTGGGGGAGCTCTAGGGGTTAGAGTTCCCTTTTTTCCCTCTGTTTATATATCTCTAGACTTTCATTTTTAGGCATATTATATATGACTTAAAGTTTATTTGCAGTAGCTCTTGAACTAATATTACTAAGTCTTGGGATAGTCGTTGCTCTTTTAATCTACTTGACTTTTATTACTGTCTTTTCGCTATTTTTACTCTTTAAATGTTGATTTTCAACTTTTAGGCCATTTTCCACTAAGTTATCCCATTGTGTGTAGCTCTAGTTATGTTTTTCCTTATCTATTAGTGAGATAAAGTAAGTTCCATCATTACCTATAAATTGGATCATGACAGATGGTGTTTTAGTTTTTGGGTTTAGGGACTTCTACTAAAGGTCTCACCCTAACTGGTGGATGAGCCTTCAGCTTTGAATCCACTCGGTGCTAAGTACTACTCAAAACTAGATGACACTGATAACTGTAATACTCAATTCTAATAATAATCTAACCACTAAAAATAAATGCATTAAAAAAGAATTCACAACATATTAACTGAGGGATATATTACCCAAAAGTATATGTATGAAACCCTCGATCATCAAGTTTTAATAACACACAATCTCAGAAGAATGAATTATTATTCTAATTCCACGAACTGAATAGATTCAAGTAAATTAGTGTCTTAAGTCCAACACTTGTGGATTTCAAAATATAACTAAGGTTTGTGATCTTGGTTATGTAATAAAACGAAAATTAATGATAAAGTGGGGAGTATTACTCAATGACCCCAAGGACTGAGATATCAATAAAATAGCCAATATCCGTTAACCCAAAATTATGAAAAAGGAATTGAACTAGAAAATTTAGTTATCTTAAGGACTATATTGGGGAAAGGTGACCCATGGATGACGTTCCCACATTCATAGACATGAGAACATTAAAAATTGTTTGGAATTAATAGCCTAAAGAAGTTGAAACCTTGCTATCTCTGCCTAGGGGGAAAATTGGATTTTTTTTTTGTTTGAAACTTAGTGTTTAGATTTTTTGAGTAATAAGGGCATAGATTAATATTAAACTCAATAAAAATCCTTTAAATACAATAAATGACATAGTTTTAATGTTAAAGCAGTAGGAACAAACTGATACACTCCATTTTAAATTCAATACTGGAAATTGCTTAGAGGAACTTACGGGACCTTGTCACGATCGTTGGACCAACATAACATTGTGGGTTGTACTTATGGTTGGGATCTATATGAGACCTCTCTGAACATGATCAAATGTGACTTGGTACTATCATGAGATCTACCTATAGTCGTACCGTAGTTTGTAGGTTAAATCAGGTGCATCTGTGGGACTCATGATCTTTCCTAAGATCATACTTTCAGAGAACGATCGTGGATCCCTATCTTGGTAAGGAGGCACACTTTTCAAATATCATATTTTGGGTTTGTATTGATTAGAAGAGACCACGTACGGTCATACCGTGTAACCATAGTCGGGGTTTGGCTCATTGTATCATACTATAGATGTGCTTTACTAAAAAGGCCATACATTTACTATGATGTTGTATTAAGGAGAAAATGGGTATGTTGGAAATAAAATTCATACGTCTATCATTTAGTGGGTCTAGATCTCAAATATACTTCAGAAACTAGAAGTTATACTCATTTTAAAATGATCATTTCTTAAGGAACTGATTTGTAATGGAGCTTTTGGATTTGACAAGGGCTATAAGGTGTTTGTAGACTAGATGAATGGCCTATAAGGTGCTTTTAGACTTTGTCAAGGGCTACAAGGTGCTCTCCAAAAGCTTAAAGTGAGCATAGAGTCCCAATATGAAATTATAGATATAGGCACTCCATGCAAATAGACTATCTCACTAACATATATGTGAGCTAGCCTCTCAATGCTGAAGGACATTTGAATAGGAATTAAAAGTTCTATCTTGGTCAACCAATCTATAATGACCCAAATACCATCGGAACCATGGGAAGTACAATTTAAACCACTAACAAATTTCATGCTAATCAGCTCCCATTTGTACTTGTGAATTGGAAATCTCTGAATCAAACTACCTGGTCAATGATGCTTAGCCTTCACCATTTGACAACATAGGTAATGAACATAATATCTAACATATATCATTTCATTCCACTCCTCTAAAAATGTTTCCTCAAATCTCTATATATCTTAGATATACCCAGATGAGTGGAATATCTAGAGCTATGAGCCTTATGAAAATTCAACTTAATCAAGTCATAAATTCTTGAAACACTAATTCAACTACCAAATATCAGTACCCCCTCAGAATCCATGTTAACTCTTTGGGACTCATCACTCAACACCTTATCATGGAGGATGCAAAGTCTATTGTCCTAAAACTAGCAATTCCAAATCTACTTAAATAACGAGAACCCTGCCTCAACATTTGCATGAATCTTTCTCGAGGACTGAGAAATCAAGGTGAACAATAATATTGGATAAGGACCTAATGTCCTATGCAAACTATCTATGAGAAACAAAAATAAAATCCAAGCAACCCATACTCAAACCTTTTAATTCAAGGAATAAGCTACCATATTTGTCTTGCCCAAATGATACAAGATAGAGATATCATAATACTTAAGAAACTTCATTCATCTACATCTAACATTAAGTACTTTCTAGGTCATAAGAAGACTAACATGATTAGTGAAAATTTCATAATGCATGTTACAAAGATAATCCCTCCAAATCTTAAGCGCAAAAACAACCGCCCCCAGCTCAACATCATGAGTTGGTTCATTGTGCTCGTGGACCTTAAGCTGCATCAAAGTTTAAGAGATAACATGCCCCTATTGCATTAAGACACAACAAAAACCAACATCTGATGTATCATAATACATGGTGACTCCCCAACCATTAACAGGAAGAGCCAAAGTAGGAGCTGAAGTAAAGAACTTTTTGAGCTTCCCAAATCTCGACTTACACTCCTCAAACCATTGAAAAGGCACCTCTTAGAATTCAATCTCATCATCGATGTTGAAATTGTATAGAAAGCATCACTTAATTGCCTATAATAACTAGCCAAGCCAATAAAGTTAGGATCCTTAATTGGAGATGTAGGCCTACCCCAATCACGAATAGCCTCAATTTTTGTCCAGTCTACAATAATCCTATCCTTAGACACCACATGCCCAAGGAATGTCACAGACTTAAGAAAAAACTCACACTTAGAGAATTTGGAAAGAAGCACATGCTCTTTGAAAGTCTGGAGCATAATTCTCAAATGTTGTGCATGCTCCTCTCTACTATTAGAATACATAAGGATGTTATTGATGAACAGAATCACAAAGAAATCGAAATTAGGCTTTAAAACTCAATTCATTAAATCCATAAATTTGAATGGGGCATTAGTCAACGTAAAAGATATCCGAAGAACTCAAAATGACCTTAACAGGTCCTAAAAGCTGTCTTTAGGTTATCTTGTCCCGAATCTTCAATTGATGGTAACCATACCTCAAATAAATCCTAAAAAATGCCTCTACACACTGAAGTTAGTTGAACAAGTCATTAATGCAAGGTATAGGATAATAGTTTTTCACTGTCACCTTATTAAGCTATTAGTAATCAATACACATACACATGGAGCCATATTTCTTTTTCATAATCAACATAAGAGCTCCACAAAAAAAAAGCACCATGAATAAATAAAACCTTACCAAAAAGATCCTAAAGCTGAGACTTCAGCTCCATAAGCTAGGTAAGATCCTGATAACACTCAACTTAAACCATTATTTTGATGCAAGCCGGTCATCGTCAATATTAACCCAACAAGTGTTGGTGACATATCCATAAGAAGTGTAAACTAGTTATCTAAACCTATGTATGTTGAGAGTTAACTAGGAGTTAACCCATAATGTAAGACTAAAATAAACTCTGAAATTAAGTGAGGGGTTTATGAATTTGAACTTTTGTTGAACAAAATCACACTACAAAATCAAACTAAGAGAAAACAAGTAATGAGTAAAACAAATAGAGAGAGTTCTTACAGTTTTTCCATCCCAGTGGTTTTTCGTGAATGGGTAATTAGTAGGTAATCCTAATTTTAGTTGATGACTCTTGGGTAGGCTAGGTTTTAGGGTTTTAGTGCTATTCTATCAAAAAAATACTAAAATTTCATGTAAGGATTCTTTCCAATACCTCATGAATGTGATAAATTCATTAATGAAATACCTCAACTTTGCATCCCTGTTTCTAATATAATGTCTATGAACATAGAAAATCCACATAACATCATTATTTCTAAGATAATGCCAAGGAACAAGTAAAAATCAATTTGTTGTGCACAAATACTCATCGCCCACATCTATCTTTCAAGGATGATATACGATCCAAAGTACTTGGGGCTTTTTACCCATAAATATCACTTCAAACATAGAGTCATAGTAAAACACAACACCATTAACAATGAATTTGTACTATCGATCAAAACCTATAGAAATTAACACCATATTCAAATATAATCCAAAAATTTAAATTTAACTACTAATGTGATTTCTGAAAATATAATACCCAAGTTAACATCTACTGCTTCCATTGAAAATCAAAGCAAGAGTAATCCACATTTCAATCACAAATTCAACTAAAACTCTCTTGAGATTCTATTACACTTATTCTTTGACCAAAGTAGAATAGTTTTTCTCTCTAACAAATTAAAAAAAGATTCAAAAATGCCCTAATTATGCTAAGGTTTATGCTTTTGAGATTTGGGATTAAACTCTATCAATTTACGATTCTGTCATTGAAGATTATCCCACTTCATCATGATCATACTCAATTTACCCCAATCGCGACATTTAATATTGTGATGATCTCCTCGCGATCAATGTTACTTGAATGGCTATGACTAGTCACGATCGCGACCCTTAAGCTACAACTAAGGTACCTAAGGGTCGATCTATGCTTAGGAAAACCAATTTCTAGCTTGTGCAGGCAGTTTGGTCTTTTACTTTCTTTTTCAAATTAGCTTCACTTCTTTTCTTTCAATTACCTGCAAACATTCAAAACATGGGATTTAAGGAATTTCAATAAAGAATTTCCCTCACATCTTCTATTGTTTAATCATAGTATGCATGATTTTGGTTTTAAATGAGTGGAAAGTTTGCCACTCATCAATACACCCAACATAAAACATTCATTTTCATCGAGACACACTACTCCATATTCAATGACGCTACTTAATTATAAGTCCATTCATTCTACCAAATGATCATAATGATTCTAAACAAAATTAGCACCACCAACTATCCCTCGAGCATGGGAAAATCTATTCGCACAACACAACTTAAAATCTCACACTTTAAAGTATGCAAATGATTTTTAAGAATAACCAAGAAACAACCACTAAATATCTAGAAGTGATTCTCTTTCAATAGTTACTCAACTCCACTACTTTGCCTCATTTTTGAAAGATGACAACTTTACTCTCCTTAACTAGTCCACATGCCTCCTCACAAAAGGAATTCCCAATATATCATGGTATCTTTCACCCAACAAGGATAGGATAAACATTGGGCATCAAAGTGACTACAACCTTTTTGAACTCTACATAGGATACAATTAAATTAATCTTTGGATCATGGGCTACTTAATTTCTTTCCTACTTGCAGATGTGCCTACTTTTACTACCTTGATTTACCTATATTTTGAAACCATTTTCATTTTATCTCTTTTCTTTGTACAATTCATGCATTTCTATCCTCTGTTGAATCCTTTTTTTTTATTTATTTGTTCACATTATTTATCTCTTTGGAACTCACTACCAATCATGTGACCAAAAGTTACCTCTTCCAAGATTCACCATCCCCAACTTAGAGTTTTATCCACAAGTTGAACTTTCAAGCTCAAGAAGGGTATGGTTCAATAGAGGGATAAAAATCAAATGGCTCATGGCTTGTATTGTTGTTGCCAAAGAAATATTCAAAGGTTCAAAGTCGGTGAGTAAAGATACAATTTATGTATGGGTAAGCTTTTAGGCTAAAGTGGATTTCCATGTTTACAAAGAAGGCTTATGATCATTTCACAAACCATGCATAGTAAAGATTCGCTTTGAGAGACTAACGAGGCAAATTCTAGATGACACAAGTGATCATGAAAATTAAATGACTAAGCTTACCTCACATGGCATGCAAACTATTCAGGGGGACTTAATTGCATTTTGTACTAGAGACAAAATGAGATATTTGCCACACACTACAAACTAAAGACTTAATAATCACAAAAAGAGTAAAGTGTTATTACAAAACCATTCATGTCCATGCCCCTGATTTTCACAAAATATTTTAGGATGGAGTGGGATGCTTGTTTTTCATTTTCACAATACAATATTGGCTATTGTTAGCACTAGATCATTTTGTATTCTTGCATTTTGTATCTCGCATTGGAATGGCTACTCAAACTTTACTATATGCATCAGTGCAACCCCAAATCTATAATGCCGTGGGTACTCAGACTTCCCCTTTATCTAAACCTCAAAAACCCCAAAACATAATTATTTTTCCTTTAAGAATATTGCCACTCAGTCTATTATTGGGAAAGGACCATCTAACATAATTATTATAGCAAGACAAAAATCAAAGAATAAAAATAAATCAAAATTAATAATAATAAGTGACTAGTTCATCAAAAGTAGGCACCAACAGAGTGCCCAATATTACAACCTAAATAAAAATAGCATAATCAAAATAATCATAAATATATTGAATAATACAGAAAAAATCAAATATCAAATGAAATATGGAGAAGGGCTCCCCAACTAAAACCTTGATATGTCCTCACTGCATATCAATAAAGTGTAGATAGAACAAAAGGGGTTCACTGTATCCGCATCAAGTGTTGGAGTCACTCATTATTTCTTCATCATCCTCAACATTACCAGAGTCTAACAACGTAGCTGGGACCTCACCCTCAGAATCTTTCCTGGGAGAAAGAATTCTCTATTTGGGCTTCAAGACCTTCTACAGGCCCTTTACAACCTTCCATATATGAGTGAAAAATTTATCTTTCTTCTTCACCCGTTTTCTCATCTTATCATTAGAATCCCGTAGCTCTCTATGTGAATGTGCTAAGTATAAGTAGGCCCTCTTGAGCCTAAATAGGGTTGACCCCTGCTCCTTTTGGTCTGCCAAAAGTTGCACATAGTTAATTTGTTCAATATAAGAGTGGAGAGAGGTAGAAGGCCCTCTCTACCCATGGGAATCCTAGAACAAGCTCCTTATTTCTCTCATTTAACTCAATATCTCATAAAACAACTCTTTTGGGTATGACATACATAAGTCTATGTCTATATTTATTAACTTTCCTAAGTCGATCTTCCTCTTCTAGCTCTTCCCAAATGTGCCCTAACCCTGAATCTTGAGAGGGTAAATAGAGGCCTTTGAGGGTACCTAAGTGTCTATGGGGTACTTCACTACCCTGTCTCTCCTGTATAGCTCTGTGATCAAATAAGGAAATAAGATTAGAGAGCCTCCTCTGGTCTTGAAATATTGCATGTCGGAGAGCACAACACTACCAACAATAAATTAAATGTTTTATGTGATTCATGCAACCATACGATCTGATGTATCCAGGACATAAGTCATATTAGTGCATGGGGAAACCTATCTACAAAGGATAGCCGACTATATTCGTGCCTCAGTTGTGAAATTATTCAATGATATCCCCATGTTTATGCTGGACCATGTGAATTATCTAACATGACACAAGTTATCCACTAACTAGCTCCCTAGGTCATAACATTTTGCCATAAATTATGCCATGTGAGCATTCAGTAGCCCATATATGTCATTGATCTGCTCATCCACAAAGTGGACTTCCTTCTTCAAGATTTTTACAACTAGATCAAAGAAAGATACTACGCCGAGGTATGCATACAACTTCCTAGTCCAATGTTCATTTACCCGACATAGATCCAGGGCAAAGTATCTCCACTCGGTGGCCAGTAATTTATAATAAAATATTGGGAGCATCTTCGACACCTTGTCCAAACAAATGTGTCACCCTGGGAGTAGCATTGTCATGGGAAAGTCTGTATATTACAAGGACTGACACTTAGAGTCTATTAAGCGAGTTTAGTCATATTATGCCACCTTTAGCTTTGAAAACTTAAAAACAACACCACAAACACTAAACATCAACATCACCATGTAAAAACTATGCCATGTGACTAAATAAAGACAAAAAAATGGTTCCTTGATAAAATTTAGGCTAAATTTGTGATTTCAGAGTTTTTTAATTTGGTTGCCTCACAACCGTTATATCCTACGATAGCGGGACACCCAACCGCGATCGCAGTTCCATGATTACACTTAGGTGACTGCGATTACGATACCTGAGTTTGTTGGAAAAGATAGATCATGCTCGAAAAACACTACCTTTCTACCCAATTTGTGTTCATAAGCATCAATTGACATTAGGAAAAACAAAGCAATCCTTAGACACTCAGTTATGCCCTTTGAACATGCAAAAACTAGCAAGGAGTTTATTCGGGCATTTTATTGAACACTTGGTGTGCACATGCTATTCCTATAAATTTTGAATAATTTTTGGTACTAAAGACCTCCCCATCATTGCACATAACAGTAACAGCAGCCAACATACCAAATAAACGCAATTGAACTCAAGATTTAGCATACAAATCACGATTTTAGGCCATTTCCCTAAACATGCATTCAAGGACCATAAATATATATTCAAGAGGGAGATTAGATAACATACCAGATAAGAAGATACAAAGGGGATGCACCATTGGATTGTCTTATCACACAAATACAATTTGGGAGTAATTAAAGAGTTAGTGGGGTGAAAGTGTTGGGAGACTTTTCATTCTTTAAAATAGACTCAACCGCAATCGTGGTTAAAGTTTTTCGATTGCGGTGACATGACAATCATAGTTGTGACTGTATAGTGATTGTAATCGTGGTGGTTCTGCTCCCCTATTTTCAGCTGCTCAGCCCACAACTCAATTTTACCATATTTCCCTTTATTCAAAGTCATTCAAATGAACTCTTTTCGATTTCCCATTTGCATGGATCGATATAAACAAACAAAATCTAATCTAACAAATAAAATTTGAACGATATGGGCCAATTTAGTGGCAATGATGGGTTGCCTCACATCTAGTGCTTAATTTAATATTGCAGCATGACATTCTTTAATATTCATGTAGGGTCTACGATTTGAGCTTACGCAACCTCCTCTCCCTCATAAAAAAATAAATAATAAAGACCACTTGTTACCTATGTAGTTGCTTCTCAGTTTTGTATACCCATAATTAGACTCCATCATAATGCACCTGAAATATCATTTCTCCACATTCCATATCCACTAATATTTTGATACACCACATATGGAATTAAGTTTATGATAGCACCAATACCACATAATGCCTTGTAAAATCAGTGAGTTGCAATGGTGCAAGAGATTGTAAAAGCCTCGAGTTATCCTCCTTTCTTGCCATGACATTGGACATAAAGGAGCTACAACTATGGGTCACTTCAATATTAATACCATCCACAAGCTTCTTCTTTGACATCAAGTCCTTCGTCAACTTAGCATACCCCAGAATTTCTTAAACGACCTCAAATAATGGAATATTTATTGAGGGGTTGCTTTGCTTTGCGGTAAAATACTTGAACTTCTTTTTGTCATTCTATTTCTTTATTCTTTTTTTGAAAGTGGGAATAATCTTCATCGGGGTCAATTTTAGAGTTTTTTCACCATCCCCCATTATCTTGCCACCAACAATCACTTTAGGAGTTTCCTCCCTATAATCATTCTTTCCAACTCCTCTTGGTTTTTAGTACCCTACTTTAAGAAATTTTGAAACACCATCACTTGGAATTTTGATCCATTTCCTTTTTGCATTCATTGGATCATCAAGAGACTTTTCCTCCATCTCAGTATCATATACACTAAGATATCTACTACTTTGAGTGATGATTATTAATACATGAGCATCTTCTTTGGGATTTGTCACTGTGTCACTCGGGATGCCTCCCTTCGGCCTAGCATTAATTGCGATTGATATTTTACCAATTTGAGTATCTAATTGAATGATTGAGGTCGAGTGCAATACAACCATTTGGTTTATTAGAGAAAAGTCCCTTTTTTCCCCAGACCATCTTGTCTGTACCTTCTGCTCATATTATGATTCTATCAAGAACATCTTCGATTTTTGATTTTTTTTGGTCCAAAGAGCTTTCTTTTTTTCCTTTCTCCTAGTTGTGAGGGGCATATACCTATGATACTCTCTCTCCTTGTCTCTCTAATCCTGATGTATATCCAATCTTTTTCTCTATTACAATTGTCCTAACCTTTGTTCCTGCTTTGCCATTGGTAGGTGTGGAAAGAATGCCCTGATTATTAGCCAAGCACCTTGTCTTATAATCATGGGCCTATGCATCATCTTTATCATAACTTGTATAGAATATGACATTAATTTCTTTATCTATATTTTTGTCCTTTTCTTTATCTTTCTTTGTTTTCTCTTTATTCACAGTTGAGGTAGCAGGATATCTCGTGGAAACTATGGTGTCCCTTGTATAACACCCCTAATTTGGTTTGTGATTTGCTCAAGTAAAGTTGGATACACTCCATATGAAAAGTTTACAAGAAACCCACAAGAAGCGTTGTCCACCACAATTTTGTTTAGTTGGTCAAACACCATATATAATAGTTGGAGAAACACCTTTTGTGACACTTCATGGTTAGGGAATTACATGATATTGTCATTAAACCTTTCTAATACATCATACAAAGTCTCACCATTGAGTTAGTAAAATTTTGTAATTTCGTCTCGCAATTGTAACATCTTTGAACAAGGGAAATATCGATCAAAAAAGACATTCGGAAACTCAAACCAAGATTTAATAGAACCGGAAGGTAGAGACCTCAACCCCCACATACCTTCACCCATTAAAGAGAATGGGAATATTCTCAAAATAATAGATTGTTGTGGGATATGAGACATGTCAAATGGGATGCACGCCTGAACAAAAATTTTCAAATATAGATTTGGATCTTGATGTACTTGGCCCTAAAATAGATGCTTAATTTGTAACATATATAGCACAATCTCACCATATAGAATACTCTGTTTCATTCATTAGGGGGGATGTAGAAGGCACTAGCATGCCCCACATCATGAAGTTGATCCTAATCCTCGAGGTACCCATTAAATAAGCTTTCATTGCTCCCATTATGTCTCATGTTGTCATGCTTACTATGAAAATCACCTAGAAAAAAAACAATGCTGGTAAAGACACTACATGTGAGCCCAAAGTTGCTAACAACACCACATACGTGAAAACTAAGATTCATGCCCCAGCAATGTAGCCATTTTTTATAACGCTCAACTTACACCACTAATTTGATGTAAGGCAGTCGTTATCAATATAAACCCAAAAAGAGTTGGGGTCATATACAAAAGGAGTGTAAAGTGTATTTCTAAACGTTCATATGAGTAACTTAAGGTAATATAAGCTAAAAGTTTTTGAATCCATCAAGTTTTAGTGTTTGATTTTGAAAGGGTCATCTTTGAACGAGTAAATCACGATTTTAATGTGGTATTTTGGCTAATTTTGACCCACCAAATTGGAGAGAATTGAATTTTCTTTCCAACGATACCAATTTTGCCTTAATCCAATACATGAGCAAAAAGTTATGCCCATTTTTGTGAGAGACAGTAAGTATAGGCGATTGGTTGTTCATGATGTATAATTTGATGATTTCACCTATGCTTAATATGTGCATGTAAGGTGTTTGATAAAATTCCTAAGAAGCTAGAAATCATTCAATATAGCTAAATTGTGACTAAGTAAAGATTCATGATATGCCCTTACATTCCAATGACTTCTATGTTGATAATGTGCCTTGTAAATGTTCTTGGAATACTCATGAACTATTTTTATGAGATTATGCTATGTTTACTTGCAAATCCTACTTATGAAAAAGATGTATGATAACCATGCAATCCACATGAAGTTCTATGCTATTGGTATTTGTTGCGAATATGATTATGCAATGAACATGATATTAAGATTATGAAAGTACTTCCATGTGATATGAAATCCTTTCCATGCAATACATTGTTGATAACTATGCTTAGTATGAGATCCCTACTCATGATATTATAAATTATGGACTCTACTCTTATGATCAAGTCAGTCATGTGTGTCAGTTTCCATCCATCGAGTCCTGGGGGAACTTGTACCCGAAAACTATAGTTGTGTTCCTAGAGCCATGTCATGTTTCACAATATCCAAACTCAAACTATGATTCCATAGACTTCAGTCAGTCATATGACTCAGGAAAACCTCATGATCATAGTCAGTGTCAGATATCAGTAACATTCCACCAGTAAACGGAATTCAGTAAGATTAAGTCATGCACAGTCAGTTATTCATGTCCAGTCCCTCCAGATGGGAGTAGAGGTTAGCACCGAGTGAACCAAACGATGGTAACTCACCCACCAGTTCAGGGTGTGATTCTTAGTAGTCATCCTTGTGTTCCAGAACTACGTAGCCAGCGTAGGTTGAGACATATTAACCCGTCAGATTAGTATTGATGAGGTGGATTAACCCATCAGTTCAGGGTTCCCACCATTGTTATTGAGTACCCACCAGATAAGGGTTACTTACAGTCTGTCTTTAACAGTGGCACGATATTGACACCCCTTCATTTGGGGCAGAGATTGGACCCCAGCTTATCCATAATGGCATAAATGGGGCATGTAGGTTAAACACAACTTCCCACAGTTTTAGTATCAGTCTTAGTAAAAGAACTCAGGGCGTTCTTCAGATTTCAGTATATACAGGACTGTCAGATACAATCATCCCTATTATCAATTTCAGTATCAGTCATGACAGTTATCAGTAAACCATGTATTATCTTACAGGTCATGCTATCACATATTCACGATTCCAGTTTCTATATATGTGTCTTTGCACTCCCACGTTCATATTAGTCAGTAAGTGTTGTTCATGCATAAAACCCTTTATGTTCAGCCTACCATCCTCGTATACTCAGTACTCCCGTTGTACTGATGCATTTGTGCTATGGTTCTTTCTTTTCATGTTACACCATAGGTTCCGAGACACGAGCTCCAACCCAGCAGTAGCGGTAGCATTCCATTCGTAGAGATACAGTGAATCCTCATTGATTCGAGGATAATATGATTTGATTTATTTATTTATTTCTTTAGTTTAGTTTTACGGAGATAGTTGGAGACATGTTCCTTCAACTACTTATTCAGATAGTTTAGAGGCTTTACGATTTATGTTCAGATTTACATTCAGATTGAGTTGTTTTGGGTATTTTCACCCACATTATTGTATTCAGTTAAACCTTATGGCCTTGTAGTTCTATGTATTCTGCATTATTATTTCATGATTTGCAGTATACAGGTTTAGATATCAGTCATGGGTTAGCCTGTGGTCCCTCAGGGTCATGAGCACCGTGTAGCATTCCGCTTCAGCGAATCGGGGTGTTACAGAACCATGGAGCTAATATTGATTTTGATTTTTCGGGGTATTACAATATGTCCCCCTTGGGAACTTTCATCCTCAAATTAGACTTAACTGAGAGGGAAGAACAGGACAAGACGAACATGGATTGAACATGAAGGACTGAAACATGATCTCATGACTGACATGCTAAACATACTAAACTCATGCATATCTGATGCATAGACAACTGCTACTTTGATACGTATCTGAGCAATCTGATAAACTGAGCTTCTCAAAATGATAATGCTTATCTGATGCATGACGTTATCACTGAACTGATACATGAATGCAAGACTGAGTATGCATAGGAAATAGATACCAAGTTTAAACTGGGGACAATGAACATGAAACTGAGTAAGCTTAAGGAGACCTATTACCTTGAGCTTGATCTAAATTTGTGGGGAAGAGGTGAGGATACTTGGTAAGTATATCTATTTCTCTTTCCCAAGTAGCTCCCTCATGAGACTGATTTTGACAAAGAATCTTAACTAGAGAGACTTTTTTGTTCCTCAATTGACGAGTCTGGTAATATAAGATTTTGGCTAGAATCTCTTCATAAGAGAGGTTGTTCCGAATGTCAATTCTCTGAACAGAGACTACAACTGCTGGTTCACCTGTGAACTTCTTGAGCAAAGAGACATGGAAGGCTGGATGAACTGAGGATAGATCTAAAGGCAATTCTAGCTCATAAGCTACCTTGCTGAAGCGACTGAGAATCCTGAAGGGACCGGCATATCGGGGATTGAGTTTCCCTTTCTTGTCGAACCTCTTCAATTCTATCATGACAGAGATCTTAAGATAGACACAGTCATTGACCTCTAACTCGAAATCCTTCCTATGAACATCTGCATAAAACTTCTATGGGCTCTGACAGCCAGAGTCTCTCTCTGATCAACTAAACTTTCTCTATGGTGTCAAATACTAAGTCGGACCTATAACTGAGGCCTCACTAATGTCGAACCAACCGATCAGAGATCTATATATCCTACTATAGAGAGCTTCGAATGGAACCATTTGAATACTGGAATGATAGCTATTGTTGTATGCAATCTCAATTAAGGCCAAGTGGTCATCCCAACTTCCCCTGAAATCAATTACCCATGCCCTTAGCATAACTTCAAGAGTCTGAATTGTCTTTTTTGCTTGACCATCTGTCTGAGGATGAAACACTGTATAGAGATGAACTTGGGTACCGAGACCCTTTTGGAATGCTTTCCAAAAGTGGGAGGTGAACTGGGTGCCTCTATCTGAGATGATAGATAAGGGAACACCGTGTAATCTGGCCAACACCCTGATGTAGAGTTTGGCATAATCCTCGACTGAGTAGGTGGTACGAACTGGAAGGAAATGGGCTAACTTGGTTATTCTATCTACAATGACCCAAACTGAATCATGCTGATGACGAGTTCTAGGAAAACCTGTCACAAAGTCCATGTTCACTTTTTCCTACTTCCAAGTAGGAATGTTGAACTCCTGCATGGCACCACTAGGTTTCTGATGCTCTATCTTAACCTGCTGACATGTAGAGCACTTATCCACAAACTCTGTAACATCACTCTTTATCCCACTCCACCAATAGATCTCCTGCAAATCGTGGTACATCTTAGTGGCCACTGAATTAATGGAGTATCGCGCACCATCTGCTTATGCAAAAATTCATTGGCTCAAGTCATCTACACCTGGAATGCACAAACGACTCTGATAACAGAGAACTCAATATACCACTTGGGATAAAACCTAATCTTTCTGATTCTGAACTGGCTCTTTCATACTGACAAGGCTAGGATCCATATCTTGCTTTTCTTTCACTTCGAAAACTAGAGATGACTCTGAACTACTCTGAACACATTCACCACCCTCTGAAGAGTCTACAAAGTGAATACCTAGTTTTGTAAGCCAATAGATTTCCTGAGCTATCTATTTCTTTCTATCCGTAACGTGAGAAATACTACCCATGGAGAGTCTACTGAGAGAATCGACCATAATTTTGGCCTTGCCCGGATGATAAAGGACACTCATGTCATAGTTCTTCAAGAGCTATAACCACCTTCTCTGACGAATATTGAGATCTTTTTGAGAAAATACATACTGGAGACTCTTATGATCTGTGAAGACGTCGACATGAACTCCATAAAGATAATGCCTCAAAATCTTCAACGCAAAAATTACGGCTGCTAACTCAAGATCATGAGTATGATAATTCTTCTCATAGGGCTTTAATTGTCTGGAGGCGTAGGCTATGACCTTACATGCTACATGGGGACACAACCTAAACCCACTCTGGATGCATCACAATATACTACGAACCCATCTGAACCATCTGGAAGAGCTAGAATTGGGGCTATAGTTAGTCGAGTATTCAATTCCTGAAAAATCTTCTCACATAAATCTGACCACTGAAACATTACCTTTTTATGAGTTAATCGTGACATAGGAGATGCAATAGAAGAAAATCCCTTGACAAACCATTTGTAATAGCTATCCAAACCAAAGAAACTCTTGATATCTGCTGGAGATATGGTTCTGGCCCAGTTTCTTACCACTTTAGTTTTCTGAGGATCTACTCTAATGCCCTCACCGAAAATAATATGGCCAAGGAATGCTAATAATCTTAGCAAAAACTCACACTTACTAAACTTGGTGAATAACTGATTATTTCTGAGGGTATAAAGAACAATTCTGAGATGTCTGAATGATCACACTCAGTGCGAGAATAGACCAGAATATCATCTACAAACACTATGATAAACATATCCCAGTACTTCTTGAACACATGATTCATCAAGTCCATGAAAGCTGCAGGGGCATTGGTTAGACCAAAGGATATGACTAGAAATTCAAAGTAACTAAAGAACTCAAAGCTGTATTTGAGATGTCATATTCTCTAACTCTGAGCTGATGATAGCCTGATCTGAGGTCTATCTTAGAGAAATAACTGGCACCCTAAAGTTTGTAGAATGGATCATCTATTCTGGGAAGTGGAACCCTATTCTTGACCATAACTTTGTTGAGCTGACGGTAATCAATGCACATCCTGAGAGAACTGTCTTTCTTGCGCAAGAATAAGACTGGCGCACCCAATGGGGATACACTAGGCCTGATGAATCCCTTATCTAAGAGATCCTTCAACCTATCTTTTAGTTTCTTAAGTTTTATTGGTGACATTTTATATGGCGAGATAGAGATAGGCTTAGTATCTAGGAGAAGGTCTATGTCGAAGTCTATTTGCTTTTTGGGAGGAACACCTAGAAGATATTAGGGAAAGATATCTGAATGGTCACTAACTACTAGGACTGATTCGAGACTGGGAGATTCGTAACTGGAATCTTTAACATGCACGGGATGATACACACACCCCATAGAAATCATTTTCCTTGCCCAGAGGTAGGAAACAAGCTGACCCCTGAACACTGAAACACTACCCTTCCACTCTAAGGCGACCTCATTCAAGAACTGAAACTGAACTATCCTTTTTCTGTAGTCGACTATGGCATCACATGAATAAAGCCAATCCACGAAAAAAATAACATAAATGTCCGTCATATTTAACTTAACTAAATCTGCTGATGTGGATTTCTGAAATATCATAATCGGGCAATTCCTGTATACTCACCGGGCTATGATAGTTTTGCCCACAAGGGTAGAGACTAAAAAGGTCTCTGGTAAAATCTCAGGACTACTTCCAGAATCGCTAGCTATGTATGGAGTAACAAAAGACATGGAAACACCTGGGTCTAGCTAAGCATAAACATGAACATAGAAAATATGTAACGTACTATTAATGACATCAGGAGAATTTTCCCGATCCTATCAGGTCTGAAGAGCATAGAGTCTATTTGGGTGTTTCCCACTTGTAGCACTGGAAGAGGCACTCTGCTGGTTCGGGCGACTGAAGTGAGCTGCAAAATGAATTTGCTGACACTGAAGACATGATTGCGGACACGCTCTAATCCTGTGTCTTGGCTTCCCACAACCAAAGAAGGCATCACTACCGGCTCTGAAAATACCCTTCTGGTTCTTACCAAAAGCCTGACAAAGGGGATTTGTTCAGGCACTGCTAACACTACTTTTAGATTTAGCGCCTGGTGCTTTGTCTCTACTACCGTCTCTGAATTTTGGTGTTGGGGATCTAGTGGAGGAAGGAGCTAGAGCTGCTGACTAGGGACTAAAGTACGAATGGTTACTTCCCTCTGATTTGGGCTAAGCAAATCTGTAAATGCCTGATTTTTCTTTTTTTTTTGCCTCTCTCTAGTCCTAACCTTCTTCTCGTCTATCTGCTGAGCATGGGTCACGAGTCTAGCTAAGGTCATATCACTATTTAGCATCGCAAATTTACACTTATTCACCATGATATTATTCACCCCTCACACAAAATTGTTCATCTTAGCACTATGTCTGCAACCACATGAGGGGCATACCTTACTAGCTGAGTAAATCTTAGAGAATACTCCCTAACCATCATATTTCCCTACCTGAGGTTGATGAACTCAAGTAATTTGGCTTCCCTCAGCTCTTGGGGAAAGAATCTGTCAAAGAAAGTCGTGACAAATTCGTCCCACCCAATGGGACCTGCGCCATCTACCCTCTTAGAATTCCACTGTTTGTAGTAAGTGTGAACCATATCTTACAACTGATATGCAGCTAACTCAGCACTCTGAAGAGAAGTAATGCCCATGATGTCAATGACCTTCTGAAATTGGTCAATGAACTCTTGAGGTTCTTAATCAAACTTAGACCCATGGAAAGATGGAGGGTTTATTTGTGTGAAGTCTCAAATCCTAGGTTCTTTGGAATTTGCCACTAGATTGGCCGAAAGTGATGGTATCCTTTCCTTTTGGGCAGCTACAGATTGAGAAAGGGTGGTGAATACATATCTAAACTCCACAGAATAAACATGTTCTCCCAAAAGATCTTCGGGTTGAGGAGCTGGCTTGTTTTTTTCTCTTTGGGGCCATATTCTGAAACATGAAAAAAACAGATTAGACTGGGAGTTTAACTTAAGGTTATGCTCACTAGCACGACATGAATACTGAAAGAAGGGAAACTATTCCTAAAACATCTTATAGCCTCTTGTACATAAATGTGGTGCACAACACACCCATGCATAAGACTCTACTATATCTGGCTTTTAGAATTCCTAGGACTTTATATGACCTTAGGCTCTGATACCAAGTTTGTAACACCCCTATTTTCTTACTCAGAATGCTACATGGTGCCAATGAGCCCTAGGGACCACAAGCTAACCCATGACTGATATTTGTACCTGTACACTGCATAATATATATATAATATGCAGAAACCTGAACATTTAGGCCAGAAGGTTTAACTGAAGAGATATATTTACATCCATGGGGTAATGAATACCCAAAACAATTGAATATAAAAGTTAATACTAAATTTGATGGCTAAATTTGACTAAATCTGAAAGCCTCTAAGTATTGTTTGAATAAGGAGTTGAAGGAACATTTCTCAAACTAACTCTGTAAAATTGAACTGTGATAAGGACTCACTAGAGAACTGCGACTGGAAAGTTACTAATGGTCTGGAACTCATGGCTCTAGACCTATGGTGTAACATGAAAAGAAAGAACCATAGCGCAAATGCATCAGTACAATTAGAGTATTGAGTATACGAGTGAGGTAGGCTAATCCAAAAGGTTTATATGCATGAATAATGCTAACTGATATGAATGTTAGAAAACAAACATATATACATCGTAACTGAGATTGTGAGTACATGGTAGCTAAATCTATATACTAATACATGACTGGAACTGTAGTTCTGATAACATGAGCGACTGTGTCTGACTGTCCTGAATTTGGTAGAACTCTTTAAGTCCCGTACTATAACTAAATTTGAATGTATCTAACAGTCTTGGTATACTGATATATGAAATTGTGGGAGGTAGTTATTTAACCGACAGCCCCATCTATACCATTTCAGCTAAGTTGGGGTCTAATCTCTGCCCTGACAGGAGGGGTGTCAATAACATCATACTATTAAGGATAATTATGAGTGACCCTTATCTGGAAGGTACTCAAAGTGATAATGGTGGGACCCTAAACTAACATGTTAATCCACCTCATTAACCCTAATTTGACAGGTTAAGATATCTCAACCTACACTGGCTACGTAGTTCTGGAACACAAGGATGACTACTAAGAATCAAACCTTGAACTGGTAGGTGAGTTCCCTTCACTCGATGCTAACTTTTACTCCCATATGAAGGGACTGAATATGATTCAACTGACTGTACATGACTGAATATCTGACATTCATTTACTGACGGAGTAGTACTATTATCTGAGAGTTAACTGAGATCATGAGATTTAGGATGTTTCTTGAGGCACATGACTGACTGAGTTCTATAGATTATAGCTTCGCTGAGATTTATCATGGCACATAACATGGATCTAGGCACACAACTATATTTTTTGGGTATGAATACCCCCAGGACTCAATATAAGGAAACTGACACACATGATATGCCTTGATCTACAAGATTAGACTCCACAATTCACAATATTATAAGTAGGGGATAGTACACTTCATAAATTTATTCATATCTCAACATGGTAGGGATAGCATGGATACATTTTGTGTATATAATTCATATTTCCATTATCACACATACTTTATTCCACAACAACCACAACACATAAATAGCATGGAAAATCGTATGGAAGTGTATAGCTAATATGGACTTGTCCTTTAGATATCATGGAATCATGTAATTATCATTTTCTAGCATCCTAGGCATTTTATCAAATACTTTGCATACATTCTTTAAAGCATAGGTGGATTTAATACTTGCATCACATCAAACCACCTAAAGTTCATTCTTTTAAACTAACAACCACATATATTTCAGGAAAATATCTTTGAATATCAATTTGAAACTTAAACAACAATCATCTACATATACATGCTTATATCACCACAAAATGTTGACAAAATAACATTTAAGACATGGTTATTGATCTCTATGAACAGATTTGATCCTTAGATGAACACTACGCATTCCTTAGATTATGAATTCGTTGAATCTACGGTTGAATTTGCTTAAAGCTTGAAACCCTAATGGAAACCCTAGACTTGTTATTGACTGTTCTTGAGTGAATTTTGATAAGATTAATGTAAAGGGATGCTTTGGGGATTAAATCCCATGTTTAAAGAGTATATATAGGGTTTTGGGAAGTTACCATATTGCCCTTGAGGAGTTTAAAATAAAAACTAAAAATACTTAAAATTTATCCCGATTTAGGGCCTCGACGCAATATGGAGCTTGGTAAAATGCAAATTATTGCAATCTAGAATCTTGGCACAAATTAGGGATGTCACAGAGGCTTTCTAGAAATTGACGAGTGGGATTTTTGCCTCCGGCGCAACGCGCAATGAACTGATATGGCATTCGTCTTAAAACAGAAAGTTAAAATAGCCATAACTTCTTCACTGGGTGTCCGTTTTAGGCAAATTTAGTATCAACGAAAAGATTATTAAATTATATATCTGTTGGTAGGTCATGGGATCAAACATTTGTAGTATAATGAGAGATATTCTTATTTGAATTTTACAATACAAATATCCTTCTCAAGAATTCAATCGGTAAAGAATGTTTTTATTCGCACAATAGCTAGGACATATTTGAGACCTTAATTCACATCAACATTGATCATGAAACTACCAAGGAACCATGATGTACTTTTCATGATCTTGAAACATGGAGCTAATATTAAGTTAGATTTTTTGAGGTATTACAATCTATTTGCTCACTCAGTTAGTTCCCTGTCTGACTAAGTGTGTTAATTTTTTTGCTCCATCATTTCATGTCACAAGGGTTAGCCAATTTATAAGGTTGAACCGTCCAATTTTCACTGGTATAAAGGTTGACGAAGATCTTCAATATTGCATACATAAAATAAAAAATATATCTCATGTGATGCATGTTATTGATGTGGAACATTTGGAGATCGAATGCTAATAGTTAAAATATATAGATAACAATGGTATGAAAAGTGGGAGATGCTCATAGGTATGGATGTTGAGTCTACCTTTTGGGAGGACTTTTATTGGGCTTTTCTCCATCGCTTCTTTCCTCAGAAGTTGAGGGAGGCGAAGGCCAAAGAATTTATAAATCTGAGGTAAGGTAGGATGATATGATTACCCATCATTATTCTGAGGCATCGCCTAATATCGTTACTTGTTTGTTTAAACTCTTTTCCGGCAATATGTATTGTTTACTTGATCTAGGGTCCACTCTTTCTTTTGTAACCCTTTTTGTGGTTATGCATTTTGATTTCTATACCGAGTGTATTTTAGACCTTTTTTCTTTTTCTACCCTAGTGGCTAGAAGAATCTATAGGGTTGTTTGGTATCTATGGGAGGTAGGGAGACCTTAGTGGATCTATTTTAATTAGGCATAGTTGATTTTGATGTCATATTGTGAATGGACTGGTTGTATTCATTCTATGCCTTGTTATATTGTCAAACTCATAAGGTTATCTTTAATTGTTTAATATTGGTTATTCATTGGAAAGTGGGCTCTTTAGTTCCTATCGGTAGGTTCGTATTGTATCTTAGAGCCCAAAATTAATTTGCAAGGGATGTCTCTATCATTTGGTCAAGGTTAAAGATTCTAACTCCAAAGGTCATTCCTTACATTCCATCCTTATGGTAAATAAATTCCC
This sequence comes from Capsicum baccatum var. pendulum, assembly GCA_030864225.1. NCBI lineage: Eukaryota > Viridiplantae > Streptophyta > Magnoliopsida > Solanales > Solanaceae > Capsicum > Capsicum baccatum. The sequence goes on along the minus strand of CM061554.1, from coordinate 73,052,174 downwards.
TATGGTCTTCCCTATTGATCTTTTGGGTGTCCCTCCTGATAGAGAGATTGATTTTGGGATTGATCTCATTCCTGTCACTTGTTCAATCTTGATTACCCCATACAGAATCTCTCTATATAAATTAAAAGAGCTTAAGAGGAAATTAAATGATATTTTATATAATGGTTTCATCCGTCCTAGTGTGCCCCCATGGGGTGCCCCAGCATTATTTGTGCATAACAAAAATGGTTCTCTTCGAATGTGTATTCACTACTAGAAATTTAATAAAGTGATTATAAAGAATAAGCATCCTCTTCCAAGGATAGACGATTTATTTGATCAGTTTTAGGGTGTTATATTTTTATCCAAGATCGATATTAGATCCAGCTATCCTGAGTCAGAGATTAGAGAGGTGGATATCCTTAAGATTGCCTGTCATACCTAATATACACATTTTAAGTTCTTGGTTATGCATTTTAGATTGACTAATCCCTCGACGACATTCATGGACTTGATGAATAGAGAATTTTGTCAGTTTCTATATTTATTGGTTATTGCATTTATAGATGATATTTTGGTGTATTCTAAGAGTAAAGCAGATCAAGCTGATCACCTTCACATTGTGTTGTAGACCTTGAAGGATTAACAGTTATATGCCAAAGTTTTGAAATATGAGTTCTAGTTGAATACTGTTACATTTTTGGGTTATGTCATATCTAGTAAGGATATCATGGTGGATCCATATAAGATGACAGTGGTTAAGAGATACCCTAGACCCATGACACCAATTGATATCTAGATTTTTTTAGGTTTAGCCTATTACTAATGGAGATTTATGGAAAGTTCCATTTCCATAGATACCTCATTGACTAAGTTAACTCAAAATATGGTGAATTTTAGGAGGTCTAATGCTTATGAAGGTAGTTTCAAGAAGCTAAAGAATAAGATGACTTTAGTGATGCTTTTGACTTTTCTAGACTTCAACAAGTGAAGATTGAGAATTTACATCCCGGAGGGTTATATCAAGAAATTGAGATGCCCATGTGGAAATGGGAAGTGATTAATATGCATATTGTTATCAGTCTTCATCGATCTAGTAATTAGTTTAATTCAAGTTGGGTAATCATATATAGGTTGACTAAGTATGCTCACTTTTTGCTTGCAAGGACTAATTTTTCAGTGGGAGATTATGCAAAATCATTCATTAAGGAAATTATGAAGTTGCATGGAGCTCTTATTTTCATTATGTCAGATCATGGTACTCAATTATCAGGGCAGTTTTGGCATTATTCTTAGAAAGTTTTGGGGACTAAGATGAACCTTAATACCTCTTTTCTCTCGTAGTTGAATACGCTAATGAAAATAATTATTCAAACATTTAAAGATATGATTCGAGCTTGTGTGATTGAGTATAGAGGTAGTTGGGCTGGTAAGACAGAGATGTTTTGCCTGGATTTATCCCACCAAGCCATGGAGAAGGTGAAGGCAATTAGGGATAGGCTTAAAGTTGCCCAAAGTCGCTAAAAGAAATATGGGCATGTGAGGCATACTTATTTAGAGTTTGTGGTTGGCGATGGGGTATTCTTTAATATATCTCCCATGAAGGTAGTAATATGGTGTTGGAAGAAGGGGTAGGTCAATTCATGGTATGTTGGTCCATACTTTGTCTTAATGAGGGTCGATAGTGTTGTGTATGAATTGGAGTTTCCCTCTAGTTTGAATTCAATTCACCCGATGTTCCACTTGTCATAGTTGAGGAAGTGTGTTGGTGATCCATAACAAATTGTTCCTATCAAGGACATTGGTATTTTGAATTCCTTGTTTTACAAGCAAATCTTGTTTGTAATCTTGCTTTTGCATATTCATTGATTATAGACAAAGGATTTAGCTTTGGTAATACTTCTATGGAGGAACCACAAGAATGAAGACCCTACTTGGAAAGCAAAAGAGGTAATAAAGTCCAAGTATCCATTCCTATTATCTATTCTAGAAAATTGTGCATAAGGTATGTGTATTCCCTTGCATCCTTTTTTCTGTCTTTGTTAAAAGTAAGAGTTCTAATGTTTAGGGTAAAATTGTGTCTATGTATGCCTTGAACCCATTTGTGGTATGGTTTCTTGATGGGTCACCTAACCTTAGTCGTAATGTGACTAGTGCATGACATTGAGTTTATGTTCTGGGTGTGATTTTAGGGCACAAGTTGTAAAGACTCATTTGAGCGGTTAGGTGAAGTCGTAACCAAATTATTTAAGCTGGTGGCATGATTCTGCTCTGAGTATCGGTGTCTCACTAAGATAAGTAGGGATATTTGATGATTCATGGCATGAAACAGTAGGAAGTCCAATGTTTAACCCATTTTAGTACTATGTTGACTGTTCCTTGACCTTAAGAGTTATAGGGTCTCATTATAGGTTGGTTCGTTTAGTCGTAAGGATAATAGTTAGTGGGCTTGGTAATACTTTCTTGGTTATGACTCATGGTAACTATTCATATGGTGGGGCTATGAGTCAATGGTTAACAAGTAGTCAAAGGCAACTTTTTTCCAACTTTTAAGCCAAAGGCATTCTCGACATTTCCCCTTTTCCCGACTTAAGAAACCCATCTTATAACTTCTTTTGTTTATTCTTAGCCCCCATAAACATATCAAACAGACACTGGAACACTCTCAAATGATCAAGGTCAAGGACACTTAGGGTTTTCAAAGGTTAATCAATTGAGGATTCCAAAGGTGACTTCTTTCCATACTTTTTGGTGTTTAAGGCATTTTACTCTTCTCTCATTTTCAATTTTATAAATGCATGTGATTTAAAGTATTATTCATAGAATATTAATGTTGGGTTTCTAACGATGGGTGAGTGTTTTTAATATAAATTATTTAAATGCTTCTTCTATGATAATTATGAAACTATTATTTTTAAATTGATGGTTCATAAAAGCATTGGGGTGCATGGGAATAGTGGATGGAGATAGGGTACAATGGAATCACCAAATTTATTATTTTGGAATGGAAATTTGTAATAAACTCAACCCATTTGCATAATTGATTTTGGTTTATGCATTGTTGCTAGGGTTGGCTTGTTTACCAAAACTAATGCATGGAATAAATGGTTAAATGGTTAAGGATGGTTTTAAAATCCTTATGGAGTACAATAGAATCCTTGAAGTAAATGACCTATTAAAACCTTGTAGGGTATATAAGTGTCCCTTGAGTAATTTTTATAATATAGTTTATGGGGTACACTGGAATCCCCTAAGTCTCAGCTAAGGACGTTACTTCCAAGTTATAGTCGGTGTGACGATACAACTTCATAATGCCTTAATAATTTAATCCTTGAATTGGTGGTATGGTTATGTTTCAAATATTTTAATTGGGAAACAATGGGTGTTGTGATAGCTAGCCCTAAAGGTGTGAGTCCAAAGAACGAGCACGGTAAACTCATGTTTTCTGACATGAGGTTTGGTATTGATGATCGGGTTCTTTTGGGGTGCAAGGGAATCCCCCTAGTGGACATTCGTATATATGTATATTGTAGTATAAATGGTACAAGGGAATCCCTGACCATATATGATATCTCTAGTTCATGCAACTAACACGCACCGGGGCACATTTAGGGGGTAACACTAGACCTTTATAGCTCGTGGGTGGATTTATAATGGTAAAGCTACATAGCGCGGGTTAAGGTCTTGAAATACATGTTAAACCTTGTTCCCTATATCGATATTGTATATATATATATATGTATATAGGTTTTCGCATATGGTTTTGTGCATTGGATTGACTTGGCTTTGGATTGATGGCATTATTTTATCTTTATCCCTAGGTGACATGCTAGTACTCACCCCGCTAACTGTCTTTGAATATTTTATCCCTACCCGATGCAAGAACCATCCATACTTCCACTCCTCCTACACACTGACTAGTTGATTCGAACAAAACTTTTGAGTCAGAGTAAAGTGGTGAGCTTCTATACTTCGGAATACCCCATTTCATGCTATGGATTTCTTTATGTATTTACTTTTTTTTTGGTCTGGGTTTTGGCAATAGTTAGGAACATGTCCAGAATGGATATTATTTAGTTTTTATAGAGGCTTTGTTGGACTACCATGGGCATTGGCAGTGTTTATATTGGTGTTGGCATTTGTATGGTAACTGTTGGATGTTTGATTATTTTTTTTGGTTTTGGTTATAGACTTATTATGATGCTTTTAAATTGATATTCTCTTATTTCGTTATATGTTTGGAATTCATCCGACACGGGGTGTAAGATGGGTGATGGTTTGGGTATTGGGGGTGGTCTCCGATCCTGGTTAGACTTGAGATACTCAGCATGACCAAGCCCAAGTTTGGGTCATGTGTTAATGCTAATACGTAAAACCAAACAACCAGGTCTCTGCTGCTCAACCTTAACTTACTAGCAATTCGTATACTTAGCCATAAATTCTACAATATGTTTTTTCATGCCATTCCACCAATAGACTTTCCCTAAATCACCTATCTTAGTGGATCTTGGCTGAATAGAACATCAATGACCATGATATTCTTCTAGTATCCATTGTCTCAATTCATCAACATCCGAAAAACATAGTTTGACCTAAAAATGAAGAACACTATCTTCCTTTTTGGAGAAAACATGAACCTTTTGACTTTGGACAACTCTTTTCAACCTAAGAAAAATAAATCACTATCTTGCTTTTCCTTCATCTCATCTATAAACAAAGATTTTGAACCATTCTTAACAAAGATAAACCTTTGATTGAATCAACCAATTAATGCCTAATCTAGAAAATTGGTGAAGCTACCAAGCTAACTTTTTCTTCTCACCCTCAATATGATAAAAATCAATAGTAGACAATCTACGAAAATCTTCAGCGATAATATTGCCGCTACCTGGATGGTAGAAGACACTCATATCATATTTTCTACAACTCCAACCACTTTTTCTGATGAAGATTTAAATCTTTATAGTTGGGTATTCATTAGAAATAATATGACAAAGGAATGCTACTTACTTCAAGCATATTCAGACTTACTAGACTGTGTGAATAGTTGGTGATCTTTTATAGTCTATAAGATAATCCTCAAATTGTTTGAATTTATATCATCACTCAAAGAATAAAAGAGGATTTCATCTATGAAGAAAATGATGAACATTTCCAATTGTATCTTGAATACACTAATCATAAAGTCCATAAAATCTGCAATAGCATTCTTTAGTCCAAAAAACATTACAACAAAATTGAGTTACCATACCGAGTTCTGAAGGTGTATTCGGAATGTCACATTCTCTATCTTTGAGATGATGATAGACAAATATAAGGTGTATCTTTGAAAGGTTTTTGGCTCCCTAAAGTTGATCGAATAATTCTTCAATCCAAAGAATGGGATACATATTCTTGATTGTGACTTTTTACAATTGGCAATAGTCAATACACATTCTGAGAGATCTTTCTTGCACATGAAAAGAATTGAAGCACCCCATGGATAGACATTAGGTATAATAAAACCTTTGTCTAATATATCATTCATCTATTCATTTAGTTACTTAATCTTGACTAGATAAATTTTTTAGTATGGAATTAATATATTTTTGGGTATCCGGAATGAAATCTATTCCATAGTCAATTTCTTGCTCAAGAGAAAGTTTGATCGTGTCTTTTGGAAACGCTTCTATAAATACATTTAGCTTACGAACTAACTTAAGATTTGGGGTCTCAAACTATGAATCCTTAACACGAATTAGATGATGGATGCACCATTTGGAAAACATTTTTCTTGCCTTAAAGTTAGAGATGAACCGACCAATAGGAATGATGGTACTACACTTTCACTCTATGTTTGACCCATTTGGGAAATGAAATTGGACTATTCTATTTCTATAACAAAATGAGGCATAACAAGAGTCGAGCCAATTCATGCCAAGAATAACATAAAAATGTACCATGTCTAACTTGAGTAGACTGAGTGATGTGAGTTTCTTAGATATTATGGCTGCGCAATTTCTATGTACCTATTTGGTTATGACTGAATTATAAACTAGAGTAGAGATTGAGAAAGGTTCTAAGAGGATTTTGGGACTGACAACGATGTCTACTGCTATATATAGAATCATAAGGAAAAGTGTGTCTCTGGGATCTACAATGCATAAACATAAATAATAAAGTCTTGTAACATATCAGTTACCATATTAGAAAAAATATCCTAATCCCGTTGAGTCTAATATGCATGAAACCTATTCTAACATTGTCCTCCAACTACACTAGTTAAGGTACCCTACTGGGTCGAGCAACTTGCTAGAGCTATTTAAGAGGTAACCTGATTACATCTACCATTATCACCTCTCATGGCTTCTGGACAATCTCAAAGCTTATGAACTATCTTTCTACAACAAAACACCCATCCTTACCCATCTAACATTCTTTAGTATGTCTTTTCCCACACTTCTTACATGTTGGGAAGGAACAAACACTGGAAGTGCTAAAATTAGACTTAGAGCGTTGCACTTTATCGTTTTGATCCTACCTAGCTTTGGGAGATGGAGCACTAGAAAATTCTCATACTACCACTAATGATCTCTGCTGAAATTAAGAGCTATTACCAACACCCAACATCTATTGTGATTATCAAAGTCCCTTTTTCCAGATATCCTACTCATATTTTCCATTTATTTTTCCTTACTTTATCCTCCTACATATCTTGGGCATGAACCATCAATCTAGTGATATCCATCTCTTTGATCAATATCACATTCCTACACTCTTTTACCAAATACTTAGAAACACCTGACATAAACTTACTCATTTGGGCCCTAGAGTCAGCAACCATAGCCACAACTTATTTTGAAAACTAAGTGAACTTAGAATGTAATACTTCATACTCATGTTACCTTGCTTCAGATTTATGAATTCCTGCACCTTGGCCTAGCTCAAGAAAAAAGAACCTATCAAGAAATGAGACAACAAACTCATCCTACTTTAGAAGTTCTACATCCGTACCTCTATCATCCTTCAATTGCTTGTACAAAATGTGAGCCTCTACATTCAACTAATATGCAGTCAAGTCAGGACTATTAGTTGGAGTGACACCCATGATTTCAATAAATTTTTGAATACTTTGAAGGATCTCCTGTGGATCCTTTGTAGACATAGACCAAAATAATATAAAAGGATTCATTCGAGTGAAGTCTCAGACTCTGGATACTACCGTATTCATTATTGGGTTGGATGATGAAATGGCCTGCTGGTTATTTTAGGAGTTCACAGACTAGGATAATCCTACAAAAGCAAGGCTGAATTAGGCAGAAGAGACTTGTTTATTCATAGGGTTTGCTGGAGCTGTTCATAGTGCTTGTTGATTCCTGGTACAATTGCTAATTCTATACTCCTTTAATTTCTCTAGGGTTTTATAATCTATAAACGTGTAGAGAACAAGTTAGAAAAGTGTTTTAATGGGGTGCACACTCTATCGCATGATATGAACATTAAAGAAGTGAAATTTTTCCTAAAATGTTTAATAGCCTCTCACTCATAAATGTGGCACGCTTCACACCTTATTAATAAGAATTCACTGAATGCGATTTTCGAAAACCCTAGGACACTTTTAAACTGATGCTTCTGTAGCAAGTTTTTCATGTCCTAGAATTACCCTTACCCCTTGTCATAAATTAGTTCTTAGAGTCACAAGTGACACTAAGATAACCCATGCCATGACATGATACCATGAATATTGCATAAATTGAATAACATCGTATAAAAGCTAAAGTATTAATGCAATTAAAATAATCAAACCAAATATCAATGAAAGAATAAAAATTAAAATCTCCTAATGTTAAATCGAGTTGGATCTCTAATGACAGTCAAAAATCCTCTAATAAGGTTATTTATTGGGACAAGCCCCTAGCTAACTCTAACACTTTGAATTACAAATTGAGAAAATAATTAAAATACTAATATCTAGAGCTTTAATGATGAGTCACCAAAACACATTGGTTAAAGTCATGATGGATCAAGGTAACTTTGATCCGGGTGCTGAACATCCAAACCTTTATTGTATGACAATATAACGCAGAGGAAAGTATGTGGTAAATACTTTCAATACAAAGCATATGAGATATACACAAAACTATTTTAAAAAACTATGTTGAAAGTGTTATGATGAGCTGAACATGGGACTTAATCTTTAAACTAATCTTATGACTAAGTGTTGCGCCAATCACACACGTAAGTGTACATGGTTTACCAAATAATAAAGTTTCCTTTGAAATCGAAGATCGATCCCACAAGGACTTAGTAATTAACAACTATCAAATTCAAGAATTACTAATGAGATTAAATAAGTGCAAGAGTAAACCGTTAAGAGTTTAAGTTTTTTAATTATAACTAACTAGAAAAAACAATGGTACAAACTTTTGATTGTAAATAATATATGGAGAGCTACCAGGGTTGGGGTATCTACGTCACATGCATGTGTAACTATGGTCTCTAGATTGTTTTGGTATTTTCGTAATTGTTGATCTATGAGATTTATGATAAGTCTTTGGAATGGTTATCCTCTAAGTAATATACCAAAACTAATCCTACAACTACATTGTTGAGTTGGAGCCTTTAACTTGGATGCATTAAATTGTCTTTCTATTTCGTTTACCAAGTGGGGCGTAGAGGTATATATTTATCCTAACTGCTAGTAATCCTTTAACAATCACTATACAATGATTAAAGACATGATTCATACTTGTTATATTCTTTATTCCATTTATCAGCGCCTTTGGTCAATTCGATTTGGGACTTTAATTTATCCTAAAGTTCATGACATTTTAGAATAGTTAAACATTATCGTAAAACAGTCACATATTTGATAAACATATAAAATAACTATAAAACACAATTACACAATCATGTTTATATCTTCAACACTAGAATAATGCTGCTTAGCCAGTCATATTCTTATAAAGAATCACCAAAAATGTGTTTATGACACAAAACTATAAGAAAGTAAAGTTAGAGATCAAAGAACCCTTGTTTGAGCCCCTTGCTTTCTTGCCTTCTTTCCAATTTGTCTCTTGCTCTAATAGTATCTTCATATTATGACCTAATTTATGAGTCATGTTGGTACCTACTCTATCCCAAAATTAGGTAAGCCAAACAGTAACCTGAAGCTAAATGTAATATGTTAACATGATGGAAAATACCCAATCATAGATAAAAATGAGCAACACACTTATGAATAAGCAATGAGTTCTTAAACAGATAAACCAGTCTATAAAAGATACCATCCCACAATTTGGTAGAGCCAGTATAGGAGCATCTAATAATAATACTACTCAAAACCTTAGAATAGTCAACAACATCAGTTTCAATAACTAAAAACTGGATATCTAAAGATAGAAGGTAATCGTGACTCCGACTTCAAGAACTCACATTATCTCCCAAAATGTCAACACAGCATAATCAATGATCAATGGTAATAGATAGTAGACGTATCTTCACCAAAAAGGTATAGAATTGGAGCATGAGTACCAACATAATGAGTACTCAGTAGGCCTCATCGATCGACAAATCTAAACCATGATATAATTATGATAAAATTGAAGATAACATAACTAAGTCAAGGTATAGACAAATCTAAGATAACTCCAACATCGATGTGCAGAGATAAGTAAATAAATCAAGATAATAACATAGCATAAAGCATCAACATATACAGTCGTAACTACAAAATTGCCTCCCATATACCAATTAGTGCGAAAGGTAAATAACTCTTCACAGACTCATATACTCCTGGAAAGTACACTTTGATATAGAATAAAGCAACCATTCATCTTTTAAAAATAACAAACTAGTTATTTAACCATAATTCTATAATTTACCAACATTTGACAAAGTACCCATATTCCACAACTTTACCAACATGTAGCATCCCTTTCATTAATTATACACTAGTCACCATTAATCAAATATCTATCTCTTATCACTAATTCAATTATCTTCTGATCATCTTATATCTACTAGTCATCATTCATCAACTAACCATCATTTGTCAACTACTGATTATACCACTATAGTCTATTTATGCCATTTTACGTTGTCACCATTTCCTCATTTGTCTGACTTAGACAAATTGCTACTTCCAATCTCACACCCTAATATTATTAATCATTAAAAGTATAACATAAAATCATATGCATATCCGGACTCGAACCAGTACATATAATCAGTAGTCAAAATTGAACTGGTAAATATAATCAAACGTCGAACTTAAATTTGTAAATAATCCATTGTCTGACTCGAACTAATAATTATAATCAATAGATAGACTTGAATCAATCAATAATCAATAGTGCCCTAATCCTCTTGTGAACTTCAAAAGAGTAAATATAATCAACAACTTAATTATCTTTTAAACTTGAAGCAAATATATAATTTTATAAACAACCTCATCGATAATATCATCAGTAGGATATATAATAGCATAAACAATAGGTATCAACCCTCACATTAACCAACATAATCATTAAGTGTCATAATTTACCAATATTACCACAATACATATTTCCAAGCGGCTAATAAGTGTAAATGATTTTAAAAATCTCATATTTGTCATATACTAAAGTGGGTTGAGAGTCCACTTCTAATCCCCGAGTTCTATTTTAGGCCAATTCTACCTGAACTGGGCTTAATGTATCTAAATCAACTTTTAGATGTAAAATAAGTCATAATTAGTACTAAGGTAGAGATCCTTCCGAAATGCATTAACAAAGTCCAATGGAAACTGAGGCAACCTTCATTAGTGTAAGTAGGTAATGATAATCTTACCCTAAGAATGAGTGACTAAAGCATTTGTTTTATCAATCTTGAGTGATCTAAATTCTTTTGATGAACATAACAAATGAAGTCCAATTCACCTAAACCATAAGGAAACAAGTTAAGTGATCAACTCTATAGTTTAAATATAGCCTAAATGGTACAACTAACCCAAGTCTCAATTTTCATAAAACAAACACCCAAAACCCATCCCAAATCTTACACAACATCATAAGAATATTCTAAAATAACTCAATCTAAGAAAGGATAAACCTAGTCTACCTCAACGTTAAAGAAATCTTAATGAATTTCTAAAGAAACATTTTTTCTTCCGATAAGCATCCTTCATCAATACAAGAGTAATGTTACCGATATTGCACCATGTACTTTGGGTCCACAAATTACATACAAAAACCTCATATGGGTCCTACTTATGGAAATCGTGTTTCCAAAACAACCTCAGTATGCTTATAAGCTCAAGGAATCATTACCCTCAAAAATGGGAAGAAACCAAGATATATAGCGGACAAATTTAACCCCTTAATCTTTTAGGATTTTTGGAAAGAAATCGATAAAATCCATGAAGAAAGGGGTGATTTCTTAATTCAAATCAAAATATATTCGTGAAAATAAATGTTAGTCAAGCTCCCAAGTCACCCAAAAGTATCAATTTTAAGATGTAACACTATTTTGGATTTTTGGGTCTCAAGGGAATGATATAGAATATCCAAAATCATGGAAAATGGGTCATTTTATATCTAGCCCAGTACTCGAGAATAACTATCGCGACGGAGGTTGGAGATTGCGACCACCTACCCTGATTAAGGTATATCCTTTGCTCAAGTAAGTCATGATCATGGTCTAAAAATCTACCATCGCAGTGCACTAGAAACCTTGTGCACCAGATTTTTTTCCAAGTGCGGAATAGACTTCAACCAGGTGCTCGAGATTCGTTCAGCATTGTGTATATCCAAATGAATTATGTAAACATACCAAATTCAACATTTTAGATATGATGGCAAACTCGTAATTTCCATCTGTGATCATTTTGACCAAATATGGGTCCCATACCTGTATTTCATTTTCTTAACTATTGAACCAATAGGTCAAAATATGTTGGAGATTCTCGAGACTCGAACCAAAGGTCTACTAAGCCTAAATCCACATTTTAGAGCGTTTGGCGCATTTAAAATTTTTATTAAGATCATCTTACTAAATTTTTTCATGGTGGCCATTTGGAACCAGTGATGTCTTTAAAATAGGAAATTCACTCTAAAAAATACAAAAAATTTCACGTTAACTAAGTTGTCTACTCCAACAAGTCATAAATAAATTAGGGTATCTATAGAACAACTCTAATAGTGAAAATAAGTGTAAATACAAGAAATGACTTGAACGGTCGTTACAGTTCAAACTATGACTAAGTGTAGCTTTTATAGTGTTTAAGGTCGTCCTTGAGTGCCCCAACATGAATTCTATAAAATGACTTCATTTCCCCTCACTTAGGTGGCTTAAATATAAGTTTTTGTCATCTCGCAGCCACGCATCACGGGGCCTCTACCTTAATTTCCCTAGTAGCTCCCTAAACTAATTGATTTTGCCATTAAATCTTTACCATAGAGACCTTCTTGTTTCTCCCTTTAAAAACCTACCCATCAAGTATCTCAAATAAGACCTATTTGTAAGAGACATTATCTTTAACACCTATACACTTTCAAGGAACAACTGAAGTTGAATCCCCAATATATTTCTTTAACAAGGAAATATGAAAAATTGAATGCATTGATGTTATATCATCATGCAATTCCAACATAGTAGCCTAAAATCTTATAAGGAACAACATATCAGGGACTAAGATTTCCTCTCTTGAAAAATATCTTAGCTTCTTTCATGAATGAAACTTTTAAATAAATAAAATCATAAATAGTAAACACCAGTTCCTCCTCCTAACATCTCATAGACTTCTAACGAGTCTGGACTATTTTTAGCCTCTCTCTAATCAATAGAGCCTTCCCTATAGCCTCATAAATAGAATTTTGGCCTATCATTTTAGCATCACCAACTTTTAACCAACCAATTAGAGATTTACACCTCCTATGAAAAGGGGTTCAAATAAGGCCATCAGAATACTTGAGTGACAAATATTATTATAAGAAAACTTAGTCAAAGGAAAATAGTCATCCCAACTACCTTAGAAATCGGTCACGCAATCTCTTAACATTTCTTTTAAAGTATGAATATTACTTTCTACTAGACCATCTGTCTGTAGTTGACAAGCCATACTAAGATGAACCTAGGTACAAAGACCCTTCTAAAATGTCTTATAGAACCAAAAGGTAAACTGAGTACCTCTATCTAAAATAATAGTAAAAAGAAATCTAGGCAATTTAACCAACTCTCTAAGATAGAGTTTTGCATAATCCTTTGCTAAATCTTAAGTGCTAACTGGTAAAAATATAGGCCAACTTAGTCATTTAGTTCATAATAACTCAAATATAATAATGTTTTTAATGAGTATAAGGCAAGACCGTAAAAAAGTCTACATTCAACGCTTCCCATTTCTTAGATGGAACATTGATATCCTTAACCAAACCACAATATCTGTGGTTCTCATTTGTACCTTGCTAGAAATTTGAAAACTTAGCCATAAATTTTGCAATATCCTTTTCCATGGTATTCAACCAATAGACTTCCCATAAATCATGATATATCTAATTGGCTCCTAGGTGTATATAATATCAATGGCCATACACTTCTACTATTGTCAGATGTCTCAAGTCATCTATATTCAGAACACAGAGTCTGTTATGACAACAAAGATCACTATCTCTCTATTAGGTTAAAAATTTAACCTTCTAACTCTAGATAACTCCATTCAACATAAGAAAAATAGAACCACTCTCTTGCTTTTCCTTTATCTCAACTACTAACAAAGATTCCAAACCAGGATATTACCTTTGGTTGAATCAAACAATTAAACCTTTAATCTATCAATCTCATGAACCTCACAAACTAACACTTTTTTCTCATCCTCAATATGAGAAACACCTACCATAGATAATAACTTAGAGTGTCATCAACAATATTGGCCTTACCCATATGATTCAAGACATACATATATTGATTGCTTTTCTAATCAGTGAACACATCAACATTAACCCCATTAAGATAATGCCTCCAAATATTTAAGGCAAGAAAAACTACTACCAACTCAAGATTATGATTCGGGAAATGTTTCTTATGAGGCTTGATTTGTTTGTAGGGATATGCTATAACATTTAATATTGCATCAAAGTAAAACCAAGTACAAATTTTAAATCATTGCAGTAAACCACAAAAAAATCTAAACCATCTATCAAAGTCAAAAACAGTGCGGAGGTGAGTCAAGTCTTAAGCTCTTGAAAACTATTCTCACGCTAATCAAACCACAAAAACTTGACTTTTTTTTGAGTTAGTACATAAATGGGAGAAGAAACAGTGTAAAACCACTAAACAAACCATCTATAGTAACTAGATAAACCCAACAAACTCATGATGTCTGATTGAGAGATAGGTCTATGCCAAATTCTAATTACTTTGATCATTTGAGGATCAACTCGAATGCCTTTACAAAAAATAAAATGACCAAGGATTTCTATTTATTTCAAAATTAATTCACACTTACTGGACTACACAAATAGTTAGTGATCTTTGAGATTCTGTAGGATAATCCTCAAATATTCCACCTATTTATCCTCTCTCCAAGAATAAACAAGGATGCCATCTATGAGATAATAATAAACATATCAAAGTACTGCTTAAATATACTATGCATCATGTCCAAAAAATATGTATGAGCATTTATTTGTCTAAAAGATATAATAATAAATTTAAAGTGACCACACTGAGTTCTGATGGCTACCTCTAGCATGTCACATTTTCAAACTCTAACATTATGATAGTCAAATCTAAGTTCTATCTTCGAAAATCACTTGGCACCCTAAAGTTGGTCGAACAAGTCATTAATCTTTGGAATGTGTTACATATTCTTAATTATGGCTTTGTTCAACTAGCGATAGTCAATGCATATTTTTTGCGAGCCGTCTTTCTGACACTTAAAAAGAACTAGATCGCCCCAAATATAGACACTATACCTGATAAAGCCCTTTTCAAGGAGAAATTTTAAATTGTTCCTTCAATTTCTTAACGTCGAATAGAGCTATTCTATAGTATGGAATTAATATAGGCTCGGTTTTAAGAAGGAGATATATCTCGAAGTCAATTTCCTACTTGAATGAAACTCAGGGTAGGTTTTTAGGAAACACGTTTGTAAAAAAAATTTTCTACAAGAACAAACTTAAGAGTTGGAGTCTCAAACTTTGAATCCTTATCTCGAACAAGATGATAGATGCACCCTTTGGAAATTATTTTTCTTTCCTTGACGTAAGAGTTGAAAGTTATCTATAGGCACTAAGAAACTAGCTTTTCACTCTATGGTTGACTCATTTTGAAACTAAAATTGTACGAATCAATTTATATAATCAAATAAGGCATAACAAGAGTGGAGCAATTTCATTGCAAGAATAACTTTACAATCTGTCATGTCTAACTTTACAAAATTGATTAAGATGAGTTCCTAGTATACTATGAATGGGCAATTTCGGCGCACCAACCTTATTATGACTGAATTACCAACTGGATTTGTGATAGGGAAGGGCTCTGAGAGAAAGTAAAAGTTATCTATCAATCTACCATTCTTTCCTCTCTTGGTTGTCGGACAATCTCAAATCTTATGAACTATCTTTCTTCGACAAACATACCCATTTACCTATTAAACATTCTTTTGGATAGCTTTTCCCATATTTAATAGAATTTGGGAAGGTACATTAACTGGAATTACTAAAATAAGACTTAGATCTTAGAACTCTACTTTTCTTATCTTACTTAGGTATGGGAGATAGAGAACTACTTGATTATGGTGTTGGGGCTGATGATCACTACTAAAATTGAGAGTTATTCCCCTCACCTAACTTCTATTAAGAATAATGAACGTTCCTTATTTGAGCTCTCTATTTTATATTTTCCCTTCCTTTTTCCATAATTTATCCCCCTCAATCTATTAGGCATAAACCATCAATTGGGAGATATCTATCGCATTGTTAAACATCAGAATCCTACCATTTTTTACCACATACTTAGAAACACCTAACAAAAACATACTCGTTCGGGTCCTAGTGCCAACAACCATAATTGAAAATATTTTAAAAACTGGGCAAACTTAAAAATGTATTCCTCATGTTACCCTTCTTCATATTTATGAATTCTTGAACCTTAACCTCACTTATCTTATGTGGGTAGAACTTATTCAAAAATACGGCAACAAACTCTTACCAATTTACTGGTCCTACATTCGTACCTCTGTCATCCATCCATTACTTATATCAAATGTAAGACACTTTTTTCAACTGATAAATGGCCAAGTCAGAACTTTTAGTTAGAGTGACAGGAAAATTATAATAACTTTTTGAATACTTTGCAAGAACTCTTTTTGATTATTTCTTTACTTAGACCAAAATAATACAACATGATTCAACATAGTAAAGTCTCAGACTCTGACTACTATCATACTCATTATTGGGTTGGATGGTACAACAACATGCAGGTATTTTGGGTTGTCATGGAATAGGATAATACTGTGAAAGTAGCACGAAATTTTGCATAGGAGACTTATTTATTAAAAGTGTTTCTTGGAATTGGTGATGGTGCTTGTTGAATCCCATTATCGTCGATATTCCATCCTCTTTCTATTGTTATCTTTGAGGAATCATCAATAAATGTGTAGAGCACGAGTTAGAAATAATTTTTTAAAGGGTTCACACTTTATCACACGATATGAAAAAAAAGAAGTAAAACTTTTCCTACAAAATCTAATAGCTTCTCACTTATAAGTGTGGCGTGCTTCATACCACTGAATAAGGCATGACTTACCATGATTTTCAGATACCCTAGGACACTTTTAATCTAATGCTCTAATACCATGTTTTTTTCTATAACACTTTTTCAGTAACACTTTTTTTCTATAACAAGAGAATACCCCCTAGTTGTAACATCATGCTTAGAGTCAAAAGTAATCCTAATTTAAACCACGAAAAGGCATGAAACTATGAATACTATTTAAATTTAAAAATATAGTGAAAGCTAAAGTGTGAATTTTATAAATAAATTAAACCAAATATCAGTGACAGAATCAAAGTGAAAATCTCCGAGCCTAACACATAGTTTGAACTCTAATGCCTGTGTGAAAGCTTTTACTAATGTTAGTTGTTGGAATAAGCCCCCAGCTAACTCTAACTATCTAGTTCTAGAATGATGAGAATTCACCACAAAAAATCTTCTATAGTGATGCTGGATAAAGATAACTACGATCGAGGTGCTAAATGTCCATACCTATATGACCTGTGAGATATGAACTACACTATATAAATGAACATGTTGAAATTGACATTATGACTTGAAAATGGGACTAAAATTTGTAAATTGATGTTATGACCAAGTGTTATGTCCAAGCACGCATGGAAGTGTACGTGGTTACCCAAGTGAAAAAAATGGCCTTTGAAATTCAAGTATCTATCCCACGGGGATTTTGTGATTCACAACTATCTATTTCAAGTGTTACTAATGAGATTAAAGAATTCCAACAATAACCAATTAAGAATTTTAAGTTTTGTAATTAAAAAAATGTAACAATAAATAAAAATAGTACGAATTTTTTATTGTAAAAAATATATGTAGAGTTTCCAAGGCTGGGGCATCTATATCGCATTCATGCCTAACTATGGTCTCTAGGCCGTGGTGGTGCTTATAGTAATTGTTGATCTCTCAGGTTCAAAATAACATTTGGAATGATCATACTATAAATCATATACCCAAACTAATTTTACAACTACATTGTTGAGCAGGGATGTGACTTTTTAACTATGATACATTAAACTATCTTCCCATTTTATTAACTGAGTTTGGCTTTTAGGTATAAACCAAATAAGGGATTTAGGTCTATCGCTATCCAAACGGCTAATCATGCTCTAACAATCAATATATAATGATTAAATGCATCATCCACACTCCTTAAATTTTTCATTTCATCCCTCAATTCCAAGGTCAATTCATTTGGGACTTGGATTTATCCTAAAGTTCATGACGTTTTAGATTGGTTAAACATGAACGGAAGAACAACCACATACTTGATAAACATATAAAAAAACTATAAACCCCATTTCCATAATCATGTTTGTATCCTCATCCTTAGAATAAGGGTGATTAGCCACTCATAGTCTTACAAACTATTACAATAAATGAGTTATAATGCAAAACTATAAGAAAGTAAAGTTTGAGAACAAAGAACCCTAGTTTGAGCCCCTTGCTTGCTTGCATACTCTCTAAATATTCTATTGATCAAAAAGTATTTTTAAATTGTGACTTAGTGCTGATTTTATAGTGTTTTAGGTCGTACATGAGTTTCCCATCACGAATTATATCAATTGAAATCATTTCCCATAACTAAGGAGGCTTAAAATTAATTTTAAACGAATCGAAGGTAGCTCTTGTCGTGAGTCCTCTAACTTGTGTTATGGATCACAAAGAAAACTCAATATGAGGAAAAAATAGTGAGTTAGTGCCCCCATACACCCAAACCCCTCCCCTTCCCTGGCCTTCCATGAGGTTTGTGGCACAAGGGGTATCCAAAGGTGCATAGTTTTACTCGTATTGGCTCTGAATTTGTCATGCGATGGCTCATTGTTTTCCAACTTGTTAAGAATTGATTTAGGCTTAATTTAGCTTCCAAAAAACCCAAAATGTTATCTTAAAATATCAAACAACAATCACTAGTGTATACAACATAATGGTGTTTAACTAACTGAACTAGAACTAGGAATAGCTCCAGCTAGTGCAACTACTTTCGTCGTCTAAAATCTATTTGTTCTTTCTGAATCTTAACTTTTTTCAATTGAAACTTAAAAACTTTAAAAAATTTATTCCACACATAGTTACACAAATTACACCCTTAGTAACTAATTTAGCACTATAAGAAGTCCTAAAATTTAAGTTAAATTTGTATAGATAATGACACTTAGGAGTATAATTACGCCTTAGATATCACCCCACACATAAACCTTGTTTGTTCGCGAACAAATCTTTACACCAAGAATTATCCAGAAATACTCCAGCATAAGTACTAAATAGGATACTCAAGCTAGATCTAGAACGACCACATAAATATCAAGTTCCACAGCTAACATGTTACATACATTTGAAAACTCATGAACACTGATTCAAAACACTCTATCCTCAAGAATTGACTCCACCAAGTTCTTAAAATCATGTATATCACTCAACTAAAGATATAATATAAGTCATTTAACTATCATTAAACATGATCTTTCACCAAAAGTGAGTTACCAACATTCACTCACAAATATGAAGTTCACCACAAGAATGGGTATAAGAATTAAATTCCACTCAGTCTCACAAGGAAATCATATGTCACAAATATTAACCATAAGCTTTCCCTTAGTATAGTACTCTACTAGTGTAAGCATGCAGAGGTTAAATATCAAATTATACTTTAAGGGTTGTAATGTAGGATTAGGGATGTGTAGGAATTATTCTGTCCGGTAATAGTTACTATTTTCTATAAGTGATTTAATACAACTCATTATGCATTGAACTCTGTCCTTTACAACCAATTTCTTACTACTTATATCTTACCATATCTCTTTTCTTTTTCCCATTCTCTTTAAGATAGTTCATATATAGTAAGGAGGGGGCATTATCTGTCATCATATGATTAAATTTTGATCAATTTCATCCTTTCCTTTATATCACTCCCAACCACAATATTCAATCATTGTTTACACCACTAGCTAATATTTTGTGTCTTTAATTTCACTTTTTTATTCTTTAATTCTACTTTCCTTAACCATTTTGATTTTTTACCTAAAGATCTTAGCAGATTTGGTTCAAATTATGATCAACCAAAGAAAGGGATGGGCTATATATGAGGCTATAAAAGAATAGGCTAAAGGCTCAATGGGGTTAACTAAGATCATACACAAAGGGTAGATATAATGGCGCATGAACATTGCTATCCAAGAAATGCCAATATCATCCCCAAAACCCAAAATTATTTATTTTGATATGTGCACAGTCTAGACAAGTTCTAGATATCCATATGCATCAAGAAATATACAAGAATTCTCCCATCACCCATGGTGCATGCTTAAATGAAGTAGGATTTCAATAGACTCAAAAACCAAATTATAAGATGAATTTAGATTTAATCGAACATCACACCACATTCATAAACATAAGCCTAGGTGTCTCAAAAGTAGTCATTCAGCACAATCACCATGATTTACATACAAAACTAACTCGCATTATATAATCATACATAGAAACTAGAAAGAACATTCCACTTATTCATAACATAAAAAAATTAAACTTTAATCCTAAAAATAAAAAATGGATACCATTGGAAAAGAATTAAAAATAAAAAACAAGGGGTGGGTGAAGTGTGCCCCTGCTAAACTGACACCAACAAAAACTAAACAAACGTATAGAAAATTCATTTGTAAATTTTTAAATTTATAAGAAAAATAGAAAAACAAATAAAAATAAAATTCCTACAGCAGCACTTCACCCAAAACCATAGGAAGATTCACCACCCCACATTTAAAAAGACATTTTGTCCCCAAAGTATAATTCAAAGGCAAGGATAGAAATACTACCAGAGGCTTCTAGGCCTATCTAATAACACCTTTATCAATAAAGAGTTTTAGTGGAATCCACACTCAGTCTTTGCTATGCTCCTTAGCTTGGGTATCCAAAACTCCGACTTCTCTTCAACATATGACGTACATAACAAAAACAAAAACAAACATGAAATAAAAAATAAAATAAGAAGATCAAATGGCTTCCTTAAATTGAGTTTCCTCCCAAGCAATTCTTGATTTAGTGTTAAGGCACAACCGACATCACTATGTCAACTATATTCCTTCATCCTCTTTCTCCTACTCGGAGGCTATTTTCTCAGTCTTTTCTTACCTCTTAAGAGTGTACTCTCAAGGTCTACATCTTTTACAACAATAGACTTTCTAGGATTTTCTTTTCTATTCTCAACTTTGGGATTAAGTGGTGGCTCAAGAAACTCTATCAAAAAAATTTGTAGAAGTTATTTCTGGCTTGATGGTCATAATCATGGATTAATACTTATGGTCATAATAATGCATTAATACTTATATTGTAAAGGTGGATTGAGTGTTTTGTACTCTTTAAAGATTATGTATTCATCATTTAGTGTCATCGTCAGAATGTCCTCTCTAATATAAATCAATCCTCTCCAAGTTGCAATGAATGG
Source organism: Capsicum baccatum var. pendulum (assembly GCA_030864225.1). Lineage (NCBI taxonomy): Eukaryota > Viridiplantae > Streptophyta > Magnoliopsida > Solanales > Solanaceae > Capsicum > Capsicum baccatum. The sequence continues at coordinate 73,031,005 of CM061554.1, read as the reverse complement.
ATGCCTTTGTATGATTGGTACATACCATCTGCATCATAGATGAACAATTGATTCAATAGGAATAATGAACTTACCAACCTTATTAAGTAAATCCTTAATGATCCCTTTGAGCGTTACTCTTGTTCTATCCACCATATGTATAACCACAGAGCTTGGCCTCAACTTTTCCAACCTAAGACTATTGAAATAGATAGGGACATCAAGTTTATGCTTTTTCCTAAGTCAGTCAAACCATAAACCACATTATTATCACCAATTTGTTTGGGTAGGGTGAAACTCCCAAAAATGATATAAGTTTTTATCTGACTTCTACTCAAAACACAAAATATTACTTCCTAATATAGAAGTCTTTCCAGATAAAGAACTTCTTCACTAGATCATACCATGTAATAATAGAGCTTAAAGGTTCTGCTTTCAGATATTTCCTTACTTCCCCCATAAGTGACAAGGGAAAGAGAGTGAGCATCATATAGTTAGTGGAGAATCCAGTAGGGATGAAGTTCATACTGATCTCTAAAAGGTTTTGCTAATGGACTTACAAATCCTTATATGACATGCCTGTGAGTTAACATTATTCTATAATAGTTCCAGAATATTTTTTTTGAGCTTGAATATACCTCCAGGTTTAGATCTATGGAGGGTAAAGTTAAATTGATTGCGAGTGGGTTTCCCACTTAGCACATATTCTTATGGGCTATTGATCTTCGCTATTGGGACAGGAATTTCTTCCTGATAAATTTGATATATCCAATAGAGAAGTATTGCTTCTATCCCTAATAGATTTAGGCATTGCTTAAGTTCATGTTATGGTCAACCAAATCCATTTTCCTTGCCAGCTTATTAAAGTTTCAAACCTGTACCTATTAATTTAAAGTAAAAGATCTAATTGTTAGCACTTAAGAAAAAATATAGAAAAATCCAAAGTAATACAATTTCAAATATTTAAGTCCCCAGAAACAATGCCAAAACCATGTTGCATCCAAGCGCACACGCTAGTGTACGTGGTTACCCAAGTAATAAATTGGCCTTCGAAAACCAAGTATAAATCCCATAGGGCCTTGGTTATTAACTACTATCCCATTGAAGTGTTACTAATGAGATTAAATAAGTTCAAGAGTAACCAGTTGAGATTTTAAATTTAGTAATTATAACTAAGTAACAAGATTTAACAATGGTACTAACTTTCGATTGTAAATAATATATGGGGAGCTTCCAGGGTTAGGGCATTAATCTCACATTTATGTATAAATATGGTCTCTAGAGGGTGATTGTATTTATCATGATTATTGATATAAGTGGTTGATAATAAAACTAGGGAATGGTCATCATCTAAGTCATCTACACAAACTAATCTCACAACTACAACATTGATCGGTTATGTATGTCTTTAACTTTGATGCAGTAAACTGTCTTCCTATTTTTTTAATCAAGTGGGGCATTTAGGTATATCTCTATACTAAGCATTAAACATATTTCAAAATTAATATATAAATGATTAAATACATGATCCACAATCCTTATATTCTTCATTCAACCCCTCAACTAATATTGTCAATTTGTTTTGGGACTTATATTTATCCTAAAGTTCATGTTGGTTAAAAATAGTTAAACATAAACGTAAGAAAAATCACATACTTGATAAAATATAAACCAATTATAAACCAAAATTACAAAATCATGTTTATATCCTTAACGTATGTTACAAAGAATCACCATAAATGAGTTGAAAATGCAAAACTAAAATAAAGTAAATTTTGAGAACAACGAACGCTAGTTTGAGCACCTTGCTTACTTGACTTCTCTCCAATTCATCTATTTATCTAAAGGAGTGCTAAAATTGTTACTATGTGAATATTTTAAAGTGTTTTAGGTGTTACTTGAATTCCCAAACACGAATTATATCAATTGAAATCATTGTCTCTGACTTATGAGCTTAAAAATAAATTTTGGATGTCCCAAAGGTAACCCTATGCAGCGAGGCCTCTAACTCTCATTAGGGGTTGTGGATCACACCAAAAGAGAGTTCAAACCATTTAGGGCTAGTGATAGGGTTTGTTAGGCACCCCCATCCTCTCCTGCCTTGAGGTGTGTGACACAAGAGTAGCATAAAGTGGGAGATTTTGCTCATTTTTGCTCAAATTTCATCATGCGATGGCTCACTGTTTTATCAATTCTTAGGACATATTTGTAGGATTAATTTAGCTTATAAAATACCTCCAATGGTTTCCTACAGTATCAAAAAATTAAAATTAGTCCATACAACATAATAGGGTTCAACCAACTACACTAGAACTAAGCATAGCTCAAACTAGTGCAACTAGTTTCATCGTCTAAAATCTATTTGATATTTTTGATTCTTAACCTGCTTAACATGAACATTATACACTAAATATATTATTACACCCATAACTACACAATTACATATTGAGAAGTTCTCAAAACTAAGCTAAATACGGATAGATAATAACACGTAGAAGTGTAAACATGCCTAAGATCACCAAGTAATAAACATGCAACACCATAAATGCTAAAAAGACTGTAATCAAGGTCAAAATAGATCTAAGACAAATATTTAGAAGGTTACTATAATCAACATAGACCATGCGAGAAACATGGAATCCAACCTATAACACAAGTTGGGAGGGTGTTTTGTACCTTGCCAAGGGTATGAACCATAGTTGGTGTGAACTCACTCATGAGTCCATTACGTTAAAAAGAGACACTCTTAGATAAAAAGGGCCCCTTTAACCTATGGTGTCAAAAAACTTGGGACTTGGTTTATATGAACCTTTGTTCTCTAAGGGCTAAGTACTACTCCCAACTAATAGTAAACTAATATACTGAAATGCTCAACAATAATGATATTCTTAAACTGAAAGATAAGTGATTTATCCAATAGCACTCTAAATCATGAAAACTAAAGAGCTAAATATTAAACAGACAATGCATGATATCCTAGGTCATCGTATGTTCATAACTCACCATCATTGAAGAATTCAACTAATCATGACAATGCAATAATCATAACATAACTAGGAATTTCATAACTCAACCTCAAAATTAAGAATTTATAATGTAATAAGTTTTTATAGTCATGAGTATGGAAATATTCTTAAATTTATGATAAAATATATATTCATGGTCCACTCAAAGAAAAAAACTAAATACAATTAAAGTTCACACTTTTTCATAAACCCTAAGCTTGATAGGTGTATTAAACCTGAGAAATTAAGTTAACTTTAGGACTCAATTGGTTAAAGGAAACCCAATGATGAAATCCCACATACCCAAAGTCAAAACAGTTGGTGAAACTTTTGTATTTAAAGCTGGGAGTTGAACAGCCATTGTTCTTACTTGGAGAAGAGAATTACCCTTTTCCTCTTTAAATTTTCTAAGTATTGAATGAATAATAAGGAATAAGGGACTTGGACATGCTAAAAATAGTTATATAGGCCATGGGTATCTTAAAAGGTATAAATTTTAGAGATAAAAGTGGGGGAAAAGACTGAACAACACCTTTAAAATAATTTAGAAAATTGCTAGAAGTAGTCCTAAGGACTAACGTGATATCTTGTAGGGTCTATCTATGATTTGTAGAATAATTTATAGCCCTAGGATTTAATTTTGTCTTCCTACTATCTTGACTAAGACTTACTCTACAATTCTTAGGGTCTGACGATGACTCTATGTGTCACCCTATGAGTTGTAGGGTCTGAATCATCGTTACTGATTACATTGACGATGCTTAAGTAAACTGTCCATAACTTTTTACTCCAATATATTATTAAGTTTAAACTATATGATTTATAAATATAACTCCAAGACATATTATTTGATATGTCTTGAGCTTAAAAACTTGTCGTAATATAGGAGTTGTGCTTGTTTGAAGTTTTATATAGCATGAATCTTATCAAGAATTTAATAGGTATGGTATGATTTGAATTGTATTTGATCTAGGTTTTATTTGTGTCCTAAATACATATCTATGTTACTTATCATACTATCAAAACATGATGTTTTATTTCTACATGCACTCAAAGAATGGTTCTAATATTGGCAATGATTTCAAGGTGTTCATAGTAGATGTAGATCTTAGGGTTCCAAATATAGAGATCTTGGTAGTGTAAGGGAATTTCTTAATGCAATAGCGGATGCGGTTAATGTTATAATTTTCTTCTGAGACTTAATGTATAGGCCTTAGATTTTGTCATTACAGATATTATCCTAGTTTTTTGTTATCCTACTTTACTGTTGTTTGACCGAAGGTATATATATCATTTTATGTATCTATATATTTTTTTCTTCTTCTGTTGATTTTTTGTGCTTGTCCCTTGTTGTACCCATTCATGTTTCTATCCCATAGGTGATATTTTAGTGGTGGATCAGGTGTATTAATCATGCATAGTTACTCTTTTGGGGTGTGCTACTTGAATAGACATAATCATGTAGGATATGGTTGTCTTTGATATAATATTTGGTATGGATTGGTTTTCTCCTTAACTTACAATTTTTTATTGTTATGCCAAGACTATGACCTTGGATATTAAATGTGTGCCAAGGTTAGAGTAAAAGGGTGCTCTTAGTTTGTATCCAAAAGGGGTTATATCTTTCCTTTATCCTTATTGCATAATAAGTAAGATACGTCTTTCTTATTTGGCCTATATGTGCGTTATTGGAGTTGATTAACCATTTCTTTTGGATTCTCTGAGAGTTTTTAGAGGGTCTATAAAAGTGTTTCCTACAGACGTTCATGGTGTCTCTCCATATAGGGATAGTAATTTTGCTAGCAATGTGGTGAAGGGCGCTAAGACCATTCCCATTATTCCTTATACAATGGCTCCAATTGAGTTACAAGAATTAAATGAGCAATAAAGAATTTGTTGAGTAAGTTCTTATTATATTGAGTGTGTTTCCTTGGGGTGTGCCTATTTTGTTTGTTAAGTAAAAAGATAGATCCAAGCGTATGTGTTTTGGCTATCAGCAATGAAACAAAGTGAGTATCAAGAACAAGTATTCTCTTTTGCGTATTAATGACTTATTTAATAAGCTTCAGTGGATGGTACTGTTTTCTAAGATCGACTTACATGCTAGTTACCATCACTTAAGGATTAGGTATTTAGATATTACAAAGACAACATTTAGGATGTGACAATGCCACTATGAGTTCTTGGTTATGGCTTTTGGGCTGACTAATGTCCTAACATCATTTATGAAGTTGATGAACAAAGTTTTTCAAACATACTTTTATTCTTTGGTGATTGTATTCGTCAATGATATCTAGGTTTATTCAACGAATAATGAAGAGAATGTAATTTATTGGATGGTCGTAGTTAAGAAATTGAATGACGATCAGTTGTAGGCCAATTTCCCCAAGTGCAAGTTTTAGGTACATTTTATTTCTTTCTTGGGTCATATTGTGATTAAATATAGTGTTATGGTACATTCGGCCAAGGTTGTGGGATTTCCTCATTGGGCTATACCTAATTCATCAATTGTGATTTAGAATTTTATTGGGTTAGCTAGCTATACTCAATGGTTTTTGTTGGGCTTCTGTTCCATTATGGTTCCTTTGAGTAAGTTAGGATTTGAAAAAGGTTGATTTTAGTGGTCATATGATTGTAAGAGGAGCTTTCTAAAGCTTAAGGAGTTTTGGCAACTACTTCTATCTTGAATTTTCATGAGTATGACATGGGTTTCAATGTATTTTATGAAACTTCAGGAGTTGGCTTGGGTCGTACCTTGTTTTAGAAGTGTAATGTGATTGATTATCGATGAGACATGTGACCCTTTTATCCTAAAAATGGTTTGAAATCAAATCCTCACAACTAATTTAATGTTCATTTGATTTAATTTGAGGTTTGAGGCTAAGAAGTGGTTATGATAGGATCGGAGACTAACCCTTAGTCGTAACATGGTGCTTTGAGTCACAAATGACCCCAAGATAACCTATTTCATGGAAAAATATTAAGAATATTAAAAATAACACATCAAAAAACTTAGACAGATGTTAAACTAAGTAATGAAGTATATATCAAAAAGAAAGTCAATTAATAATAACTGAAGCTGAGGTCTCAAGTTAAACGTCTAACTATAAGTTTAAAAAACCTTTACTAAGGCAAGTTGCTTGGATAAGCCCCAAACTTACTCATAGTGTATAAAAAATGGGTAAAACATACAAAATGAAATAGAATTATGACACTAGCCCTCAGTTAATGAGGACTTACCAAAATCCTACAGTTTATATGGTATGATATCGTACTAGGAACGATCTAAATACTGAGCATCAAAACCTATATTATAAGACAATATCGCGCAAAATAAAGCATGTAATATGTACTTTAAATGAATTGAGTATGTGAGATAGCAAATAAATTACATAAGTTGAAAATGGTAAATGTATGATAAACTAATGCAAGACCAAGTATTGAAAATTTGTTGTATAATGTACTGAATACAAAATTATGTGAAAACTAGATTAGAGTTTTAAATTATTAACAAGATTGTGCGAGATACTTATAACTGACACCCTCCAATATAAGCTAATTAGGGTCTAACCTATAACCCCAGCTGGAAGAGTGTTCAGTACCTTACTAAGGGTTTTGATACTGACTAACGTAGATCTACTAATCCTATGTCCAAAGGACTAACGTGTCAATCTTGGTCTGATAGGTGACAATTTAAAACCTATGATTTTTTTCATAGTTCTAGGACATAGGGACTTCTGCTAAAGGTCTCAGCCTAACTGGCGGATGAGCCTTCATCCTTGAATCCGCTTGGTGCTAGGTTCTACTCCCAACTGGTGGACACTAATAATTTTAATAATCAATACTAATAATAATAGGATTACAAAAAATAAATACATCATCTAAATATATTCAAATCATTCTAAAAATGTTCAAATCATGTAAATTTAAGGATACAGTACCTAAAAGTATATGCATTAAATCCTAGGTCATCTGGTGTTCATTACCTAATATCTCAAAAGAATGCAAATGCCAACAACAACAAATCCAGTGTATTCCCACAAAGGGGGGTCTAGGGAGGGTAAAGTTTACACATTCTATACCTCAACCTCAACTGAAGTAGAAAGGTTATTTTTGATAGACTGGCGATGCTAATTTGATAAACTGAATGAATTCAATTAAATCAATATGTAAAGTCCAACCCTAATAGATTTACCAATATATATAGTGTTTGTGATCATGGTTATGATATAATACTAAAATTCATGATAAAAGGGGATTTAAAACTAAATGAAACCATGGGATTGAGATATCAGTGAATTAGCCAATATCCATAAACCCTTAATTTAGAAGAAGAATTGAACTAGAGAATTAAGTTAAATTTAGGACTCAATGGGTGAAAGGGGACCCGTTTATGAAACGCCACATACATGGAGATAAGAACCCTGAAGAATTATTTCGATTTTGTAGCCTAAATATTATGAACCCTAGCTCTGCCTTAGGGAAAGAAATTACCCCTTTTCTCTATTAGAAACTGTGTTGGATGTTTGTTTCTAAATAACGAGGCTTAAGATAATATTAACCCCAATAAACATCCTTGAAATACCTAGAAGGACAAATTTTTTATGTTAAATAAGTTGTAAAAGACTGATATACCCTTCTTTAATTTATAAATTGAAATTATGGGGAGGAATGTACGAGACCTTCCCATGATCATAGGAAAAATATAAGTTCATGGATTTTACTTGTGATTAGAGTTCGATATGAGCTCTATGAACATTATTAGACAAGCCTTGGTATGATCATGGGATCTACTTACTGTCGTACCTTGGTTTCTTGGTTTGAATGATAAATAAGGAGAATCTGCGGGACTCACAATCATGATGCTGGGGTTGTATTTATAATATGAGATCATTTTATGATCATACAATGTAATCACGATCATGGTTTGGCTTGTGGTAACTCACTACAAATTAGTGCTTTACTAAAAAGGCCATAAATTTTAACTTAACTGAAAGATTAAGGTGAAACTGGATGTTTTGAAAATAAAATTCAAATATCTATCATTTGGTAGGTTTGAAGTTCAAATAAGATTTATATCTGTAAGTTTATGCTTATTTAAAGTTGATCATTTTTGGAGGAATTAATTAGTAAGGGAGGTTTTAGAATGGTTAAGGTCTATGAGGTATTTGTGGCTTTGGTACATGACAAAGTTTCTTCGCACCATTAAAACTTGATGTTCAATCCTACATGTTCTTAAATCATGATTCAATCCTTGGCATGCATTTTTCAAGGTATTGCAGGTTAAAATGGAAAAAAGAAGCAAAAAGAAGGATGATTATAGCTAAAACTACACAAAATCTATTGAAGGGGAAATTGACGCATTTCCAAAACCTTCTGTACATTGCCAAAAAAATAGTTCCATTGGCAATCACAATAGTTTTGTCCAGTTTAACTTGTGAGAGAATGGTAATGAAATGAGTGATTTGGTGTATCACCAAACTGATGGGTGCATCTAAAGAACTATCCCCTAACACTACAGATGTCAACCCATAAATCTTAATATGGTGAAAAATTAGTGATCCTTGGATAATTTGGTGCATCATAGATACAGTCATAGATTGATTTCTCCTCAACTGAATTGGATGTGGTGGAAATTTTAGAATTTTGATACCCATTTTTTGTTGAAGCTATTTTATCCTTTGTTTCGATTTGGAACCCTATATTTAGTCATTTATCTAAATCTAAATCATTTCATCAAAAAAAATCTGGGATATTATTTACTTTTTTCTTGGAGTTTAGATTATTCTTGTGAAACATTTGGATTCAGTGGAAAATTTGGACTGACAATTAGGTATATCTGCTCTTTTTAATTTCCCAAACTTTGGTTTGTAAATTATTGAGTACTGATTATTGTATGGGTAGGGATTATTTACATTATTATTTGATTGAATGTTATGATTTTATCTAAATCATTATGTATTAATTTATAGATAGAGGTTGCAAACTTTTTCTATGTTTGTATCTTTTCTCTTGCTTGAGGAGAAGATAAGAATGATAAGATATAGTTGGTAAAACTTGAGTGAGTTATACTCATTTAAGAACTGGAGCTAGGAATGACCACTTATTTTGATTTTATTGGTTGCTTGGTAGTGTAGAGACATAGATGTTTGAAAGAAACTCATGTGAAGTATGGTGTAGACTAAGAAATTACAGACAATACCTAAGGTTAAACCTAGTTATAACTAGCAATTGAGTTTGGGTGCATTTTAACTTACCTATGGTATAGCTATATAGAGAAGGCATAATCCCAAGTACATTAATCTATTGATTAAATCCTATAGTATTTGTCTAGAAAAACTGATAACTTAACAAGAAATCATGTTAAAACAACCCCCTCCATTTACTTTATTGTCTTATTTTAAGAATTACGCACCAACTTATATTCACTTGTGACACTTGAGGGTGAAGTTGTCGCCTTCATTTACTATGGAATTGACCCTTATTCTAATTTGGGTAAACATTGTATTGCTAATGACCGTGTATATCTTGAGGCATATTTTGAGCATTATCAAAATGGTGCCCTTGTCGGGAATGCAAAGTAGCATTTATTCATTATTGTTTTATAAGTTACTTTTGAAAGTCGTAGTGTCAACTTTACTTCATTTATTGTTTTTGTATTTGAAAGGTGATAAGCTAAGTCGACAACAAATAATGAGTCTACATGGTAGCAATAGTGCAACATTTGATAGACAACTTGAAGATAAATAGAACCTAGGGGATGATGGAAGGGCAAGAGTAATTCATATTCAACCTTCAATGGGTGGTGGGGTATTTTATGTCATAAGGCTTATGATTCACTTGCTCAGAATAAATGAGTTATTTAGAGGTCAAGATAATGAAGATAAAAACATCTACTTGAAGAATTTTATGGATGTGTGAAATTCATTAAACATTTCTCATATCTCACAAAAGTATATCCAATTGAGTCTCTTTCCAATATAATTGTCGGTGATATAAAAGATTTTCCATATTGGTTCTTTCCACCATCATACATACTATGGTTGAGGTATGAGATAATAAATTTCCAGCAAGTAAGCAGTGAACCATTGCATCTAGTTGGTTGAGATTTAAAAAGAAGTTGATACAATGTCCAAACCATGAGTTGCCAAATAAAATGTTCTTAAACTTTTGTATAGGTTATTATACTAACTAAAGAAGATGGTAGTGGATAATGCGATCGAAGGATTATTGATTAACCATTCTTTTGGAGTTGCTTTGGCACTAATGGACAAAGTAATTAAAAAGTTAGAGCATGGCACACACGAGATACCGAGATGTCCGTGGGGGATACCTCTATATCTTTTGTTAGCCAAGATAAAAAAAAGAAGGATAATTAGAGATATTAAAACATGGATAAAAAGATGACATAAATGGAAATCCTCACAAAACATAACATAGCTTCAAATCCAAAAGAGGTAATTGTCATAGCCTCAAAATGAACTTGATCATATGAAAAAGACAATGCAGAAGCACTTAATGAAGAAATCCATTCTTGTAAAACAAAATAGGGGGCTCCGACCCTTCCTACAAAAGTTAATGTGCGAATAAAGTTTCGAAGTAACAAGACCATGATTATGAGTGAAAATACCATGATTAGTGAGATAATGACCATAATAGAAATTTGAGGGATAATGAAAAAGAAAGAAACCACGATTGGAAAAACAAATATCATGAACATGATAGATACATTCCTAAACACAATAGGACCAAAGGTCAAAAGAAACATTCATTGATTCATAGAATTATAAGAAAGAAGATATGCCTATTCATATCCTTATGGCAGTTGTGGAAGGGAATAAATATTAAGGAAAATGAAAAGCAATTTTTCGTAACTCAATCAAATAGTCACATCACTTATGAGTATCAATCAGAAAAATTGAGACCCAATTGGGTCAAATCTATTCTTAATTGTACACAACAAAAATAAGGTTTTTTTCAGTTCTACCATAGTAAACCCATAGAATGATGGAGATTTCATGAAAATTGTCTCTAGGAGTGGAAAAACTATTGGCAATAATATTAAGAATCTTGATAAGGATCCCAATAAATAGAAAGAAAAGGAGAAAACAAGTGGTAAAAAAAAGAGAATTGAAAAGTAAAATGATGAGGTTCCTGCCCCATTGAGTCTAATGTGAAAAGCCCAATGAGATAAAGGAAAGGGTTTATAGTGATGAAATCCCAAAAATAATTAATGTAAATGATCCAAAGCTAAATCATTGTCTAGTCATTAAAAAACTAATACTCGAGATACCTCCTATTTTCCCACAAATTCTTTAAAAAATAAAGATAAGACAAAGTTTAAAAGGTACATTTTGAAGTTCAATAATTTGTCGATCAACATATCTTTAGTTGAGGTCGTACTTGAAATACCTGGATATGTAAGATTCAGGAAAGATTTGATATCAAAGAAAAGAATAATTGATTTCAAAATGGTCTAAGTCTTCAATAATTATAGTGCCATTATTTATAACCATGATATGGTCAAGAAGGAGGACACTCATGATTTTACCATTCCATACACCATTTAGGTATATGAATAGGAAAGGCATTGTGCCATCTTGAAAAAAGCTTAAATTTCATACCCTTTCCATCTTCAAGAAATTAGGATTGGGATACCCAAATCCTACCTCATTAGGGCTTCTTATGGCATATCATTCTATCAAATAATCGGTGGCAATCCAATATGACATTCTTGTTTGTGTTGATAAATTTCTATTTTCTATCGATTTTGATGATCCTATATTTTGAGATCGACCATAAAGTTTCTATTATACTTTAAAGACCCTTCTTTTCTACTAGAAGGGTATTAATTGATGTCGAATATAGACAAATAAAAATTTATATTAATAGTGAGATAGTGACTAGTAACTTACACAAATTGGTAAAGAAACTAAGAGACTTGCAAGTCATATTAATGATTGATGTGATTGATGATGAGGTGGTCAATGCTATGCAGGGAATTTCATTGGTTAGTCATTATTGAGAGTTTTGTTGAACCATAAAAGTGATGACACTATAGAATATGATGAGGTTGAGTCTTTGTTGAAGGTTCTTAGTTCTTACACCAAGAATTTATGCAAGCCAGACCATTATTTGAAGAATTATGAAATTCCTTTCTCTAAATCTTCAATTATAGAGCCACTACAACTTGAGATTAAAACATTACCACTGCACCTACATTATATTTTTTATGGGAAGGTTATACCTTACCCATTGTCATTAAGGGATATTTGATGCCTTTGCAAGTGGAAACATTGAAAGAGGTGATGACAAAAACATTAATGTATTGATATTCATAGTTATGTGATGGTTTTTCAAGGTGGGAAATATAGAACAACTCAAGTTAGTAAAGAAAAATTTAGGAGACCATGCACAATGCTCTAGGATCATCACCAAAATCCCTCACTAAAAAAGGTGTCCAAAAATTAATTAAACAATAAGATTCAACGATGGGTTTTACCATTCGGTGTATTTCCAAGCAATATGGAGAAAGTACTTCCATCATTGATATGGTTCTATATTAAGGCGATTCCAAATACCATCAACAGTCAGATTCGGGGACAAAATAAAACATTGGCTCATAATTGATGAGTTCAGCAAAGGCAATGTTATAACCAATAAGTGAATGTTAAATAAGTGTTAGTTTCGCATCTATAAACCTTGAACTTTCATATGTTTTTAACTGATAGTAATATTCAACATATCCCTATTCCCCTTTTCCCTCTTCTCATTCATTCTTTCTAATCAACACATGGATACACACTCATCATCTTTCTCACGAATCAATGCCGCCACCACATGAGTACAATAATTAGAATTCCAGTCCTTACCAATCTCTCATTCTCTTCGATGAATGTTTTCTATTAAAGCTTGAAGGTTTCAATTAATTTCAAGTTTAACTCCATTGCTTGTTGTCATTTTTAATTTTTATATTGGATTTTTTGTGTTGGGTTTGATTTTATTCTTTATGATTAAAGATAATCTTTAATGTGTAATATTGAATCAAAATCTTGTTATATTGACATTAAGTCATTGAAAATTGTCCTTCAACTTTTAAATTTTAATCAAACTTACATTCGAGCTTACTTATTGTTGAGATGGGTGTCTAAAATTGTTGGTTTTTCATGGTTATGTTTTGAATCAACTAATTTATCCTAATGATGGATTGAGTGGGAATGTATTTAACGGAAAAATTATAAGATGTGACATTGAATTGTTGAAAGTTAAAAAAGACTGAGTAATGATGGTCTTGAAAATCAAATATTTCCCTTTAACTAGTTTGAATAGTCCATAGACATCACAATAGTTACTTGATGATGAGCACTTGATTACTTCGATGATGCACCAAACTGTGTGGTACATTCCCAAAGAATTTCCCAAGTTGTTAATTTTCATTGTGGATTGGCAATTCTATGTGATATTTTAGCGATGCTCCAAATGTATCTCTTAACTTATAGTTGAATATTTGATTTTCGCCTTTTTCACACCAATTATTCTCCTCTCTCTGGTTATTTTTTGTGATTTTTACTATGGATGACTAATTATTTGGTGATGCAGAAATTCACTCGATAATGCAAATCTAGGAAATTATTTTGTTTTGTTTTGCTAGCTTTAGCTAACACCATAACTACTCTTATATATAGATATGAATAGAAATTAGCATGTGGACAAGAAACATTTCGTATCCCCTCTTTCTATGTTTAAACTATCAAAGCCATTGATGATTTAGTAGGGCCTAAAATAGAAAAGGTTTTATACGATAAAACTGGTAGGACATAGTTGGTCCAAGGACCTAGTAATTAAAGAAGAAAGCTCAATGATAGGTACAATATTGATTCCTAAAAGGAGGCAAACACTACCTCAATTCATGAGCCACTCACCACTCTCAAGGATACCTCTCTAAAGAAAAAGAGAGTTGAACAACCCTCCACGGCTAAAGCAAAGACTCCACCCAATACTCACGAGGGACATCATTTCCAGAATTGTCTTTTGGTGCTCAATCAGTGCAACATCATTAATGAGCAATAACTGAGCCTAAATGGGTTAGAAGGCAAGCAACCTATGGTCTGCATTGTGGTACCATGATTCTAAGGTATTCCTCAAAGCCTTAGAGCCTTATGTTGTGAATTAATTGATGGATTTTTATTTGGCATACTGGTAACTTTTTCAGCTAAGAAAAAATGAGGGCACGAGAAATATTTTATGTTGTTAGGGTCCATGGTGTAGTTGTGTATTTTGACGAATCAATTATCAATGAGATATATGGAATGCAAATGCTGAATATTAAATATTTTATCAAGAGAGTTAAGGACCCAATTGCCCAATTGTGGGCATTGTTAGCCCCACTTCGTAGTGATAAGGTTTCTTCATGGATTACATTGGAGGTTCAAATTCAAAAGGAGGATATTCATTTGGAATCTCAGTATTAGATAAGCATCGTGTATAGTAACATGTTCTAAAACAAATATATTCTTATTAGTCCTCGAGAAGTGTTTGTTGGTACGACATTTCTAAGGAGAGGTTCTTTATGGCTGTTATTATTGCCCCAAACATTGCTTTTTAGTCAAAACTAAAATAAATCTCTCTTGCTTTACCATATTTTATAATTCAGTTATGAAATCATGAATAGGTCCCTTTAAATATGAAAAGAGATTTTGAGTTCACTTTTTTTCAACCATTGACATTATGAGACTTGACATTGTTCAATAAGTGAAGAAGAAGAAAATATATTTCGTTCTTTTGATAGTGGTGCCAACCAGCCCATTCCTAATACTAATATAGTTCCTACCACTCCTGGGCTAGTTATATCTATGCATTCTCAAATTCAATCCTTAGGTACATCATTAAAGATGCATCGACCTAGTTCCCTCAATGCCCATCCTTTTACTATTTTAGGCTCTTTGAGAGCCCATTTCACTCAAGTTGACATTATCCAAATGTATGTGCGTTTTTCTTCATGGGACCATATGTAAGTATACATAATAGTCATTGTATCCTAGTAGTGGTTGATTATGTGTCCAAATAGGTCAAAGATATAATATTGAAGAACAATGAATATAAGTGTATAACTCAATTCTAAAAAAGGTACAGTTTTACCAGATTTGGGATACCCCGTGCTATCATAAGTGATGGGGGTTCTCGTTTTTGTAATAAATTATTTATGTCTCTACTTTCCAAATATGAAGTTAAGAATAATGTGTATTATACATAAAATCCTCAAGGACATGGATTATAAAAAGTTTCCAACCGATAGATAAAACCAATTTTAGCAAATAAAGTGAAATCTAGTTGGATGGATTGGGCTCAAAAACATGAAGATGCTTCGCGGGCTGATAAAAATCATATTTGAAATCCATATTGGTATGTCACTATATCAATTATATTTGGTAAAAGAATGTCACCTTCCTGTTGAATTGGAACACAATTCATTGTGGACCTTGTGTAAGTTAAATAACATTTGGGAGGTTGCCTTAAAATTAAGGGTAGAACAACTTTAAGAGATAGATGAATTCCACCTGAGAACCTGTGAGAGTTCCACCCTATACAAAGAGCTATGAAGGCATGATACGAAGATACTAACAACGTAATTTTAAAGAATGGTGATGATGTCATAGTGTTCCATTCAAGGTATAAGTTATTTCTGGGAAGGCTCAAAACTAAATGGTCATCTCCTTTTAAGGCAGTTCAATTTTTCCTACTGGAGCTATAGAATTGGAGAATGACATGGGGTATAATTTTATGATGAGTATAAAATAAGTTGAACATTATTATATGATATCACTGGACATGGATTTCTTAGAGGTGTTCTATATCAATGTTGTGTGATTGATGAAGAACAACGTCATTCCATGGTGATAGGTAAGGCACTACTTGGGAGGCAACCTAAGTTTCTTTTTGTTGTTTTAATTAATGTGTATTGATTTTCATAGTGATGTGATGGCTTATGAAGTTAGGAAATATGGAACAACTCAAGTTAATAAATAAAAATTTTGGAGACCATGCACAATGCTCCAAGATCATCACTAAAATCCCATACCGAAAAAGGTCTCCCAAAATTAATTAAACTATAAGATTCAAAGATGGGTTTTACCATTTGGTGTATTTCCAAGCAATATAGTGAAAAGACCTCCATCTTTGATATAGTTCTATATCGAGGTGATTCCAAATACCATCAACTGTTAGATTCGGGGACAAAATAACACATTGGCTCATCATTGATGAGTTCAGCAAAGGCAAAGATATAACCAATAAGGGAATGTTAAATAAGTGTTACTTTGGAATATATAAACATTGACCTTTCATATGTTTTTAACTGTTACTATTATTCAAAAATATCCCTATTCCCCCTTTCCCTATTCTCATTCATGCTTTCTAATCAACATACGGATAAACCCTCACCATCTTTCTCACGAATCAATGCCGCTACCACATGAGTAAAATCATTAGAATTTCACTCTTTACCAATCTCTCATTCTCCTCATTGATTTTTTTCTCTTCAAGATTGAAGGTTAGAATTGATTTCAAGTTTAACTCCATTGCTTGTTGTCATTTTTCATTTTTATATTCGATTTTTTATGTTGGGTTTGATTTAATTCTTTATTATTGAATATAATCTTTAATGTGTACCATTGAATCAAAATCATGTTATATTGACATTACACCATTGAAAATTGACCTTCAACTTTTTAATTTTAATAAAACTTACATTCCAGATTAATTATTGTTGAGATGGGTGTCTAAAAAAGTTGTTTTTTCATTGGTTAAGTTTTGAATCAACTGATTTTGCCTAATGATTGATTGAGTGGCAATGTACTTAAGGGAAAAATTATGATATGTGACATTGAATTGTTGAAACATAAAGAAGACTGAGTAACGATGGTCTTGAAAATTAAATTTTCCCTTTAACTAGTTTGAAAAGTCCATAGGCATCACAATAGTTACATGAGGATGATCACTTGATTACTTCAATGATATACCAAATTGTGTGGCACATTGCCAAAGTATTCCTTATGTTGTTAATTGTCATTGTGGATTGGCTAGTCTATGTGTTATTTTAGCGATGCCCCAAATGTATCTCTAAACTTATTGTTGAGTCTCTAATTTTCCTTTTTTTCTCACCAATTCTTCTCCTCTCTTTTGTTATTTTTGGTGATGATCATTGTGGATCACTAAATTATTTGGTGATGCATAAATTCACTCGATAATACAAATCTAGGAAATTGTTTTATTTTCTTTTGCTAGCTTTAGCTAAGACCATAACTACTCTTATATGTAGATATGACTAGAAATTAGCATGTGGATAAGAAACATTTCATATCTCCTCCTCCTAAGTTAGAACTATCAAAGCCATTGACGATTAAGTAGGGGCTAAAATAGGGACGGGTGTGTATGATAAACTGGGTTGAACTTAGTAGGTCCAACACCCTAGTAATTAAAGAAGAAAACACTGAGCATAACTCAAACACTAAGAGGTACAACATTGATTCCTAAGATTAGGGAAACACTACCTCAATTCATAAGCCACTCACCACTCTCGAGGATACTTCTCTAAAGAAAGAGAGGGTTGAACAACCCTCCACGGCTGAAGCAAAGACTCCACCCAATAATCACGGGGGCTATCATTTCCTGAATTGTCGTTTGGTGCCCAATCGTGCAACATCACTAATAAGCAATAATTGAGCCTAAATGGATTAGAAGGTAAGCAACCTAGGGTATGCATTGTGGTACCATCATTCTAAGTTATTTCTCAAACCCTTAGAGCCTTCTGTTGAGAATTAAGTAAGGGATTTTTATATGGCATACTGGCAACTTTTTCAGCTAAGAAAAAATGAGGGTACGAGAAATATTTGATATTGTTAGGGTCCATGTTGTAGATGGGCATTTTGATGAATCAATTATCAATAAGATATAAGGAATGCAAATGCTGAATATTCAATATCTTATCATGTGAGTTAAGGACCCAATTGCCCAATTGTGGGGATTGTTAGCCCCATTTCGTAGTGATAAGGCTTCATCATGGCTTGCATCGGAGGTTCAAATTCAAAAGGCGGATATTCATTTAAAATCTCAATATTAGTTAAGCATCGTGTATGGTAACATGTTGTTCTAAAACTAGTATATTCTTATTACTCCTCGAGAAGTATTTGTTGGTACAACAATTTCTAAGGAGATGTTCTTTATGGCTGTTATTATTGCCCCAAACATTGCTTTTTGGTCAAAACGAAAATAAAACTCTCTTACTTTCCCATATTTTATAAATGAGTTAAGCCATCGTGAAAAGGTCCCTTTCAATATGGAATAATATTTTGAGTTCAGTTTTGATTGTACTATTGACATTATGAGACTTGACATTGTTCAATAAGTGAAGGAGAAGAAAATAAATTTTTTTCTTTTGATAGTGGTGCCAACCAGCCCATTCCTAATACTAATATAGTTCCTACCACTCCTGGGCTAGTTATATCTCTTCCTTCTCCAATTCAATCCTTAGGCATATCATCAACGATGCATCAACCTAGTTCCCTCAATCCCCATCCTTTTAATACTCTGTGCACTTTGAGAGTCCTTTTCACTTAAGTTGACATTATCCGAATAGGGCAATTATATTATTTTGGTTCTATGAGGTCATCTATATTAGAGTTAGAGATGCCTCAAATGTTTTATTCTATGGGAAAAGCAACCATTGAGCTGGTTCATGAGGAGCAATGAGGTGTTCATGAGACCTTATGTTTTTTTTGTAGGAGGTTAGATGACTTGATTGCTCCTCGGTAACTTAATATACTTGAGGAAATGACAAAGATGAATAATGAGTTATATTCTATTTTGAAGAAAGTGGATCAACTTTGATTCTCTAAGTTGATACATTTATGGGGAGTTTCTTCTATGACATCAACTTTGGTTTCTATACTTATTAGTAATAATAACCCAACAGTAGAGGAGGAGCTAGATAAGAATGGTTATGATTTAAATACATATTTTAATAAGGCCCAAATTGAAGGCTACTTTGAGGATTATGGTCAAATTGGTATACAGGTTATGACTCAGGTAGATGAGTAAATTGATAAGCAGGTTAATAGGCAGAAGATTGGTGCATCCATAGTTGCTACCACTTTGAAAAAGCCAATTCATAAAAGAATTTAGATTGGGATATTTAGTTTGCTATAGATAGTGAGGATGTGTTGCTAGATCCATCCCCATTGTCCACACTTATGACTAAGTCAGGCACTGATGCCTAGATAGAAGTCGCTTCTCTGAGCCAGTCACCTCCATAGGCTTAGCCTTGTTCAGAGGACCCTTACTCTCATGATGTATTATGTCTCTTAGTCATATTGCATTGTGGACAATGCATACTTATGGGTTGGGGTGGGGTATTTCTTTTTTTATATATATATAATATTTAGTTTTGATACTCTATTTTGGATACTATAATTTATTTTGGTGTGCAGATTTGGATGGTATCTAGTTATTTTTTATCTGTGTTATAATATTTTAGATTTTGTGCCTTGGATTTCATTAAGTGTGCAGCATGTGATCCTGCATTTTTAATTCATTAAAAATCCATTTTTACATGCATACTTATGGGAAAAGTGTTCTAACTAAAGAACACTATAACTCAAATAATCTAGGAAGGAATCCGATTATCCCCCAAGAAGATGGTTTTACCTTTATCATCATCCATATGATAAAAGAATCAATTGTGATTCTGGTAGATAGTAGGTTTTTCCATATATTAGAATCTTTAGGAACTAAAACTTAAGATATAAGATTGGACCAGGGACAATAATTATCATTGAAAAACATATTCTATAAATTATCCTCAACTTTAAGCCTCCTGCATCTCTTAAAAGAAAATGCTTTACTTATCTTTGTAGATTTTTAAAACCAACACCACCTTCAGCTTGTGGGTAGCTAAGGTTATTCTAGGATCTCTATTGTTGCCTTTCATTCTCTTTTTTCGTAACCTAAAAAATGTTTACGAGATACATCTCAATTTGTCTAATAGTACCTTCCCGAAGGGTCACAACAACGAGCATGTTAAAAGTCTATGACAGTAAAATGTACGATATTATGATAGACTTTTCAACAAAGGATAAAAATGTACCTGGCTATCCAACTAGTTTATCAAGTACTTAGATATCCATGTTAGAGAAATAACACACTTTCTTTTTTCCCAATAAATATTGGGTAACCCAAGGATGTGAAAGGGAATTCCATTTTCTTGTACCCTGTCCATCTCTTCATTTTTCCATTAGTTTTGTGATTCATGGAGTTACGGTCTCAATTTTTTTCTTGACCAAAGGCATGTTGATAACCATAAGGACCTTGTATGAGTTTAATAGATTTCGTATTCTTAGAAGAGAAAAGGACTATATCATCATATATCTTAAGTTGTTGATTTAAGGCCTATTTTTTCTCATTGTAAATCAAAAGAATTGATGGTTATCATGAAACTTGTTTTTAGTACTATAGAAATCTTCAGGATCTAATTTGAACAAAGATGGGGAAATGAAATATCTTTGTTCTAATCCTATAGATGAAAAAAATTGCCATACCAAATTCCATTTATGAGAATAGAGTACCAATTATCTAATAATGGAATACCAATTATCTAAGATAAGTTGTGTAATAAGGACAATTACTAATTCTAAAAATTGCATCTTTTTCATCATAATAGTGAGAAAAGTACAGGAGATAGCACCTATGCTTTTGACATATCCAATTTGATAATGACATTTCGCCATATTAACATGCATAATATAATGTACCAGATCATGTACAAGCATAACTTTCTCAGCAATGAGTCTTCCATTTAAAAAACCTATTTTGTTTTCTAAAATAAGTTAGGAAGTATATTGGCTACTCTAATGGATAGGATATTAGAGATTATCTTGTTTGATACATTTTAAAGGCCTATAGGTCTCAATTGATCAAGAGTTGAAGAAGATATAACTTTAGGAATGAGGATCAAGCTGAAATATATGTATAATTTGGTGACAAAGGTCCTATTAAAGTATTATAAAGTTGCATACTTTGAGGTGGACAATGGGCCAGGATGTTTGATATAAGTGTCTATTGAATCCATCTGGGTCATCTACACTATTAGGGTCGATTTTAAAGATGACCCTTTGAATTTCATAATGTTCAAGAAAAGTGCTCATCAAAGTATCATCTTTCTCTAACACTGAAGTGTCAATCGATATTAATATATAAGTATCATTGTCATTGGGGTAGTGTGTAAAATGATATCTAAAGTGTTCAACAATGGACTTAGAAATTGACTCATTGCCTTCAATCTTGTTGCCTTACGAGTTTCTGATTCTATATATATGAGCTTTTCTTCTTTTCTTGTTTCACCATATTATAAAAATACTTAGAATAAGATTTTCTTTCCTCTGAACACTTTATTCTAGACTTCTGTTTAGGAATGGGGTCTTGTAATTTAAGCAACTTGATGTACTCTACTTGTTCCTTATTGAGGGCTTGTCTACTTCTTTTGATTTACCAATACCATTTATCTTTTCTAGATAGCAAATATCTACCTCTAGTTTCTTTATAGCAGCAAACACATCCCCATTTTTTTCTTAGACCAACTACGAAGTTCCTCACAACTGTTTTAAGCTTTTGGTGTAAGGTCCATAAATGGTTTCCATGAATATCATTGCTCCAGTATTCCTAAACTACTTCCTCATAGTGACTCAATTTGTTCTAGAAAAATAAGAACCTAAAGTCTCTAACAAAATCATGATTGTCATTCCAGTCCTAAACAACATAGGACAGTGATTTGATCTTATCTTTTCTCTAAGATCCACTCTACTGGATTGAAAGAACTCTATCCAGTCTCCCTTTATCATGATTCTATCAAATAATTTACTACTTTTGTGTCTTATACCTCCTCTATTACACCATGTAAATGGATAACTAGTGAAGCCCAAATCTGTTATCCCCGAGTCCACCATGCAGGTTATAAAAATAGCACTCTCATTTAGGTTGTAAGGAGCCTCTCCTTTCTTTTCTAAAATAGACTTGATGGTGTTAAAATCTCCTATAATGAAACATCAATAGAGTTCTTTATGGTCCAACTTTTTGTCCAAAGATTTTTTTTTTGACAATTGTTGACTTAGCATAGACCTCACTGATTCAGAAATTTGGCCATTGTTTCTACTTCTCAAAATAAAATGTTGCTTTCTATTGTTGATAACTATATAATTTAAGTTACTTCTCCACATGTGCAAAATATTATTATTCATGTTAGACTAAACATTATCAGATCCATAAAAATTTTATAGGCTTATAGCTAGTCTGTAGAAAGAAAGGATTCCTAAAGGATTACAAGACTTTTTTGTTTTTGACTAGCTTATCTAGACTTTCACTAGAACCACCAAATTTAAAAGACCTAATGTTCCAATAATGATGTTCAACATTAGAACTAACAGGTCATTCACTGGTACATTTTATTTTGAATAACTTTTCTTGAGAAATGGCTGATCTTTCTCCTGAAAATAAAACTTTATGATCGTAAAGGATAATTAAAAAGAAAATGAAAGATGATGAAATATTAAATAGTATAACGAATCACATGGTTATTTTAACACATACTCATTGGTAACGGGAATTATATCAATTCAAACGCTAGTTTTTCTTACAGTGGTATTGTCATGATTTGATTTACAAGTCATGATGGCACCAAATTCATCTTCCAGTAGGTAAGCCAACAACTATCCTAGAATTGTATGAAATGGGATAATTTGGTGGAAAATGGTGTAAATGTTTAAAATCAACATCTAGAAACTTAACATAGAGATAAAATGGTTATAATAGTATGATAGATAAATCATAGATCACCAATCATCCCACAACCTAATGATGTCGGTACAAGAGGTAGTATAAATTAAACAGAAGTACTAAAATAATAAAATACAAACTATATAAAAAATGAAATAATATATATGGATAATAAAGGAAAAAAGGGTAACTCTAACTCCATGAGCTCACCCAATCTTCAAAATGAACCCAGCTTGAGTGTCAAGTCAGCGACAATTACTAGTACTCGAATATGAACCAAAAAGATATAGAAGTGTTGTAGGAGTACCAAAACCAGTATAATCAACCCACAACATGTAAAAACATCAGAGATTATCTAATAAACCCAATTTCAGCCTCTACTTCCCAAAGGTTGGCTGAAACCCTAGAAACAGAGCATGCACAATAGATTACGTAGATCTATTTTTTTGATTGAATGGATTCCTTTTATGGTAGGTTAATCCAACTGAAGAACACATCTCAACTAGTAGTAGATAAAATACAACTTTTAAAAAATGTAGAAGTTCTTAAACCAAAGCCTTCAGGTCAGGAATATGCAAAAGTGTCACCAAAGCCAATTATAATGCAGCATGGAGAACCATCCATAACATGGAAGGCTTCTAAAGTGAAAAGTTTAATAATTCAGGAAAACTTACAACATGCCATATTTGGTAAGTTCTCTTTGGGAATACTTGATATTAATGATCTTAGAAAACTGATACCTAAACAATATACAATCAAGGGTGAGTGTACAATTGGTGTTTTAGATACAAGGCATATATTGATTCGTTTGAATCAATTAGAAGATTATGTGAAATTACTATCAACTTTGGCATATTATATCAAAGAAAATATCGGTATTGGAAAATGAGAACCCTTAAATAGGATCCATGGTTTGAACTGGATGTAGAAACAACCATTGGTGTAGCATGGATCTATTTTTTGAATCTACCCCCAAACTTCTTTACCAAGGAAGCTCTATTTTCCATTGCTTCAGCTGTGGGCAAACCTCTTATGGTGGATATGGCTACAAGGAACCATACAAGTCCAAGTTATGCAAGGGTTAAGAATAAGGTTGACTTAGTTGCTAAACTACCAATCAGAATAAAGATTAATGATGAAGATGATATTACATGGAGAATCAAGTCAAAGTGGATTAAAATATAGTATGATCATAAACCAGAGTACTATAAAGAATGTGGTTTACGAGGACATGATGAAGAAATTTGTTGGGTAATTCATCCGAAACTATTCGATAAGTAGTAAGTAGAAAATTGTAATCAACAGAGCAATGGAGAGGGTGTGAAATAAAATTAGAATCATGGAATGAGTGCAGATCCTCAGAGGGAAACCAATCTGTGGAAACTAAGGAAGAATAGGTACATAAAGGGTAAATTTGGTCACACTTTAGGAGAAATAAAAGAGTCAGAAGAGGCTATACAAATATCAAATGCTTTTGATTCATTGAAGCAGCAAGACAAAGTGCAGGAACAAGTAGGGGATACCAACGTAAAGGAAATAGATTCTGCAAAGGAGAAGTAAAACACCAAAGATTGTGTCAATAAAACTTTTAGGAAAGTGGGTGATGCAGCAATAAATGAGAAAGTAGCAGATGATCAGGATCAGCAACAACAACAAACAAACAATAAAGGGATGGATCAGATCTAGATGCAAACAACTGGTGATGAGTCTGAATCTAAGGATGTTGAATCAGGAGGGGGCCTAGTTAAATCAAGAGAAAAGGTGATTTTGCATCAACATAACTCTCAAGAGTTTATTCTAGAAAATATTATGCTTGTCTCCATGGAAGTCGGTAACATGATGGAATCAGTCAATACCAACAGAAATAATTTGGATAAGGAGGATTTAGTTGATAATGTGGAAGATGTATTATAGGCAGGAGACTTATCTCTAAATTAGGCTAAGTCACTGAGAAAGAAGAATATAAGAAAGAATAAGCAAAACAAGGAATCTAGTAATAGTACAATGCAGACAAGGAGTCAAACATAAGATTCAGTTTCTAAATGAATGCCTTAATCTGGAACATAAGGGTTGTTAATACTCAAAAAGCATTTACTAGATTAATAACAATGCATAAAAGGTTTCACTTTGGTTTCATTGGTATAAAAGAACCTTTTCAGGAGGGTAAGAGTATTAGGGAGTTTAAAAGAAGGTTGGGAATGGAACATGCAGTAGTGAACATGACAGGAAAGATATGGGATTTCTTTGAGTCAAACATGGAGGTGAAATTTATTAGTGATGAGGAGCAGCAAATTACACTAAGGTTACAAAATCAGTAGGTAGGAGTGGTAATCATTGTCACTTTAGTCAATGCTAAATATAATCAATTTAAAAGAACTATATTATGGAATTGTATGGAAAATATAAGTGATAATATTAATGAGCCTTTGATTATAGGAGGTGATTTTAATGTTATTAGGATTGCTGATGAGAAACTTGATGGCTTAACAGTTACTTTTGAGGAAACGGAAGACTTTAACCACTACATAATAACTGTAATTTACAAGAAGTTCAATTTAAGTAAAGAAAGTTCACATGCTGGAATAGAAGAGTTGAAGATGAATACATTTTTCAAAGATTGGATGAGTATTGGTGAATGATAAAATTCAAGATCTCTTTCCAATATTAAATGTAGAAGACTTACCTAGAAGTGGGTCTGATCATGCTCCCATGCTACTTTACTGCAATACTGTTCAAGAGTAGATAATCAAACCATTTAGGTTTCTAAATTTCTGCCATAAGGAGAAATATTGCAAGGAAGTTATTCAGTAGAATTGGAAAAGGAAGCTTATGGCAATCCATTCATAGTCTTCCATCAGAAACTCCAGAGAACCAAAGCTGGATTGACTATATCGAGTAAGCAATCTTTGGGGAATATTGTCCAAGAGATAGATAATTTGGAGGAAGTTATCAAGATTAAGGATAAATAGTTTGAAGATAATCCATCTAGAGAAAATAGAGATTCCTTATTCAAGATTGAAGTAGAATTAACAATGCAATTGCAAAAAAAATGAATACGGGAAGCAAAAAGCTGGTTTTCAGTGGTTCAAAGAGGGTTAGAAGAATTCTAAATTATTTCATGCCATTGTGAAGGGTCTATAGATTAAACATCAGTAGAATACAAAATGAGGAAGGGAAATGGCTAGATAACAAGGAAGAAATTTCTGAAGTTAAAGTAATGTTTTACAAGAATCAATTTCATAAACAGGAAGATTCTCATAATTTTGACATATTGGATTCTTTACCTACTATTGTTACAAAGGAGCTGAATAATGACATTATAAAGGTTCCAATAAAAGAGAAAGTTAAATTTGCTGTGATAGGGTTAAATAAAGATAGTGCTGGAGGTCTTGATGGTATGACTGGTGCTTTTTATCAGGATGCGTGGAAAATAATAGAAGATGATCTTCATAGAATGGTGATAGCCTTTTTTAGTGGGTGTGAATTTCCAAGGTTCATTACACATACTAATGTAGTGTTGGTGCCAAAGAAGTTAAATATTACCATATTTTCTGATTTAATACCTATGTCACATAGTAATTTTGTGAATAGGATCTTTTAAAGAATTATTCATGAAAGACTTAAGTGTATTTTACCTAAAATAGTATTAGATGAGCAAGCTAGATTTATTCATGAAAGAAGCATAGCTGAAAATATTTTAGTTGTGCAGGAAATAGTTGTTGAGATCAGGAAAAGAGGGAAACCACCAAATATGATTATAAAACTGAACATGATGAAGGCTTATGATAGAGTGGAATGGCTTTTTTTTACAAAGGTACTCAGGAGGATGGGTTTTTGTGAATAGCTAATTGATATGGTGTTCAGACTATTAGCAAATAATTGGTTTTCACTGTTAATTAATGGACAATCCAAAAGTTTCTTTAAATCTTCTAGGGGATTGAAGAAAGGGGATACTTTATCTCTTACTTTGTTTATTATAGCAGCAGATGTATTATTAAGAAGACTAAAGGAATTATTAAAACAGAAGTATTTCAAGTTATTTGGAATGCCTAGAGAGAGCCCTAAGTTAAATCATCTTGATTTTGCGGATGATATGATCATTATATGCAAAGCAGAATTAGGGACATTGAAGCTAGTGACAAATATTTTGGCGGAATATGAGAAGGTATCAGGTCAAAGAATTAACAATGATAAGAGTTCTATTTATTTGCATGAAAAACATCCAATGGAGCAATTGTCTTGGAAGAAGTGATTACAGGAAAACTGATGAAGGATTTTTGTTTTAATTATCTTTGTTGTCTAGTTTTTTAAAAGAGAAAGAAAAAGCTTTATTATCAGTTGATTATGAATAGAATTAGTATTAAGCTACAGACATGGAACGGAAATTTATTATCTCTTGGTTGAAGGGCTGCATTAATCAAATCTGTTCTACAAAGTGTTCCAATCCATTTCTTGTCAATTATGAATCCTTCAAAGAATGTGATTAATGCTATTCAAACGTGATTTGCTAATTATTTTTTGGAGTAATAGTGCAAAAGGAAAAGGAAAACATTGGGTTGAATAGTCCAAAATGTGTTTTCTAGAACTGGAAGGAAGCCTTCGCTTTAGGAGTCTTCATGATATATCAACAACATTATTCTATAAACTCTGGTGGAACTTTTGAACCGAGAGATCTATATAGAGAGGTTATATGATGCATAAACATCACAGTAAAGTACATCCTAAAGAAGCCATGTGGAAATCAGGATGTGTTTCACAAGTTTGGAAAAAGATGTTGATTGCAAGGGGCTCTGTTGATCACTTGATTTTGTGGAAAATAAAGGGATAGAGTTCACATGTGTTGTTTGACAATTGGATAGGGTCAGGATATTTATACTCCATTGTAGAGGATAGGAGAGAACGGGATGATAGTTGTCAGAAAGTTAGTGATTTGATTAAGGGAAGTCAATGGGATGACATCATGCTTCAGGAGATTCTATAAGAGGAAATGGTGGACTATGTACTTCACAATGTAAATAGTCCACAGAATAAGTTAATACAGGATAAGGCAGTTTGGACATTAGAAACAAAAGGAAATTTTAGTGTCAAATCTACATGGCACTAGATTCGATAGAGAGAGAACTCTAATAAGCTATACAAAAAAGTGAGGATAAAATGTTTACCTTTCAATTTTAGCTATTTCATATGGTGAATGTGGAAGAGGAAGATTTTTGTTAAAGCTACTTTTTGATGATGGGGAGTGGAAGGTTCTTCTATGTGTTGGTGTTGTCAAAATCCAACACAAGAGACTGTGACTCATGTACTATTGGGAACAGATTTTGCTAATAGGACTTGGTCCTACTTCTCTTCTTTTTCATGTATTAGCATTCAGGGACTGAGTCTGAGTAATGTTATATAGTCATTATGGAATGTTTATGTAAATCAAAAAGAGTAAGATTATTTTAGAGAAATTCTAGCCATGATAATTTGGGAATTATGGAAAAGGAGGAATTCACTGAAGCATGAAGAAAAAGGAGTTTGGGTTCACAAGATCATCGTCAATGTTACAAGACATCTTAAGATACTACTTAAAGTAAGAAAGCTAGCTTTGAATTATAGAGTGGATTGTCCTGCTATTATGTACCAATTCAGACAACTAAAACCTACAATCAATGTTATAGGTGTCATGTAGGAATTTCCAAAGTCAGGCTAGGTTAAATACAATACAGATAGAGTGTCAAGAGGAAATCTAGGTAGAAGTTCAAGGGCATTTTGCTTAGGAGATGAAAAAGGTGATCTAGTGTATGCAGAAGGAGAGGCTATTGAAGAGGTCACTAGTTTAGAAGCAGAAACAATTTCTCTTTGGAATGCAACAAAACATAGCAATAATTCAGGACACAACAAATTTATAATACAGACTGATTCACTTATACTAAAGCAGATTCTATGTAAGGAGTGGAAAATACCATAAAAGATTGAGGATATAATAATGAACACATGGAAACTGATTGAAAGCAAGCAAGTAAAAATACTTCATACATTCAGAGAGGGGAATCATCTAGTAGATTATCTAGCCAACATAGCAGTGGAGTGTATTCATTTTCAATATACAATATTTCAGCAATTTCCAAATGCAACAAGAAAGATTTTGAATAGTGATAAGTATCAGTCATCTTATCTCAGGCTAGCAGCTAAGCATCAGACAACAGACTGGACAGGCTAATACACTTTCTTCTGTACAAGATGAGAAACAAAAAAAATAAAACTACTTAGCCTAGGTCCTCATCCATCAAAAAGGACTCTCAGTAAATCCGGGGTCGTTAGTCAGCTCTTCAATTCATACAACTTAGGTTTTTGGCATCATCAAAGATCTAGTGGGTCTGAGCATCCTTTAATCTCCACCCCTTGAAGAACTAATTCAACAGGAAGGTTAGTTTTTAAAAGGGTGACTAAAGTTAGTAATGAAAATCTGGTTATCTTACCTGGAATGATTACCAGGCCTAATAAAACTAGACCACCTTTTTGTGCGCAAACAAATCTTGTCATTTACCTTAGTTCTGTAGATCTCAGCTGGTTATTGAAAGATAAAAGGGAGTCAAACAACAAAGATCAACCTCAGATAATTAAACGAAAAAGAAAACTTACTATTGAAGTTGAAGATGTATACACCATAGCTATACAAGGAAACGGTATTCACCACCTAAAGAAGTAGAAGTTGGAGCTGAAAATTGAAAACCAAATCCATGGAAACTCTACTCTAAGAGAAGAAAAGGCGGATGGTACTAATGATCTTCTTAGCTCAGTTAGGAAACCCTACATACTTATATATATGTAATTTTTTTGGCAGGGTTTCTAAAATCCGGTCCATATTTCTTTTCTTTGCTACTTAGGTTGTATTTTGAATGCCTTAGCCCATTTTTATTTTTTAACTTTTGATTATTAATAAAATACAAATTAAACCAAAAAAAAGAGTAACAAAACCATAGGTAATCAAAAGTCATAATCAATCGACTAAGATAAATCATGATATAAATACAATTAGATACAAGATAAAATAAACTAAGTTATTGTAGTAGAGAAAACCTAGAAATAAATTACTGAATTTTACCCGAAATAACACCAACTCCCAATACCTAACTAGCCTACTCATTAAGTATTCAATATACTACAAGTCTCAAAATAATATTTAATAAATGTTCAACCTGCAGAAATAAGTCTACAAGATCTAACACAAGTCTTTGCCTAAAGTGGGTCGAAGAAGCCCACGTCTAATCCGTGAAATCCATTTTAAAGCAAATTCTACCCCGGACTAGGCTAAGGTATCAATATCCACTTATAGATGTTAAATAAGCCATAAATAATCCTAGGATAGAAATTCTACCTAAAACATGAGCAGCTATGTCAATCATACCTAAAATGTGCTCAACTAGGTCAACTTCACCTATATTACAATTCAAAGATAGCCTATACAGTCCAAAAAAGACTAATAATGCCGAACATAATTACAATACCTAAATCCCATCCTATATCTAGTATAATATCATAGATATACTACTAATTATATTATTTAATGAAGAAGGCAAACCTAGTCTACTTGGACAATGAATAAAAGCCTAAAGAATGTTCTAAACAACCAATTTCCGCTTCGAGAAGCTATGCAAGATGCCACAATACCAAAATCAAAATATACTCACTATTATGAGAAAAATGATACCCATATTTCACTATTGTTCTTTGATTCTAAATTTATGTGAAAATCTCATGTGGGGTATATTTACAAAATTGCTCTTTCAAAACCAACACAATGTCTCTCTATGCTCCAGGGTTATTTACCTTTAAAAATGGGAAAATTCTTTACTGTAATGGTTCTACAGTCAATCCACCAAAATTTTTGGGACTTAGTAAAAGATGGAGAGTTAAATCAAGAAACTGATGGAAATTACAGCAAATTGAAGGATGAAACACGTAAATTAACTTAACCAAGGCTTCAAAATCACCCTCAAATGATTTTTTAAAGTTTTTCAACTTCTTAGGGTTGAATATTTTAGAGAATAGAAAAAATGGTTAAAATCTAGCTAAGTGGGATATTTATACCCTTCCCAGTTATGCGGATGTCCCTTAAGCGGACACTGGGCCGCTTAAACGATCATCTCTTAACACACCCAAACTAGGGCTAGGCCCTAACTTATATCTCAATCCCACCATAGACCGCAGACACCTCCTTTAGCCTAACCTAACGAGCAGCATATTAACAAAAAAGATAAAGATGAAGCCAATTAAGATAGTAATAAAAAATTAATAGAAAACTTTATGAAAACTAAGAGTCAATTAATAACAAACCAACCCATATCTATCCACGAAAGCCTCTACAACAAGAATAACATCTATGTTCAGACATGCCCCCAAAAATGACCAAAAATAATCCAAAAGTACCGATTGGATAAATAAGGAATAATGAAATAGTAAGGCCTTTCGAAGGATGGACACTCACTTCACAACAATTCAAGGTATGTGCTCAGCCATCTAACAATGCACAAGAGTAACAAAAATTTCTTTGGACCCGACATCATGAAATGATATAGCGGTTTAGGATGGTCAATGGGATAAGCACTGACATGTATCTCAGGAATAGTGATAACATAATGCCATGTCCAAAATAAGTCAAAACAACAAATACACATTCATAGATACATATATAGGATGTCGGATAGGGTGAGGCCATAAGCATGGGAGTTTTAAAATCATTAACCTATACTGTGTAGCTCGATCCATCCTAATCCCACCCATGGGATATATGGGTTCAAATCCACCTGTAGAAAGGGCCCCCAGGTGTGTTAGTTGCACGAACAAAGGAAATGTTCCAGGAAAACTAAAACCACTATGGGCAATAGTCGTCCAATATATATATATATATATATATAGATCAAGTGTGCATTAAGCACACAGTAATATAGAGCCCTAACGATGGCAAGCGTGGTTTTTGGTCTTCTTCTTTTGGGGATTACACCTTTACGGTAATCTACACAACCACCTTTAAGTCCAAATTAAAAGACATTGCACATAGCACCAACAATTAACTAAGGAGTCATTCGTTAAGGCATTTAACTTTTGGTATCATTAAACCAATATTTATTCAAGCTAATAGATTTATCCCAAACCAATTCAAATGATAAAATTAGAATCCCAAGTTTCATTTAAATCTAAACCATGGCCCCCAAGGACAGCCAAATCAATTATCATATCTAATTATACATTAATGTAATGCATTAAGTTCAAAAGAAAGTTAAACCAAGAAATTTTCCATGATTAATATCAAATTCACAAAGTGGGTTGAGGTTAATGCAGTTTCAATAGAAAATTAACCCAATTTGGGTAAAGCCATGTCCCCTAATCCAATCATTCAAATAATGTTCTAATAAGCCCCAAAAACATCAATTAAAACATGTCATGAGATAAGTAATTCAATCAGTAACAACCACAACTCTTCAACCTAATTAAATAACATAAAATCCATTCAATACATGCCACAATGTAAAGTTAAAGTTTAAAGAAGAGAAACATGCCTAAAAAACACAAGATGTTGAAGTCAATTTGGAGTTTTAAGCCTTGATGTTGAATGTACTGTAGAACCCTTGAATATTCTTGGGTTTTGAGGTTTAAGATAGAATGAATGATTTTAATCTTTGAAAACTAAAGAAAAGACGCTTATATTATTTTTAAAGATTGTACAAGGGATAAAAATACCAAAAGCCCCTTAACCTAGGTGAGAAAAAACAAAACTGGAAAAAATGTACATACAAGAATGGCACGTTGTTATCACAGAGATTATCATCTGTTCCACTCTAGTATTGCAGAGGTTACCCTCTATGACACAACTTTATCATGGAACCTCACTGCTTTGAGGTCCTAAAATTACGTTGTACCCCTTATAAAAATTCCAAAACATTCCCCAAACACCCTTTTAACATCCCTAAACACAATTCAAGTAAAAAATCGACATTATGCATGCAGAAAGGTCAAAAATAAAATGATCAAAATTTTAAGGGGTCTCGCAGTATCCCCCTTAGGAGTATTCATCCTGGGATGATGAGTTAGGATACTTTTAGCGCAACAACAACAAGAATACATAAAAATCAAAAGACAAAATTGAAAACTGACAAGAGAAAAATTAAACTCATACCTTACACACTTTTATCCGACCCAGGAAAAAGCAATGGGTAGTTAGTCTTCATATTTTCCCCAGCTTCCCATGTAGCTTCTTCTAGCTTATGGTTTCTCCAAAGGATTTTCACTGACGCTACATACTTGTCCTCTATCTATGAACTTTCCTATCAAATATTTCAATTAGGAATTCCTCATAAGGTAAGGAATTCGTAACACCAACATCCTTAATAGGCACTTTGAAGGAAGGATCACCCACAATCTTTTTTAGCACGGACATATGAAAAATTGGATGGATGGTGCCCAAACTTAAAGGCAAATCTAACTCATAATCAAGATTCCCAATTCTCCTCAAAATCTGATATGGTCCAATATAAAGAGGATTGATCTCCCCCTTCTTCTTAAACCTCGAGACTCCTTTCATAATAGAATCTTTCAAAAATACCCAATCACTTACTTCAAAGTTTATTTGTCTTGGCCAAAAATCCATATATGACTTTTTGCGAATTTGCGTAGTCTTAAGTCTTTCTGTAATCATGTTCACCTCCTCCACGGCTTGAGGAACCAAGTCAGGATCAAACAACCTAGTCTCACTAACCTCAAACCATCCAACAGGAGACCTACACCTCCTACCGTAGAGAGCCTCAAAAGGAGCCATCTGAATACTAAAATGGTAACTAATTTTTTACATAGACTTAATAAAAAGTAAATGGTCACCCCAAGTACCATTAAAATCAATAACATAGTCCCTTAACATATCCTCCAAAGTCTAAATAGTATGCTCCGTTTGTCCATCTATTTGATAGTGGAAAGCGGTGTTAAGGTTCACCTATGAATCTAAACCTTTATATAATGAATGTCAGTAGTTCAAAGAAAATTGTTTACCTCAGTCTAAAATAATGGACATTGACACACCATGTAACTTCACAATCTCCTTAATGAATAGTGTAGCATAGTTCTCCTAAGAGTAGTTAGTCTTAACAAGCAAAAAGTTAGCGAACTTGGTCATTTTTCCACAATGACCAAATTGAATCATACTGACTATGAGATCATGGAAAACCTATAGTCAAATCCATATTTATCATCTCCCGCTTCAATACAGGTAACTCTATCTCTTGAGATATGTCACCAGGCCATAAGTATTCTAGCTTAACCTATTAATATGCCATACACCTAGCCATAAAATTTTCCACATCCCTCTTATGATTATTTCACCAATAGATTTCATTCAAGTCATGATACATCTTAGTTAAACCCAATAAACTATATACCTGGACTCATGAGCCTTAATCAAAATCTTTTCCTGCAACCCATAAACTTTAGGAATAGACAACCTACCTTGGTACCTTAGAATACCATCTACCAATCTTGAATACCATAACCTTTTGTTGAACAATATTATTCTTATCAACGTAATCATGGGATCCAATGCCTTCTTCTCTTTAACCTCAGCACAAGAAGATGATTTTATCACCTCTTGAACAATAACTTCTCTATTCTCAGAGTCCAAAAGATAAATTCCCAAGTTATCCAACTTGTGAATGTCCTTCACTAACCTATTTTTTTGACATCAACATGGGAAAACCTCCTAATAGAAAATTAACTAAAAGCATAAAAAACAAGATTAGCTTTACCAGGGTGGTATTGCAAGCTTATGTCATAATCCTTGAGTATCTTAAACCATTGCCTCTTCCTAAGATTTAACTCCTATTGAATAAATAAATATTGCAAACCCTTACAATCTGAATAGATAACTATATACAACCCTACAGATAATGGCTCGAAATCTTTAGAGCAAAATTCATAGCCACCAACTCTAAGTAATCAATTAGATAATTTTTCTCATAAACCTTAAGTTGTGTACATGTATAGGCTATGACCCTAACATGGTACATAAGAAAACAAGCCATTTCCATATGGGATGCATAAAAAAACACAACAAAACCATCAATACCCTATCCCAGGGTCAAAACTGGTACAGAAGTTAACTTATCCTTTAACTTCTCAAAAATACCCTCACAAGCATCAAACAAAAAAAACTTAACCTTTTGTTGAGTCAACATCATAAATGGAGTAGAATAGAAGAAAAATCTCCACTAACTTTCTATAATACCTAGGAAAAGCTAAGAAGCTTTTAGTGTCGGTAGGAGTCATAGATCCTGGCCATTTTTTAATATCCTTAACTTTCTATGGATCTACCTTGATCCCCTCACTAGAAACAACATCACTAAGAAAGATCACTACATTTAGCCAACATTCACACTTAGAAAACTATGCATAC
This sequence comes from Capsicum baccatum var. pendulum, assembly GCA_030864225.1. Taxonomy (NCBI): domain Eukaryota; kingdom Viridiplantae; phylum Streptophyta; class Magnoliopsida; order Solanales; family Solanaceae; genus Capsicum; species Capsicum baccatum. Next base: position 72,995,779 of record CM061554.1, on the reverse strand, counting down.
AAGCTCTGATCCTTAAGAGTTTGCAACACAATATAAAGATGATTGATATGATCCTCCTCACTCTTAGAATACACCAAGATGTCATTAATGAAGACTATCACAATCAAATCTAGAAAATACTTGAAAAAATAATTCATAATATCCATGTGAAAAACCAAAGCATTAGTCAACCCAAATGACTTCACCAAAAAATTCATAGTGCCCATATCGGGTTTGAAAAATTGATTAGTATTATCAACCACTCTAACTTTAAACTTATTATAGCTCAAACATGGATTAATCTTAGAGACGCATCTAGCACCCTGAAGTTGATCAAAAAGGTCATCAATATTCGGAAGAGGGTTCTTGTTCATCACTATCACCTTAATCAGCTAGTGATAGTTTATGCACATTCGAAGGGACCCATTCTTCTTTCGCATAAAAAGATCAAGAGAAACACATGGAGAAACACTAGGATAAATGAATCCTTTATTAAGAAAATCTTTTAACTACTCCATTAAATTTTTTAGTTCAATTGGAGACATTCTATAAGAAGAAATGTAAACAGGACGAGTATCCGATAGAAGATCAATCCCAAAATTTATTTCACTATCTAGAGGAATTCCTACAAGATCATCTGTAAATACTTTAGAAAACTCATTAACCATAAGGACAGATTCCAAGGAAGGACTTTAAGATTCAAAATACTTAACTCAAATTAGATGATATAGACACCCTTTTGAAATCAATTTCAGTGATCTAAGATAGGAAATAAACCTCCCTTTTGGTACTAAGGAACTCCCCTCCCATTCTAATATTGTTTTATTGGGGAAATTGAAACAAAATTTTGGGTACTACATTCCAGAGAAACAACTCAAATGAAACCAATCCATCCCCAAGATGACATCAAAATCCACTATATCTAACTCTATCAAATCCACCAATGTCTCTCTTTGATAGATAGACACCACATTGTCCCAATAGATTTTTCTAGAAACTATTGAATCACTCACCGTGGTAGACACAGAAAAGGGGTCAAAAAAATTTCAGTACTAAAGCTAAACTGCAAAGCCATATAAGGGGTGACCTAATATTAGGTTGAACCCTCATCAAGCAAATAATTAATATCATAGGAAAAGAGCTGTAACATATAAATAACATAATCTTGAAGAGTAGCAAGAAAATAGAGATAATTCTAAAAAGTGTCGATATAAAAAGTTGCAACCTTTGGCATATAAGCTAAAATGTGTCAACCAAAACTTTGTTAGCCCTAGTGGAAACCCCAACTGATGGACGATCTCTCTGCATTTGACGCAGCTAACCATAATTATAAAACCAATTCCTTCCCTCATCACAATATCCACAATAAAACTGCCCATAAATATTATAAGAAGGATAAGGTAAGGCTGACTATGGTCCACAATCCTGAGACTGGACACCCTATACCTTAGAACCACTGCTAGTCTAAGATCAATAATCGCCCAAAGTGTTAGGATAAGGAGCACTAGCAGATGAATAAAATTTTCTCCAGTTTCTTAATCTTGGTCCACTCTCTACCATCTCTCTTACTATTCTATTGAACCCCATTCCTTTCTGAATATCTAAACTTCTTATTCCTCTACACTCACATCACTACCTATTTTTTCTTCTCATCCTCCACCTGCTGTATATAAACCAAAAGTATTGTCGATATTGTTTTTAAACATTACAGCCTTACACTCTAATACCAAGTCATAGGACAACCCAAAAACAAACTTCCTTATCCTAGATCTAATGTTAGACACTAACTCTAGAACATAACTAGCCAACTTCCAAAACTTTAAAGCATACCCCTTAACAGTTATCTTTCGTTGTTTTAGATAAACAAACTTCTAAGGCTTAGCTTCCCCAAGCTCATTAGGAAATAAATAATCAAGAAAAGTACCCAAACACTCATCCAATAATGATGGATAAGCTTTATCTCTACTCAACTCCTCCAATTCCTCATACCACTAATAAAATACATCTTTTAAATTATATGCATCAAAATCTAAACCTTAAGAATCAGTAGCATACATCACTTTTAAAATCTTCTCTCTATCATCAGCAAACCCTTGAGGATTCTCCTCAACCCTAAATCCTATGAAGGTTGGGGGATTCAACCTCATGAACTGAGATTTCACTACCTAAGTAAGAAAATAAGTATATTTGTTGTAATCTACATTCGATATGCCTGCATTTCAATCTACCCATATGGATTAGAAACCCCAAGTATGATAGTATTTAAATCTCGATTCTATTATAATGATATCTCAAAATGATTATATAATGATATACATTATAGCTTAAGATATCCTCATGTTTATATGTATACATACCTATATATGTCTACCTATATAAAGTTATGATACTTTTATATATCCTTTTCTTCATTGTTCATATTGTATAGTCATTTCTTTACCTTGTATATTACTATATATATTTATATTTTACCCTTTATTCATATATTGTCTTGGGATATACGGTATAACATTGATGTATATTGAATACATTTATAATAGGATAGTTCACCCTGATACTTCCTTAGTTTTATTATGTTAGACTCTTGTAATGAACAGGATAGTTGTTCCTTATTATCTCATTGACTTGTCATATAATTTCTGAACTCTTTGATGTATTTTCCATTCTATTTTATATGTTGTATTTAGCTTTTTTTAATCTTTGTAGCTTAATTGGCAGTAGCCAACTGAGTAACATTTGTTTGTAACTCATACTATACTTCTGCAGCCTGCAGGTTATTGTATGGGTTATAACTATTGATGTGTGCATTATGTAGAGCATCCCTGGTTCAGAGACTTAGAGTCATCTCTTGATGTTCAGAGCAATACATATCTCACTCTTATGTATTAGACTGGTCTTTAAATTATTTTTAGAGATAAGTTATATCATTATATTTCTCTTGACATTTCCTTTTTGTAATGTTTTTACATTAGAAGATCTTGTACTGATGCCACCAAGTTTTGGGATTCTATTATAAATTGATCTTTATATTATATATTCCATATTCATTTTCATATATTTTTGAGTAGTCTATTAATAGGTATTTTATACTATGGGTTGGCTTGCCTACTGGTGATTTATGGTAAGCACCATCATGACCTGAGAATTTAGGTCATGACAAATTGGTATCAGAACCTCAATTTTATTGGTTTATTAGTTCTAGAGCTAAATGTTTGTAGAGTCTTGCAGATCAGTGTAAAGACATCCATAACCTATCTTTGGGAGGCTACGGAGACATTATAGTAAATTTACTTCATGACTCCTTATCATGTGTCCACATTTCCATGAACCTTGAATACATTCCTTGACTTTATTCTAGACTTGAAGGACGATGTGATATTATCGACAGATGCTGATGAAACTCTAACACACATTTCTTAAATTTAAGTTTAGCATCAAACTAGAGGGTCAGAGATGGATATAGAAGATCCTCGGTAGGAGCCAAAAAAGATTTAGAAAGAGTCCTCATTAGAATTGCAGAGTGTGGTATAGTGTTTTGGGCCATGGCAATCATTCTATGTTATAAGGGGAAGTAAGTCAAAGTATTCTATGATCTTTTTTTGTTTTTGTTGTGATGTGAGACAGGTTCAGAGAATACCTCTGGTATGAGATAGCTGATCAACTAGAGTTAGCCTATATTTGCCGTCAGCCTATAGTTCCTAAGACAAGTTGTGATTTTAAAAGTTTGGACATAATTTTTTGAATTTCTATTTGCATTAGTTGATAGCCATTTGGTCTTAGTTTGTGTTCTCTCCTAATTGATGTTTCAGGAATTGCTAAAATTGTGGAGAGATCGACTACTAGTCTAGAGAGTGTCCCGAACATTAGATTCCAATCATTCATCTTCTTTATACCAGTTTTTGATGTTGTAGAATCTTCAGCTTTAGATGGTGCACTTGTCACCTAAGTTTATGATTCAGTCGGTCAGTCCAAGTTATACCCATTCAGATGTATTTTTCTATGCCTGTCACATATGTGACTATGAATATCACCATGATTGGTAGGCCTTTATTTCCCACATTGATCTCTTATTATGTGTATGGGTGTTTTCATAACCATTATTGATTATATGACTTGGTGAATATATATTGATCATTATGTTCCTAATTATTGAATTCATGATTATTTTACTAATTTATGGTTTATTTTTTTAGTAGTGGATGGAGTAGATCTACATTGATATTTTCCCCATATAGATATGGTTTTCGGTTCGTGTCCTATTTATCTTGGCACATTAGCCCTATTGTGGCTATTGAGTGGTATATGATATTATTATTTATTTTAGATACCTATTCAGTATGTTGATATAGATATTGTTATTGCTATTGCTACAACTGTGTGAAGTTATTGATATTACTAGATGTTTTTACATGATCAATTATATTCTAGCTAGGTAGCAGTATAGACTAGTGTTATCTAGTTAGCCTTTCATTTTCTGGTGATACTATTTTATAGCCTAATATACTATTTTCTGGCTTGAGTAGATATAGCCTAATATAATGATTTCATTCCCCTAGATCAATGAGTTTGACTTTGTTCTCTCTTGGTTAGCTATATTAGAGTGATTTTAGGAATGTGTTGGGGTATCAAAAGTAAGTGACCTTCCATGTTTTTTGTTGATTTTAAGTCTGCAATTAAGTTATGTTTCCTATTTTTTAGTTTGATATCCTTAGACTTTCCTCTTGGGTTATGAAGGATTTTGTTGTGGATATCCCTTATGGTATAACCCAATTGTAAGATAGAGCAGTTTGAGGTTTGTTTTTCTTTTGTGGCTATTTCATCATCTGGTAGCGATTTTGATGTTGATGTTAAGATGTGTAGATTTATCTCATTGGTTTATTAGGTCCGTACCCTTGGGATATTTTGACTTGTTGTTAGTGTGGAGATTAGATACTCTTTTGTTGTTGTGATTTTTGTTTTTCCTTAAGTGGTATTTGAGAGTTAGAGGTAGGTGGACTTTTTGTGATTGCTTTTTATCTTAGCAAATTATAAATACTTTATCTCTAGTTATTGATACTATAGTGGTAATCTCAACTCTGACCTTAGTTTTGAGATTGGTATTTCTTCTTCGACGATGTTGTTCTTGGGTGGATTCAGGAAATCCTCATTTCAGCTTTTTTCGGCCTAGTGAGACTTTGTGGAGTGATTCTCCTCAAGTATATAAGCCTGTGGCTATTTCTATAACTACATAGAGTATTGTATTGGTTAGTTCCCAACTTAAGTTTCATTTCTCTGAGTTGCTTAAGTTTTTGCCTTCACTAATATGGTTTCAGCCTTAAGAAGTTTTGAGTATATTTGATAGGTCATGCCTCCAAAGAATCAGGAGTGGGTTATATGCATTTTTAGCCAGTGATTTTTCCTTTGGCATGACTCCTATTTTGAGATATGTTTTGTTCCCTCCAACTGATATAGCATTGGTTGCTTGTGTTATCAATCAGTGGTTATCTATTTGGTGATTTTTCACTCTAGATATATGTACATTGTGGCTTTGTATGATTTATCTCAATAACACCCCAAATGTGGTACCCAAAAGGCTACACGGTGCTCAAGACCTCGAAGGACCACAAGTTAACCATGACTGATATCTATGCCTGTATACTGCAAAAGATACTTTATAATGCGGAAACATAAACTGATAGTCCATAAGGTTCAATACTGATCATGATCTGAATGATATAACATCTGTGTGGGGTAATAGAATACCCCAAAAAAACTGAACATACTTAAGTCTGAAACATGATAGTTTACAAAGCCTCTAACTGACTAAATTGTCTAAGTAAGGAGTTAATGGGACATGTCCCCAACTAACTCTAACAAAAAAATTGATTAATGCGATAATAGGGAAATAATTATGTCCTCAAAAGATGAGGACTAACTTCTAACTCTATCTGTGGATATCTTGAATCTACTAGTGCTCTGGAGCTCGTGTCTCTGAACCTATGGTATAAGACACAATAGCACATATGTGTCATTACTTTGAATGTACTGGTATGCATGTAAGGTAGGCTAAATTCATGGGGTTCATATGCATAAACAATAATATAATATAACTTACTAACTATCATGAGCGTGAGAATACATGCATGAGACATAACAACTAACACTAATATTGTGATAACATGATTACTGAATCTGAATATAACTGATAACATGAGTGACTGTATCTGACAGTCCTAAATCTCATGGAACTATCTAAGTTCTGTACTGTATCTGTGTTTACTGTATCTGACAGTCCTAAAATCTAAAGAACTATTTGAGTTCTATTTCTGAGACTGATTGACTGTATCTTACATTCCTGATTCAATAACATGAAACTGTTGGAAGTAGTTATCTAACCGGCATGCCCCTGATACACCATTATGGTTGAGTTATGGTCAAATTTGTAACCCCAATTATAAAATTGTCAATTCCACATAATTAGAAAAGACAAGTTGTGGGTGACCTTTATCTGATATTGTCCCCTTCACGAGAGTGGTTGGGCCCTTATCTGAAGTGCTTATCCACCTTATCAACCCTCATCGACAGTGTTGATGTCTCAACCTATGCAGGCTACATATTTCTATAATGCAAGGATGACTGGTAAGGATCACACCCTCATTTGATAGTGTGTGTTTCCATCCTTGGGTTAACTTGGTGATAATTTCTACTCCTGTTTGAATAGACACTGAACATGATTTAGTTGAATTAGACATGGGATGAATTACTGAATTTAATTAACTGATGGAATACTACTGGTATCTGACAACTGACTGAGTTCATGAGATCATGGAGATTTCCTGAGTCATAAGACTGTCTGAAGTCTACGGATTCGTAGCTTGAGTGAGAGTATCGTGAAAACATGACATGGCTGTAGGCACGCAGCTAATGTTTTGGGTATGAGTACCCCCAGGACTCGATGGAAGTAAACTGACAAAGCATAACTTACTTGAACATAGAACTAACATCATAATCCATAATACATTTATAGAAGCATTTCATCAAAACATGTGATAGGCATAACTTGTTCATACATGGGAATTTAATGGTATCATGCTGGTTAGGCACTTTTCCTTCATCTAGGCAATTAATCAAACATATTGTAGGCATGTTACATGTAAACATTATTGTACAATAATTAAATATCATGGTTCAATTCTTATTTTATCATTCAAGGGTTTAGTTACAGGTATGCATGAATCTATATCTATAGTAATTTAATCCACATAGAATTTATCACACAACATGGTGTAGAATTCAATTTCTCACTATCCACATGAACAAAGGCAGCCCAATCATGAAATTCATAAGAAAATCCATAATCTTGAATTTTGAAAATGAATTCTTGGGATTCATGGATGAAAGTAGTCCATGAATGAACATTATTCACAACTTAGTTCGTCATTTCATGAGGACTAACAGTGAGACATTCTTGAATTTGAATCCCCAAAAGAAACCCTAGCTTGTTCTTGGGATAAACTTGAGAGAAACTAGTATATTATGGGTTAACAATGGCTAAATCATGTGTTATTGGGTTTAAATAGGGGTAGGAAATTGACCCTTTTAACCGTTGGATGCGTTTTGTATTTTTAGTAAAATATTTCTGAACTGGGCCCCTGGCGCGCCATGGTGCTATTGCACCGTGTCACTGAAATTTTATTATTGGGAAATTGAGGGATGGCGCGACGCAGAGCCTTCGCATTTCCCCTTCCTTTGTGAACTTGAACTTTGATGCGACGCGGGGAAGATCGCACTGAGACACTAGAAAAGGACAATTCTGAATTCGGACCCTGGTGCGTCATGCCATAATTGTGGACCCCTACATGAATTTGTGAAATGCCATTTCCTCTTGTGTCACAGTGTGCCACTAACTAATATGACACTATTTTATGATGGGAACTTGAAATATTCATAACTTCTTTCCCGGTTATTGGATTTGGGAAAGTCTTATATCGATGGAAAGCTTATTGAATTTTCCACATGATGAAAAGTAAAAATCTTGAAAATTCCTCAAGAAATAGTCATCATTAAATTTAGAATCTAATACTAGGAATATTTGGGATGAAATTAGCTAGGAAAAAGAATGGGGTATTACAATATCTCCTCCTTGTGAACATTCATTCCCGAATAAGAAAGACTGAGAGGGGAAAAAATTCAACTAACGTACAAACTGAACATGAATAACTGGATCATGATCTCATGACTGACATGAATGAAAAGCTGAACATATAATACTAAATATGTATATCTAATGCATGTGTAACTGATTCATGAATGTATGACTGAGTGTTCTGAAGAACTAAGTTTCTCACAATGAGAATGCATGTATTATGCATAAATACATAACTAAACTTATACATGAGTGCATGATTGAATATGCAATCATTCTTGATACCAAGATTCTAATGGTAATATGAATATGATATTGTATTCCATGTTTGTGATCAACACTGAACCTGAAACTGAGTAAGCGTAAGGAGAACTTTTACCTTGAACTTGATCTGAGTTGGCAAAAAAGAGGTAAGGATATTTGGTACGCATGTCTACCTCTACTTCCCAAGTAGCACCCTTGTTGGACTGATTTTGCTAAAGAACCTTAACTAGAGGAACTTCTTTGTTCCTCATTCTACGAGTTTGATAGTCTAAGATTTCGATAGGAATCCTTTCATAAAAGAGAATGTTCTGAACATCAATGCACTGAATAGGGACTACAACTGATGGGTGACCTATGCACTTTTTGAGCAAAGAGACATGAAAGACTAGATAAACTGAGGCTAGGCTACCTAGCCAAAGTAAATGAGAATCTTGAAGGGACCGACATCTCAGGGACTGAGCTTTCGCTTCTTGCCGACTCTCTTCACTCCCTTTATGGGAGAGAACATTAGATAGACATGATCATCATTCTTAAACTCGAGATATTTTCAATGAACATCTACATAAGACTTCTGTCAGCTTAGAGCAGCCTGGAGTCTTTCTCTAGTCAACTGGACTTTTTCTAAGGCATCAAATACCAAGTCAGGCCCTATAACTGAGGCCTCACTAACTTTGAACCAACCATTTGGAGATCTATATCTCCTACCATAGATAGCTTCAAATGAATCCATCTGAATAATGGAATGATTGCTATTGTTGTAAGCAAACTCAGTCAAAGGTAAGTGGTCATCCAAACTTTCCTTCAAATCGATTGCATACGACCTTAGCATATCTTCTAACGTCTGGATGGTCCTTACTGCTTGACCATCTGTCTGAGGATAAAAGATTGTAGTAAGATAAACTTGGGTACCAAGACCCTTTTGGAATGCTTTCAAGAAATAAGAGGTGAACTGGTTACCTCTGTCTGCGATAATGGACAATGGAACACCGTCCAGTCTGACCAACTCCTTGATGTAGAGTTAGGCATAATCCTTTACTGAATAAGAGGTATGAACTGCAAGGAAATGAGATGATTTGGTCATTATATCTATAATGACCCAGACTGAATCATGCTAATGGTGAGTCTGAGGTAAACCCATCATGAAGTTTATGTTCACAGCTTCCCACTCTAAAGTAGGAATACTAAACTCCTGCATGGACCCACTAGGCTTTTGATTCTCTATCTTAACCTGCTAACATGTAGAGCACTTAGCCATAAACTCTACGACATCTCTCATCATCCCACTCAACCAATAGACTTCCCGCAAGTCGCGGTACTTCTTTGTGGCCCCTAGCTAAATAGATTAGCGCGCACCATGCGCTTCTTCAAGAATTCGCTGCCTTAAGTAATTTACACCTAGAACACATAGATGACCCTAACAACCCAAAAAACTATCTACCCCTTAGGATAAAACCTCTACTTTTTTATCCTAATTTTAGTCTTTCAACTTGATAGACTGGGATCTCTATCTTATTTTTCTTTCACCTCAAAACTAGAGATGCTTTTGAATTACTCTAAACCCATATATCACCCTCTTTTTTATCAACTAAGAGAACACCTAGTATGGCAAGCTGATGGACTTCTTGAGCTAACTTCTTCTTGCAATCTTTAACATGAGAAACACTACCCATGGATATTTTACTGAGAGCATCGGCCACTACGTTGGGACTTGTTCGGATAATAAAAGATACTCATGTCATAATCTTTTAAGATCTCTAACCAACTTCTCTTATAAAGATTGAGATTTTTTTAGAAAAGACATACTGAAGACAGTTATGATCAGTGAACACATCTACATAAACAACATATAGATAATGCCTTTAAACCTTCAAGGAAAAGACTATGGCTGCTAACTCAAGATTATGAGTAAGATAATTCCTCTTATGGGGATTAACCTGTCCGGAGGTGTAGCCTATGACCTTACCATGCTACATGAGGACACAACTCAAACCTACTCTAGAAGCATAATAATACACTACGAAACTATCTGGACTATCTGGAAGATCTAATACTAGAGCTGAGGTTAGTCTTCAACTCCTGAAAACTCTTCTCGTAAGGATCTGACTACTGAAACTTAACTTTATTCTAAGTTAATATGGACATTGGGGCTGCAATAGAATAAAATCACTCAAGAAACCATCTATAATAGCAATCCGAACCCATGAAACTCTGGATATCTGATAGAGAGATAGGGCGAGGATAGTTTCTTACTTTTTTGGTCTTTTGAGGATCCACTCTAATTCTATCACCGAAAATGATATGAAAAAGAAATGCTACTGACCATAGCCAAAATTTGCACTTACTGAATCTAGGAAATAGCTGATAAGCTCTGAGAGCCTAAAGTACTGTTCTGAGATGGTCTGCATAGTCACACTCACTACAGGAATAGACCAGAATATCATCTATAAAGACTATGACAAACATGTCTATGTACTGCTTGAACACAGGATTCATCAAGACCATAAAAGTTGTTGGGTAATTAGTAAGACCAAAATCCATAACTAAGAATATGAAATGACCATATTGAGTACGGAAAGCTATTTTCAGAATGTCACATTTTCTAACTCTGAGCTGATGATAGCCGAATCTAAGGTCTATCTTAGAGAAATAGATAGCTCCATGAAGTTGATTAAACAAATCATCGATACTGGGAAGAGGATACTTGTTCTTCACTGTGACCATATTAGGTTGATTGTAGTCTACACACATCCTAAGATGATCGTCTTTCTTTTCCTTCATCTAGGCATCTAATCAAATGTATTGTAAGCATGGTACATGTAAACATCATTGTACAATAATTAAACATCATGGTTCAATTCTAATTTCATAATTCAAGGGTTTAGTCATAGGTTTCCATAAATATATATCAATAATAATTTAATCCACATAGAATTTATCACCCAACATGGAGTAAAATTCAATTTCTCATCATCCACATGAACAAGAGCAGCCCAATCATGAAATTCATACTAAAATCCATAAACTTTAATTTAGAAAAGGGATTCTTGGGATTCATAGATGAAAGGAGTCCATGAATAAACACTATGCATACATTAGTTCACAATTTTGTAAGGACTGACGATGAAACCTTCTTGAATTTAAATCCACAATAGAAACCCTAGCTTGTTCTTGAGAGAAACTTGCATATGTTTTGTGAAGAATGGCTAAATCATGTGTTATAAGGTTTAAATAGGGATGAAAATTGACCCTTTTAACCCTTGGACGCATCTTGTAATTTCAGTAAAAATAATTTGAATGGGGCCTCTAGCGCGATGTAGTACTATCATACTGTGTCACTGGAATTTGACCATTGGGAAGCTGAGATATTTCATGACGCGGAGCCATCGCGTTGCCCCTTCCTTTGTGACCAAGAACTTTCATGCGACGCAGGGGAGATCGCGTTGAGACACTGGAAAAGGACAATTGTGAATTTGGGCCCTAGGGTAATGCGCTATAATGGCGGACCCCTACTAGAATTTTCCAAATGCCATTTCCTCTTGTGGCGTGGCGTGTCATTGACTAATATGGCACAGTTTTATGAAAGGAACTTAAAATAGTTGTAACTTCTAACTCGATTATTGGATTTCGGCGAATCTTATATAGATGGAAAGCTTATTAAATTTTCCATCTGCAAAAAAAATAAAAATCTTGAAAAGTCTTCATGGAATATTCATTATTTAATTTTGAAGATAATACTAGGCATTCTTAGGATAAAATTAGCTAGGAAAAATTATGGGGTATTACAATCTCGAATATGTTAGATCTGGATAGAGTTGATTTGAGATAGTTGAAATTGATATAACCTTACAAGCCCAATTTTGGATTTTGACTCCTTGGAATGGCGATTAATACCTACCCATTATTATTTTTTATTTTGACATTAAGATTATGTTCTTCAGCCTTGGTATTGAGATTTCAGCTTGGTGTTGTAGAGTTATCGTGCAGCCTTTATTTTGAACTTTTTTTAGTTCAGATTTTATTTATAAGCTGGTTGAGCCAACTCCATGGTTGTTTATTTGGTCTTCTAGACATTGGCTGAATTATAGTTGATAGTTGTTCAGATGATAGTCTATGCGCCTCATATTGCTTATTTATCTTTTGTCCTTGAATTTTGGCTTTCTTTAGGAATGTTGGATGATTTACTCAACGAGAGTAATATTCTATGGTTTGATTCTATATGTCTTTATTCTCGGTGGATGAGACATCTTGGAGTGGAATATTCAGTGATGAGTTGTTATACCTTGTATTTCAAAATTTTAGTTTTATTTTCATCTGTACTGGTTGGAGCATTAGTATGGATTGCGATCAATAGTTATCTCTATTTTTATGCACATATAGTTCCTTATCAACTTATTCTCATGTTTTCCTAATGGACTTTTAGTAGATCAGTCTCAGTACCTTTAGTTCTCTGTGATAAGATTGTGTGGATGAGACTCAAGTGATTTTCCTCTTATATTAGAGTAGATAGCAGTTACAAAAAGGTAAAAGAAGGTTATTTTTTATTTGGAATCGGTTTTTTAAATCAGGTCTTGGTTTGCTTTTGGGTTGGATGAGCTATTATTTATTTATGTGGATATAGAGATGGTACCCATGTGATACAATTTTGATGTACGTGCATTAGCCTTTTAAGTTCAGTTGGAGGCCAGTTGGCGGTAAAATTGAGTTGGCAATTCTAAAAGTAAAATGAGAGTGTTGGTTAAAAAAGGTATACTTGTGGACAATCCCTTATAAGTGTTTTCTCTTTGCTGAGTGTATCTAGGAAGTCATCCTTGGAGAATGAAGGTCCAGTACCTATTCCTTTTGAGCTTATAAGATTCTCTCTGTACGTTGACTTTTGAGAATAAAAGTCCTTTTAATAGTGGATATTTTAATGACCCTAAAGGTCATTTTCAATATTCTTGCTTATACTTACTTTTTGAGCTTCTCCATAGCTATCCCAAGTTATTTATGACTTGATGGGACCAATGGTTTGGTTACTGAATAGTTCGTTTGGGTTTTAGAGCCAATTCTATGTTTTGAAGTCTTCACTGGTTCCAAATGGCCATGAGCAACAACTTTAGAGTAACGATCTCGAATACATATTTCTACTATGCTAGTAGATTTGGAATATTGATTTTAGTCTACGTAGACCTATTATTTGGGTCCCAATGAACCCAAGCTTATTTCAGCCTATTAGTCAGAAAGATTAAAATCGGAAAGAATAGGTATCGGACTCACATTTTATTTAAATGACCTTGGATTGAAAATTCAACTTTGACATTGCATTCAAAATTTTGATTTTAGGTTGGGGAGATCCTTAGTTCAGGTCCAAAGGCTTTCAAACTTATCTTGGGCTATTGAGCGAATTTTATGAAAAGTTATAAAACTATATATGTGGGGCCCATTTCTTACCTAAACGAACTCTGGTGAAAGTTTTGATGATTCCAATGGATATGAAATGTGATTTACACTCAAAATTCACTATTGGATAATGTTCTCTGCACTTTGGAATGTTTTTGAGGGTTAAAAACTTATTTATGAGTTCGCTATCATCTAGTGTAACCATGTTCGGGACGCGATTGCAAGATCTGAGTTCCTCTAGGGGTTATATAAATTGCCCAAGAAGTATTTGGGGAATTTCACGTTCTCTATTTAGACCTTGAAACCTCAAAATGAGTGTAATAACTCAAAATTGGTCATAGGGGGTGACTTGGGAGATTAATTATCATTTTATATTGCGATTATCATGCTTGAATTTTATAGTTTTCACCCAAAACCCCAATTTTACATAGGGATTGATTTTAGGCCAAGTATTCTTAGTTTTCACCCATTCTTTGAGGGTTATGATTCCTTATTCATTTGTAAACATTGGGTTTGTATCACAAACTCATTTTCTGCACATGGGACCCACAAGGGTTTTGGTATAATTTTTGGGCTCGCAGCATAATAGTGGAACATGGGTATCATTAGACTCATATTGATAAGTAGATTATGGTTTTGATAGTGTGATGTCATTTTGAGGATTGTAAAGTAAAGACTAGCATGTGGTGCATGAAGTGGGGTTTTGTGATTTGGCCTCATTGTAGACTTATGTCTACTTTTCTTCAACGATGATGTTTGATATATGTTGCGTATGAATATGGATGTTAGGTTGATTATGAGTAGTATAACTTGTCCTTGGTATATTGATGTTTGGGGATTAGATGAGGGTTTTGGACTCGTAAGATGGCATGCTTATAACCCTTTTGTATCCTATTTCCTTCCCTAAATAATTTAGATTATATAGCATGGATATGATATAATGCTATGTTTGGAATATGGTTTTACCTTTTGAAGCATGGTTTGGATATTTAGCCTTATTGGGCTGGTGTGCTAGTCTTCAAACCATAAGTTCGGTATTGTTTAATTGAGTACCCTTGTTTCTTGTTGAAGTTGCTATCTTAGGATTTAATATGGCTTACTTGACATCTATAAGATGAACTATACACCTTAGCCTAGTTTGGGTCATAACATGCATAATTATGGAAATTATGAATTTAAAGTGGGATCGTTCGGCCCACTTACACCTAAGATTTTATTAAGTCTTATGGACTTAGTGCAGATGTTAGACATAGATAAGGCTAGTAAACCTTTGAATAAGGTTACTTCATATCTAATATTTTGTATTGATGTTCGTGGCTTTTGAGTTATGGTTATAATACTCCATGTCGAAGTAATATTGGGCATTTAGAGATGATATTCCTCCTAGATATGTTATGTGGCCAATAGAGATGCTATTTCCTTTTAGAATTGATGATTGGCCTATAGAGATGCTATTTCCTCTTATAGTTGATGATTGGCCTATAGAGTTTCTATTTCCTTTGGTTATGATTGTTGAACCTATAGAGACGATGTTCCTCTAGAATATGTAAATTAGCCTAGCGAAGTGATATTCTTTGGAATCATGATGTACGACCTATTGATATAAGATATCCTATGGACGATTAAATGTCTATATATATTGTGCCTTCTTGATGTGAGATGCCTCTTATGTGAGAGACGATTCCATGTCTATATTTGTTATGTCTCCTAGATGTGAGATGCCTATTTTGTGAGAGACAATTACATGTCTATATATATTATGCCTCATAGATGTGAGATGCCTTTTTGTGAGAGATGATTACATGTCTGCTATATTATTCCTCCTAGATGTGAGATGCCTCTTATGTGAGAGATGATTACATAATTTTTGATATTATGACACCTATATTTGAGATACCTCCAATATGTTGATGATTAGAGATATGCTACGACCTATAAATATTAATATTAATATGAGTCATAGATATTTGTATGTGCCTAAGGCCGTGATTATAATATTGGGATTATTTCGGATAAATTAATGGGTCGAGGGTCATGTTGTGATATTCATTGGATAGCCAAGGATTGTTTATCCTTATATATAATCTGATTAAAGTTTATGAATATGATATGTATATGTTTTTATACATATCTCTCCGGTATGGCACGAAGAAAGATGCGATATGATGCTTATTATTGCATATATTTTGTAAATTCATGATTATTTACCATTATAAATAATGTGATTATAGCTTAGATGAGATCTTATGATTGCTTTTCTTGTTACATGTTTAATTTATGTGATAACTAGTTTTCTATTAGGTGACTATAACACTTGATGACTAGGAATCAAATGTATTAGTTAATAAATCTATCTTAGTTGAAACATTGTAGCAAATGATGGTTAGTTAATAAATGGTGTCAGTTAATAAAAGATGGTTAGGTGAAAATTAGTAAGGTATTGTCTAGTAATTATTAACAGATATAGGATGATTAATTGATAATAATGAATGGTGGATCAATGGCGGTTTTAATCTAGTGATGAACCTTGAATAGATGATAGATGTTGGCTAACTAATAAATAGTGGTTAGTTTCTATCCCGTGAGTAAGGACTGCTAATAACTAGAGGTTATGTGATGACTAGTGAGCTAGTGATCTATGATAATAAGTGTTAGTTAACTAATAATGAGTAGGTAGAAAGTATTGACTAGATAGATATTCTATGGTGATATGTGTATATTTATGAGTATTTTAGTGTAGCTTAGTCGGTAAAGGTAGTTGTGATGATATTGATACTCGAAAAAACCCGAGCATACTATTATTATGATATTGATACCCAACAAAGTTGAAGGATACTATTATAATGATATTGAGACCCGGCAAGATAGGAAGATACTATTATGATGATATTGATACCCAATAATACTGGAGAATATAATTATGATAATATTGATAGACGTCATGACTAGAGGATACTATTATAATGATATTGATACCGGACAAGGACAAAAGATATTATTATAATGATATTGATATCCGACAAGGCCAGATGATATTATTATATTGATATTATTACCCAGAAAGGCCGATGTATAATATTTTAATAATATTAATTCTCGACAAGACCAGAGAAGACTGTTGTGATGATGTTAATACCCAAAAAGGATGTAGAATATATTGATGATATGTTGATACCCAAAAAGGATGGAGGATAGATTGATGATATGTTGATACCTTATAAGGATCGAGGTTGACAACGCTGATAATGGTCCTAATGAGGACAGTTACGATGATTTGGGATATTGATTGTGTAATTTGCATTCATTCCTGCATGCGCATTACCTAACACAAGTATGAACCAATGTCTATCATCCGGTATGGGACGATATAATAAATACGGGTGAAGAATATGCCTTGTGTTATTGTGTGTTGATTTGACGTTTTGATCCTGGGGAGGTGGGGGTACACATAAACTCGGCTAGGTATTTGTTTTTTTGGAGTATTCGATTATTTACGTTGTTATTGATACTGTTGTTCTTATTATTGTGATCATAGTTATGGCTAGCTTATGAAAAATTGGTCTTTATCCCGGTATCAGGATTTTAGTTATTTCTTTGGCCTCTCGTGTCTAGTGATTGCATTATTATGGGCGATTATTTCATGTCTAGCCACGTGGATTAGAAACCCTTAGTATAATAATTTTTAAATCCCCATCTATTATAATGAGGTCTCAAAATGAGAATATGATGATATAGGTTATACAGTGAGATGATCTCCTGTTAATATGTATATATACATATATATATATGTATATATATATATCAAGCTATGATACTATCGTATATCCCTTCCATCATTGCTCAAGTTGTATAGTAATTTATTTGCCTTATATATTACTATAAATATTTTTCTTTCTCTCTTTATTCGTATATTGACCTAGAATATACGTTATAGCATTTATATATATTGAATGTATCTAGAATAGGAAGTTTACCCTTGTACTTCCTAAGTTTTATCATGTTAGACTCTTAGACATAAACATGATAGTTGTTCCTTATTATCTCATTGACTTGTCTTATGATTTCTGGAAACTTGGGTGTAGTTTCTATTCTGTTTGTATGTTGTGTATAGATGCTTTATATTTGGAGCTCAATTTGCAGTAGCCTACTGAGCACCATTCATTTGGTACTCAGACTACACTTCGACAGCCTGCAGATTATATTACAGGTTGTCGTCGCTGATGTGTACACCGTGCAGAGCAGCCCTAGTTTAGAGACTTTGAGTGAGCTCCTAATGTTTAGAGTATTACTTATCTCCATCTTATATATTAGACTAGTCTCTAAGTTGTATTTTCAGATAACTTATATCATTGTATTTCTCTTGATATTGAACTTTTTTACTCGTTTTATATTTGAAGCACTTGTATTGATAAAACTAGGTTTTTGAGTTGTTCTATATATGGATCTGTATTTCATGTATTCCACATTCTTTTCCTTATATTATTGAGTTGTCCTTTACTATCCGTTCCAGACTACGGGTTCGTTTATTAATTGGTGTGTCATGGTAGGCGCCATGACCTTAGAAGTTTGGACGTGACACTAACTTTGTAATAACACGTAAGATGCTAGCTCAATTCAGCTAACGATTTCATGTTAAACGGGTCCAAGACTTAAAAATTTCACCAAATGTTGTTACGTAGTCTTTCTAAGTCCCCAAAGTTATATGATTTTATTTTTGACCTTCCCAAAATCAGAACGTAAGTTTCTAAGTTGATTCATGATCGGATTTGTTCAAGGTGGGTCTCGGGTGAGTTTCTAACTTTTTAGATGAGGATAGGGGCATTCTTTGAGAAGCTAAATAGTGAGGGTATCAGGATAGGCCCACGGTGCGTGGCTTAGCCCACCGGACTAGAACCCGTAGTGCGTGGCTTAGCCTGCAGCTCTAGAGCCCACGGTGTGGGGCTTAGCCCGCTGTCTAGAGCCTGTAGCACCCCATCTCTTTTTTTTCATCTTTTGTTCCTTGTCATTTAAGGTCATTTAGGTCAATTCCCCTCACCCAAACTCATCCATAACAAGAAATTTAGGTCCCCAAGGGGAATTATTTGACCCTTTAATCATAAAATCTATCAAGAAAACCATCTTTCACCTCAAGAGCAAACCCTAACCCATTCTCAAGGAATTAAGGAATTCCATCTTCAAACCTTAAGAAATTCCCAAGAATCTTTATGAATTCATCAAGTGAAGTATGTGTGATGTCCATCCATGGTTTCCTTTCACCCATGGAGTCTAAGAACCTTTTTTGGTGTTTTAAATTGTGAGTTTTAAATTTACAAGTTGAATTAATTCTATGAATCTCTTGTTAATTCAATTTCAAGTTATGATTACAAGTATTTTCAAGTAGAATGAACCGTATAATGTTGGTGTATTGGAATTTCCATGTCATGTTCAATTGATTTCATGATGAATCCTCAAGTTATTAGTTTAGCCACAAAATCCTATTGTTTTCTCATGTTTAAGATATACTCATGCTTAAGTGTATGATTTTCACATGTTTTGGTGAGATTTCATGTTTAGTCTTTGAACCTTAATTATGTATTACTGTATTTAAGTTTGATATCACATACTCATGTTCATTAAGTGCTGGTGGGGTATGAACACCCGATACCTATATATTTTACCTGAATTCAGCTTTTCAAGTACTCAGAAAGCTAATCCATAACTCTTATCAGTATGCTTACATGTTTATGATCATGATGTGCACTATAAGTTATTTAATAATGTTCAGTCAAGTGTAGTATTAGTATCAATTCAGTTGGGATTATGATTTAGCACCGAGCAAACTCAGGGATGAGGTCTCACCTAATAGTAGAAGGTGTGGCCCTGAGTAGAAATTCTCAAGTTATAAAACTATGTATACAACATAGGTTAGAGATGTCTACTTGATTGTAGTGGCTTGACTACGTGTTTACCTGCTAGTTGAGGGTGACACATATCTCTTTAGCGCACCTGCCAGCTGAGGGTGACTCGTTAGTCCTTTGAGACACCAGTTTAGTGTATTTTCATAGCCAGTATTAGTACCTGTGGCACAGTTCTAACAACCTTTCAATTGGGATTACATGTTGGACCCCAATTAGCTCAGATTAGGGTATGTCGATTAGATGATACCTCCCATAGTTTTAGTACAATATTCAATATAGTTTTAGTTCAGGTTTCCTTGACCATACCATATAGATTCTCAGTTATTAAGTTATCAGATTTCATTCTTTCAATTTATAGATTATTTTAGATATATCTTTATGCTTGGCCTTGCATTCTTAGAGGTTACAGTTTTCATGCATTCATGTTCAGTTATCTCAAGCTATTTTGTTAGTACTAATTTCATAAGCACAGTAACCCACTTATATCAGCCTAACCCTATCTCATATACCAGTATATTTAAAGTACTGACCACATAATCTTCTTTGATGTAGGATGATATCATAGGTTCGGACAATGTTTCTCGACAATAGTTAGACAACTCGGTGTAAACTAACAGTCGTATTGGTGATTCCTCATCCTTCAAGGACATATTATGTTTATTCATCTTTTTTAGTATTTAAATTTATTCAGTCAGTCAGAGTTAGTTGGGGTTCTGTCCTATACTCCTCAGTCAGTATAGAGGCTTTCAGACGTTCAGACAATCAGTTAGATACTTTTAGTTTTTATGAAATATTTTAGACTTATGATTGATTGGGTATTTTGGTATTTAGATTTATATTTTTCCTTCTCAGTTTATCTTTTGTATAGGTGTTTTGTTCATAGTTATTCAATGCTCACAGTAGGTACCAACTCATGGGTTAGCATGAGCTCACTTATGACTGTAAGCACCATTGTCGTGACTAGAGGGTAACCTCGGGTCGTGAAAAAACTTTGTATCAGAGCCTAGAGTTTTAAAGTATCTGAGGGAGTTTGAAAGCCACGATGAGTAGAGTCATGTGCATAGGTGTGAAGTGTACCACACTTTTGGAAAAGAGGCTACAAGACATTTTAGGAAAACTTTCCTTTCTTTCAGTAGCCATATCATGTCAATGAGAATGAGCTCTATTTAAACCCTCTTTCTCACTCTTCCTTCATTCTATTTTCATATGATTCCTACCAAGAAAACCAATGGTAGAAGTAACGAGAGTCAACCTGCATCGTTGCCTATTCAGTAAGATCCCCTAAATGAATATGTCTCTCATGTCAAATTCAGAGCTGCTTTCACTACTTTAGCTTATTAAGTAGCTTCTCAGAACTATCAGAAGGTTATTACCCCGGCTAATCCAGTGGGAAATATATCTATAGCTAGGATTCGGGACTTTACTCGAATGTTTCTTGCTTTGTTTTTAGGATCAAAATCTGAAGAGGATCTGCAGGAGTTTTTTCATATAGTTTAGAAAGTAATTGATATTATGAGTGTCAATTTGAGTAACAGTTCAGAGCATGCTTCATATAAGATGAATGATGTATATCACACCGAGTTTAAGCAGTGGGAGGAAAACCGTGGTGTTGAGGCAAGACCTTTTGAGTAGGAGGAGTTTTCCACATCTCTTGTAGTTAGGTTTTTCCCATTAAAGTTGAGGGAAGCTAAATTTTAGGAGTTCATTAACTTGAAGCAGCACAGTATGAGTTTGAAGGAATACCCTATTAAGTTCACTTAGTTGGCGAGGTATACACCTTTGATGGTGGATGATAAAAGGTCTAGAATGAGTAAGTTTGTATCTAGTGTGTCTAATACTGTGGTCAATGAGTTTAGCATAGAAATATGGATTAGGGATATTGATCAATCTACACTTATGGTTCATGCCCAATAAATTAAGAAAGAGAAGCTTAAAGAGAAAGAAAGAGTGAATAATAGGGTCAAAACTCGTAGTTTTAATGGTTCTTAACAAAGGTCAGAGTGTGGTAACCATTCTAAGTTCCATAAGAAGTATTAAGACCAGCACCATAGTAAACTAGTGTACTTGTTGCTATGTTCAAGCAGAATAGTCGGGATAGAGCGCTAGGCTCAAAGTCCCAGGTAGTGTGAACAATATTTGAACTAATCCGCTTTGTGACAAGTGTGGATGGCATCATCAGGGTGTTTGTAGAGCTAGAAATAATGTGTGTTTTGGATGTGGCATAGCAGGCTATAGAGTCACAGATTGCCTAAAGGCCAGCTAGCAGGGTCAGTCTAATCATCCTCTATTTCCAACTGGTCACCCAAATCAGTAGGGTACCGCTTCCAGCGTAACCAGTAGTCAGAGTTATAATAGTTTGTATACCTTCAGTCTTGATAGGACCAGGAAAGCTCTGCTGACGTAGTTATTGGTATGTTACAAGTCTTTCATATCTATGTTTATGTTTTATTAGATACTAGTGCTTCACTCTCCTTTGTACCTCCTTATATAGCAGTTGATTTTTGTGCCAGTCCTGAAACTTTAGCAGAACCCTTCTCAGTGTCTACTCTAGTAGGTAGCTCCATTATAGCTAGGCGAGTATACAAGAACTTCCCGATTACAATGTCCTAGAGGGTTACCTCAGTTGATATTATGGAGTTAGAGATGACTAATTTTTATGTCATTCTCAATATAGATTGGATCCACTGATATTATACCTTAGTTGATTGTACAAATAGAGTCGTTTAGATTTAGTTTCGTAATGAACAAGACATTGAATAATGGGGTAGTACCTCTACGTTTAGGGGTTAGATCATTTCCTATCTTAAAGAAAGAAAAATAATTTTTAAGGGGTTTGATTATCATCTTCCTTGAGTCAAAGACTCTAGTTCTGAGAATCCAAGGCTCAAGTCAATTTGGTAGTAAGGGAATTCCAAATGTGTTCCGTGATGATCATCCCAGAGTTCATCCAGAAATTCAAATTGACTTCAGAATAAATCTCCTTCTAGATAACCAGCCTATCTCTATTCCATCCTAAGGAATGGCTCCAGCTGATCTTAAGGAGTTGAAAGAGCAGTTGAAAGATCTCTTAAATAAGGCTTTAATCAGGCACAGTGTTTCCCCATTGGAAGCTATAGTTATGTTCATGCGTAAGAAAGATGGTTCTCTCTGAATGTGCATCGATTTCCGTCATTGTAAAAAGTCGCAGTATAGAATAAGTATCCACTACCAAAATTAATGAATTTTCTGACCAACACTAGGGTTCCAGTTATTTCTCTAAGATAGACCGCAGATTTGGCTATCATTAGCTTATAGTCCAAGAGTGTGACATTTTGAAGATAGCTTTCAGAACATAGTATGGACACTTTGAATTTCTAGATATGTCTTTTGGACTAACAAGCACCCCTGCAACTTTCATGAACTTGATAAATAGGGTATTCAAGCAGTACTTAGATATGTTCGTCATAGTCTTCATTAATGATATTCTTGTCTATTCCCATTGTGAGAATGATTATGCAAAACATCTCAAAATTGTATTCCAAACCCTTAGAGCTTGATAGTCTTTTATCAAATAAAGTAAGTGCGAATTTTGGCTAAGATCAATAGCTTTCCTTTGCCATATTATTTCAGATGATAAAATTAGAGTAGACCCTCAGAATACCAAAGTAGTGAGAAACTAGCCTAGACCCATATCACTATTAGATATTAGGAGTTTCTTGGGCTTGGTTGGCTATTACAGATGGTTTGTTGAGGGGTGTTCTTCTATTATGTCCCCCATGTCTCGATTGACTTAGAAGAAAGTAAATTTATATTGGCCAGATTCTTGCAAGATCAGTTTTCAGGAGTTGAAGACTCAAGTTACTTCGGCTCCAATATTGACTTTGCCAGATGGTTCATATGTATTTATGGTTTACTTTAATGCTTCCAAGGTTGGTCTTGGTTTTGTGTTGATATAGAGAGGTAAGGTTATAGCCTATACCTCTAGATATCTTAAGCCTGATAAAAAGAATTATCCTACCCATGATCTTGAGTTCGCAGCTATTGCATTTACTTTGAATATATGGAGACATTACCTTTATGGAGTTCATGTTGATATGCTCACAGATGACAAAAACTTGCACTATGTGTTCTCCCAGAAATATTTGCATCTTCATCAGAGAAGATGGCTTGAGTTATTAAACAATTATGATATGAGTGTGTTGTATCAGTCAAGCAAGGCCAATGTAGTGGAAGATACCCTTAGCATGTTATTTTTATGGGTAGTGTTGCTTATGTTGAGGAGGGTAAGAAGAAGTTAGTTAGGGAGGTTCACCCGCTTGCTAAATTATGTGTCCGGTTGGTTGACTTAGATTAAGGTAGTGTATGCGTTCAGAATGGTTAGAAATCTTCCTTGGTTGCCAAAGTAAAAGAAAAATAGGAAAGAGAACATAATTTGGTTAAGTTGAAGAAGGCGATTAGAGATCAGAAAGTAGAAGTTTTCTCCCAAAGGGGAGATGGTATGCTTCGTTACTAGCGTAGATTATGTGTTTAATATGTTGATGACTTGAGACAGTGAATACTTTCAGAAGTGTACGGAGCACGATACTCTATCCATCTAAGATCTACTAAGATGTATCTTAATTTGTGGCAAATCTATTGGTAGAGTGGTATGAAGAGGGATTTTGTAGAGATTGTAGCTAAGTGTTCTATTTGTCAGCAGGTTAAGGTTAAATCACAGAGGCCTAGTGTCACATTACAAGTGTTCAGTATCCTTACTTGGAAGTAGGAGGTGGTGAACATGGATTTTGTGATAGGGTTGCATCATACGCATCTACAAAATAACCAAATCAGCTCATTTCCTGCTAGTTAATACTTCTTACTCAGCTAAGGATTTTGTCAGGTTCTATCTTAATGAGATGGTTAGGTTGCATGGGATTCCATTACCTATGATATTAGATAGAGGTACTCAGTTTACCTCTCACTTTTGGAAGGCTTTTTATAAGGTTCTTCGTACCCAAGTTCATCTCAATACATCTTTTCATCCTCAAATAGATGGTCAGGAATAGAGGACTATTAAGACCTTCGAGGGCATGTTGAGAGTATGTATTATTGACTTTATAGGTGCTTGGGATGATCACTAACCTTTTCTTGAGTTTTCCTATAACAATAGTTATCACTCTAATATTTAAATGGCTTCTCTTTGAGGATCTTTATGGAAGGAGATAAATATCTCCTATTAGATGGTTTGAGGAAGGTAGAGATGCTTTGATATGGATATATACAGTATTTGATGGGATGGAGAAAGTTCAGGTTATTTGGGAGAGGTTGAAGACAGCCTAGAGACATCAGAAATCTTTTGCAGATGTAAGGAGAAGAGATCTTGAGTTTGAGGATGGTGATTTGGTTTATCTAGAAATCTCACTCTTGAAGGGAGTGAAGAGATTTGGCAAGAAAGGGAAGCTCAGTCACCGTTTTGTTGGACTCTATATGATCTTGACTCATTTTGGGAAGGTATCTTATGAGCTAGAGTTCCCTACAGATTTAGCATTAGTGCATCCAATGTTTCATGTTTCCCTGTTGAAGAAGTGATACGATAATAACTATGAAAGGCACAAAATAATGCAAAAATAGTTCACGAAGTTAGAGGAACCCGCGGACCCTTTGAGATCTATTTCGGCCAGTAACAATAACAAAAGAATAGCAAGATAACAAGGTGCAAATGACTCCAAATCATCCAACCCAACTAAGTTACGTCAACACAAAATGAACAACAACAAGAACAATTCCCCACACGGCTTACAATAAACAAAAGGAAACAATACAAGAATACAATAAAAGAAAAGTAATAGATGGATAGACTACACAAAGGTGTAATCTAAGGAACCCAAGAGCTTATTCCACTTTTGGACCATTAACACTACACACAGTGATTCACCTATCTCTTATGTGACACAAGATCAGATTCAACCTCTCAAGCATCGAAGTTTCAAAGAAAAAACAATCATTTACTTTTTGTGCCTCCAAAGGTAGAGGACTAGTGTTTATTTGTGTTTCAAGACTTACAACATCATTAATAATCTAAGTAACGAAACCCTAAGATGTTACTTATATATTCATTACAAAATGGGAGCTAAACATGACAAAAAAGACCTTACCTGATAGGCGCCTATCAAGTGTAGCCCAAGTGTAGTGTTTGGACTGTTTTGGGAGTATTATTAGGTCCTCTTTGGCTCTTCAATTGAACACACCAAGTATTGGATCCAACACACACCCTCTTAAGGATATATCCGTGATTATTCTCGTATCATCCTCTCCATCTTGAGAGGAATTCCTCCTCCAATTGATGGCATCACCTCATTAAATTGGTCACTTCAAAGTAAACCTACTCAAAACAGTCCACAAAAAAGTCACAAAAAAACAAGTCAAAATAGTTCACAGAAACATAAAAAACCCAAGGGGACAATAACAACAAGTCTCGGCCAATATCTTAATTTGGAACCATGGTTTCTTGTCCATCTTGAGCCTTGTATTCAATCTCATCCAAAATAAGTCTCCCACCATCATACATAGATTGTAGTGGACTCTATTTCCTTCATGTTCAATTTCACCATTCTCCAATACATGGACATGTACACTATGCTAAAGTGGAGTTTCAGTTGAGAAGATGGATTTAGTAATGTGGAGCTTCAGTTCTAGAATTTTGGTGGGAGGAAATTGGCTTCCAAATACTTCTTGTGGGACTTGATCAAATTGATGGGTACTTTACCTATTTAGGTCTCGGGTTTGAGGACATTTGGTGCTTGGCATATGTCAATATCATTCGGTGGTGGTCTTGGGGGAATGATTGTTGGGAGTAATGTTTTGGAACTATAAACACCAGATTTCCTTTGACCCTCCACTTGATCAAACAACTAAGGTATAGTAGACATATCCTAGCCTAATTTTTTAAGACATGCATTTGCCATAGCCATTTCTTAAAAAATAGCATCAAGGTGGGCCAAAATGGCATCCATTATGGCCAAAGAGATACCTACAAAATAGAAAGCATGTTATATGTAAAAAAATATCCTCACTCTTTCTTTTTATTTCTTGACTCTTGGATCACTCACACTCAATATCAAAATTATTCCAAGCATGCTTGTACGCCGAGAGGTACTGAGAGGTGAATCCAAAGTTGACTATGACCACAAACAGTAAGGAAAACACAAGGACGTATAACAATGACTAAAAACAATTAAAACACACAAAGCAAAGTTAACACAAAGAATAGGTTCAAAACTAATTTCGACTCTAGTAAATGGTCACTAGATTGCAACTTAGTACTGGAATCAAGAAACGAAACCAAAAAAAAAACAATAGCAACTAGAAGATCAAAGTTTGAGCTCAAAATAGGTTGTGTGAACAGTAAAAGTGATGAAGTGGTGTAAGACCCCACAAATTTTCCTAGTCGTTAAAACTCTTTAAAGCATGTCAAGGAAAGCTTTACACTTGGAAAATTTTGCTAAGTGTTGGAACTTTGTTATTTCATAAGACTTTGAACTTTGATGATTTATTTCATCACCTTCCCGACCTTTGGTAGTTGATATTTTAGCTAATTCATGATCCAGAATGGCAATAGGAGGTTCCGGACAAGTTTTTGATTTTGTGGACCTCGTTTAGACACTATTTGGGGTATCAAAATAGTAGACCAACGCGATCTTGGCGCGCCGCATAGCCTATCGCGTTGATTAACATTGTTTCATGCTGCTAGAGTCAAAAGTACTGCGGCTCGATGCGATAATAATATGACACATTGGGTATTGCATAGATCCCATAGACGCACCAGTCGACTAGTGCGTTGGCACCCAGTTTTCCAATCATTAAAATAGTCGTGACCCCAAGATTATTTTAGTGTTTTTCCCTCTCTTATATAACCCTAAAACATGTGATCCAGCCCTATTTCACCCATACTATAGTGGTTTCTCTGAATTTCTATCAAGAACAATTTTAGGGTTTCCAATTGAAGATCCAAATTCAAGAAAATTCCACCGTCAATCTTCGTAAAATCAAGAACTAAGGTATATTAGATGTTGATTATTGGGTTCCGTCCATCCAATAATGTCAAGAATCCTTTTCTAAATTCAAATATTATATATTTATGATTTTTCATGATTCATGTGACTTGAAATTGAAGTTCATGTTGTTATTGAGTTTTATTTCATGTTTTTCTTACAAAGTTCCACACATTGATCGTAGTACGTGATATTTATGTGATGTTAACTATAAACCCCTTCAAGATGCATGTATATTGATGTAACTAGTTTAATTAGGAGTATTTAATAAAGTACGCTCCCTATATTTTAATAAAATGCTTATGTGAAGGAAATTGAGTCATTATGGTAAGTTGACAAGAAATCCCCAGTTGTGTATAAGTTAATGCATGCCAAGTATTTTTTGAAAGGCCTTACTGAATGAATAATGATATGTTGCAATTATTCCTACACATGTGCATTCCTTATTGAATGAATTATGAGATAATAGTATGCACTCCCTATACATTTACAGGTTTAAGACTTCTAAGTGCTTGAAGAGATGCCTCATTAATTATGTTGAGAAAGAAAGCCTATCATCATGTTATGTACGAGTTGTCCTATCTAGTATTATTTATGTTATCGATTCTTGGGGGTATTTATACCCAATAAATTAGCTTCTTGTCTAGAGCCAGTATAAGTTTTATGATAATCTTAGTCAGTTACAGAACTCAGTAGAATTCTGAAAGTTACAAAACATAGGAAATCTCAGTAATCTTAGCATCAGTAGCATTCCAGCTTTAGTTTAGTTATCGATACAGAACTCAGAAATATTCCATTAGTCAACAAAATTCAGTGAATTTAGTTTAGCTCAGTCAAACAAGTATGATCAGTAACAGTTCATTCAAGCCTAGTATGAATTAGTAATATGTTTAGTGTCTTTCAGTTGGGAGTAGGATTCAGTATCGAGCGAACCTAGGGAGTGGGGCTCACCCGCTTAATAGGACTGAGATCCCTAGAAGTAATCCCTAAGTTCCAAAAATTCATAGCCAGTGTAGGTATAAGATGTCACCAGTTAGCTAAGAATGACATACTCTGGGATCACCCGCTAGTACAAGATTGGTTTCAGTGGTTACCCGCTAAATTAGGACTGACTCCATAGCTGTTATCTTTACCCATGGCACGGTACTGACACCCTTCCAGCTGGGGTTACAGATTGGACTACACTAGTTAAGATTTGTGGAATGTCGGTTGGATGACTACCTCCCACAGTCTCAGCTTCAGAATCAGTCTTAGTAAAAGAACTCAGCTCAGTAGCACAGATTCAGGACTGTTAGATATATTTACTCATTAGTATTATCAATGGATTTAGAGATAACCTGATAAATAGGAACGATCTCAAATTTAGTCAAGCAGTATCATTATCACCACCAACAGATACATAGATCACCCGTTAGATAAGACTGATCTCAAATTTAGTCAAGTAGTATCAGTATCACTACCAACAGATACATATATCACCCATCAGATAGGACAGATCTTAAATGCAGAAAATTAGTATCAAATACCATTAGATTAAGAGCTCACCCACTAGATAGGACTTATCTTAGATTCACTTAATCATCTTCACTATCAGTAGACTCACAGATCACCCGCTAGATAGGATTGATCCCAACCTCAATCAATAAGATATCGGTATTAGTAGATTCAGTTATTAAAAATCTAGTTTTTAGAATCCGGTATTCAGTGTTCCTACGATTTTAATTATCATTTGTGCATTCATGCATGTATCCTTATTTAGTAAACTCAGATTATTTAGTCAATATTGTTTATGCATATGAACCCCTGTATTTAGCCTTACCTCATCTAGCATACTACTACATTCTATCGTATTGGCGCATACTTTTCTGTGCTATGGTGTTGTACACCATAGGTTCAGAAGCACAAGATCTAGAGTACCCTTAGAAGTTTTTATTCAGTTAGCAGCAGTAGACATAGCAGTGAGTCATCATCATTTAAGGATAATCTTTGTTTTATTATTGTACTAGATTTAGTATTCTAGTAGACAAAGTTAGTTGGGGCCCTATCCCATCAACTCTATAGTTTAGACATTTTAGAGGTTTTTCAGACAGATGTATCAGTATTCAGTTTTCAGTGGTATTTCAAATAATTGAACCTTATTGCCATTTTTTCGCAAGTTCACCACATTTTTATCTTGTATTATGCAATCTCATTTATAGATACTAGAAAAGGGTTAGCTTGGTGTCCTTCAGGATTATGAGCACTGTGTTCCGGGGTACCAGACTTGATGTGTTATAAACTTAGTATCAGAGCCTAAGGTTCAATAGTGTCCTAGGAAGTCTAAAAGCCATATCTAGTAGAGTATTGTGCATGGGTGTATTATGCACCACATATATGTACAGGAGGATGTAAGATATTTTCGTAGCAGTTTCCCTTTTTTCAGTATTCATGTCATATGAGTTTGCATTATGCTCAAGTTAAACTCCCAATCTAATCCATTATTCCTTGAATTTTGCATAATATGCCTCCTAATAGATCTAATACCCGTAGGTATAGTAAGTAGCCACCTCAGCCCATAGATCTTATGAATGAGAATGTGTCATATGCAGGGTTTTAGGAAAATTTTCAAGTGCTAGCCAAAGCTGTGACAACCAATGTTCAGGGTAACTGTCAAGCAGCAGGCCTATCTCTGCAAGATGGGGATTTAGTCATGGCTAGGATCAGAAATTTCAGGAGAATGAACCCACCAGAATTATTTAGTTCAGTAGCAGGTGAGGACCCACAACTTTATCTTAAGGAGGTGAAGGAGATCACCAAGATTATGCATGTGTTTGAAGAGGTCAGTATAGAATTGGCATCCTACAGGTTGAAGGATATTGATCATGATTGGGTAGTGCTGAGGAAGAAGAGTACAGGGGAGGATGTAGCCCCCATGACTTGGCAGTTATTTTAGGATGCGCTATTATATAAGTTTTTCCCACTAGAGATTAGGGAAGATAAGGTAGAAGAGATCATGAACCTAAGGCAAGGATCCATAATAGTAAATGTGTATTGCATTAAGTTCAATCAGTTGTCTAAGATGTCCCTGAGCAGATGGCTGACCCTAACCAAGCATGAGTAAGTTTGTGACTGGTGTGTCTAGATTGGAGGTTAAGGAGTGTAGGAATGCTATGCTCAATAGATACATGTACTTTTAAGATTGATGATGCACGCATGACCGATTGAGGTAGAAAAATCTAAGAAAAAAGAGAGAGTGAGTAAGAAATCTAAAATAGGTAGTTATAGTTTTTCTCAACCAAGGTCGCAGGGTGGTAACCATTCTCAGCATAGTCAGAAGTTTTCTATCCCAGATCTATCCTCAGCTAGTGCACCCATATAAAAGTTTAGGGGTGGCAGTCGTGAAGGGGGACTAGGCTCCAAATCCTAGTGTAGTACAAGTGGTGTTCATATAGATCTACTTTGTGAAGAGTGTGGTAAGAATAACATATGAGCTTGTAGAGTAGTCAGTGAGGTATGTTTTGGATGTGGTAAGATAGGCCATAGGATATGGGAGTGTAGAGTGCTAGCTTAGAGGGGTAAAGATTTGTGTCAGCAGGGCGTTATTTCCAACACCACTAGTAGGTAGCGCCAGAATAGATTTTATACACTCCAGACCCGTCATGATCCAAAAAGTTTTCCTACAATAGATTTGGGTATGTTATAAGTTCTTCATCATCATGATATTCTTTGTTAGATCTGTTGCTCCTATTTGAGCTTATTTTTTTAGCATGAGTTAGTCAGTAAGGCCAGCAATGTAGTTTAGCAGTTATACAGTTAAATTCGTACAGTTTGTCTTTTCTATCTTTACATCTAAACATATTATCAGAATGTCTCAGGAGTGTAGCTATTCCAAGATAAAGCATCCAAGTAGTTCCGAGTTCAACTTAGTTCATGATTCACACATTAGTTTCAGATCCCAAATGTTTAGTCATGATACAGTTAGTAAGTAATTTGTGCATCGCCATAATTTTCCTCAAGGGTCTCAGCAAAGTAAGCCTTCTAAGAGGGACATAGTGTTCCAAGGGGGAGATACCCTACGATTCCCCCATGCTTTCATAAGAATCAACTCAGTCAGATATCCATGCATCAGATATGCATGTTCAGTATGATATTTTAGAATATTAGTAGTTCCAGTCATATAGTCATGTTTTAGATGTTCTTCAAATCCCTTTAGTAAGTTCAGCCTATTAGTAATCTCAGCTTAGTCAGTCCTATTCGAGAACAAATGTTCCAAAGGGGGAAGATATGGTAAGACCCCGCAAATTTTCCTAGTTGTTAAAACTCTTCAAAGCTTGTCAAGGGAAGCTTCACACTTAGAAAATTTGTCTAAGTGTTGGAACTTCTTTATTTCATAAGCCTTCAAACGTTAATGATTTATTTCATGACCTTCCCTATCTTTGGTATCTGATATTTTAGCTAATTCATAATCTATAATATCTACAGGGGTTGTTGGACAAGTTTTGGATTTTTTGGACATCGTTTAGACCATGTTTGGGTCTCAAAATAGTAGACCAATATGATCTTGGTGCACCATCTCGCCTATCACGTTTGTTAACATTGTTGCAGGTTGCCAGAGTCAAAAGTACTAAGGCTCGACACGATCATGATGTGATGCATCGGGTATCACATCGATGCCATGGACGCGCCGCATCGACCAGCGCATCGGTACCCAGTTTTCCAATCATTAAAATAGCCGTGACCCCAGGGTTATTTTAACTTTTTTACCACTCTTATATAACCCTAAAACACGTGATTCATCCATATTTCACCCTAACTATAGTGGTGTCTCTCAATTTTTCACAATAAAATGTTTAGGGTTACCAACTGAAGATCCAAATTCAAGAAAATTCCACGGTCAATCATCGTAAAATGAAGAGCTAAGGTATGTTAGATGTTGATTCTTGGGTTCCTTCCACCCAAGAAGTTGAAGAATCCTTTTCAATAATCAAAGATTATATATTTATGAGTTTTCATGATTGATGTGAATTGAAATTGAAGTTCATGTTGTTATTGTGTTTTAACTCATGTTTTAGTTACAAAGCTCCAAGCTTTAATCCTAGCATGTGATATTCATGTGATGTTCAGGATAAAACCATTAAAGATGCATGTTGATTGATGTAACCAGGTTAATTAGGTGTATTGAATAATATAATCTCCCAATATGTTTAGTAAAATTCTTATGTAAAGAAAATAAAGTCATTATAGTATGTTGATAAGAAATCCCCATTTGTGTATAAGTTAATGCATGCTAAGTGTTTGTTGAAAGGACTTAGTGAATGAATTATGATAAGTTGCATGCATTCCTACTCATGCGTATTCCTTATTGAATGAATTATGAGATAATTTCATGCACTCCCTACACATCTACATGTTTAATACTTCTAAGTGCTTGAAGAGATGCCTCATTGATTTTGTTGTGAATGATAGCATATTTCCATGTTATGTACGAGTTATCCGATCTTATATTATTTATGTTATCGAGTCTTGGGGATATTTATACCTGACAAATTAGCTGCCTGTCTAGAGCCAGTGTCAGTTTTATGATAATCTTAGTCAGTTAAAGAACTTAGTAGAATTCAAAA
Organism: Capsicum baccatum var. pendulum; assembly: GCA_030864225.1. Taxonomy (NCBI): domain Eukaryota; kingdom Viridiplantae; phylum Streptophyta; class Magnoliopsida; order Solanales; family Solanaceae; genus Capsicum; species Capsicum baccatum. The sequence continues at coordinate 72,962,526 of CM061554.1, read as the reverse complement.
AGTTATAAAACTTAGAAAATCTCAGTAATCTCAGTACCAATAGTATTCCAACTTCAATTTAGAAATCAATTCAGAACTCAGTAATATTCCCTCAGTCAGTGAAACTTAGTGAATTCTATTTGGCTCAATCAAACAAGTACAATTAGTAATAGTTCAGTGAAGCCTAGTATGAATTAGAAATCAGTTTAGTTTCTTTAAGTTGGGAGTAAGATTCAGCACCGAGCAAACCTTGGGATGGGGGATCACCCACTAGATAGGATTGAGATCCCTAGAAGTAATCGCTATGTTCCAGAAATATGTAGCCAGTGTAGTTATGAGATGTTACCTGTTAGATAGGACTGACATATTCTGGGATCACCCGCTAGTATAGGACTATTCTCAGGGGTCACCCGCTAGATTTGGACTGAATCCATAGCAGTTGTGTTTACCCGTTGAAAAGTACTGACACCCTTCCAGCTAGGGTTACAAGTTGCACCCCAGTAGTGTAGATTCGGGGCATGTCGATTAGATGACTACCTCCCACTATCTATGCTTAAAAATCAGTCTCAGTAAAAGAACTCAGTTTAGTAGCATGAATTCAGGACTTTTAGATACAATCACTAATTAGTATTATCAATGGATTTAGAGATCTCCAACTAGATAGGACTGATCTCAGATTTAGTCAAGCAGTATCAGTATCAGTAACAATAGATATATAGATTACCCATTAGATTGGACTGATCTCAAATATAGTCAATTAGTATCAAGTTCCATCAGATTCTGAGATCACCCGCTAGATAGGACTGATCTCTAATTTAGTTAATCATATTCACTTTCAATAGATTAGAGATCACCCGCTATATAGGACTGATGTAAACCTCAGTCTATCATATATCATTATTAGTAGACTCACTTAACAGAAATCCAATTATTAGAATTCAGTATTCAGTGTTTCTATGATTTCAGTTATTGTTTGTGCATTCATTCATGTATCCTTATTCGGTATACTCAATTATTTAGTCAATATTGTTTATTCATATGAACCCCTGCATTTAGCCTTAAATCATCTAGCAGACCCATAGATTCCATCATACTGATGCATACATTTTTGAACTATGGTATTTTATACCATAGGTTCAAAAGCACAAGATCTAGAACACCCTTAGCAGTTCAGATTCAATCAGCAGTAGTAGACATAGCACAAAGTCCTCATCATTCGAGGATAATCTTTATTTAATCATTGCACTAGATTCAGTGTTCTTGTAGACGGAGTTAGTTTGGGACCTGTCCCATCAACTCCACAGTTCAGACAGTTTATAAGCTTTTTAGACAGATGTATCAGTATTCTGTTTTCAGTTGTATTTCAGATATGTTAACCTTATGGCAAGGTTTCCACCAGTTTTCCACATTTTTATAGTTTATTATGTAGTGTTTATTTATAGATAATAGAAAAGGGTTAGCTTGTGGTCCTTCTGGATTATGAGCACCATATAGCATTTGGGGTACCTAACTCGGGGTGTTACATATGGTATCACACTATTGGTCATGGTTTTTGCTCTATTTTATCCACCAATTTGATGTCTTGATCACTTTACAATTTGAAATAGTTAACTTTGGTTAATGGAGGTAGGACTATAAGTCTTGAAACTCTTTTAATTTTTAGAAAAAAAGTGTTGACTTGACTTGTACTATTCCCACAAAACAAGGTCCTTGGAAAATGGAAATGTGCTTGATAAGTCTTTGATGGATATGATCTTAGTCCTTTGACTAACAAGTCCTAAGGATAGGTACTTAACCTTTTTAGATATAATAGAAACTTAATGTTCAAAAAGATGTGAAGGGTGGTGAAGATTATCAAGAACGACAACAACATCCACTAAGAACAACAAAAATATCCACATAACCAAGAACCAATTTGTCACAACAAATCACCAACCAGACAACCAAGTCTTCTTTGTGTTGTGTGTTTTGGTTTGACAATAGTTGAAGGTTCCAATGAACAACAAGAACTCTACAACATCTATTCAAGAAAAACAATAATACCAATCAACGTCCAACCAAATCCACCACAAGCCTACACGGCCAAGGACAACAACATCAACTCACGGCCACTTTTTGTTCACAACTAATTATTTTCTTTTGTTTGCTGTTGTCTTTTGATAGGTACCATGGCTGCCCATAATTTAAATGCCATGGTTGATCTCATCAATGACAATCTTGAAGATATGAAATGTCACGTTGAAATTATACGTAAATTATTACATAAACTATTTCCTCAAAATCCAATTGTCCAAACACCTTGCGATGAGAGGTTCCCAAGAAATTTGGTGCCCAAGCTTGTGATGGATTTTCACGCCAAGGTAAGAATGAAAAAAATCATGAACTTTAAGGTAAAATAGCTAACTATTATACTTTGGTGCATGTGAATGATAATCGTTCGGCTAATAAGTCGCTGAGTATGACTAGTAGTTTACCTGCATAAGAGTATATTGATTACTTACAACTTATGGATGATGTACATGCTGTGCGAGTAAATAAACTAGTTTATCCTATAGATGACCGAATCAACTCTTCTAGAAAGATCGATTTGTGTCCACCTAGTGTTGAAGCTATTGTGTTTAATGAAAGTACATCGTCTTGTGAAAACTGTGTTGACCAACTTGTGTGTAAAACTTGCCCACCACTTGATAATATGTGTGTGTGAATGATACCAAATGGTCAAAAGATGCCTCAAAACAGCCCACAAAATGTCTCAAAACAGTCCACTAGAACTAGGTACAGAAAAACAACAAGAAAGAACAACTAACTTAAGAGATAATGGATAAATAACTTGACATAAAGAGAGCATATATGATAGAAACTAAAGATTATATTAAACTCAAAAACCCCTAGAAACATGTAAACTAACACAAAGTTCTTACGTTGACAAAAGAGAGAGTTTACCTCCACTAAACACCAACGTATCAAGCCAACAATCCAACACGAGTGATTCCACACTTATGTTGAAACCTAGTTTCGGTTTTGTACCTCCAAAGGGAGAGGATGTGTGTTTCTTTATGTCTTATGACTTACAACATCATCACAAAAACTAAATAATGAAACCCTACAAGATCTATACATAGAGTATTATAAAATAAAGTATAAAATGACCAAAAGGCCACTCAATGAGTGGGGCGCCCATCAAGTGTATAGTGTGGACTATTTTGGTTCCCTTTTAATCCCTCCTTTAATAATTAAACAATCCCTTAGATTGGGTAGACTCTTGACACACTCGTACACCTCTATTATTTTGGCCATTGTTGTATCATTGTCCCCCTCTTGAAAAGTATTCGACCTTAAATCCAAACCTGGCAAAAACAAAGAAGTGTGTAAATTCGGGATGGAATCTCCCTCGACCGAAGTATGAAAAGTAGTGGTAAAAAGAATGGGTCAATATTGGCTCAAAATTAGCCTTGGTTAAAGTTTCAAAGTAGTATGTTTAATTTAAAAGTTCATGCTCCAATAATAATGTTGGTATGACTTCCATTTTGAAAGAAACAATTTAAAAGTGTGAGGTGAGAGTAAATCCCTCTTTAAAAAATAGTAATAAGATTAGTGTTTTAGTGCAAATCATACCACTAAATAAATATGAACATGATAGTCCAAATCACTAAGTGATATAATAAATATTATGCTAATGGATCTTGTACGCCTGAGGCTACCCCTAGATGTCAGAAGGTTATTTGGACAACAAGTAGCCCCAAACATAATGCATGATATCTCTCAACACTAATCATGAATAATACACTTAGATAATAAGAAAAAACTTGCATCAATAATTTGAATTTAAAAGAGGTAGACAATCTTAACCAAACACTATGACTGAAGTTCAACTAAAATATAATGACCCACTTTGTTATTTCCTAGATTTATGCATATTTCTAAAATTTCAAGTCATTCCATAATAACTATAAGTCATTTATGACTTGTTCGAATTGTCAATTTGATTATCGGACATTTTGCTTGGGTTTTAGGCTCATTCCCTATTTTAGAGCTTTTATTATTAAAGAATTAGTATTGGACAAAAAAACCTATTAGATAACCTGAAATGATAATTTTGAAAGTGACATCACCTCTGCAATAGTGAGTTTAGTCTAGGGGGCGCTTGGTTCAGGTTCGAGGCTTCCAGACTCATTTTGGGTTGTTGGATAAATTATATGAAAAATAAAACTATAGGTGTGGAACCCTCATTTGGTTTAAAATACCTTGGACAAAAGTTTCGAAGGTTACATTGAGTCCAAAATGTCAAATTTTGAATGGTATCATAGTTTTTTTGCACACACTGGGTTCTAAACTAATTCCAAACACCTAATAAAAGTATATTTCTGGACATAACAAAATATGGTGCGTAATATTTTGTATGACTTATTAATTTGTCATAGAACCGCTTTAGAGTTAGGTTCTTTAGAGCCTACAAGACTCTTTAGCAACCTTGGTCATTTCTCTAAGGACCGTTTTATCAATAAGGAGGCTGCTTAAGCAAGCACTACTTTAGTGACTAAGAGATTACTTTATCATGAATCGTGACCCTATGCAGGACGACTTTAACAAACTTATAACTCTTAAGTTGTAGCCGATTAAGCAAACCTAGACCATTTTAACGATAGCGACTTAAGCAGTCAAGTAGTCACTTTAGCAGCACTCGGGGGATGTTAAATCCCCTTTAATAACCAAATTTTCCATCATTTACTTCACCATTTTAGCGTATTTTAATATCCTAAATAGAGGAAAAGTGGGGAATCATCCATTAAAGCTAATGTAAGCTAGCCTAACACTACTTGATCATTTTTCAATTATTTTCCACCCTTTTTCATGGTATTTTCTTAGAAATGAAGTCTTTAAATTCCTATATCTTCGGGGATTATTTAGGTCCCAATTTATACACCATTTGTGCTCAAATTTTGTGTATTTATTTCATGTTATTAGAGTCACTTTGCGATAGAATAAATTTTGAATTACATTTGTGGTCCCCACAAGCTCGTTCTTAATTTGAATTCTGACCTAGCCCTATATACATATATATATATATATATATCAATATAGGTCTTGTTTTACTCCTAATGATGTGGAGGTTACTATTTTGATATTGTGGCGATATTTTGGAGTTATAAATCAAACAAAGATGATTTGTGGGCGATTCAAAGACTTACCATTCGTCATCATGGTAGTATTCAATCTACACTTCTCCATAATATAGTGAATTATATATATTGAATGTTAGGTAACGAAGTTAAGGCATGATTATGGGTAGAACACGTTAACTTAGCCTAAAATATGAGTTTTAGGGATAGAAGGGTGAATCGATGCTTAAGATAAAATACCTGATATTCTTATAGGACCTATTATCCTAAGTTACTAGTAATTTAGACATAGTTGAGGCTAATGACCCTTTATTATAAGGTTTACTACTTTACTTAGTGGATTATTATGGTTTCTCAGACTATGATATTATGGTTGTGCTAGCTATATATTATGGGCCCAGGGCCATGATATGATATTAGTTGGACTTCAGATGAGTGATTTATCCTTTCAAAGGATGTATCCATAGTGTATGAATGTTTAGAAACTTATAATTGTACTGTGTGGATACTAGTGATAGATTTCACACATTTAGTACATTTATGCTCACATAATGGTACAATTCCAATTAAAAATATGGTTCTACTACAGTTTTCGTAATAAGGGATTTACTTCTACTTTTCACTTTAAAAATAGATTCTTTCATAATAGGACCAACACTAGTTTAATGGATGTTTTATGAGCTTTTGAGATTAAAAATGACATTTTCGAGGATTGAAAGAGATAAATTTTGGTCCATAATTTTACTATTGTTATTTACTTTCATCGAGAGAGATTTTGACACATTCTAATCCTCTATACTAATTTATTCCCAAATTTTATCTCAGGCAATAGATTTATAAACATACACTTTTTTTGTTATGATTTGAGTTTGTTGTATTTATTATATATATATATATATATCTTTTATAGTACTAGTAGAGGAGTTTAAGAATGGGATCATTATTAAAACCCTTGATCAAGATTACGTCAATTAATACGGGTACTCTCAAACCCCTAAGGGTTTTTTGGTTTATGGGCCATCGTGCTAGTGATGAGAAGTCGTCGAAGGTCCTACCTTTTTGATTCGTGGAGCTCAAGTAGGTGTATACACTACTTTATATGGAACACACATTTACTATGGTATTATGGATTTACCTTACATTCATTCATACATGTACATTTCCTATCATCATTATGCTATTTGGTTACTATATCTATCACTCGTTATAGGGGTGTAATAGGTATAGGTATGAGTTTTGTTTGTTGTGTGATGTGTACTGATTGAAGCTTTTGGATTATGAGGATTTGTTAAGGTATTATTCATTTGGACTAGAAGGTTACTTTATTATTAGTATTTTGGTTAGTTTATGCTAGGTTGATTATGGACTATTAATGAGATTCAAGGTATGATTCTGATTCCTTTCTCTTATAATTATTTTATAATGGATAATTATTTCATGGTTAGACATTATGACTATAGGACCAAATCATGCTAGTATTAGCTTAAATACTTGATTAGGATGCCTTGAGTTTCTATATTGGCTACATTAAGTTGTTACCTTAGAGTTATCCTTATATAAATATATGTATATACATATATCTAGCTATGATATTACCTTATATTCCTCTCTTCCTTTGGTTATTTATGTTGTACATCTATTCCTTGACATTGTATACTACTATATATCTTTTTCTACCCTTTATTTGTATTTTGTCCTATGACATATGGTATAGTGCTTAGTTCTTATGTACGGCTAGGATAGGATAAATCACCCTTAGTGCCTTTATAGTTTTATTATGTTAGGTTCCTTGATATTTGGCTATAGTTTACATTATTGGTTGCATGTTATGTATATTTACATTTTCTTTGGATTTTAGTCGGTAGTTGCCTGCTGTGTACCAAGTGTGTATTACTCATACTACACTTCTGTAGCCTACAGATCATAGTATGGTTTCTTACTATTATTATATGCATCGTACGGAGCAGCTATGGATTGGAGATTTGGGGTGACCTCCTAACATACAAACTATTATTATTACCCTTCTTATGGCTTAGACTGATCTCTGTGTTGTATTCTGAGATGGGTTGTACCTATATATTGTTTTGGTACTTCATTTTGTATTCTTATTATATTTGAAACTCTTGTATTGAATCCACTAGGTTTTTGATGGTCTTATATGTATTAGTCCATTTTTATATTTATTTTGCAATTTTCTTTCATTTCTCTATGTACTTCATTACAAGTGGTTCTGAACTATGATTTACTTACCTACTAGTGGGTTATAGTAGGTGCCATCATGACTTAAGAAATTGGGTCATGACTAATCGATATCTGAGCCTAGGTTTACCGGTGTATTGGTACAAGTGCTAAATGTCTAGTAGAGTCCTATCGATTAGTGCAGAGATATTTGTAATCGATCATTGGGAGGCTATAGGACATTCTTTGGAAATTCTATCCTCAAATTCTTGTTGTATGTCCGTATTTGTAGGAACCTATAGAACATTATTTACTCTATTATTTCCCAAATAGATAATATGACGTTGTCGATAAATGCGAATAATACTTTGACATGTGTTTCTAAAGTTTCAGCACAACGTTAGACTAGGGAGTTAGAGATGGATATCGATGATCTTCAGTGTTAGTAGTAGGATTTTGGGCCAGCTCAAGCATAAGTAGAGTTTATGACTACTTCCATCTTTTAATATGGGAATTCCAAGCCTTTTTATGGATACCTCAATGCCTGAGATAATGTCTGGTTCATCTAGCAGTTCTTAAACCAGAGTTGGATTGTTAGTTTTCAGTAGGGTTCTTTGTTTTATGTAGAGTATGATATTGGGCTTCATAAGCGGGATATACATACTTTGATGCATATCCTTCAGAGCATAAAATGGTACTTGGATTTATTTGGCAGTTAGATTTTCCACTATGTTTGGTGTTGGAGCTTTTGATAGGAGTTGAATGTTCTTTCCCTTAGGTTGTTAATCATGTGAGGGCCATAGAGAGAGTATATATAGAAAATTATGGATGTATCTCTCACATCAGCCGTGGTGGTCACAGCGGGCTGATTTTTCATCGGGCTATGCAGAGTATTCGATATGGATAGTTAGGCCGTGGTGGTTGTTCTAGAATAGTAGGTTTTGTACCTCAGAGTATTTTAGGAGCTTGTTTTTATTTTTGCAATATTAGTCATTAGTCTATTGATTACCCCAAACATGAGTTGGTTGTTCAGATAGAGCTAGAATATGTTCCCCTCCAACCTAGAACTCTTGAGGTTACAATTGTGGAGAGGATGTCATTTCCATAAGAGTGTCCCCATCGTCAGTTAGTCAGACAATTGGGATCAACTTATGTTTCTTTCCTGGTTAAAGCTTTAGGGGTTTGCTACGAATGTAGAGAGATCAATCATTGGTCTAGAGAGTGTCCTCATCTTGAGACTATTAGTTATTTATCTTTTCCCAATTAGTCTCATAGTAATGTGGCACCATTAATCAGAGGTAGGACATAGGACATCAGTTTGTAGTTCAAATGCTTAGTCTGAGTTTAGACCTACTGTCATGACCTGATTTACGGTTCATCATGGCACCTACTCTATCCAGGCACTAGGTAAGCCAAACATAACCTAAAGTTAAACAAAATGATTTAACTTAGTTTAAATGCCCCAAAATGGCCTAATAGGGAAACGAACACAATAAATAAGAAAGAAAATAGAAAGAGTTGAAATGTAGTCACTACATAAATACTATCCCATGACCTATTAGAGCCAGTACAAGAGCGTCTAGAAAATAAAAATACAACCCAAATATATTGGAAACTTGATATATTTATCTAGAAACAAAAGATTTAACATAGAAAGATAGAATAAAATAGGTGACTCCGACTCCAGGGACTCACTCAATCTTCAGATATCGACATAGCATGAAGGTCAATCAACAGCAACAACTAGTACTCAAATCTGCACCAAAAAGTTAGAGAATTGTAGTATGAGTACCAATTCAATAGGTACTCAGTAGGTATCATCAGATGATTAATTTAAATCATGATAGAAATATGATATAATGCAAGATAACATAAATAAGTCAAGGTTAGAAACGAACCTGAATCAACTCCAACATCGTTGTGCATACATAGATAAGAAAACCAAAGTAATAGCATAACATAACATAAAATATCATCACGCACAAACATAACTATAAAATTAATGCCCATACACCAATTACTGTGGAAAAGTAAAAAACCCATCGCAAACCCTTGAAAGGTAAAAACAAGATAGCATATCCCACCACCATCATTGATCAACTCTCATAATACCATTAGAATTCATCAACGTAATTCCACACTTTAGTCATTGCTTGTCCATATTCATCATTTATCAATTAATCAACACTCATCAACTAATTATTATTTCACTAGAATCCATTTATATTATATCATATTATAACCAATTCCTTAATTTTCAGACTTAGCCAAACTGCTATTTATATCATAATAAGTATATCATCATTGTATATATGCTTATCAAAATACAAATCGATAAATATAATAAATAGCCGAACTTGAACTAATAAATATAATTAATTGTTGCACTTGAATTGATAAATATATCATCAATAGCCATACTTAAACTGGTAAATATATTATCAATTATCAGACGTGAACCGATAAATATATCATCACTAGCATGACTTGAACCGGTCAATATATCATCAATACTCGAACATGTACCGGTAGTTATTAATATACAAACATAATCCATTGTATCATCAATAGCATAAGTTAAAGCATAATTGATAGGCATCAACCTACGGATCAACTATCATATTCATCAAGTGCAAATTTTTCTCAATGTTACCCCCATAAGCATTTCCAAGAGTCTATGAAGCATATAAAGGTCAACACAAGCTAAAATGTATCCTAGCCTAAGGTGGTTCAAGGGCCCACTAGTAATACCCAAAGTTCCATTTTAGGTTAATTATACCAAAAATTGGCTTAAGGTAACAAATTCTACTTTTAGATGTTGAGTAAGCCTCGATTATACCTAAGATAGGGAATTCACCTAAAATATGAGCAACTAAGTCAATTATGCCTAATTGATGGATTTTGAATAGCCTAAATGGTTTAACTAACCCAAATCATTTCAATTTATCATAACAAAACCTTAAATCAATCCTAAATCTAACACAATATCATTAACAAACTATTAATTATCTCAATTTATCAAGGGGTAATACCTAGCCTACATCAATGTCGAATAAAGCTCAAGTGTCACGACCTGAGGCTACCCTTAGTTGCGACAATGATGCTTACGGTCACAAGTAACCACAAGCTAACCCATGAGCTAGTACCTATTGTGAGCAATGAATAAATTACAAAGAAATAGCATATGTGGAAGATAATATAATAAAATACTTTAGATATGAATACCGAATATATATAAGTGACTAGTCTGAAATATATATAACAATTGATAATACTAACAAACTAAACAATGTTTTACTGAGTGACTATTTGACTATCTAAAATCCTTTAAATATCATGAGGAGTTAATGGGACAACCCCCCAACTAAATATGACTAACTGAACGTAAGGAAATAATGAAATAACTGAGAAAACATATCATTTCCTCGATGGATTTGGACTCTCCACTACTGATATTGGTTAACACTGAGCTTTCTATGAATGGTCAAGAAACTAAGAATCCCAACCTAGGTTATAAGACAACAAAACTCAAGATAAATTATGTGTTTAGTACTTTTAATGTACTAGTAAGTGAGATAACGACTACTTAAAATGTATGAGATAACTGAGCATGTTTGCATAAACATTCGGTATTTGAGAATGCAAAACCAAGAATAACCATATCACTGAAATATTCTAAAATCTGAAAGACTAAAATATGTGTAGCTAAATAACTAATAAATCTGTATATTTGGTCAAGCGAATCTTAGATGAGATACACTGATATACTGACTGAAATTATGGGAGGTATAACATAACCAACATGCCTGAATTTAAGATAATTGGGGTCCAACCTATTACCCTAATTAAAAGGGTATCAGTTCTTTGCCATGGGTACTAACACTGGATATGTGGATTTCCTAATCTGATGTCCCAAAGGAGTAGGGAGTCATCCTTAAATTGGCTGGTAACCCATAAGAGAGTTTCAGTCCTAAACTAGTGGGTGACATATCATAATCCTACACTGGCTACATAGTTCTATAACTTAAGGACTGCTAGTAAGGTCCTAGTCCTAACTTTTTGGTGGGCCCCCATCCCTAGGTTTTCTCAATGCTAAATTCTACTGCCAACTGAACTGAGCAAAATTTAACTGAACATTACTTCTGATAGAGCTCATCCTGATTATATCAACTGAGTAAAATAATAATAATTTCCATGGTTTAACTTAATTCATTACTTGAAAATCTAAAATCATGAATAACACATAGGTATTGGGTTTTCATAACCCGACAGCATTGAATGACTATAAAAATACTATACAAAGCTTTATACTATTGAAAGATGAAACATCCTGGGTTTTGACCTTTTTAAAATTTCCTAAAAATCCATTCTTCAGATACAATATGACTCATGGTATGAGACATATGCTGGGGTACTATTGGTATGGTCCTTTCGTATATTGACTAGTATTAGTTAGTGGGATTGTTTTTATACTAAAATGAATACGAATTAGTGTATATGTCGTATTGGTGGTTACGGGTCATTTGGTTCCTAAACTTAATCTTAGATTTGGTTACTTGGATTGGATTTGAGTACTATTGGCTCACCATGAGCTGTAATCTAGGTTACGAGTCATACCTAGGACTCATATGGTAAACAATGTTCAATTCCAAGGTATTTTAGTCTGTCGGGGATACGAGTCATGGATATTAATCATATAATTTTTTTACCACTTGGTTGGATTTTGTATACTGGATAGTATTTTATCCAAGGGTTGAGTCTTAGATATGAGTGGTGGATACCAATCGTATAGGTGGGTAGGACTCGTGAGAGTTAGTTATATCCCTTAGATGGGATTTTTGTGCAACTTAAATGGGGGTCTTCTGGATATTTTTCTACTTACCCTAATTAGTATCCATGACTTAGGAGGTTATTTACCCTATTTTTTCATTCATTAACACTTAGAAACTATTCCAAAATATCTCATAATTCTATCAAGATCTTTGTGACAAGGAAGTTGGGGTTTTCAACTAAGGGATTGCTTTATTGATTTTTCTTTGTCAATTCTTCGATGTAAAGCTTGATTATCTTCCCTCATTGTAATTTCAACTAAATGCATGGTTTATATGATTGATTTCATGGTTTTACTATTTCATGATTATGGTTTTTCAACTGTTATTAGGGATTTTGATATTTAAGGACTAGTTATTGTTTTATATGGTTTAAATTATGCTTTTATATGCATTAATGGTGGTTTAGGACAATTGTATTGTATGGTAATTGTTTAATGGTATTTGGAATTGGTTTTGATTATATTATGCCCCAAGGTATTTAATGGAACTCTTACAAAGATATGTTCATTGTATTGACTTCTTTTAATAGAGCTTTTACATGTTTTAAACTTAGTAATGGATTTATTTATGGTTTAATTGGTTTGAAAAGGCTGATGGCTAAATGTTTATGCTTGTGGAGAATATAAAAGTCTCCCAAGAGGATTTAATATGGTATATGGAAAGGGCACCTAAGGTCTCCTTAACATAAATGGTGTGGCTATGGATATTACTTTCAAGTAAGGTGTGTATGAAGATACCATAAATATTGGTCTTTGTTAATAAATGGTAAATGAATTGTTTGGATATGATTTTAGTTGGGCATTAATAGTGGGGTATGTATCTAATCTGTAGAAGATGGCGGTCCCAGGGGAACCAATATTGAAAAATCATATTTATCGATGTGAGGGGTCCTAGATGACCATGTGTGAGTGTCATATATTAATGTTGCTGGGATATACTAGTCATTCCATGGGATATTTCTTGGTCGTGTAGCTACATGCATTGGGACCCTTTAAACAAGGAAAGCTGAACTCATATCACCCGTAGGTGGTTAGGATAATAAATCTATACAACCCAAGTAAAGGTTTTAAGTGCATTCTAAACACGGTCCATATTATTGGCACTGATATATGTATGGTTGTATGCATTATGGATGGTTTCACTTGGTTTTATATCTAACATTTGATTTATCCATATTCTGAGAATCATGCTAGCTATTATTCTCCGACCTCATCAACTAGCTATTGTATACCCATGTTGTATAGTAACCGTCCGTTCTACTCCTCCTACTTAGCACACGAATTTAGTATCAGCCTTTGGACTTATGTGGTGAGCTTTCTTGCTTTGGGAAGGCATTATTTCATATGATATACACTTTTAACACTTTTCTCTTATTTTGGATATTGGTTTTAGCCATGGTTGGGGGCATGTCCCAACAGGATTTTTTTACTCTTTTGGGTAGAGGTTTTGTGATACTTTTGGGGGTTGGTATAAGCATGATCGATATTATTGTCGGCCTTGGTATTGGAATAAGTCGGCGGGCTAAGATCATTGGATAATATTATTAGTTGTTCCATCATATTACATTTAGAGATTGATTTTCATATTATGTTTATGTATTCCCTTTGGTTTATGGTCTATGTTTGGTTGGTATTGTTGGGCGGTTGGTGCAGTATGGTTGGACTCGGTTAGGTCGGTCATCCCTGTTACGCTATCCCAGAGTCTTAATGAGAACAATAATGCTATCTTGGGAAATGTTCAAAATTCTGCCCATCTAAGGCTAGACATAGGTAGTTTGGTTGGGTAATAGGGGTGATCCTGAATCCTGGTTGGACATGGGATGCCCATTACAATAAGTCTTAAGGTTGGGTCATATCAAGTTGGTATCAGAACTTTATGTTTGTGGTCAAGTGGGAAGTCCACAAAGACATATTGAGTAAGTCTCTTTTGACAATATGAAGCATGCCACACTCTTAGTAGTATATCTTTCAACTTAAGTTCTAAGTCTTAGAATCTCCTCTAATTCTAAAGGGGTATGCCCTACATCTGAAGTACATCTTTGATCTCATAGTCCGATTCTTTATGGTGTTAGAGTTTCTCCTATTCTAGCAAGTTCTCCTCAGGTCCCTTAGGGAAATATGACGAACATAGAATTTTATCAGTCTATTCATGTTATGAATGGTGCTTTGTTTGTTGAGGCCACAAAGGTTGGTCAATTTATGAAAATGTATCCTCTAACTTTTACTGGGGTAAAAGTGGATAAGGATCCATAGGGCATCTTGGATGGGATAGAAAAAATCTTTCAGCTGATGTAGGCTACTAATGTAGAATGTGTTAACTTTGCAGCTTATCAGCTCAAGTATGTTGCTTATCAGTGTTATGAGGAGTAGGATAGGGATAAAGGTGATATTGAAGAGGAAGGGCTATAGGAGGTTTTTTCTAATGCCATCATGGATCGTTTTTATCTTCAAAAGTGGAGAAAAGCAAAGATGGAGGAATTTGTGAACCTCTGGCGAGGAAGGATTTCTATGAAAAAATATTCTTTGAAGTTCCATTATCTATCTAGGTATTTTCCTAATTTGGTGGCTGATATGAGGTGGAGAATGAGGAAGTTTGTTTCTAGGTTGAATAAAGATTTGATTTTGGAGAGCAAGACTACCTTACAAATTAAGGATATGGACAGCTCATGGTTAACTATTCACATACAGCATATTGAGGATGAGAAGAGAAAATAGGTAGAGTTTGGTGATATGCAGGAGAAGTAGAGCAGGTTTAAAGATCAGGGAATTACTTAGTCTCAGGGTGGTAAAGATGATGGTAAGTGGTACAAAAAGACGTGGGGGGTTTTAGGATCCTTTTCTGCTAGTGCTCCTTACCCATAGCAGTCGGGAGACAAGCGTGATCATGGTGGTGAAAAATTTTAGGCACAGGTTGCCTAATCTCAAGTTAGAGGAGGTCAGTAGGTTTCTTCGTAAACTCTTTGTTGATTCTATGGTCGTCCTTATTGGGGTTATTTTGAGGAAGAAAGGGATAAGTGCTTCAAGTGTGGCCAGGTACGCCATCGGCTCTGGGATTTTCTTGACAATAAGGTTGCTATGGGGGCAAATAAGATTCTTGTGACTTCTTCTTCTTCTCCTACACCTAGTAGTGTGGCATTTTCTTTTATTACTGTTACTGGCTTTAGTGTTAGGTGGAATAGGTTCCATGCTTTGGTATCCTAATAAGAATCCTAGTCATTATTTGATGTCGTTACTGGTATGTTACAACCTTTATCTCACGACGTATATTGTTTACTTTATTTGGGGTAAACTCATTCTTATGTGTCTCTATATGTGCTTGTGTCTTTCTGTTTTGATCTAAATGTTATCTTAGATCCTTTTTCTATTTCTACATCGATAGATGACTCGATTATTTCTTATAAGAGAGTCTATAGGAGATGTGTGGTATCTATTTGTAGCAAGCAAACCTTGGCAGATATTTTTGAGTTGGATATGGTAGATTTTCATATAATCTTTTCTATGGATTGGTTGTATTCTTGTTGTGCATCTATGGAATGTCGGACCCATAGGGTTATCTTTAATTTCCTAGTGAAACAGTAATAGAATGGAAAGGTAGTTCCTTAACTCCTTGTGGAAGGTTTATTTCTTATCTTAGAGCTTGGAGGTTAATCTCTAAGGGTTACCTTTATCACTTGGTCTAGGTTAGAGATTCTAACTTAGAAGGTCCTTATTTTTCTTCGGTCCCTATGGTTAATGAGTTTCTATAGGTCTTTTCGAATAATTTTCCTAGTGTTCCTCCGAATAGGGAAATAGAGTTTTGCATTGATTTTTTTCTGGAAACTCATCCAACTTTTAATCTTGCATATAAAATAGCTCCGATTGAGTTGAGGGAACTCAAGAAGCAACTTAAGGATCTTCCGGATATAGGGTTTATTCATCCTAGTATTTCTTCGTAGGGTGCAACATGTTGTTTGTCCGCATGAAGGATGGTTCACTTTAGATGTGCATTGACTACTGGCAGTTGAACAAAGTGACAGTCAAGAAATAGTATCCCCATTCTCGTATAGATAATATGTTTAACCAATTACATGTTGGAATGTTCTTCTCTAAGATATATCTTCGGTCTGGGTATCATCAACTTAAGATTAGGCACGTAGATATCGCTAAGATATTTTTTCGTACTTGGTATAGGCATTTTGGGTTCTTGGTGATGTCATTTGAGCTGACTAATGCTTCGGCAGCATTTATAGACTTGATGAATAGAGTGTTTAGGTAGTATTTGGAACTTTACATCATTTTGTTTATTGATAACATTCTGGTTTATTCAAAGAGTGAGGTAGATTATACTTATCACCTCCATGTGGTTTTACAGACCCTAAAGAAACAATAGTTTTATGCCAAGGTTTCTAAGTGTGAGTTTTGGTTGAACACTATGACTTTATTAGGTCATGTTATTACTATTAAATGGAATATGGTGGATCCACCGAAGACAACTGTGGAGAAAAGGTGGCCTAGGCTCACGACTCCATCCAATATCAAGAGCTTCTTTGGTTTGGCCGAGTTTTATAATCGATTTGAGGAAAGATTTTCTTTGATAGATTCTCTTTTGACTAAGTTAACATAAATAACGTTAAGTTGTCTTGCTCGGATGCTTGTGAAGGGAGTTTTGAGTAGTAAACTGATATGTTGACGTAGGATCTAATCCTAACTTTACCAGAGGGAAATAATGGGTTTGTGGTTTGTTATGATTCATCTCGAGTAGGGCATGGTTGTTTTTTAATGAATCATGGGAATGTAATTGCCTATACTTCAAGGAAGTTGTACATAAATGTAAGACCCTACAAAGTTCTCGCATAATTTGAACCTTAGAGCATATTGAATGAAGAGTAATTGTGGCCCTAAAAGATGTACGAGTGACTCCTAAGTGAGTATCGTGTTAACCATATAGAATTTTTGTAATTAAGACTTTTTATCACGTGGGAAATTTGATCAAATTTCTGTCAATATAAGATTCGCCCAAATCTGATACCCGGGTAAGAAGTATGGCTAATTTAAGACTTAGTCGTAAAACTATGTCATTTTAGTTCTTGGAACATTGCGGAGAGGGTCAATTTGACAATTGTCAAATTCCAGTGGAACTCTGCAATATTGATGAGTCGTGCTAGGGTTCCAGGTCCCAACCAGTGGGAAAATTCGATAGCTTCACATCGTGGTGACTCCCATATTGCCAATTGTAATTTCCAGTGAGCCACCACGATAAGTGACACATCGCGGTGACCCCTTAAATCGGGTTCCCAATTCAATTTCTCCAGTTTCATACAGATGTTATAAGGGGAATTTTGGACTTTTTCAAAGACTATAAAACCATGCAAATACCAAATCAAAGCAAATATTAAGCATCCTATAAGGGTTTTCTCAAGTTTTCTCTCATAAAAAATCCTAAGTATCCAAAACCTCTTCCAAGAATTTCAATAATCCTCCATGGATTTTCTAAATTGAGTCAAGATTTAAGGTTCCCAAGTCAAGGGCCTCAAGAACCCTCATTCAAGAGTACGAATAGAGTTCCAAAAGTGAGAGTTCATCAAAAGTTTCTAATTCAAGGTATGTGGGTTTTTAAACAAGGGTAACCCTTCCACCCTTGTGCCCCAAAATCTTATTTACATCATGAATTTTCTGGAATCTATGAGGTTTTTACATAAATTTGAATTGGGTTATTTCACCCATTATTAATGAATGCATTATCTTGATATTTCCCATTATTTAAGAGTCAAATGGTATGATTTCTGCATGTTTTATTGAGAATTTACGGTTAGGTATAAACTCCATGATTTTACTCCTTGAGAAGTTAATATTTGCAATGTTGAGATATTGAAGCATATGACTATATTGAGATTTTGAGATAAATTGCTGAAATTCCCAGATTTCCATATAATTTATGAATCTATATGCTATATATTATGCTTTTGATGAGCTTCAACTTGACATTGAACTATGGGTTAGTAAGCCCTATTTGAGACTTGTGAAATTATGAAATCTTGTGCTTTAAGCACCCATGATTTAAGTATTTTGAGATGATTGAGAAATGAATTGACCTATTGGTCCGGAAGCTTTGAAATGCACTTCGTCATATGAGATTATTGATTTGAATATTTGGTTTGTGGTCAACCATGAAATTATTCTAAAGGTGGATTTTTATAAGATGAGCATAGATAATCTAAATGGAGTAGTACTTAGCACCGAGCGGGTAAGTCACTACGGTTTCTTACCCCAAAACTATGTTCCACCATAGGTTGGGCCTGATACCGAGTTTATGATGATTATGATTGGTCTCGAGTCTGTGTTTCGTTTAGTGATCACTAGACCAAGGTTATACTCTCTGGCAGGAGTATGACACTCCTCCCCAACGTGGGGTCTCCTCCTTAGGAGGATAAAATATTGGACTCAATGTAGATCGCATGGTTTATGTCGGTTAGTTATCCGTGCTCTTCCATTTTTAGAAAATGCCTTCTCGAAAAGTGAAAGTCTATAGAAACAATGATGAGCAACTCCTACCTGTTGATCCTTTGACTGATCTGGTGTCCTATGCTAAGTTTAAGGTGGCCTTTAAGGTGTTACAACATGCGGTCACTACAAATGTTCAGGCCAATAACAAGGCCACACTTGCTAATCAGCAGGGTGGTTATATAGCCATGGCTAGGATTCGTGACTTTATGCGGATGAATCCGCCTGAGTTCTACGGGTCCAATGCGGACGAGGACCCTCAGTTGTACTTGGTGAAAGTGAGGAAAATCTCTGATGTGATGCAGGTTTTTGAAGAAGAAAGTGTTGTGTTGGCTTCCCATAGACTGAAGGACATTGCCTATGATTGGGTTGTATTGTAGAAGAAGGGTAGAGGTGAGAATGCCACTCCTATGACTTGGTAAGTGTTCCAAGATGCCTTCTTGGACCAGTTCTTTCCGGTTGTGATAAGGGAGGAAAATATTGAGGAGTTTTTGAACTTATGGCAGGGCTCCATGACTGTTAAGCAGTACTATTTGAAGTTCAATCAGTTGGCCAAGTACGCTCCTGATTTGATTTCCGACACTCGATCTAGAATGAGTAAGTTTATGACTGGAGTTTATAGGATGGTACTTAAGGAGTGTAGACCTATGATATTTCATAAGGATATGGATCTAGCTAGGTTGATGACGTATGCCCAACAGATAGAGACAGATAAGCTTAGATGGTGATAAAGAATAAAGGGTAGCAAAAGGGCTAGATCTAAGTAGCATGAGTATAGTTAGCCTAGGTTTAATAAAGGGATCTTTCCTCCATTTCAGAGACGTTCGTCAGTTCCAGTTCTTTCATCAGGTAGTGCTACCATTCCTCGAGGTAAACAGGAGCAAAGGAGTAGGCCTTTCATGTTTGGGTTGCAGAACAGTGCTGGCAACAAGCCCCATTATCCTTTTTGCACTAAATATGGTCGGAATCACCTTAGGGAGTGTTTTGGAGATTTGAGGTGTTGTCTTGGTTGTGGCAAGCAGGGCGATAGACTTAGAGATTATCCCCATGTAAGATAGGAGAACAGATATGCCCGACATTAGGCACAGGCTGCTAGAGCACCAGCTCTGGTACTTCTTCCTGCCCCTACTCAGGGTGTTTCTTCTAGCATCGCTGGCGGTCAGCGCCAGAACAAGTTTTATGCCTTGCCACCCCATCAAGAGCAAGAAGACTCTCCTAATATTGTTACTGGTATGCTCCATGTCTTTTTTCTTGATGTTTATGTATCTTTGGACCCCTGGTCAAATCTCTCTTACGTGACCCCACTTGTAGCTTTGAATTTCAAAATAAGACCCAAAAAGATTTCTGAGGCATTCCTTGTTTCTACTTTAGTTGGCGAGTAAATTTTTGCTAAACAAGTGTATAGAGGTTGCCCTGTACTGTGCTTTATAGAGTCGTACTCACTGATTTGATAGAGTTAGACATGGTAGATTTTGACCTTATTATGGGTATGGATTGGCTTCTTTCTTACTCTGCATCTATAGATTATCGTACCCATGTGGTTAAGTTCCAATTTCCTGAATAACCAGTGATTGATTGGTCCAGGAGTTCGGTATTTCCCAAGAGTCATTTTATCTCCTATATCAAAGCCAGAAATCTAATATCCAAAGGTTTCATTTACCTAGTTAAAGTTAAAGATACTTAGTCTGAGGCTCCAACTATTCAGTCAGTTAATATAATTAATGAGTTTCCAGATGTCTTTCTAGAAGATCTCCCAGGGTACCTCTTGATAGAGATATAGAGTTCGGAATTAACCTTCTTCCCAACACTCGACCTATTTCTATTCCGCCATATCGTATGGCACCTGCAGAGCTTAAGAATTTAAAGAATCAACCCAAAGATCTCTTAGAAAAATGTTTCATTAGGCCTTGTATTTCTTCTTGGGGCGCAACTATTTTATTCATGTAGCAGAAAGATAGATCTTTGCGTATGTGCATTGACTACCGTCAACTCAATAATGTCACGGTAAAAAATAAGTATCCTCTTTTGTGAATTTATGACCTGTTTTATCAGTTGGAAGGTGTAAGTTATTTCTCCAAGATAGACCTTAGATCCAGCTATCATCAACTTAAGGCGAAGGAATGTGATATTCCAAACACAGCCTTCCAAACCTATTATGGTTATTTTGTCTTTCTAGTCATATCTTTAAGGATAATGCCCTAGCAGCCTTCATGGACCTCATGAATTGTGTGTTTAAGTAATACCTTGATAAGTTTGTCATTTTCTTCATAGATAACATCCTGGTGAACTACCGCGACTAAAATGACCATGCAACTCATCTTAGAATTATCTTGCAAACTCTTAGAGATCACCAGTTGTTTGCCAAATTTAGTAAGTCTGAATTTTGGCTAAGGTCTGTAGCCTTTCCGGGTCATGTTGTTTCATCCAAAGGTATTAGAGTTGATCCCCAAAAGACAAAAGCAGTAAGAATTTGGCCTAGACCAATTTATCCATCTAAATTGAGAAGTTTCATAGGTCTAGTTGGCTATTACCCTTGTTTTGTTAACGGTTTTTCTTCCAGAGTGTCTTCTCTGACCCGGTTGACCCAAAAGAAGGTTAAATTCTAGTGGTTTGATTCCTATAAGAAGAGTTTTTAAGAGTTGAAGAATTGACTCACTTTAGCCCCTATGTTGACTTCGCTAGATAGTACTGATGATTTTATGATGTATTGAGATGCCTTTAAAGTTGTTTTGGGTTGTGTGTTGATATAGAGAGGTAAGGTTATAGCCTATGCCACTAAACAGTTGAAGCCGCTTGAAAAGAACTACTCGACCCAAAATCTTGAGTTAGCTGTTGTGGTCTTTGCTTTGAAAATATAGAGACACTATCTTTATGGTGTCCATGTTGATGTGTTCACTGATCATAAGAGCCTTAGTATATGTTCACCTAGAAGAAGTTGAATCTTGGGCATAAGAGGTGGTTAGAGTTGTTGAAAGATTATGATATGAGTGTGTTATATCAGTCGGGCAAGGCCAATGTAGTGGCGGATGATCTTGGTATATTGTTCATGGATAGTGTTGCATATATTGAGAAAGGTAAGAGAGAGTTAGCTCGTGGTGTGCATTGTTTGGCTAGGTTAGGTGTCAGATTGTTTGATTCAGCGGAATGGATTACGTTGGTGCAGAGTAGTTTCGAATCCTCTTTAGTTTATGAAGTGAAGGAGAAGCAAAGTAGGGATCCTAGTTTGGTCAAATTAAAGGAGTCAGTTAAAGACCAAAATGTAGAGATTTTCTCCCAAAGGGGAGATGGTGTGTTAAGATTGCATGGCAGGTTGTGTGTTCCGTGTGTTGATGACTTATGGTAGAGAATTATGGGTGAAGAGCATGGAAAGCATTATACCATTCATCTCGGCACTACTAAGATATACCACAACTTGTGGGAACTTTATTGGTGGAATAGTATAAAGAATGACATAGTCGAGTTTGTAGCAAAGTGTACAATGTGTCAACAGGTTAAAGTAGAGCACCAAAGACCGGGTGGTGTGATGAAAGAGTTTAGTATACCCACTTGGATATGGGAGATGGTGAATATGGACTTCGTGACCGAGTTCCCTCTTTCGCGCCGTCATCATGATTCCATTTGGGTTGTTGTAGGTAGGTTGACTATGTCCGCAGATTTCTTGCCAGTGCATACATCTTATACGACTGAGGATTATGCTAGATTGTATATCCGAGAGTTGGTCAGGCTACATGGAGTTCCCATGTCTATTGTTTTGGATAGGGGTACTCAATTTACTTCTCAATTTTGGATGGCATTTTAGCAGGGTCTTGGAACCTAAGTTCTTTAAAGCTCAACTTTTCACCCGTAGACAGATGGTCAGGCTGCAAGGACAATTCAAACCCTAAAGGATATGTTGAAAGTGTGCGCTCTTGATTTTAAAGGTAGTTGGGATAAGAATTTTTCATTGATGGAGTTTGCCTATAATAATAGTTTCTATGCTAGCATTGAGAAGGCATCGTTTAAGGCCTTGTATGGTAGGAAGTGTAGGTTACCCATAAGTTGGATTAAAGTGGGTGAAGCAGTCGCGTGCGGTCCTGATGCAGTGTTTGAAGCTATGGAGAAGGTAAGTTGATTAGAGAAAGGTTGAAGACCATTCAAAGTCATCAAAAGTCTTATGCAAATATGAGGAATAGAGATCTTGAGTTTGGGGTGGATGATTTGGTGTACTTTAAGATTTCACCCATGAAAGGGGTGAAGAGGTTTAGTAAGAAGGGAAAGATTAGCCCCTGTAATGTTGTCCTGTATCGAGTCTTGAGCATTTTTGGCAAATGGCCTACAAGGTTAAGTTGCGGTTGGAGTTTTCCACCATTTATCCTATCTTTCATGTATCCATGCTTAAGAGGCATATCTGTGATTCTTTTGTGGTTTATCCTTCAGAAAGTGTTGATAAATATGATATCCTTTCGTTCGATGAGATTCCCATGGATATCCTAGATTTTCATAACCATAGACTAAGGAACAAAGAAATTTCCTTGGTCAAAGTGTTGTGGCGGAACCAGTCTATTCAGAGTGCTACTTAGGAGGCAGAAGAAGACATGCAAGCCAAGTACCCGCAACTTTTTTCTGGGAGTTCAGACAAAGACGAAGGTATTATTCTTCCTAAATTCAGCCCTTCTAGTCTAAATATCAGCAATGCATCTATCCTTGTATAAGTTCATGCATTGTCCATACTATTCATGAGTTTAGGTGGTGGCTCTGTGTCGTGGTGACTCCCATATTTTCAATTGTCAATTTCCAGTGAGCCACCGCGATAAGTGGCGCGTTGCGGTGACTCCTAATATTGGGTTCCCAGTTCAATTTTTCCAGCTTCGTACAGATGTTAAAAGTGGAAATTTGGACTTTCTCCAAGCCTATAAAATCATGCAAACACCTAACCAAAGACATTTACAAGCATCATGTAAGGTTTTTCTCTAGTTTTCTCTCATAAAAAACCCTAAGTATCAAAAGCCTCTTCCAAGAATCTAAAGAGTACGAATAAAGTTCAAAAGGTGAGAGTTCATCCGAAGCTTCTAATCCAAGGTATGTAGGTTTTTGAAAAAGGATAAACCTTTGACCTATGTGACTAAAAGGCCTATTTACATCATGAATTTCTAGAAATCTTTGAGGTTTTTACCTAAATTTGAATTGGGAGTTTTCAACCATTATTATTGAATGCATTATGTTGATAATTCACATGAATTAAGAGTCCAAATACATAATTTCTGCATGTTTTATTAAGAATTTATTGCGGGATATAAACCTCATGATTTTACTCCTTAAGAAGCAAATATTTGCAATGTTGAGATATTGAAGCATATGACAATATTGAGATTTTGAGATAAATTGCTGAAATTCCCAGATTTCCACATTATTTATGAACCTATATGCTATATATTATTCTTTTGATGAGTTTCAACTTGAGATTGAACTATGGGTTAGTAAGCCCTATTTGAGACTTGTGAAATTATGCACTCTTGTGCTATAAGAACCTATGATTTGAGTATTTTGAGATGATTGAGAAACGAATTGACCTAATGGTCCAAAAACTTTGAAATCCACTTCATCATATGATATTATCGATTTGAATATTGGGTTCGTGGTGAACCATGAAATTATTCTAAAAGTGGATTTTTATGAGATGGGCGCAGATAATATAACGGGAGTAGTACTTAGCACCGAGCTGGTGAGTCACTATGGTTTCTTACCCCAAAACTACGTTCCACCATAGGTTAAGACTGAGGCCGAGTTTATGATGATTATGATTGGGCCCGAGGTTGAGTTTCGATTAGAGATCACTAGACCTGGGTTATACTCCTTTTCAAGAGTGTGATGCTCCTACCCAATGTGGGGTTTCCTCCTTATGAGGAGAAAATGTTAGACCCCATGTAGATCCCATGGTTTATGTTGGTTACGAGAACCCCCTTACCATTTTAAAATTTTAAATTTGATACTTATTTTCCCTTCCTACGAGTTATTTTCCTAAATAGTGGAATTGCAAAGTTGTTCCCTAATTAAAGTACTTCCTTGAGGTTGGTTATTTCCCTAAATGAAAGTAACTTCCCTTGATATAGTACTTCTCATAAAGCTTGAGATAGGTTATTTCCTTGAGCTAGAATACTTTTCTATTTGAGATAGAATGGTTTTCCTAAAGCTTGAAATGAAATATATTCCTAAGGTGAATGAAATTCCTTCAAATATGTTTTCAAGTCATAGGATTCCGAATTCCAAGTATATAAGTTCTAAGTAATTATGCAAAGTTAAGCATTGAAGAGTTTTTTCTCTCCATGAGACATATGCATGAGTTGAAAGTATTATTCAACTCATAAGATTTGTGTAGCTTTCCGTATTCTACATGATTCATGATCTTTTTATTTTATACTTGTTCAAGCCATGTTAGTTGTCTCATTTTGCATACATGATTTGATTGAAGAAGATCAATACTATTTTTATACATATACCTTCACCCCCGCATACTCAGTACATTCCAAAGTACTGATTCACATATATGTCTATGTGCTACATTGTCTTATAATGTAGGTTGAGGTGCTCAGTCCCAGCCTCATCTGTGATTCCTCAAGTACCTTTCCTACAGTTTTTATAGTTATGATCCCTCATGGTTCGAGGATCAATCTTTAGATATTTTTTATATTTGAGTGACTATGTTTCATCTTCACTTCATTTTGAGTAAGTTGGGGACCTGTCCCAATGGCATGCTAATTTTCAATTTGTAGAGGTTTTGCTAGACTAGTATCTGACTTGTGATATGTCAAGGGTCCAGTATTGTGGTTTTGTTGAGGTTTCTCTTTATTGTGGTCATATGGACCGAGTATCTTTCCTGTGTTACCTTTTATTTCATATGACTATGCAAGAGTTGAGTCTATTTCATCTTGAATTTAGTGTTTTTGGTAGAAACTAGCTTTAAGGGATAGTTTAGGGATACGTGTAGCCTTAAGCATCGTGGATATCTCGAGAGATGATTTTGGGTCATTACAAATTTGGTATCAGAGCCTAAGATTTCTAAGGAGTCCTAGGGAGTCTGACAAGCCGCATTGAGTAGAGTCTAGATCATCGATGTGTAGCGCGCCACATGTATGAGCAAGTGGCTACAAGTCGTTCTAGGAAAAGTTGTTTCTTCTTTCAGATTCTATTGTGGCTACAGTTGTCCCTCTTATATAATGATCTGTGCTCTTTAATTTTAAGAAAATGCCTCCTCGAAGAGCGAATGTATGCGTAGTAATGATGAGCAACCCTCACCTATTGATCATTTGAATGAGATAGTATCCCATGCTGAGTTTAGGGCGGCCTTTTAGGCATTAGCCCAAGCGGTCACAGCAAATGTTTGGGCTGACAACCAGGCCCTAGTTATTAATCAGCAGGGTGGTGATGTAGCCGCGGCTAGGATTCTTGACTTTATGCAGATGAATTCTCCTGAGTTCTATGGGTCCAAGGCGGACGAGGACCCCCAATTGTACATGAAGGAGGTGAGGAAGATCACTAATGTGATGCAGGTTTCAGAAGACGATAGTGTTGTGTTGGCATCCTATAGACTGAAGGACATTTCTTATGATTAGGTTGTATCGTGGAAGAAGTGTAGAGCTGAGAATGTCGGTCCAATGACTTGGGAAGTATTCCACGATGCCTTCTTAGACCAGTTTTTTCCCCTCTTGATAAGGGAGGCAAGGATTGAGGAGTTCGTGAACTTGATCAAGGGCTCCATAACTATTAAGGAGTACTGTTTGAAGCTCAATCAGTTGGCCAAGTACGCTCCTGATTTGATTTCTGACACTCGGGCTAGTATGAGCAGGTTTGTGATCAGTGTTACTAGGATGGTACTACAATAGTGTAGGGCTGTGATGCTATATAAGGATATGGATCTGGCTAGGTTGATAACGCACGCCCAATAGATAGAGGTGGATAATCTTAGAGAGAGCTAGAATGAGGGGTAGCAAAAAGGCTAGATCTGAGCAGCATGAGTATTGTCAGCCTAGGTTCTATGGAGGGAGTCACCCGCAGTTTTAGAGATGTTCGTCGATTCCAGTTCCTTCATCAGCTAGTGCTCTCGTTCCTAGAGGCAGGAAGGAGCAATGGAGTATACCTTTCATGTTTGGGTTGCAGAACAGTGTAGGAAATAGGCCCCGTTATCCTTCTTGTGCTAAATGTGGTAGAAATCACATTAGGGAATATTTTAGAGATTTGAGGGGTTGTTTTGGTTGTGGAAAGTAGGGCCACATACTTAGAGATTGTCCCCATCCTAGACAGGCGAACAGAGATACCCGACCCCAGGAACAGGCTACTAGTGCACTAGCTTTGGTACTCCATTCTGCCCCTTCTTAGGGAGCTTCTTCTAGCACCACTGACGGTCAGTGCTAGAACAGGTTCTATGCCTTACCACCCCATCGGGAGCATAAGGACTATCCTGATGTTGTTACTAGTATGCTCCGTGTCTTTTGTCTTGATGTTTATGTGTTCTTGGACCCCTAGTCAAATCTCTCTTAGGTGACCACACTTGTAGTTGTGAATTTCAAAATGAGTCCGGAAAACATTCCCGTTCCTTTCCTAGTTTCTACTCCAGTTGAAGAGTCAATTGTTGCTAAATAAGTGTATAGAGGTTTCCTTGTTATTGTGTTGCATAGAGTCATACCCACTAATTTTATAGAGTTAGACATGGTAGATTTTGACCTTTTTCTAGATATAGATTCGCTTTATTCTTTCTACGCCTCAATAAATTATCATATCCGTAGGGTCAAGTTTGATTTTCCTGATGAACCATTGATTGAGTGGTCCAGGAGTTCGGTATCTCCCAAGAGTCATTTTATCCCCTATATCAAAGCCAGAAAACTAATATCCAAAGGTTGAATTTACTACCTAGTTAAAGTCAAAGACACTCAGCCCGAGGCTCTAACTATTCAGTCAGTCGGTATTACTAATGAGTTTCCAAATGTCTTTCCGGAAGATCTCCTAGGGGTACCTCTTGATAGAGAGATATAGTTTGGAATTGACCTTTTTCCCCACACTCGACCTATTTCTATTCCGCCATACCGTACAACACCTGCATAGCTTAAGGAGTTGAAGGAGCAACCCAAATATCTCTTAGATAAAGGTTTCATTTGGCCCTATATTTCTCCTTGGGGTGCAACCATTTTGTTTGTGAGGAAGAAAGATGGATCTTTGTGTATGTGCATTGACTACCGTCAACATAATAAGGTCATAGTCAAAAATAAGTATCCTCTTCCGAGAATTGATGACCTATTTGATCATTTTTAAGGAGAAAGTTATATCTCCAAGATAGACCTTAGATCCGACTATCACCAACTTAAGGCGAAGGAAAGTGATATTTCAAAAACAGCCTTCTGGACCTATTGTGGTCACTTTGAGTTTCTATTCAAATCTTTTGGTATAACCAATTCCCTAGTAACCTTCATAGACCTCATGACTTTAGTGTTTGAGGAATATCTTGATACATTTATCATTGTCTTCTTAGATGACATCCTTGTGTACTCGCGCGACAAGAATGACCATGCAGCTCATCTTAGAATTGTTTTCCAAACTCTTAGAGGTCAATTGTTGTTTTCCAAATTTAATAAGTGTGAATTTAGTCTAAGGTCTGTAGCCTTTCTAAGTCATGTTGTTTCAGCCAAAGGTATTAGAGTTGATCCCCAAAAGGCAGAAGTTGTTAGAAATTAGCCTAGACCTATCTCGCCATCTAACATTAGAAGTTTCTTAGGTCTAGCGGGATATTACCATCATTTTGTTGAGGGTTTCTATTCCACTGTGTCTCCTATGGCCCTGTTGACCCAAAAGAATGTTAAATTTGAGTGGTCCAAATTTGGTGAGAAGAGTTTTCATGAGTTGAAGATTCGACTCAATTCAACCCCTGTGTTGACTTTGCCGAATGGTACTGATGGTTTTGTGGTTTATTGTGATACCTTTAGAGTTGGTTTGGGTTGTGTGTTGATCCAGAGAGGAAAGGTTATAGCCTATTCCTCTAGACAGTTGAAGACGCAAGAAAAGAACTACCCGATCCATGATCTTGAGTTAGTTGTTGTGGTCTTTTCTTTGAAAATCTGGAGACACTATATTTATGGTGTCTATGTTGATGTGTTCTGATGTTGGGCGTATTTACACGTCCAAGAACAATAATTTACCTATGTTTTAGCTAAGTTTTGAGGATAGAATATATAATTCATGCACTTTTGGTTCATTTTTAATGAAGTGAGCTGACCGATGTGATTGGCATGCTTTTCAGGTACTAATGAGGAGGATTTCAGCACTTTGGGGACCTGTGGAGAGCAAAGGAAAACTTCACATAAAAGGGAAGGCAGCTTTTGGACTGAATATGATGCATGGGAACTTTTTCCCGGGCAAACTCAGAATTTTTAAATACTTAAGGATGCAATTTTTAAATACTTAAGGATGCAGTAGCAACATAAGGATGTTATTAAAAACCTTATTGCTGAATTTTCAGCATTATCATTCATTATTCAATTATTCAGATTCTGTAATAGTTTTGGAACAGAGAAAAACGTCTAGGCTTAAGCAACGGCTAGAGAGAAACACGATCTTCTCTTATTGTCGCTAATCATCTCCATCGCAAAGATTATTCTATGTTTTGGTATGATGATTATGTCTGTTTTAATTTCCGTCGTATTCATGAGTAGCTAAGCTTATCTGTTAGGGTTATGGAATTCTTGTTATATACTCTCTATTGCTATGAGTTTGTGATGTTTTGATGTGTCATGCCACTTATATCATTACTCTCTTCAATTTGATTGAATTCTCATGGTTGCAAATATAGGGAATGCGCCATTATAGCATTAACTTGTTCGATAGAAAAGTTACATGTTTGGAAAAGAGAGATTGACATGAAAATAGTATTTCCAACCTCTATTTGCACGTTAATGCCCTAGAAGGATTAACTTCTTGGAGAATTCGTACCGTTTGTTGTACACTTTAGGTTCGAGAGAGCTAAGGTGAATAAATCCTTGATGGTTGAAAAACACTTGGATTTAGAATTAGAATACGACTCTCTATAAGTTCATGCATGTATAAACTCCGCATTACTCATAGTTAATAGAGAAGTAGAAACTACAAGGTGGATATAACCCTAACTTTTTATTTTCTGTGATGAAATCTTACTAAACATATCATTCCATCGCTACTTTGATAATATTATTTTTCATTTAAACCAAAACCCCCTTTATCTTGGAACCTTCGATCAACAGTCTACTAATAATTGTAATACTTAGTGACCAGAGTATTCCCTGTGGGATTCGACACCCAACCCAGTTGGGTTCTATATTTGACAGCGACCGCTTACACTTTCACAGGAGAGTTGTAATTTGGGCGTATCAAATTTTGGCACCGTTGCCGGGGACTACGGTTGTCAACTAAGTTTGTGATAATGACTAGACCCTTTGATCAAAGATTCTCAAATTTTACTTTTTGTTTGTTGTTTTTGTTTTGTTCAGGTTTGGTAGAGTGCGTGCCAAATAGACGAAGTTCTAGTCAGCCATTATTACCTCTAAATCCTGAACCATATCTTATTGGCAGAATAGATGCACAACGAGACATTGAAAGAAGGGCTGCTCAATAGGAGCAGGCTAGATTAGGTGCATTGGCAACTGCACAAGTAAATCAACAGAACGCTGATAACCCAGGTCGGGCAACAAATCTTCATGATGAGGACCTGGGTGATGATAAGTTATTAAATCCAAGGCTTGCAGATGATATGGCTGCACCTGTGAACAGGAATGTCAAAAGAGATTGTCAAGCTAGAATGAGACCTGAACGCCGAGCTGTGCAGGTCCCTTTTGATGATGATGATGACAATTTGGATGGGGCTGGCGCCATAGGGGCTATTATTCCTCCGCCCTTGGCACCCAGAGCCAAGTTCAATATCACTAGCACTATGATCCAGCTATTGCAACTCAAAGGGTTATTTGGTGGACTTGCAGGCGACGATCCAAATATGTATCTGATTAATTTTATCTCAATATGCAAATCATTTGACAATCCAGGGGTTGGGCAGAATGCGATCCGGCTGCGCTTATTTTCATTGTCTATATCTGGAGAGGCCACTCTATGGTTAAACGGGCTAACTCCTGACTCTATTAGCAATTGGAGGCAACTGAAAGACATTTTCCTAGAAAGATTCTTTCCACCATCCAAGAGAGCCCAATTACGAGATGAGATAAGTAATTTTTGACAGATTTCAACTGAAGCTCTCCACAAAACATGGGAAAGGTTCAAGAAGAAGCTTATGCGGTGGCCAAATCATCAGATGACCAATATCCACTTGATGGAAATATTATATAGGTCGTTGAACTCGGTGACTAAGCCAGTGGTTGATAATGCTGCGGGTGGGTCATTCATGGACCTTACTTTTATTAAGGCAAGTGATATGCTAGATCATATGTCAAAGCAGAGTAGAGCTTGGCATACCAGGGATTCTGAGGTAGCAAGCTCTACTGTATCTATTAGCATGACGGCAGAACAGAGACGAAGAGAAGAAGAACATGACCAGGATATGGCTCACATAAAAACACAGATGGATCTTCTTACCAAGCATTTATTATTAGGAAAGACAGAAAAAGTCAAGGCCATTGTATCACAGGGAAGAGATGACTCCGATTCTGAGGAGGAAGCAAATTACTTGAATAATCAGGGGCATTTTCGAGGCAATGCCCAAGGAAACCAAGTTTGGAACTATTATGATAAATCCAGATACAAGGACTGAGACCAAGGGAGTTGGAAGAATAAGACTGACAGGAATGGTTTGTATATTCCTCCTGGAAATCGTGAAGTTGTTGTATCTGGTTCTGGGAAGATGTCCATGGAGGACATGATGGCTAAGCTGTTGAAAGGAGTGGAGGAAACCAACATGGGAGTAACTGAGGTAAAAAATGATTTGTCCTCCATAAATCAATT
Organism: Capsicum baccatum var. pendulum; assembly: GCA_030864225.1. Taxonomy (NCBI): domain Eukaryota; kingdom Viridiplantae; phylum Streptophyta; class Magnoliopsida; order Solanales; family Solanaceae; genus Capsicum; species Capsicum baccatum. Next base: position 72,930,993 of record CM061554.1, on the reverse strand, counting down.
GGTTGACTCGCATTCCACTTCAATAAAATAGGTGGAACAACAAATAAGTCAACTATCAGCGGCATTCAATCAAAGAAAAGCTGGCACTTTACCTAGTGACACCATGTAAAATCCAAGGAATGATGGATCATGTTTGGCTATTACTACCAGGAGTAGTAAGGTGTTGGAAAACCCATCCAAAGTCAAGATGGTGGCTGATAATATTGAATAGAATGTTATTGAAGCAGATTGTGATGATTCGGTAGAAGCTGAAAATCTAAATTAGGACGTTCAAGATACTACAACCAGATGTCAGCAGTCTGAAAAGATTGATAATGGGAAGCAAAATAAAAAGAAAGTGGTGGAGAAAACTCTTCCAAATCCACCACCACCTTTTCCTCAAGGACTGAAGAAGAAGGATGATGACACCAGGTTCAGTAAATTCATGACTATGTTGAAGCAGCTGACTATTAATGTGCATTTGGTGGAGGTACTGGAGCAGATGCCAAAGTACGCCAAATTCATGAAGGACCTTTTGACAAAGAAAAGGGCAGCAAGCTATGAGCTGGCAGATAATTTTCATCATTGCAGTGCAATTGCCTTGAGATCTTTAGTACAGAAAAAGGCAGATCCGGGTGCTTTCACTATTCCTTGCACGGTTGGATCTTTGGATTTTGCAAAGGCGTTGTGCAATTTGGGGCCTAGCATTAATTTGATGCCACTAGCCATTTATAGACAGTTGGGGTTGGGCGATCCTACGCCACCAACATGCGGCTCGTAATGACAGATAGGTCGGTAAAATGACCTGTTGGTATCTTATATGATGTACTAGTGAAGGTTTTTACCTTCATTTTTCCTGCAGACTTTGTTATTTTGGATTGTGAGGTGGATTTTGAAGTTCCCATAATCTTGGGTCGTCCTTTCCTCACAACAGGAAGTGTGCTTATTAATTTATGAGCAAATGAGCTTTTATTTCGGATGGATGACGAAGTCATACGTTTTGATGTATGCAAAGCAATGAAGCAGCCCAAACATATGAATGTGTTCTCTGTAGCTGATGTTTATTATGAGGATGAGAAGGAATTATCTTTTGAGAAGCAGCTTACTATTGAGCCATTGGCTGTTGTGCTTTTAAATTTTGAGCGTGAGGATGTTGAAGAATACGAAGAAACTATCTGTGCTCTGACAGGAACGGGGTGATATTCATATGCCCCTAAGAAGCTGGACCTTGACCTTAAGAATCGACCTTCACCACCAGTGAAGTCATCCATTGAAGAGCCACAAATGCTAGAATTGAAAGAGCTAACCAGTCATCTAAAATATGCATTCTTGGGAAGTGGAAATACACTTCCAGTTATTGTTGCTGCTGATTTAGGTGAACAACAAGTGGCAGCTCTCATCTCGGTTCTTAAGAGGTACAAGAGAGCCATTGGTTGGACTATTGCTGATATAATTTGTATCCCTGCTGGGATATGTATGCACAAGATTCAGCTCGAGGAAGAGTGCCTGCCCACCATTGAGCATCAACATCATCTGAATCCACCGATGCAAGAGGTGGTGAAGAACAAAATCATAAAGTGGTTAGATGCAGGGGTGGTGTATCCAATCTCAGAAAGTAAATAGGTGAGTCTGGTACAATGTGTGCCCAAGAAAGGGGGCATGATAGTAAGCACAAACGAAAAGAATGAGCTAATTCCACTCAGACCTGTCACAGGGTGGAGAGTGTGCATGGATTACCAGAAGCTGAATTCATAGATGTTAAAGGATCACTTCTCAATGCCATTCATGGATCAAATGCTTGATCGATTGGCAGGGAAGGGATGGTTCTGTTTCTTAGATGGTTATTCCGGATATAATCAGATTTGCATTACTCCTGAAGATTAGGAGAAGACCACTTTTACATGCCCATATGGTACTTTTGCATTCAAACGAATGCCATTTGGGCTATGTAATGCACCTGCCACTTTTTAGCGATGTATGATGTCCATTTTCTCTGATATGGTTGAAGACACCTTGGAGGTGTTTATGGATGACTTTTCAATTGTAGGTGAGTCATTTGAATCATGCTTGGCAAATCTGAGTATGGCTTTGCAAAGATATGTCGAATTCAATCTGGTGCTAAATTGGGAGAAGTGTCATTTTATGGTTAAGGAAGGCATCGTTCTTGGGCATAAAGTCTCTGAAAAAGGAATTGAGTTTGATCGAGCCAAGATTAAAGTTATTGAGAAATTACCACCTCCAATTTCTGTAAAGGGGGTTCGTATTTTTCTCGGTCATACAGGTTTTTATCGGAGGTTTATTAAAGACATCTCCAAGATTTCTAGCCCATTATGCAAACTTTTGGAGAAGGAGGCTAAGTTTTGCTTTAGTGAAGATTTCTTGAAGGCATTTGAATGCCTCAAAGGAAAGCTAATTGAAGCTCCTATTATTATAGCACCTAATTGGTCTCTACCTTTTGAAGTTATGTGTGATATAAGCGGGGTAGCCTTGGGTTCTGTACTTGGTCAGAAAAGAGAAAGGCTATTTCATCCAATCTACTATGCGAGCAAGGCCTTGAATGGAGCACAGAAAAACTATACCGTCACTGAACAAGAGCTTCTAGCAGTTGTTTATGCTTTCAAAAAGTTCTGTGCTTACTTGTTGGGAACCAAAGTAGTGGTTCATACAGATCATGCAGCTCTAAGATATCTAATGGCAAAGAAGGATGCTAAGCCAAGGCTAATTAGGTGGGTGTTACTGCTTCAAGAATTCGATTTCGAGCAGAAGGATAGAAAAGATTATGAAAACCAAGTAGTAGATCATCTATCTAGACTTGAGAGTGAGCACATAGTGCAAACCGACCTTGATATTGATGATGCATTCCCCGACGAAGAGATTCTAGCAACTATGGTGGAAGACTTACCGTGGTATGCAGACTTTGCTAACTATGTGGTAAGTAAAGTGATTCCTGAGCATCTCTCCTTTCATCAAAAGAAAAAATTCATGCATGATGTGAAACATTACTTTTGGGATGAGCCTTATTTTTTTCGACGATGTGTTGATGGTATTATTAGGCGATGCATCCCAGATGTGGAGGTGCCTAGCATACTTGAAGCAAGTCATGCTTCCTAAGTTGGGGGTCACCATGCAGGTGTTCGAACGGCCAGAAAAATATTGCAAAGTGGTTATTACTAACCTTCATTATTCAAGGATGCCTACGATTTTGTAAGAAGATGTGATCAGTGTCAAAGGCAAGGCTCTATCTCAAAGCACCATGAGATGCCCATGTCTAAAATGCTTGAAGTAGAGTTATTCGATGTCTGGGGTATTGATTTCATGGGTCCATTTGTGAGTTCATTCGGGAGGAAATATATCCTAGTTGTTGTGGACTATGTATCCAAGTGGGTCAAAGCAGTCGCTCTAGCTGATAATGAAGGTAAGAGTGTTGTAGCATTTTTAAAGAGAAATATCTTCTATCATTTTGGGGTACCTTGTACCATCACAAGCGATGGAGGATCACATTTTTGCAACAAGCTATTCAGAGCCATATTGGTAAAATATAGGGTTAAGCAACATAAGGTAGCTACACCGTACCACCCACAAACAAGTGGGCAGGTAGAGGTTTCAAATCGGGATATCAACATGATCCTTGCTAAGACTGTGAATTCCAGTAGGAAATATTGGTCCAGAAAACTGGACGATGCCTTATGGGCATATAGGACCGCTTTTAAAACACCAATTGGCTTGTCACCATACCAACAAGTTTATGGAAAGGCTTGTAGCTTTTGGGCACTGAAGTAGCTTAACCTGAATTGGGATGATGCGATTAATATGAGATTAGGACAGCTGAATGAGATGGATGAATTCTGTCTACATGCGTATGAAAGAGCAGATCTCTACAAGGAAAAAATGAAAAAGTACCATGATCGGAGGATTATCCAATGAAACTTTCAGAAGGGCAATTTGGTACTTCTTTTCAACTCCAGACTGAAGCTATTTCCAGGTAAGTTGAAGTCTAAATGGTCTGGTCCATTCAGAATTAGCCAAGTTTACTCATCTGGAGTAGTGAAGTTAGAAAACAATGATGGTGGTGTCTTTAAGGTGAATGGCTAATGAGTGAAGCCATATATCGGTCCACCCGACTCAATAAAATGTATAGCCACCATATATCTCGATGAAGTCTGAGTAATCGAGATAACTATGTCGTGCCGCGACAATAAATCAAGCGCTACATGGGAGGCAACCCATTATTAGGAGTTTGTTTCACTAGGAGTTTGTTTTTGATAAATAAAAGTCCAAAAAGAAGAGTCGAGCCACGACCAAAACTAAGGCGCTGGGTGGGAGGCAACCCATCTTTCTAATCATTTTTGTTGTTTTTGATTAAGTGTAGGTGCATGGAGTACAAAGGAGGAGATTAGACCCAAATTTTTATTGGAAAGTGAGCCATGCCAATAGTGGTAGGTCTAGGAATGATGGAGCAAAGGCCATAGGCTAGGCGCCGCCTATGCCAACGTAGGCAATAGGCTAGGCGCCGCCTATGCTAACATAGGCAATGGGCAAGGCGCCGCCTATGCCATTGCCTATGCTCACTGCCTCATATAGGCAATGGGCAAGGCACCGCCTATGCCAATGTAGGCAATGGGCTAGGCGCCGCCTATGCCAACATAGGCAATGGGAAAGGCACCGCCTATGCCATTGCCTATTCTCACTGCCACACATAGGCAATGGGCAAGGCTCCGCCTATGCCAATGTAGGCAATGCTATAGGTGCCGCCTATGCTAACATAGGCAATGCTAAAGGCGCCACTTACTTATGCATAGGCAAGGCTATAGGTGCCGCCTACTTATATTTTTTTCCTATTAACCCGGTTGTAGATAGATCAAACCGACCCATGGTTTATCCTATAAATATACCCTCTACCTTTGAACACCACTCAATTGTTTGTTGAACGTAGGCGCCGCCCAAGCTCCCTTATCCTCTCCAAGTTTTCCTCTTTTCTCATCTAATATTGCAAGCTCATCTTCCCGATCCATCACAAAGTAAGTTGTTCTTTCATATTCAGTAAGTGTTGCAGTGGTACGCTTATAATAGTTAATTTGATTTTGTAGTATTGCTTAGTGATAAGAGTGTGGTTAGTTTGTTATGATTTTTTTTAAAGAATACATCTAATTGAGTGAAAGGATTCTTGTGGGTATTCTTGACTTTACTCCAACATGTATTGATTGGTATTCACTGTCATAAATTTTTATGGAGGTGAAATTTTGATGTTAATGCATAATCTTGAGAGCTGTAATCTTGAATGTTTGAATGACTTGTTGATCGATTTAATGATCATAATTGACCACTAGCCTAAGATAGTGTGATTGTTTCTATGCGATAACATGATAAAATTTCTATGTGGTAGTCTTGTTCAAAGATTGCATTAATCCAATGAAAAGATGTTGGAAAGGATACTCAAGATTACATGACCATTATGTGCCGCTTCTCTATATCAAACTGAGAAATTGTTATGTAAAGTGAAGGGTTGAAAGTGTGATTGCGCTAATAATGTTGTTGGAACATACCACCTAAGTATATGTCGATGAAGTCTGAGTAATCAACATCACTCACTCAATTAGTTTGAGCAAACAAATTAATTGTGGGGTGGTGCCATCACTATTTTCTTTGTCGATTATAGTGAATCTTCCGAATTGAAACTAACATGACTCTATTCTGATCACAGGTAGAATGGCTCCGAAAGGACGACAAAGAAAATAGAAAGTGTCCACCTCACAAAAAGGTCAGAAAAGACCAGGCTGAGTCCTCCTCTCTTCAAGTGCGTCGACGCACTTTTGGGATCAAGTTGGTTCTGGAGGAGAAAGGGAAGGAATGGTATAAGAACAATAAAGTGAAGAAATATGTTCATGTGGATTTGATGCAGAAGGAAAGTTTAGCAAAGAGAGACCCACACATTTTGGCTTAAATCATGGCACTAAATCTTGACTTCATCTTCCGAGATATGGGGGAATGCAATCTTGATTTGACTCGAGAGTTTTATGCCAACTGGTCCCCAAGGACTACCGAAAGTAAAGTAAAGATTCGGGGCCAAATCTTGCAATTGAACGCTGATTTCTTCAACTCTTTTCTGGGTACTCCAAGTGTGGATCAATCACCACTCAAGGAGCTTTATCACAGACCTCCCTACCGGGCCATCAGACATACATTATGTGGATCAAGGTCCATGACCCAATGGACTCGTCACAAGGATAATGGTCGTCACAATACTTACCCGTATGCTTCCTTGAACAATCAAGCTCGCATATGGTTAAGGATAGTCAAATCGTACTTGATTCCTGGGACACAATACACTAAGATCACGCGTGATCGAGTCTGCTTAGTGTATTCTCTAATGACGAATGTTCCCATCAACATTGGTGCGGTTATACAATCGTCAATGTGCAAAGCAAGGCTGCACAAAAGGTCCCATTTCAGTTTTGGCAATTTCTTTACAGCAATCTTAAGGAACGAGCACATTGAGGAGGAGCCAGCAGACCATAAGCTGCCACACAACCCGAATAAGGTAGATGTCACAAAAATCAAAGAGCCAGAAACTGGTCAAGGCATAAACCTTACCACTACTGAGAGACATGCTCGAGATGAAAGTTTTTTCTGCCATCTGTATGGCATGACTAGGTTTACCATGATGAGTGGGGGTCGTGTGCCGACTGATGCAGAGCTGCGGCAGTTGGACTACGACTACCTGCTTAATGAGTATGCTCGAGCCATGTGTGGAGGAAAACTCTGATGATGACGACTCTTATGATGATTCTGACGCAGGGGGTATGACCCCGTATATAGAGGAGGAGTCTGACTAATCAGGTTTTGCTTATTTATTTACACTGAGGGCAGTGTGTTCTATCTAAGTGTGGGGTGCGGGTATATGTCTGCTCTATTGTGTACTCCTTGCCTATATTTATTCTTAGTTGTTTGATTTAGTCGTAGTTAGTTAGTTGTAATGAGTAATACTGAGCCAGATTCTGCATGAAATTGTTCTAATAGACGACATGGCATTATAACAAGAGTTTGTGTTGAATCATTACTATAGAAACATTTAGGCTCTAAGTTATAACTCAATGGGTTATAATTGTTTGTTGTTTAATTCATTCATCTGTTGGGTTAGGAATCTGTAATGCTCCCAATTAAGTTGACCATGTGCCTTGTGTGTGTGAGGTTATTGTATATTCTTTGTTGTGACTGATGCTAGAACTTGCCTGGTGTGTGTCTGAAGCGAAATGAAGATTGTGAGTCTAGGTGATGATTTAGGCATTTCTTTGGCAGCCCTGATTTTGTTTATCTTCTTTTTACCTACCTTTGTACATTGTCCTAGTGAACACCCTTTGAGCCTTTAGCTATTTTCTTTGGCAGCCTCATATGTAGCCTAATCCATTTTTTTAAGTCCATAATTTTGATCAAAAATCTCCTAAGCGCTTTAAACGGTATAATCATGTTGAGTAAAGAGTGTGGCAAAATAAGAGAAAAATGGTAAAAGTAATGCCACAGAGTGTATTGGTACTTGAAAATTTGGTGAAAAAAGAGTGACTATCATAGGGATACTTATAAAAAAATTAAAAAAAAACTAAAAAAAAAAGAAAAAAAAAAAGAGAGTTGTATATTCCCATCATTGTGTTTCTGATTGAATAACAAATTGGGTGAAAGGGGGTTGGTAGATAAAAGGAAGGTAGAGTGGTTGTTAAAATTTAGTGTAAATGTCATAAGTTAGTGTATTAAAGCGCTTGGGGAACGTAGTCACCATTTCTGGCCAAAATACTCCTACTTGTCCCTTAGCCTACATTACAATCCGTAAAGACCTATTTGACCCTAACCTTGGCATTCTGATATTAGTGGAGCATTACACTAACGGCAAGCATATGGTCATCAGTTGTAATCTAAGAATTCTTTGTGAGAGTGAGAGCAAGCAAGTTCTTATACCCATATTTATGAAAAATGCAAAACTATGAGTGATTATGGGTAACATTTTGTGTGACCGCACATGGTTGATGATTGTTGGGTAGTTTTATATGATTTTCTTTGGCTTAACTTGTGTACACGAATTAACCAACTTGATGAGTCTATGTTGGAGGGTGAGTTGTTTCTAGTAATGATCAAGATATCTACTCTTTGTTAATAATTGTCGTGTATGTCCTATTGAAAATTTTGTGTTGATCTTGAGAAATTCTAGATAGGTGTTCGCATGGATGTAATATTTTGTTCGAGCACAAACAAATCTTTAAGTGTGGGGTGGTGATGTTGGGCGTATTTACACGTCCAAGCACTATAATTTACCCATGTTTTAGCTAAGTTTTAAGGATAGAATATATAATTCTTGCACTTTTAGTCCATTTTCAATTAAGTGAGCTGACCTATGTGATTAGCATGCTTTTCAGGTACTAATGAGGAAGATTTCAGCACTTTGGGGACCTGTGGAGAGCAAAGGAATACTTCACATAAAAGGGAAGGTAGATTTTGGACTGAATGTGATGCATGGGCACTTTTTCTCGGGCAAACTCAGTATTTTTAAATACTTAAGGAAGCAGTAGCAACTTATTAGACAAGGATGTTATTAAAAACCTTATTGCTGAATTTTTAGTATTATCATTCATTATTCAATTATTCAGATTCTATAATAGTTTTGGAACAGAGAAAAATGGCTAGGCTTGAGCAACGGCTAGAGAGAAACACGATCTTCTCTTATTGTCGCTAATCATCTCCATCGCGAAGATTATTCTAAGTTTTGGTATGATGATTATGTCTGTTTTGATTTCCGTCGTATTCATGAGTAGCTAAGCTTATCTATTAGGGTTATGGAATCCTTGTAATATACTCTCTATTGCTATGAGTTTGTGATGTTTTGATGTGTCATGCAAATTATATCATTACTCTTGTAATTTTGATTGAATTCTCATGGTTGCAAACATAGGGAATGCACCATTATAGCATTAACTTGTTCGATAGAAAAGTTACATGTTTGACAAAAAATAGGGTTTCCAACCTCTATGTACACGTTAATGCCCTAGCAGGATTAACTTCTTGGAGAATTCGTGCCATTTGTTGTACACTTTAGGTTTGAGAGAGCTAAGGTGAATAAATCCTTGATGGTTGAAAAACACTTGGATTTAGAATTAGAATACGACCCTCTATAACTGCATGCATGTATAAACTCCGCATTACTCATAGTTAATAGAGAAGTAGAAAATACAAGGTGGACATAACCCTAACTTGTTATTCTCTGTGATCAAATCTTACTACACATATCATTCCATCGCTACTTTGATAATATTATTGTGCATTTAAACCAAAACCCCCTTTATCTTGCAACCTTCGATCAACAGTCTACTAATAATCGCAATACTTAGTGACCAGAGTATTCGCTGTGGGATTCGACACCCAACCCAGTTGGGTTCTATATTTGACAGCGACCGCTTACACTTTCTCACTAGAGTTGTAATTTGGGTGTATCATGTTCACTAATCATAATAGCCTGTTGTATGTGTTCACCCAGAAGGAGTTGAATCTTAGGAAAAGGAGGTGGTTAGACATGTTGAAAGATTATGATATGAGTGTGTTATATCACCCGAGAAAGGCCAATGTAGTGGCAGATGCCCTAAGCATTGTCTGGCTAGGTTGGGTGTTAAATTGCTTGATTCAGCAGAAGGTAGTACATTGGTTCAGAGTAGTTCCAAAGCCTCTTTTGTTTCTAAAGTGAAGGAAAAACATGGTAGAGATCCTAGTTTGGTCAAATTGAAGGAGTTAGTTAAGGACCAAAAGGTAGAGATTTTCTCCCAAAAGGAAAATCGTGTGTTGAGATTGTGTGGTAAGTTGTGTGTCCCGTGTGTTGATGACTTGTGGCAGAGAATTATGGATGAAGAGCATGGCTTGTGTTACTCCATTAATCCCGGTAGTACAAAGATGTACCGACTTACGGGAAATCTATTGGTGGAATGGTATGAAGATGGACATAGCCGAGTTTGTAGCAAAGTGTACAATGTGTCAACAAGTTAAGATAGAGCACCAAAGACTGGGTGGTGTGATGCAAGAGTTTAGTATACCCACTTGGAAGTGGGAGATAGTGAATATGGACTTCATGATCGGGTTGCCTCTTTTGAGCCGTCATCATGATTCTATTTGGGTTGTTGTGGATAGGTTGACTAAGTCCGCATATTTCTTGCCAGTGCATACATCTTACACGGCAGAGGATTATGCTAGATTGTATATCCGAGAGTTGGTCAGGCTATATGGAGTTCCCTTGTCTATCATTTTTATAGGGGTACTCAATTTACTTTTCAATTTTGGAGGGCGTTTAAGCAAGGTCATGGAACCCAAGTGTTTTTTTGCTTAGTTTTTTACGCATAGATAGATGGTCAGGCTGAGAGGACCATTCAGACCTTAGAGGATATGTTTACGGCGTGCGCTCTTAATTTTAAAGGTAGTTGGGATAAGCATTTGCCATTGATGGTGTTTGCCTATAATAATAGTTTCCATGCAAGCATTGAGATGGCACTGTTTGAGGCCTTGTATGGTAGGAGGTTTAGGTCACCCATAGGTTGGTTTGAAGTTGGTGATGCTGCCACATACGGGCCTGATGTAGTTTTTGAAGCTATGGAGAATGTTAAGTTTATTATAGAAAGGTTGAAGGCCGCTCTGAGTCATCAAAAGTCTTATGCAGATGTGAGGAGGAGAGATCTTTAGTCTGGGGTGGGTGATTTTGTGTACTTGATGATTTCACCCATGAAAGGAGTGAAGAGGTTTGGTAAGAAGGGAAAGCTTAGTCCCAGTTATGTTTTCCAGTATTGAGTCTTGAGCCGCGTTGGTAAAGTGGCCTACAAGGTTGAGTTACTCTCGGAGTTGTCCTCCGTACATCCTATCTTTTATGTCTCCATACTTAAGAGGCATATCGGTGATTTTGTTGTGGTTAATCCTTCATAAAGTGTTGATATTCAGGATAGCCTTTCTTTCGATTAGATTCCCGTTGAGATCCTAGATTTTTAGATTCGTAGACTAAGGAACTAAGAAGTTCCCTTGGTCAAAGTATTGGGGCGGAACCAGTCTATTGGGGGTGCTATTTGGGAGGCAGAAGCAGACATGCGAGCCAAGTACCCGCACCTCTTTTCTATGGGTTCAGACCAAGCCGAAGGTACTATTCTTCCTTAATTCATCCCGTCTTATCTAAAGTTCAGCTATGCATCTATCCTTGTATGAGTTCTTGCATTGTTCGAAGTATTCATTAGTTTAGAAAGGTCTAGAGCCGTTTATAAATTATTTCAGTTATGTGTGCTATGTTTTTCCTATGTCCTTTGTCTAACTAGCAACATTCGAGGATGAATATTTTCCCGGGGGAGATATTGTAAGACCACATAAAGTTCCCTCGTTTTTTGAGCTTTAGAGCGTGTCAAATAAAGCATAATTTCAGCCATAAAAGATGTAGGAGTGACTCATAAGTAAGTATAGTGTTAACCATATAGAATTTCCCTAATTTCAAACGTATATCATGTGGGAAATTTGATAAGATTTATGTCGATATAAGATTGGCCCAAATCCGATACCTAGGTCAGAAGTTATGGCTAATTTAAGACCTAGTCGTAAAACTATGTCATTTTAGTGCTTGGCGCATTGCGGAGAGGGTCAATTTGACAATTGTAAAATTCCAGTGAAACTCCACGATGTAGGCGCATCGCGCTGAGGTTCTAGGTCCCAACCCGTGTGAAAATTTGATGGCTTCGCATCGCGGTAACTCCCATATTGCCGATTGTCAATTTCCCATTTCAATTTTTCCAGCTTCATACAGATGTTAAAAGGGGTATTTTGGACTTTTTCCAAGCCTATAAAACTGTGCAAAAATGAAATCAAAGCCAATTACAAGCATCCTATAAGGTTTTTCTCAAGTTTTCTGTCATAAAAAACATAACTATCCAAAACCTCTTCCGAGAATCTTAAGAATCCACCATGGACTTACTAAATTGAGTAAAGATTCATGGTTTCCAGGTCAAGGTCATAAAGAACCCCTCATTCATGAGTACGAATAGAGTTCCAAAAGTGAGAGTTCATCCAAAGCTTCTAATTTAAGGTATGTAGTGTTTTGAACAAGGATAAACCTTTGACCTATGTGCCTAAAAGGCTTATCTACATCATGAATTTCCTGAAATCTATGAGGTTTTTACCTAAATTTGACTTGTGGGTTTTCAGCCATTATTATTGAATGCATTATGTTGATAATTTACACGAATTAAGAGTCAAATTACATGATTTCTGCATGTTTTATTAATAATTTATAGCTGGATATAAACCCCATGATTTTACTCCTTGAGAAGCAAATATTTGCAATGTTGAGATATTGAAGCATATGACTATATTGAGATTTTGAGATAAATTGCTGAATTTCCCAGATTTTCACATTATTTGTGAATCTATATGTTATATATTATGCTTTTGATGAGTTTCAACTTGAGATTGAACTATGGGTTAGTAAGCCTTATTTGAGACTTGTGAAATTATGAACTCTTGTTCTATAAGCACCCATGATTTGAGTATTTTGAGAAATGAATTGACCTAATGGTATGAAAGGTTTGAAATCCACTTCGTCATATGAGATTATCGATTTGAATATTGGGATCGTGGTTAACCATGATATTATTATAAAAGTAGATTTTTATGAGTTGAGCATAGATAATCTAATGGGAGTAATACTTAGCACCGAGCGGGTAAGTTATTATGGTTTCTTACACAAAAACTACGTACCACCGTATGTTGGGCCTGATGTTGAGTTTATGATGACTATGATTGGGACCGAGGACGAGTTTTATTTAGTAATCACTAGACATAGGTTATACTCCCTGGCAAGAGTATGAAGCTCCTACCTAACGTGGGGTCTCCTCCATAGGAGGATAAAACGTTGGACTCCATGTAGCTTTCATGGTTTATATCAGTTACGATAACCTCACTTGCCCTTCTAAACATTGAAATTTGATACTTATTTTTCGTTCGTATGAGTTATTTTCCTAAATGGTGGGATTGCAAAGTTGTTCCCTAATTAAAGTGCTTCCTTAAGGTGGGTTAATTCCCTAAATGAAAGTATCTTCCCTGGATTTAGTACTTTTCCTAAAGATTTGAGATAAGTTATTTCCTTGAGCAGGAATATTTTTCCATTTGAGATAGAATGATTTTTCTAAAGATTGAAATGAGTTATTTTCCTAAGGTGAATGAAATGCCTTCAAATATGTTTCCAAGTCAAACGATTTCGAATTCCAAGTATATGAGTTGTAGATAATTTTGAAATATTGAGCATTGAAGAGGTTTTACTATCCATGAGACATGTGCATGATTTGAAAGCATTGTTCAAAGTCCCTTAGCCTTTGGTTATTGAGAATAAGAGAAGATTTCTAATTTTAAGGTTAAAGAGCGATGACTCACGATATTTGTGTTGCATGCCTCATTCTACATGATTTATGAGATTTATATTTTATACTTGTTCAGTCCATGTGAGTCGTCTCATTTTTCATACATGATTAGATTGAAAATTATCGGTACTATTTTTTATGCATATGCATTCGCCTCAGTATAATTAGTACATTCCAAAGTACTAATTCACACATATGTCTATGTTCTACATTGTCTTATAATATAGGTTTAGGTGCTCAGTCTCAGCCTCATCCGTGATTCTTCAAGTACCTTGCCTATATTTTCTACAGTGGTGAGTCCTCATGGTTCGAGCACCGATCTTCAGATATTTTCTATATTTGAGAGAGTATGTTTCATCTTCACTTCATTTCAAGTCAGTTGGGGACCTGTCCCGACGGCTCTCTAGTTTTCGATTCGTAGAGGTTTTGTCAGACTAGTATCAAACTTGTGTTGTGTTGAGGGTTCATTTTTGTGGTTTTGTGGGGTTTCTATGTATTGTGGACATTTGGACCGAGTATCTTTCCCATGTTTCCTTTTATGTGATATGACTATGTATGTTTTGAGTCTATTTAATCTTGAATTGAGTGTTATTGGTAGAAACCGGCTCTAAGGGTTAGCTTGGGGCTACTTGTAGCCTTCAACATTGTGTGACGTCCCGGGAGATGATTTTGGGTCGTTACAAACATGGTATTAGAACCTAAGATTTCTAAGGAGTCCTACGGAGTCTGACAAGCCTTGTTGTGTAGAGTCTTGATCATCGATGTGTAGCGCACCACATCTATGAGCAAGAGGCTATGAGACTTTTTAGGAAAAGTTGTTTCTTCTTTCGGATTCTATCGTGCCTATAATTTTCCCTCTTATCTAATGATCCGTGTTGTTCCATTTTCAGAAAATACCTCATCAAAGAGAGATTATCCGTGGAAACAATGATGTGCAACCCCCACCTGTTGATCCTTTGTGTGAGATGGTGTCCCATGCTGAGTTTAGGGCGGCTGTTCAGGCATTAGCCCAAGCGGTCACCGTAAATATTTGGGTCAATAACTCGACCGTAGTTTCTAATCAGTAGGGTGGTGATGTACCTGCGAAAAGGGTTTATGACTTTATACGGATGAATCCACCAGAGTTCTATAGGTCCAAGGCGGTCGAGAACCCCCAGTTGTACTTGGGGGAGTTGAGGAAGATCACTGATATGATATAGGTTTCGGAAGAAGAAAGTGTTCTATTAGCGTTCTATAGACTTAAGGACATTGCTTATGATTGTGTTGTATCATAGAAGTAGGGTAGAGGTGAGAATGTTGCTCCTTTGACTTGGCAAGTATTCCAAGATGCCTTCTTAGACCAGTTTTTTCTACTTAAGATGAGGGAGGTAAAGATTGAGGAGTTCATGAACTTAAGGCAGGGCTCTATGACTGTTAAGAAGTACTATTTGAAGTTCAATCAATTCGCCAAGTATGCTCCTAATTTGATTTCCTAAACTTGAGCTAGTATATGTAAGTTTGCCACTAGTATTTCTAAGATGGTACTAAAGGACAGTGTAGGGATGCAATGTTGAATAAGGATATGGATCTAGCTAGGTTGATGATGCATACTCAACAGATAGAGGTGGATAAGCTCAGAGAGAGAGAAAGAATAAAGGGTAGCGAAAGGGCTAGATCAGAGCAGCATGAGTATTATCGGCCTACGTTTCATGGAGGGAGCCGCCCTCAGTTTTAGAGACGTCCATCGGTTCAAGTTCCCTCATCAGCCAGTGCTCTCATGCCTAGAGGTAGGCAGGACAGAGGGAGTAGGCCTTTTATGTCTTGGTCGCAAAACAGTATTGGAAACAGTCCCCGTTATCCTTCTTGTGCTAAATGTGGTAGGAATCACCTTGGGGAGTGTTTAGGAGATTTGAGGTTTTTTTTGTTATGGCAAGAAGGGAAATAGACTTAGAGATTGTCCCCATGCTAGACAGGGGAACAGAGATGCCCGACCTCAGGCACAAGCTACTAGTGCACCAAGTCTGGTACTCTATCCTGCCACTGCTTAGGGCACTTCTTTTAGCACCAGTGGAGGTCTGCGCCAGAACAGGTTCTATGTCTTGCCACCCCGTCGGGAGCATGAGGACTCTTTTGATGTTGTTACTGGTATATTCCTTGTCTTTTGTCTTGATGTTTATGTGTTGTTGGACCCCTAGTCAAATCTCTCTTATGTGACCCCACTTGTAGCCGTGAATTTCAAAATGAGTCCCATAAAGATTCCTGAGCCTTTCTTAGTTTCTACTCCATTCGGATAGTCAATTATTGCTAAACAAGTGTATAGAGGTTGCCCTATTATTGTGCTTCATAGAGTCATACCTGCTGATTTGATAGAGTTAGACATGGTAGATTTTGACCTTATTCTGAGTATGGATTGACTTCATTCTGGCTACGCGTCTATAGATTGTCATACCTATATGGTCAAGTTCCATTTTCCCGATGAACTAGTGATTGAGTGGTTCGGGAGTTTGGTCTCTCCTAAGAGTCATTTTATCTCCTTTATCAAAGATAGAAAACTAATATCCAAAGGATATATTTACCACCTAGTTAGGGTCAAAGAAACTCAGTTTGAGGCTCCAACTATTTAGTCAGTCGATATTATTAATGAGCTTCCAGATGTCTTTCCAGAAAATCTCCAAGGGTACCTCCCGATAGAGAGATAGAGTTCGGAATTGACCTTCTTCCCAAAAGTCGACCTATTTCTATTCCACCATACAGTATGGAACCTACAGAGCTTAAGAAGTTGAAGGAGCAACTTAAATATCTCTTAGACAAAGGTTTAATTAGGCCCAGTATTTCTCCTTGAGGCACACCTATTTTGTTCGTGCTAAAGAAAAATTGATCTTTGCGTATGTGCATTGACTACCATAAACTCAATAAGGTCATAGTAAAAAATAAGTATCCTCTTTCGAGAATTGAAGACCTGTTTGATCAGTTGCAAGGTGCAAGTTATTTCTCAAAGATAGACCTTAGATCCGGCTATCATCAACTTAAGGCGAGGGAATGTGATATTCCAAAGACAGCTTTCTAGACCCGTTATGGTCACTTTGAGTTTCTAGTTATGTCTTTTGGGTTAACCAATTTCCCAGCAGCTTTCATGGACCTTATTAATCTAGTGTTCAAGCAATACCTTGATACATTTGTCATTTTCTTCATAGATGACATCCTTGTGCACTCCCAAAATGAGAATGACCATGCAGCTCATCTTAGCATTGTCTTACAAACTCTTAGAGAACACTAGTTGTTCGCCAAATTCAGTAAGAGGAAATTTTGGCTAAGGTCTATAGCCTTCCTGGGTCATGTTGTTTCAGCCGAAGGTATTAGAGTTGATCCCAAAAAGATAAAACCTATTAGAAATTTTCTTAAACCTATCTCTCCCTCTGATATTAGAAGTTTCATGGGTCTAGCGGGCTATTACCATCATTTTGTTGAGGGTTTATTTTCCATTGCATCTTCTATGACTCGGTTGACCCCAAAGAAGGCTAAATTCTAGTGGTTTGATTCCTCTGAGAAGAGTTTTCAGGAGTTGAAGTCTCGACTCACTTCAGCCCTTGTGCTAACTTTGCTAGATAGTACTGATGGTTTTTTGGTGTATTGTGATGCCTTTAGAGTTTGTTTGGGTTGTGTGTTGACACAAAGAGGTAAGGTAATAGCCTATGTCTATAGACAGTTGAAGACGCATGAAAAGAATTACCCGACCCATGATCTTGAGTTAGCTGTTGTGGTCTTTTCTTTGAAAATTTGGAGACACTGTCCTTATGATTGCATTGATATGGGACCGTTTGAGGCCTTAAAGCTATGGAGAAAGTTAAGGGTATTAGAGAAAGTTTAAAGACCGCTCAGAGTCATCAAAAATCTTATGCAGATGTGAGAAGGAGAGATATTTATTTTGGGGTCAGTGATTTGGTGTACTTTAATATTTCACCCTTGAAAGGGGTGAAGAGTTTTGGTAAGAAAGGAAAGATTAGACCCTGTTCTGTTGTCCTATATCTAGTCTTGAGCCGTGTTAGTAAAGTGACCTACGAGGTTGAGTTTCCCTCAGAGTTGTCTGTCGTTCATCCTATCTTTCATGTCTCCATGCTTAAGAGGCCTATCGGTGATTCTGTTGTGGTTGATCCTTCAGAAAGTGTTGATATTCAGGATAGACTTTCCTTCGATCAGATTCCCGTGGATATCCTAGATTTTCAGATCTGTATACTTAGGAACAAAGAAATTTCCTTGGTCAAAGTGTTATGGCGGAACGAGTCTGTTGAGAGTGCTACTTAGGAGGCAGAAACAGATATGCAAGCCAAGTACCCGCACCTCTTTTTCGCGGGTTCAGACAAAGCAGAAGGTACTATTCTTCCTTAATTCATCCCTTCTAGTCTAAAGTTCATGTATGCATCTATCATTGTATGAGTTCTTGCATTGTCTGGAGTATTCATGATTTTAGGGGGTGGCTACGCTTAGCGGTGACTCCCATATTGCTAATTGTCAATTTCCTGTGAGACACTGCAATAAGTGGCGCATCGCAGTGACCCCTTAAATTAGGTTCCCAGTTTAATTTTTTCAGCATCGTACAGATGTTAAAAGTGGCATTTTGGATTTTCTCCAACCCTATAAAACCATGCAAACAACAAATCATAGCCAATTATAAGCATCCTATAAGATTTTTCTCGAGTTTTCCCTCATAAAAAAAACCCTAAGTATCCACAACCTCTTCCAAGAATCTCAAGGATCCACTATGGATTTTCTAAATTGAGTCAAGATTCAAGGTTCCAAAGTCAAGGGCCTTAAAAACCCTAATTCAAGAGTACGAATAGATTTCCAAAAGTAAGATTTCATCCCAAGCTTCTAATTCAAGGTTGTGGGGTTTTGAACAAGGGTAACCCTTTCACCCTTGTGCCCAAAAGGCTTATTTACATCATGAATTTCCTTAAGTCTATCAGGTTTTTACGTGAATTTGCATTGGGTTTTTTCACCCATTATTACTGAACGCATTATCTTGATATTTTCCATGAATTAAGAGTCAAATGGCATGATTTTTGTATGTTTTATTGAGAATTTACAACTGGGTATAAACCCCATGATTTTATTCCTTGAGAAGCAAATATTTGTAATGTTTATATATTGAAGCATATGACTATATTGAAATTTTTAGATAAATTGCGGAAATTTTTAGATTTCCATATGATTTATGAATCTATATGCTATATGTTACGCTTTTGGTGAGCTTCAACTTGAGATTGAATTATGGGTTAGTAAGACCTATTTGAGACTTGTGAAATTATGAACTCTTGTGCTATAAGCACACATGATTTGAGTATTTTGAGATGATAGAGAAATGAATTGACCTAATGGTCCAAAAGATTTGAAATCCACTTCGTTATATGAGATTATCTATTTGAATATTAGGTTCATGGTGAGCCATGAGATTATTCTAAAAGTGGATTTTTATCAGATGAGAGCAGATAATCTAAAGGGAGTAGTACTTAGCACCGAGCGGGTAAGTCACTACGATTTCTTACACCAAAACTATATCACACCGTAGGTTGGGCCTGAGGCCAAATTTATGATGATTATGATATGGACTGAGGCCGAGTTTCGTTTAGTGATCACTAGACCCAGGTTATACTTCCTGGCAAGAGTATGATGCTCATACCCAACGTGGGTTCTCCTCTTTAGGAGGACAAAATATTGGACCCCATGTTTCTTTCATGGTTTTTGTAGGTTACGAGAACCTCCCTTGCCTTTTTAAACTTAAAAATTTGATACTTATTTTCCCTTCTTATGAGTTATTTTCCTAAATGGTAGAATTTTAAAGTTGTTCCCTAATTAAAGTGCTTCCTTGAGCTGGGTTATTTCCCTAAATGAAAGTATCTTCCCTTGATATAGTAGTTTTCATAAAACATTGAGATAAGTTATTTCCTTGAGCTATAATACTTTTTTATTTGAGATAGAATGATTTTGCTAAAGCTTGAAATGAGATATATTCCTAAGGTGAATGAAATGCCTTCAAATATGTCTCTAAGTCATACGATTCAGAATTCCAAGTATATATGATCTAAATAATTATGAAATGTAGAGCATTAAAGAGGTTTTACTCTCCATGAGACATATGCATGAGTTGAAAGTATTTTTCAAAGTCCCTTAGCCTTTGGGTATTGAGAATAAGAGAATATTTCTAATTTTAAGGTTAAACAGCGATGATTCACGAGATTTGAGTTGCAAGCCATATTCTACATGATTTATGAGCTTTTTATTTTATACTTATTCAATCCATGTGAGTCGTCTCATTTTTCATACATGATTTGATTGAAGAAGATCGGTACTATTTTTATAAATATGCATTCACCCGCGCATACTCAGTACATTCCAAAGTACTGATTCACATATATGTCTATGTGCTACATTTTCTTATAATGTAGGTTCAGGCGCTCAGTCCCCGTCTCATCCATGATTTTTCGAGTACCTTTCCGTTATTTTCTGCAGTAGTGATCCCTTATAGTTCAAGGACCGATCTTTAGATATTTTCTATATTTGAGAGACTATGTTTCATCTTTATTTCATTTCGAGTCAGTTGGGGACCTATCCCAACATCTCGCTAATTTTCGATTCATAGAGGTTCTATCAGACTTGTGATGTGTCGAGGGTTTAGTAATGTCATTTTGTTGAGGTTTCTTTGTATTGTGGTTGTATGGACCGAGTATCTTTCCTGTGTTTCGTTTAATGTGATATGCCTATGTGAGTGTTTAGTCTATTCATCTTGAATTAAGTGTTATTGGTAGAAACTGGCTCTAAGGGTTAGCTTGGGGCTACTTGTAGCCTTAAGCACCGTGTGACAACCCAGGAGACAATTTTGGGTCATTACAATACATGAGAGAAATCATACTACTTATGATTTTGATTTGTCGGTAGTTGTGTTTGCATTAAAAATATGGAGGATTTATTTGTATGGTATTCACGTGGATATCTTTTCTGATCATAAGAGTGTTTAGTAAGTATTCACTCAGAAAGATCTTAATCTCAGGCAATGGAGATGGCTTGAGCTTCTCAAGGATTAAAATATGAGTCTTCACTACCACCCAGGTAAGGCTATTGTCATTATTGGTACTCTTAGTAGGTTATCAATGGGGAGTTTGGCTCATGTAGGTGAGGAAAAGACGGAATTGGTGAAGGATATACACAACTTGCCTAATCTTGAAGTATATTTCTTGGACTCTAAGGATGGTGGTGTGATGGTGCAAGAAGTGGTTCGATTGTCTCTTGGTGCAGAGATTAAGGAGAATAAAGTGTTGGATTCTTTCTTCATGAAAATAAAAAGTGATGTTAGTAAGCAAAATATAGTGGAATTTGAGATCAGTGGTGATGGTACTTTATGGTACCAAGGGAGGTTATGAGTTCTTGATGTTGACAAGTTATGGAAAAAGCTTCTGGATGAGGTGCATAAGTCATGCTATGTTGTTCATCCTAGCTCAACTAAGATTTATAAGGTATCAAGGAGTTCTACTGGTGGAATTTCATGCAGAGGAATATGGCTAATTTTGTTGCCAAGTGCATGGCATGTCAACAGGTTAAAGTTAAGTACATGAGGCTTAGAGGGTTGTATCAGGAATTTGATTTTCCCAAGTGGAAGTGGGAAGTAATCAATATAGACTTTCTTACCAGTCTTCCTCGGTCTAGGAAATAGTATAATTCGATTTGGGTTATCGTGGATAGGATGACCAAGTCTGTGCATTTCATGCCAGTGTAGACTCTATTTTCAATGGAGAATTGTGTGCGGTTGTATCTTCAGGAGCTTGTGAAGCTGCATAGGGTACCTATTTTGATTATCTCTGATTGTGGTATGCAATTACATCACACGTCTGGCAGTCTTTCCAAAGAGGATTGGGGACTAAGGTTAGTCTTAGTACTATTTTTCATCCATAGTTAGACAGGTAAGAGGACAGAACTATTCAGACTTTGGAAGATATGTTTTGTGCTTGTGTGATTAACCATGGTGGCAATTGCGTTGAGCATCTGCCTTTGGTGGAGTTTGCTTACAACAATAGCTATCATTCGAGTATTGGTATGTGGCTTTTTGAAGCATTGTATAGTAAGAGGTGTACATATCCTATTGAGTGATTTGAGCATGGTGAGGCGAATATGTTTGGTCTTAATTGGTTTTCCAGGCGATGGAGCGGTTTAAGGTAATTCGGGATAGGCTTAAAGCTGTACAAAGTCGCCAAAAGTCTTATGCGGATATTAGGCGTTAAGACATTTAGTTTGTGTTCTTGAATAGGGTGTTCCTCAAGGTGTCTCCCATAAAGAGAGTGGTGTGGTTTGGGAAAAAGTGAAAACTTAGTCCTCGTGTCATTGGTCCTTATGGGATCTTATGGAGAGTTCGCAATGTTGTGTATGAGTTTGAGTTACCATGTTGCTTAAGTTTTGTTCATCCGATCTTTTATGTTTTTATGTTGAGGAAGTGTCTTTGTGATCCCTCATCGATTGTTCCATTGGTAGGATTGGGTGACTTGGATTCTCTGTCTTATGAAAAAGTCTTCATCGAGATATTAGATAGGCAAGTTTGTCAGTTACGGACGAAGGATGTGGCTTCGATTAAGGATATATGGCAGAACCATAAGGTGGAAGAAGCTACTTGGGAAGATGAAGAGGACATGAAGTCCAAGTATCCGCATTTATTTTCTTCTCCTAGTATTCATCTGGAAGGTTTGTGTTCTTGAACACATCTTAATTTTCTGAGTTTATTAAAGAAAAGATTAACATCTTTGCCCCTTTCTTTTAAAACATTGTTAATAGGATGTTAGATAATGCAAAAGATGTTGTGTGTGGTTACCTATACCTTGTATGCCATTCAGCGATGAATGTTCCTAGTGAGGGAGACTGAAACATCCTGGGTTTTAACCCTTAGAATATTTCCTGGAATTAAGTTCTCCGAAACTAATACAACACATAGATACGAGACGTATATTGGGGTACGTGTGGTATGGTCCTTTTGTATATTGACCAATATTAGTTGGTGGAATGGTTTTTGTTACTAGAATGAATACGACTTATGGGTAAAATCGTATTGGTGGTTACAGGTGGTTTGGTTCCTTAACTTAATCTTAGACTTGTTTACTTAGGATAGATCTGAGTACGAGTGGCTTACCATGAGTCGTAAGCCAGGGTACGAGTCGTATCTGTGACTCATTTGGTAAATAGTGTTAGATTCCCCAAGTATTTTATTCTGACAGGATATGGGTCATGGATACAGATTGTATGTTGTGGTTATGACTTGGATGGATGAGTCATGTTCTGACAGTGTTTGATCCAAGGGTTGAGGCTTAGATATAAGTTGTGGATACCGTATGTATAGGACGGTATGACTCGTGAGGGTCAGTTGTATCCCTATGATGGGATTTTTGTGCAACTTAAGTGGGGGTATTCTGTACATTTCCCTAGTTAGCCTAATTAGGACCCACAACTTCAAATGCACTTAGGAGGTTATTTACCTTATTATCCTATTCCTTAACACTTAAAAACTATTCCAAAATATCTCATAATTCTCTCTAGAGCTTTTAGGGAAAGGAAGCTAGAGGTTCAATTGGGGGATTGCTTTTGGGATTTCTTTGGTTTTTTCTTTACATCAATTCTTTGGTTTAAGGAACTATTCTCTTTCCTCATTGTAATCTCAACTAAAGGCATGGTTTATATGATTTATTTTTTGGTTTTTGTATTTCAAGATTATGGTTTTTCAACTATTATTAGGGGTTTTGATATTGAATGTTTAGTTATAGTTTTCTAGGGTTTCATTATGCTTTTATATGCATTAATGGTGGTTTTGGAAAATTTAATTGCATGTTAATGGTTTAATGGCCTTTGGAATTGGTTTTGGTTATATTATGCCCACAAGTTGTTTGATAAAATGCTTATAAAGATATGTTCATTGCATAGAATTCTTTTAAAGGAGCTTTTGCATGTTTAAAACTTAGTTATGGATTTATGCATGGTTTAAATGGTTTGAAAAGGATAAAGGCTAAATGGTTATACTTCTAGACAAATTTGAATTCTCCCAAGTGGATTAAATATGGTAAATGGAAAGGGAACCTAAGGTCCCCTTAACCTAAATGGATTGGCTATGGATATTAGTTACAAGTAAGGGGTGGTATGAAGATACCATAAATATTGTCTTTAGTTAATAAATGATAAATGGATTAGTTGGACATGGTTTAAATTCGGCATTAGTGGCGGGTGTATAGCTAAGTCATGGAAGGTGGAAATCTCGGGGGGACAAAAACTGGAAAATTATATTTGCCAATATAAGGGGTACTTGATGAGTATGTGTAAGTGTCACATTTTATATAATGTAATAGTCATCCCATGAGATATTGCTTAGCCATGTGGCTACATGCACTGAGACCCTTGCAGCAGGGGGAGATGAACCCATATCGCTCATGGGTGGTTAGGACAGTAAAGCAACATAGCCCTGGTAAAGGTTTTAAGTGCATTCTAAACTCAATCCCTTTTCCCGACACTTATATATGTATTGTTGTATTCATTATGGATGGTTTCACTAGGTTTTATATCATGCATTATATTATCCTTATCCTAAGATTCATACTAGTGATCATTTTGTATCCCTGTCTACGAAGGATTGTATATGAACTCTATATAGGAACCGGTCATTCTAATCCTCCTGTTTGGTACGTGGATTTGGTATTAGAATTTGGACTAAAGTGGTAAGCTTATATCCTTTCGGAAGGCATCATTTCATGTTATGAATTTGTTTAGACAATTTTCTTTTATTTTGGACGGTAGTTTTGGCCATGGTTGTGGTATGTGCCAACCAGATTTGTTTACTCTTTTTGATAGTCTTTGTGGTACTTCTATGGGCTGGTATAGGAGGGATCATTATTAAGGTCGGCCTTGGCATTGGAATAAGCCGGTGGGATGAAATCATTGGACGATATTGTTGGTTGTTCAAATATATTACATTTGGAATTTATTATCATATTATGCTTTGGTATTCCATTTGGTTTATGGTCTGTGGCTTGGTTGGTACAGTTGGGCAGTTGGTGCGGTATAGTTTGTCTTGGTTGGGTCGGTAACAGTTGTGACCCTATCCCAGAGTCTTAATGAGAACAATAATGCTATATTGTTATATGATTGAAATTCAGTCCATCTAATGCTGGAGATAGGTGGTTGGGTTGGGTAATAGGGGGCAGTCCCCAGTCCTGGTTGGACTTGGGATGCCCATTACTTCAATGTATGGGGTTGGTTCGTGTCATATGGGATAATGGTTCAAAAACCCATAACATTGATATTTTATCAAACGTGAGAATCATGAACTTGAACATAGGAATGTATTAAGTATGAGGAAAACAACATGATTACATGCCTAAATTCATAAATTGGTGATTTAATAGAAATTCACTTGAATATGGCAGGGGAAACTAAAATTTAAATAATAAAGAAACCTAACTTTTTATGGCATCCTACACAGACATGAATTGAGTTCAAATTACTACGAAATATATGAATTTAACCCATCTTTAACATAAAAAAATTTATAGTAAAGGAAAAATTCAAGAATTTAAGTAAAAAGAAAGTTCTTGGGCTCCATGGGTGAAAGGGACCCGAGGATGAATACCGCAGTACCTTAATAGCTAGTTTATTGAGAATTTCTTGAACTTAGAAGCTTGAACTCTTGATTTCTTCAGAAAAAGCTTGGATTTTGTTCTTGGGTGAAGAGGAGGGTTTCTTGAGAGCAATTTGGTGTGAAAGGGGAAAATAATACCCTTTTGGTAGTCGAAAATCATGTTAAGGACGTATTGGGTTGAGAGAAATGACTCAAATTCCCCTTGGGAACTTAAACCATAAAACTGTGCTCGACAGGTCTATGTGCCGAACCTCTCTCTCCGCAACAGAGACTAGTGCGCTGGTGGTTTACTCTGGGGGAGAAAGCCATGTGTCGCAGACCGCTCCACCTTGAGAGAGAGCAACGCGCCATGACCTTATCACGTTGGTCTTATGTTTCATTCATCCAAACACTTGTCGATCCTCATCCGAATATCTTAAAAATTCTCCCAAGACAAACTTTTAACCTCCCTAAACATGAATAAACTTGAAAACAAACATTTCGAGGTCGGGAAGGCCAAAAGAAAAATTCAAAAGTTTAGAGGTCTTGAAAATGACTAAGTCTTCAACACTTAGTGAATGTTTCAACCCTTGAACCCCTTAAGCATACAACTAAGAGCTGAATCGAGCTTAGAATATTATGCTGTATTACCTGAAGCGTCCTCTAAATCACTACTTTTTCCTTTCGAGAAGATTCTACAATATGCCAAGCTCAAATACGAAGGATAATCAAGAAATATGTGTTAATCAAGCTTTCTAAATTACCCACAAGCTTCAATTTTAATCTATCTCTCCAATTAGGGTTTTAGGTATGAAGAATATTGGAGAAGAATAAGCAAAATCGAGCTAAAATGACCTATTTATACTTGTCCCAGGTATTTGGGTCCCTTGATCGCAACCCTATATTTGTGATTGCCACATCTATGTTGCGCCTATGAATCACGATCGTGACAAGTCAGCGTGATCACTGCAGTAAAGGACGGCCAGGATTATTGTGATCGCAACTATTGGATCACTATTGTATTCCAAGCCCTCGGGATTCATTTTGAATCTCATATACGCCAATAAACTATGTAACACACGAAATTTGACTTTCTAGACTCAATGGCATAGTCAAAATTTTGACTATGTAACCTCATTTTGAATCTTATATACACCAATAAACTATGTAACCACACGAAATTGGACTTTCTAGACTCAATGGCATAGTCAAAATTTCAATTTGAGGTTGTTTCAGAAAAACTATAGGTCCCACAACTAATTTTCATCTTCTTAACTTTTCAACCAATAGGTTGAAATAAGCTCGGGTGCCTCCGCACCCAAACCAAGATCCCTCCTAGACTAAAAATAAGATTTCGAAGCTGTTAGAATAATTAGTATTTACATTTGAGGTTCTTTAATAATGTTTTCACCCAGTGGCTATTTGGAACTAACAAAGACTTTAAAATAGGGAATTTTCTCTAAAGAACAAATAAACTGCCCGATAACCATACTATCAGTTCCAACAAGTCATAAATGACTTGGGCCAGTTATAAAGAAGATCTAATGGCAAAAATTACTACAAATATTGATAATAAATTGAAGGGTCATCACTATATCCATTACAAAAGGAACTTTTGTTTGAGAATATTAAGGATAAAAATATAACTGAAGTCTCAAATAGGTAAGGAAACATCTCACTCTCAATCTCTCAAGTAGCCTTCTCTACTGGGTGGTTCCTTCACTTAACCATAACTATAGGTATCTCCCTAAAAAGCTACTATAACACCCCGAATCAGGTACCCAAAATGCTATATGGTGCTCATAATCCCAAAGGACCATAAGCTAACCCATGACGATATCTATAACTGAGCATTGAATAATAAAAATAATATAGTAAATGCAGAAAAATGAAATGAAAGGCCATAAGATTCAATACTAATACATAACTAAAAATATAGTATAACTATACCAAAACAACTGATATAACTGTCTAAACGTGCTATAGTCTGAAAGCCTCTAAAACAGAACTGTCTGAATAAAGATTTGATGGGACAATCCCCCAACTAACTCCATCTGCTAAAATAACTAAATACAAAAAAAAATGAAATCATCAAATTATAACATCCTCGAATAATGAGGACTCACTGTTGACTCTAACTGCTGAAACTGGAATGCTATTGATACTCTGGAACGCGTGCTTCTGAACCTATGGTATAAAATACCATAGCGCAAATGCATTAGTACGATTGAACGTACATGTATGCAAGTGAGGTAGGATGAATTCAATTGTTCATATACATGAACAATACTAACTGACTAAATAACATGAACATGAAAATACATACATGAATATGTAAATGTAACTGAGATCGTGATAACACTGACTTATGAATTCTGATAACGTGGAATTACAGATATATGAGTACTAATACTAGGATACTGAATGACTTATTCTATTGAGTACTGAGGAATTGATGTCATAAAACTGATTAAGAAATGACTATTTCTAACAGTTCTAATTATGAAAAACTGGTCTGATTGACTGTATCTGACAGTCCTGAAATCTGAATACTAGTAAGATGAATTTTGTACAATTAATATACTATTAATTGGGGAGTGTGTCTGATAGTCCTGATTCTGATTGAACTGGATAAGTTTTGTACTGAGCAGAGCGACTGTATCTGACAGTACTGAAACTATAGAACTGAACTTAGTTCTATTATTGAGACTAGATCCAAAACTGAGACTGTGGGAGGTAATCATCTAACCGACATGCCCTGAAACTGAACTGGTAGGGTCTAACACTTGTGAGTAAACCCTCCCTGACAGGGAGCACTTCCATCAACCCCTCCTTATATGAAAACACAAATGAGGCGCATAATCCCTAAACTCGTATGGTACATCTCAACCTACTCTGGCTATGTAGTTCTAGAATGTACGGATTGCTTCTAAGGATCACACTATCTACTGCCTAACAGGTGAGTCCCCATCCTTGGGTTCACTCACTGCTGAATCCTACTCCCAACATAAGATATACTGAACTGACTAAAATTGAATTGAACTGATACTGATAGTATTGTTTAGGTTATTTGAATAGGTTCCACTAAATTTATGTTTACTGATGGAATACTACTGATATCTGATAACTGATTGAGAATACTGATGTTACTGAGATTACCGAGGGTACGAAAATTATTGAGTTTCTAATGATCATGCTTGACAAAGAGTATCGTGAAAAATAACACTGGCTCTAGTCACATAGCTAAATTGCCTGGTACAAGTACCCCCAAGACTCGATAGCATGAAAATGACAAGACTTGACACTTCTTGAACACGTAACCAATATCAACAATTCATAATACAATAAGTAGGAGATTTCATGAAGCACATGGTTATCATAATGTTGTTCATGGATGGAATTTCATATAGACATGTCATCTTTCATCAACCTAATCTCATGAATATTCCATCAAACACTCATAATTCACACAATACCATGGAAGTTATTTTTGCTCTAAGGGTAATGCATGCATTTATTATTTGAGTCATAATTGAGCTATAATACACAATTTTTATCCTCTTAGGCATTTTGTCAAACACCTAAAATGCACAACTTTTGGCATAGGTGTAATCATAAACAACTCAAATTATGGATTTTAACTTGCATGCTAACGTAGTTTCAGAAAAAAAACACATAAAGATTCCAACTTTGGAATCATGCAATAAGATACACCTGGTTACAAACAACCCACAACATAAATATCATGTTTTATAATTTAAAAGAGAGTTCTTGGGATTCATGGATGAAAGGAATCCATAAATCAATACTTGGCATTCCTTAGTTCTTGATTTTACGAATATTGATGGAGAGATTCTTGAATTTGAGTATTGAATTTGAATCCTTAATTGAAAACCCTAACTTTTTCTAGAGAGAAACTTTAGAGAGACACTATATTTTTGTTGAATTGGGGCTAAATACCATCTTTTAGACTTATATAGGGGTGAGAAATTGACTCTTCTGGCCTTAAAAATATGGACATTTAATGACTGAAACTGGTTATTGATTCTATTATTGATGTGGCATGTCGATGGCATCAACTTGATATTCGATGCATCGCACACCATCATCACATCGAGTCTTCGTACTTTGACCTTAGCAACCTACAACAATATCAACCAACTTAATTGGCAATGCAGCGTGCCAAGATCGTGTTGGTCCACTATTTTAGGCTTCAAAACATGGTCTGAAAAACCAAAAACATGTCTGACACCACCTATGGAACTCTCTGATCCTGAATTAACAAAAATATGGACCATTAAAGGATCAGGTGGTTAAATGAGATTGCTTACTTTTGAAGTCCAATAATAGGCTAAGTTTGGGAACTTAGTTAGAATTTTTTTCTTAAGTCTGGGACCCCTTGGCAAGCTTAAAGGACTGAATTAAGCTTTGAAATTTTGTGGGGTCTTCCAATATCTCTCCCTTGGGAACATTCATCCTCGAATGAGGCTGACTGAGAGGGGGAAAATGATAAACTAAAGTATATATTGAACATGAACAAATGAGAGATAACTTCATGACTAGCATGACTGATAAACTGAATGTATCATACTGAATATACATATCTGATACATAAGTAACTGGTTCATGAATGCATGACTGAGATTTCTGATAAGGTATGTTTCTTACAATAAGAATGCATGTCTGATGCACTAATATATGACTGAAGTGATACATAAATGTATGACTGAATAGGCAATGGTATTTGATACCAAGTTTATGATGAGAATCAGAACATGGAACTGAATGCCAGGTTTGAAACTGAAATCTGAACATGAAACTGAATGAGTTCAAGGAAGACTGTTACTTTAAACTAAAAATGCTGATGAGTCTGAGATTAATTACTAATTATGCATGAGTGGAAACATGAGAACGCAACTGAGTCTTGAAAGTGATTCATGAGCTGGATTATCGTGATCTGAATTGAGCACCTTGAATACGTAGCTTACAGTTGTGGTCGAAGTTTGAGGGTCAACTTATAAGTACCCCTTACTCCAAACTAGATTCATTACAAGAAGAGATAATGGTATGTTTTATGTCATGAGAGTTCAGGGAATTATTATGTTTCTCCCCCTTAGGACATTATGTCCCTAGAAGAACACTGACTTGACTAAGATACTGAGGAAAACTGGGATGATGCATAGGGTACCTATGAACTGAATCGCGGCTAAATATCTAGGATCTGAAGCTAAGACATGATATATGAACATAGGTAATCTTACGTCTACTAGTACTCTCTATCTTGTAAACCGTACATTCCTGATATTTTTGATGGTAGGACTAGGTGGAAAGATAGGAAACTACACCATACGGATTTGTTTACTTATTGGTAAAATGAATTACTGGCTTTATAGACTAACTCATGCTGAAAACTTATACTCGACTGGAGCATTTCTATGACATTATTTATATAGAGTTCTAGTGATGGTAGGGACAAAATGAATCTTGGTTTTTCTTGAGCAGGACATCTGAATAGGAGATTGCTACATAGCTAGGATTTTTTTGTATTAGGAGGCAAAACCTATGAAAAATCATCTAAGATAAGGTGACTAAACCTTATGCATTGCAACTGAGACTACTGAAGATATTCACATGGGCACTGAGCACGAATGCATGTATATACTAATTTGTCTAATTAACTGAATGACTGATAGCTAAATACTGGATATGTAAAACTGAACTACGCTTGATTTAGGATAGCTGGATTGAAACTATAGAGTGTTACGCATAGAAGGTAATTACTGACTAGGTAACATGAGGTAACTAAGAATGAGTAAGGGAAAACTTTATTACCTTAGGAATGCAAGACCAGACATCTAACATGATTTGGGAAGATTTTGTAAACTGAGGTACTGAAATACTAATATCTGAGTAACTGATGGCCATATGCTATGGTCGGGAAATCATGAAACTGGTTTGAGTTTCTGATCTGATAGGACTAGGACTGGGACTGAGATTGTAGTTAAGATGGTAATAAGACTATAACCATAACTATGACTATAACTGAGACTGAATGTTTGTTTTCTATAACTGGTGGTTAGACTTGTATGGGAGTACTGAATCTGATGGCTAAGTAACTGATAGCTGAAAGCCATGGTTCTGTAGGACTATCTGAGTCCCCTATTGAATATTGAGAACTGAACTGGCATAGTAACTGAGGCTTATGGGATAGAACATTAACACTACGGATTCATCGAGGGATATAAAATGAGGGTATGCGTGGCATAATCTATGTTTGATGGAACACTTGGAGTGAAGTCATGAATCACGTGGGCTAAGCATACTGTAAAGCATGACATGAGTGCATGAGTCATGAGCTGCACAAATTGGTTTTGGAATTTTTAAGTTCGTGCAACATGATCTGCAACATTGGATGAACTTGTACTCCTCATACACAGAACTTCAAACACACACTAATCTATGAAAATCACATGGATATAATTTGTATTTATGGGACTAAAATAGAAAGAATGTGTAAGTATCGAGAGGGTTGAATTGTAAGACTTTGCACTAAGGTAGGAATGGGTCAGGAATCATCTTCCGTTATTGATGTTCTATACATACTGGCATTACTACTACAATCTACATGCCTGACTTTCAGAGATATCATAATCGGATAGTTACTGAATACCGGTCGGGATGTATTAGACTAACTAACTAGGGTAGAAACTAGAAAAAGGTCCTGTTAACATTTAGTCTGACTTTAAAGTTGACTGCTATGAAATAAGTTACAAAAGAAAAAAGGAAGCTTCGAAATATGAAGAAACATGAACATATAAATGAGGGACCTATACATACCAGTGGCTGCACCAGGAGGACTTTCCTGATCCTGTATGGACCGAAGTGCATAGAGTCTTTTTGGGCATTGCCCATTGATAGCACTGAAACTGGAACCCAGCTGGTCGAGTGACCAACATGAGATAAAGGACGATCGTACTTTCTTCTAGGGCCAGGCCAAGGATAATCTCGAACTTTGTGACCTAACTCACCTCATCCAAAACACACATCACTGATGGCTCTACATACCCTAATGATGTTTACCGCACTATTTGCAAAGCGGATAAGTAAAAACCCTCCCCTGACTACCATGAGCCCTGGAGCCTAGTACCCCATCTCTACGGTCATTTCTGAACATCAGTACTGCTGCACTAGCTGAAGATGGAACTAGGTTGGACACTTCTGTCTATGCTGAGAACGGTTACCATCCTGTGACCCTGGCTAAGAAAAAGTATAACTACCAGTTCTAGCTCTCTTATTTCCCTCTCCTTCTTCTTAAGTTTCTTCTCCTTAATCTATTGAGCATGGACCATAAGCCTAGATATGTCTATCTCCTTAATCAATATAGTTGTCATGCACTCCTTAACCACCCTGCCTGATATCCTAGACACAAACTTATTCACTCTAGATCTACTGTCTGTTACTACATGGGGAGCATAACTGGCTAACTGAGTGAGCTTGAGGGAATATTCTTTTATGTTCATGTTACATTATCTAAGGTTTATGAACTCTAAAACTTTGGCTTTTTTCTGCTCTAGGGGAAAGAATCTACCTAAGAAGTCCATAGCAAACTCTTCCCACTTTATGGGCTCTGCATCTGCACCCCTACCTACCTTCCACTACTTAAACCACATAAGGGCTACATCTTATAACTGATAAGCGGCTAACTCCGCATCTCATTTAAAGTCACTCCTATGATATCTGTGACTTTCTGAACTTGATTGAGGAATTCCTGTGGATTCTCTTCGGACTTAGAACCTGAGAATAGAGAAGGTTTCATTCAGGTGAAGTCTTGAATCCTGGCTGCAGCAAAATTAGACTCTTGGTTGGCTGGAACAGCAGCTGGCCGGTTATTTTGAGTTGTGACTGAATTGGCTAGAGTAGTGAATGCAGTCTTGAATTCTACATGAGAAACATGTTTGCCTAAAGTTTTAGGCTGATCGAGCTGAGGGGCTGGCTGATCTCCCGCTCCTCTTTCCTGAGCCCTCTATGGAGGCATGTTCTATAAATGAAAAAAAGAAGGGATTAAACTAAGAGTTTGGCTGGAGCTCATGCTCACTCGCACGACATGAATATTGAAAGAAAGGAAACTGTTCCTGAAACATCTCATAGCCTCCTGCACATAAGTGTGGCGCACAACATACCCATGTACAGGACTCTACTAGATATGACTTTTTAGACTTCCTAGGATGGTATTTAACCTTAGGCTCTGATACCAAGTTTGTAACGCCACGAATCTAGTACCCAGAATGCTACACGATGCTCATAATCCTAAAGGACCATAAGCTAACCCATGACTGATATCTGTAACTGAGTACTGGATAATAATAACAATAATATCGTAAATACGGAAACATGAACTGACAAGCCATAAGGTTCAATATTGATACATAACTGAAAATATGGTATAACAATACCAAAACAACTAAAATAACTATCTGAACGTGCTGTAGTCTGAAAAACTCTAAAATTGAACTATCTGAATAAAGAGTTGATGGCACAATTCCCCAACTAATTCCATCTGCTGAAATAAACTAAGTATTGAAAAATGAAATAATCAAATAATAATATCCTCGAATGATTAGGACTCACTGCTGACTCTGAATACTGAAAGTAGAATGCTACTGATACTTTGGAGCATATGGTTCTAAACCTATGGTATAAAACACCATAGCGCAAATTCATCAGTACAATTGAATGTACTGGTAAGCAAGTGAGGTAGGCTCAATGCAATGGTTCATATGAATGAACAATTCTAACTAACTAAATAACATAAACATGATAATATATGCATTAATACGTAACTATAACTAAGATCGTGATAACACTGACTCATGAATTATTATAACGTGGATTAACTTATATCTGAGTACTAATACTGGGATACTGAATGACTAAGTCTACTTAGTACTGAGGAACTGAGGTCATATTACTTATAAAGGAATGATTATTTTTGACACTTCTGATTATGAAAAACAGGTCTGATTAACTGTATCTGATAGTCATGAAATTTGAATACAAGTAAGATAAATTTCATATAATTAATATACTATTAACTAGGTGATTGTGCCTGATAGTCCTGATTCTTATGGAATTAGCTGAGCTACGTACTAAATTAAGTTCGATTACTGAGACTGTGGGAGGTAATCATTTAACCGACATGACCTAAAATTGAACTAGTGGGGTCTAACCTGTAACCCCAGCTGGAAGGGTATCAGTACCATGCCATGGATAGAGACAAGCTATGAGTAAACCATTTTTAATAGGGAGCTCTTCCGTCAACCCCACCTAGTAGGAAAACTCATATTAGGTGCACAATCCCTAAACTCGTAGGGTACATCTCAACCTACACTGGCTACGTAGTTATGTACTGCAAGGATTGCTTCAAATGATCACACCCTCTACTGGCTAACAGGTGAGTCCCCATCCTTAGGTTTACTCGGTGCTGAATCCTACTCCCAACTGAAGAGACACTAAACAGATTTAAACTGAACTAAATTGTTACTAATAGTATTATTTAGTAGATTTGAACATGATTCACTAAATTTCCATTGACTGACAGAATACTACTGAGATCTGGTAACAGACTGAGATTACTGAGATACTGAGGTTACTAAGATTACCGAGGGTACTGCGATTACTGAGTTTTCCTGAGTCATGTAACTGACTGAATTCTAATGATCATAGGTTGACTCAGAGTATCGTGAAAATTGACACTGGCTCTAGACACATAGCTAAATTGTTGGTTACAAGTACCTCCATGACTCGATAACATAATACTAACAAGACTTGAGAATTCTTGAACACGTGACCAATATCAACAATTCATAATACAATAAGTTGGGGATTTCATGAAGCACTTGGTTATCATAATGTTGTAAATAGCTGGAATCACATATAGACATGTTATACTTTCATCAACCTAATCTTATGAACATGTCATCAAATACTCATAATGCACACAATATTATGGAAGTCATTCTTGGTACCAAGGGTAAACCATGCATTTATTATTTCAGCCAGAATTGAGCTATAATACACAATTTCTATCCCGTTAGGAATTTTGTCAAATACCTTACATGACAATTGAGTGCATAGGTGCAATCATGAACTTACACATCATAAATAACTCAATTCAAGGATTTTAACTTGCACGCTAATGTAGTTTCATAAAAAACGCATAATGATTCCAACTTGGGAATAATACAACAAGATATTCATACATACAAACAATCCACAACGTATATATCATATTTTATTTTTTGAAAGAGGATTCTTGGACTGCATGGATAAAATGAATCCATAAATAAACACTTAACATACCTTAGTTCATGATTTTACGAAGATTGATGGAGGGATTCTTGAATTTTAGTATTGAATTTAAATCCTTAAGTGAAAAGCCTAACTTGTTCATGAGAGAAACTTTAGAGAGACACTATATTTTGGTTGAATTGGGGTTAAATCTTGTGTTTTAGAATTATATAAGGGTGGGAAATTGACACTTCTGCCCTTAAAAATACGGACATTTAATGATCGAAACTGGGTATCGACGCTATTATTGACAGAGCACATCGATGTCATCGATGGCACAGTTGATGCGTCGCACCATCATCGCATCGAGTCTCAGTACTTTGTCCCTAGCGATCTGCACCAATATCAACCAACGCCATTGTTAATGCGGTGCGCTAAGATCGCGTTGGTCTACTGTTTTGGACTTCAATACGTGGTCTTAACGTGGTCCAAAAATCCCAAAACACGTTCGGGACCACCTATAGACCTGTCTGATCATGAATTAACAAAAATATGAACCATTAAAGGACGTTAAGGTGGTAAAATGATATTGCCAAATTTTGAAGGCCAATAATAGGCTAAGTCTGGGAACTTAGAATTTTTTTTTCCTAAGTCTGGGACTCCTTGACAAGCTTAAAGGACTGAATTAAGCTTCGAAATTTTGTGGCGTCCTACAGCAACCGGCTAACATCACTAGGAAAAATGTACACAAGATCCTCCACGAAGGTCAAGTCCTCATCTAACTGGATTGAGTCCAATCTATGAACATGAGACGATTAGGCATATATCACCGCAATATGGAAACATGGAAAACTAGATGGATAATAGCAAAATCTGGAGGTAGAACTAACTGATTATCCAACTCACCATGTGTGTGAAGAATATCAAAAGCTCTAATATATATACGGCTGAGCTTGCACTTCTTCCCAAATATTATCACACCATTTACGAGTGATACTCGGAGGAATACTCGATCACCAACTCCAAACCTTAAGTCATATAACCTATAGTTAGCATAGGTCTTCTGCCTACTCTGAGTTGCTATCACCTGTCTTGAATATCCCTAACTCTATCCAATGACTCTTGAAGGGAATTAGTACCATGGGGATGAATCACAAAAGTTTCAAACCATCCAATCGGAGAACAATATCTCCTACCATTTAAAGCCTTAAAAGAAACTCTCTCAATTCTCGAATGATTTGTCATAAGTAAACTCTAGCTAATCTATGTGCTCCTCCCACTTGCCTCTAAAATCCATAACATGGGATCAGAATTTAAGCACTTGAATAGTATGCTCGGAGTGGCCATTAGTCTATGGATGGAAGTTTTTACTAAGATCCAACTTAAGTACCAAACTCCTCCTAAAAGTCACTCCAAAACTCACAGTAAAGACATTTTAAAATGAATGAAATGTACTGACTTGGTCAATCAATCCAAGATGACCCAAATACCATCAAAACCATTGGAAGAAAGAGGCAAACCACTAACAAAATTCATGGTTCTACGTTCCTATTTCCACTCGAGAATGGGCAATCTCTAAGTCAAACCACCTAGTTGCTAATGCTTATCATTCACTACAGACAACATCAAGAATGCACTACAAAATCCTCCATATCTCTCTTCTTCCCACTCAACTAATAATATTGTCTCAAGTCTCTATTTATCTTAATTGTACCCAGATGAATAAAATATCTAGAGTAGTGAGCCTCATGCAAAATCAACTAGATCAAGTCATAAATCCTTAGAACATAAATGTGGCCATAAAATCTCCAAGCTCCCTAAAAAGGAAGCAAAGCTTACTATCCTTAAACTGACGATCCCAAATCTACTCAAAAAGCAAAGACCCTGCCTCAAATCTAGCTAGATTCCTCTTATGGTCTGAAATATCAAGACGAACCATCAAGTTTGCTAAGGACTAAATATCCCATGATAATATCCTCTGAGAAAATGACATACAAGCTAACCTACCCATACTCACTGCCTTCTGACTCAAGGCATCTGCTCTTATATTAGCTTTTCTCGAATGATTAGAAATAGAGATATCATAATCCTTAATCAACTCTATCCATCTATGTTTTCTAGCATTACTCCCTATGAGTCATAAAATGTTGAAGACTGTGATAATCGATGAAAATTTCACAATGCACACAGTAAAGATAATGCCTCCAAATATTAAGCACAAAAACTAACACTACTAACTACAAATCATGAGTAGGGTAGTTGGGCTCCTGCACCTTAAGTTGTCTCAAAGCATAAGCAATAACACGACCATACTACATTAAAACACAACCCAAACTAACACAAAAAGAATCACAAAACATGGTGAAACCCTCATACTCTATAGGAAGAGCTAAGATAGGAGTCAAAGTAAGGAACTCTTAGAGCTTTCAAAAACTCGACTAACACTCTCCATTCAAGTCGATCTGGTAATAGGCACTAAAATAGTAGAAAAACCCTCGATGAGCCACCTATTATAACTAGCCAAACCAATGAAGATATGAATCTCGTTCTAAGATATAGGTCTAGCCCAATAACAAATTGCATCAATTTTTGTTGGGTCTACCATAATACCATCCTTACATACCATATGTCCAAGGAATGTTACTTACTCTAGTAAAAACTCACACTTAGAGAACTTGGCAAAAATCATATAATCTCTCAAAGTTTGGAGCATAATCCTCAAATATTGTGCATACTCCTTTCTACTCCTTGAATACACATAGATGTCATTGATGAACATAATCACAAAGGAATCCAAAAAAGACTTGAACATTCAGTTCATCAAATCCATAAATGCACTGGGGCATAAATAAAGACAAAAGACATCACCAATAACCCATAATGACCATAATGGGTCCTAAAAGCTATCTTTGGGATATTTTCAGCTCAAATTCTTAATTGATAGTAACTAGATCTCAAATCAATCTTAGAAAATATTTTCGCTCCCTAAAGCTGGTAAAATAAAACATCAATGTAGGGAATAGGGCAATAGATCTTCATCATCACATTATTAAGCTACGTATAATAAATACACATACGTATGGAGCCATCTTTAATCTTCACAAACAACACTGGAGCTCTACAAGGAGACATACTCAATCTAATAATACCCATATTAAGTAGATCTTAAAGCTCATAATTTATCTCCTTATGCTCGATAAAAGCCATATAGTAAGGTACCATAGAAATATGTTAGGTATCAGGATCGACATCAATAGCAAACTAAATCTTACAGACAAGGAGAATACTAGGCAGGTCAGTAGTGAACACATCAGGAAACTCACAAACTACAGGAACAGCGTGAAGCGACTAACTCTCCACACTAGAATAATTAATATAAGGGAGATAAGGCCCACACCCCCTTAAAATAAGCTTTCTAGCATGAACATAAGAAATAATCTCTGTCAACTAATG
Source organism: Capsicum baccatum var. pendulum (assembly GCA_030864225.1). NCBI lineage: Eukaryota > Viridiplantae > Streptophyta > Magnoliopsida > Solanales > Solanaceae > Capsicum > Capsicum baccatum. The sequence continues at coordinate 72,892,251 of CM061554.1, read as the reverse complement.
GCTAACTGCTACCTGCCATACGATTGTAGTATGTTGGGCATGGCTAAGCTAATGTTCTTGTAAAAATAATCCATGACTATAGGATAGTGGGATAACTAGTCCATGCCTAGAATAACATCAAAATCCAACATATACAAAATATTAATATCCGCATGAGTATTAATATCTCTAATAGTCATAACACATGATTTGAAAACCCAATCAACTACTAAAGAATCACTCACTGGAGTAGATACATGTAATGTCACAGGTAATAAATCCTGAGATAACTTATACTACGGAGAATTATAACTCAAAACATAATAATAAGTGGATCTCGGATAAAATAAAGCAAGGGCCAACTGACAGCGCACCAAAATAGTACCTGTAATAACAACATAGAAAGACTTAGCCTCAGTTTTACCAAGTACTGCATATAACATACCATGCTTGCCACCTAGATATGCTCTTGATCGACTTTCTATCATTTCTTTTTAAGAACCTTCTCGAGTACCTTGGAAACCACCTCTATGACCCTAAGAACTACCTCTAACTGAAGAATGAGCTACTCTAATATGGGGAACAGATAGAGCTGAAGAAATAATCACCCCATGACTAGGGCAATCTCATGAATAGTTACCATGAGTATCATAACTATAACATGTCCCCTGAGCTAAACCTAAACCAACAAATCTGGCTAGCCCAAAGTAACCACCGTGATAGTATTAGCTGGGAAAAAATACCTTAAAGAGTGACTGCCAACTTAACTAGGGTGATTACTAGCACTAGACTAACCTTCCTCAGTAATCTGAAGAAACACCTGATCCAGTCGACTAGGCTGTCTCTGAGGATGATAGGATGGATACAAAGAATACCACCATTAGAACCACTACCTCTTAATTGAGAATTACTATGGCTCTCACTGAAACTATCCTGATAATTAGGCCTATTATCATTGCCACATTAAGCCTCATGATGTATATTCTCTATCCCTCAAGCTTGATTTGAAACTCCAGTAAAAGACCTACTCGTATCAACCAAACTCTTAGTGTACATGCAAAGCGGAAGACTCAATCCTAAAATAAAGCAACACACACTAACATACTCAGTGTCCAAAATGGAAGTATCATGCCTAGGAAACTTATGAAAATGAGTCTCATAATTCACAACTTTCATGGAGCCTTACTCCAATTAGTAGAACAAATCTCTCTAGAGATTCCTAAGGTTGGAAGGAATATACTTTTCCAAGAACATCTTAAAAAATTGGGTCTATTATAAGACAGAAGATCTGGCTTGTCTAGAATCCATATAACCTATCCACCAATGTCGAGCATCTAAATCTAACTAAAATATAGTGTAATCCATACCACGAGTCTCAAAAAGGCTTTTATTATAGATCATATCCTTATAAGCAATCAGAAACTCATATACATCCTCGCCTAGAACACTAGAAAACCTAAATAAAGCCAATCTCAAGAATCTACCCAATCTCTTCTAATTTTTAATAGACATAGCAAGATGAGAAACCATTGTATAAGCAATTACGAGCTTAACAACCATCGGTGTAGGAGGGACCTCAACTCAGGGACCTGCAGCAATAGGTTATGCCCCCACCTTTGTACCACTCTGATCTGAAGGCTATGCACCATCAGGCGATGCACCACCATCTATCCCTAAAATTTGAACCAATATATCTCTAAGCACTAAAGAAGAAATAAACCATGGTGGATTCTGGGTTGGTCCCTGGCCTACCTATGACTACGGCAGAAAAATCTATGGATCAAAAGTAGGAATAGGGTTTGGTGAAAGCTCACTATCCTACCCGATAGGTGGGGACATATCTCTTGGCAATCCACGACCTTTAGATCATCTATGAATAGGGATAGGATCCCTAGGCTCAATCTGGAGAATCTCATCGCATGTAGCAGTAGCACGTGTCTTGTCCATCTGCAAAAGACTGAGAACAAAGAATTATTCTATAAACCAACTAAGACTCTTAGCATGATATAAGTGAAAGAAGTGAGAAACTCCTAAGAATGTCCCATATAATCTCGATAATAAGAAATATACGCTATTATTTTGCTCTGCAAGACTCTACTAGACACTTGATCTTGTACAAATAATATTAGTGTATCCTAGGCTTTGATATAAATTTGTCATAGGATAATTTATGAGTCAAGATGGCACCTATTCTATCTAGGTTGTATATAAGCCAAACCATAACCTGGAGTTGAAAATAATGGGCTAAGCAAGACAATAGAAATAGTGGAAAGGTAGTCACTACATAAATACAATGCATGACATAGTAGAGCCAATAAAAGATTATCAAGAATTAAAATATAACCCAAGTATCTAGAATAGTCAATGCATATATCTCAAAACAAAAGACTAAACATAGAAAGATAGAAGTAAATAGGTGACTCTAACTATAAGAGCTCACCCTATCTATAGATATCAACACAACACAAACATCTATCAACAATGACAACTAGTACTCAAGTCGACACCAAAAAGGTATAAAAGTACAGCATGAGTACCAAAATAATGGGTACTCAGTAGGCATCATCGGCTGACTGAGCTAAATCATGATTTAGTCATGATAGAATGCAAGATAACAAAACTAATCCAAGCTAAGAAATGAACCAAAATCAACTCCAACATCATTGTGCATACATAAATAAATTAACTAAAATAATGGCATCACCTAACATAAAGCATCATCACGCACAAACATAATTACAAAATTATCACCCATATACTAATTTGTATGGAAATATAAATAACCCATCTCAAAGCCCCATAAACTAGAAAGGTACAAACAAGATAGCATATCCCTCCACCATAATTGATCATCTCGAATAATAACATAGAAATTAATCCAAGTCATTCCATGCTATAGCTAACACTTTTCCATATTTATCATTTGAATTAATAAAAACTTATCAACAAATCATTATTTCACTAGAATATATTTATATCATATCACATTATAACTATTTTCTCATTTTTTGACTTAGCCAAATTGTTATTTTAAATCTTACACCCTGATTCTATCAAATAATAATAAGTATATTATTATTGCATAATATGCATATCCAGACTCAAATGCGTAAATATAATTAATAGTCGGACATGAACTTGTAAATATAATCAATAATCGGACTTGAATTGATAAATATATCATCAATAATAAGACTTGAACTGAAAAATATATCATCAATAGCCATCCTTGAATCAATAAATATGTTATCAATAGGTCAACTTGAATTGGAAATTATAAATATATCAACATAATTAATGAGATCATCAATAGCATAATCAATAAGCATCAACCCTCACATCAACCAATATATCCATCGTGTGTCAAGGTCTCTCAATATTACCTCAATAAGAATTTCCAATAGTCTAACAAGTGTATAAAGGTCTACACAAGCTAACATGCACCCAAGCCTTAGATAGGTCAAGGGCCCACTTCTAATATCCAAAGTCCCATTTTTGGTAAATTCTACTCAAACAAAGGTGAAGGTATCTAATTCAAATTTTGGATGATTAGCATGCCTCAATTATTCCTAATATATGAAATTAACCCAAAATATGAGTAACCAGGTCAATTATGCCTAATTTATGGATTTCAAATAGCCTAAATGGTCAAACTAACATAAAGTATTTTAATTTATCATACCAACACCTAAAATCCCTCCTAAATATAACACAATATCATAAATATACTATGAATTATCTCAATATAACAATTGGTAAAACCTATCCTAGCTCAACTCCAAAGTAAGCTCAAGGATCCTCTACATCTCTATTTTTTCCTTTTGAGAAGCTTTCGGAAGATGCCAAGCTCTAATCCAATGGAAAATAAGAAATAAGTATTAATAAATATTCCCAAATATCATGAAAGTTTCAATTTTAATTTATCTCTCTAATTGGTGTTTTAGTCTCAAGAAAACTAGTGAAGAATAAGCAAAATCAGGCAAAAATGGCCTATTTATAACTGTCCTATGTATTTGAGTCTTGCTATTATGACCCAACATTTATGATTTCCATATTATTTCTGCACTAATGAATCACAATCATATAAAGACACCACAATCACAATACTTGGAGCCTTCTAGGGGTATCATGATGGCAACCCTTTGCTCGCTATTGTGATTTACCATATGACAGGAATAGACTTAGAATTTTCCAACTCTTTGCCAATCCCTCAAGTTTTATTTGAAATACCATATACATAAATAAACAATTTAACCATAACAAATTTGACATTCCAGACTCAATGATATAGTAAAATTTTCCATCAGGTCATTTCGACAAAAGATGGGTCGTACACCTAATTTCTATTTTCTTAAATTTCTGACCAATAGGAAAAAATGAGCTCGAGGGCCTTGGGTCAAAAACCAAGAGTCCTCCTAACATAAAATTTATGTTTTAGAGTTTCCAATATAGTCAAAATTTGCATTTGAGGTCATTTCTCTAAAGTTTTCACCCGGTGTTAATTTTGATCCTGCGAAGACTTCAAAATAGAGAATTTGCTCAAAAAAACTACCAAACTACCAATAGCCATACTTTCAATTCCAGTAAGTCATAAATGACTTAGAAAAGCTACAGAGAATCTCTAATTGAGAAAATAAGTATAAATATGGAAACTTACCTAAACCGTCATTCACCTACTCAGATGTGTAACCCATTGAGCACGTTAAGCATGTGAATTCGGTTTCCACCATGAAAAGTGTGCCTTTTATTTCTTATTTTTACCATTATATTTAAGTGTCGGGATTTTCAAACCCATTTATGCTTATATGCCTTGGTATTTTTATATTGATTATTTTGTGCCTTGGTGCAGAGTTCATAATTATATGAATACCCCCATTGATAATTTCTTTTGGTATTTGATAGAGTATATTAATATTTATGTTTCCCTATGGGTATCATTTCGGTACGAGTCTTATTTACCTCTAGATGTTTGCTTTCTTATGGCCTAATACCAGTTATTGTTGCTGATTTCTTTTTTATTACCACTTCTCTTTATACTGGTGTTTCTTTTTCGGTTGTTATTACTTCCATGGTTTTATGTGGGTCAATCCTTTTTCGATATACAATTGGACTAGACTTATATATTTAGAATTCCCTACCATGCTATTCTTATTCATTGGCTTAGGCGGCTAGCATAGTTAAATGGTTTCTCTCTTATACTAAAGTGAGGTTAGTTGTTTTTATATTATGTTGGTGATATCATGTTGGTTGTTTATTGAGCTACAAAACTAGAGGTAGACTAGAATTCTTTCATTTTTTTATGGTTCTTGATTTAGCAATTCAGTTTTGTCAGTTATTTTTAAATTATATTCCAGGACTTCCCTCCTGGTTTACTGAGATTCTAGCATTATCCATGCGTTCCTATACAGCCTAATTTTTAAGGTTGACCCATTTTTATTTTTTTCTTCAGGTTTGACTAGTTCATCACTCGGCATCGGTCATGGTGTTTATTTTGAGAGGTTCAGGGCTTACCTTTCATGTTTGTTGGGTTCGTCTACTGGTGATAGTTTTATCTTTGTATTAGTGAGGGGTTGGATAATCCATTTATATCATGATATGGTCCTTGTTCCAGTGGATTTTAGAGAGGTGAGCATAGGTGATCTTTTCTTATGATCGTTACTTCAGTTTAAAAATTAAGTATTCACTACCAAGGTGGAGTATCCATTTTACCACTACCATCAGAGGTTGCATTTCTTTGAGTTGCTAGAGTTTTGGATTTTACCAATACGTGTAGTGGCCTTCGTGAGTTCTTGGGTGTACTTTTATTATTTTTGCCCTCTAGTAGATATGAAGTTGATTATTATGCCTTCAGCTCGTAGTTTATTATGCCTCATGACTTGGTTCATAGCTGCATTTCAATTTTAGCTTTTGCAGGATCTAGTAGGGATATGCCTAATCTTGGTTAGTAGGATAAGGTTGTTGTTTGCCCTTAGTTTAAGCTCATCATCTTTATTTTGGATTTAATTCCTGGGAATTGTATTTAGAAGGTTTTAAAAGATTTGTATCATGGATTCTTAACAACCTATGAGATTTGTTTTGATGGTTGAGATTGAGTTTTCCAACTTTGCTGCTATGTCATATTTTTGGAATGAGTATATGGTTGTAACCTCAATTTTTAGATTTTTTTTCAGCTGAGGATTTTCTTATAGGTTTGCTAAGCCATCTCCTTGTCTTCTTAGTTGGTCTTTTTTAGTTTAGATTAGTCATAGTTTATTGATGTTCAGATGATAGCTTGGTGGAACTTGGGGATAGTTTCTTCCTCTCTTGACCTCAGTTTACAGTCTTCATTAGAATTTTGGATGATCTACATAATAAGAGTAGTATACTCGAGTTGGATTCAACATGGTTTTGCCCCTCAATTGATGGGATATCTTGGAGAGGATCATTCAATGGTAAGTGCTGCTTATAACTTTGAATTATTAGTTTTTAGGGTCATACAGACCAGCTATAGCACTAGTAGTAATTTGCAGACATTATTCAATCCCATTTGTGTGCCTAAATAGAACCTTATTTGATTATCCTTGTGCCTACTATTATAGACTTAGGGGATCATCTTCATTTCTTCGAGGTTTGCGTGATGGGGTTGCACGTATAGGACTAGGGTGACCTTCTTAGTTTTGAGTCGATAACATGTTTGGAAAAATAAAAGAGAGTTGTATTTAGATATTGGAGTTGGTTGAATGATTCATGCCTTGGTTCTCCTTTGGCTTGGATGGGTTTTGCATGATTGCATTGGTATCATAGTAGTATCAGTGTGTCATGGTTTAAAATTACGTGCATCAACCTTCCTCTATTCAATTTAAGGTTAGTTGGTTGTTGAGGTTGAGTTTTGATAGTTTGAGAAGTGAAGTAAGGAAGTTTGTTGAATCGGGGATACCTATGAAAAAATTCCTTAGAAGCATTGTTTTATCTTGGAGGTTATCTACGGAGACTTTCTCAGAGAATCCGATCCTAGTACCTCATCCCATGTAGCTTTCGTACTCTTTCTATCTAGTGACTTTTACGGACAAAATTCCTTTTAGTAGTGGATATAGTAAAGACCCTGTAGGTTATTTCCTCTATTTATGCATATTTCTAGCATTTTGAGCCTTCCCACAAAGACTACAGGTCATTCATGACTTGTAGTAACTATCGATTTGATTATCAGATTGCTCATTTGGGTTTTAGGCACATTTTCCTGTTTTTGAGATTTCACTACTAAGTGATAACGCCCAAACTACCTCTCCTTAGAGGGATAAAGCGGTTGTTATCATAATATAGTAACCCAAACAGGTTGGGGTTGATACCATGGGGAATATTTCAGATATATTTCTTGAACTAGTTTAAATCACCCAGGAGTGTAGAAAAGTAAAAATGGGGGATTCGTAGTAACTAGAAAGAAGTAACACGAATTGGATGCTTTTGGTTGTAAGCAATCTAAGATGAACACTAGGCTTGTGTTTCCCCTAGCTTATAACTCTATAGACTTATCATGCATTCCATACAAAATCTAATAAGCTATGTACCATCAATTGTCTTGTGGACTCATTGACGGATATCACCCTTTAACTTTTTCAGTCTTAGGTTGTTGCTTTACCAAGTCTTATCCTAGATCCTGGCTAACTCTCACCTTTTGCTTTTTAAGTTATTAGATAAAAGATAATCATGTTAAATAGATGATGCTGATTAGCCAAGATATACAATTAATCTCCAAATTACTAAAGTGTTCTTCTTTTCCTACTCTCTACCTCTCTTGTGAAGCAAGTAGTGACTATAGGCAGGATGTTAATGTTGGCCACCACTAAGAAATAAATAAGAACGAAGAAAACCAAATACAAGCAAAAATCTTTATCTAGACAAACTTGGCATTTCCAATACTTCGTTATTCCACCAGGGTTCCCACAACCCTAGAAAAGGGAATTAGCCTCTCATAGTTATTATATCAAATCACGGAATCCAAAGATAAAATTATAGAATCAGTCTTACAATAATGAAAGAAGAAGTCTCAATGTGTTAAACTGAATAACAAACCAAGAACAATGAGATCCCAATATTACAAGTCAATCCTTGAATCAAAAGATATTTTGAATAATGTACGCATAGCCCCAAAGGGCCTCTGTCAGCCTCTCTATGCTTTCTACAAAACAAAGTCTAAAGGGTATTTATTGATTACAAGGAACCCTACAAATCAAATCCTAAATAAAATGAGAAGACTTGGATAAATGTACATAATAATGACTAAAACCATCATAGGCGACACAGCCCGAACTGGGGCCTTGTTGTAATGGGAAACTCAAGTCCAACCAGGACCGGACACAACCCCCAATACCTAACCCAACAAACAAAACAGACACCGTAAGTCGGATGAATTCCGAACATATAACAAGATACCATAGTTACACCAATCAAGACTATGGGATAGGTCCACTATGACCAACCCAAGTAAGTCCAACCATCCATTACTTAACAACAACCATAACTAAACCGATATAGTTACCAAGTTCCTATCCATGACATAACATAAAAGGATGAAACAATCATTAATTTAGTTAAATGGTATAAGCCCCAATACCTATGCAAATAGTAAAGATGACACCACTACCGACAACACCCATTCCAACCCATAGTAGTTCCATAAAGCCTTTGTCCAAAAGAAAAACAATATCTGGTTGGAACATGCCCCCAATCATGGCCAAAACCAAAGTCTATAAAAAGACAAAAGTATGTAAATATATCCATGAAATGAAATGGATCCTTCTAGATATGAAAGCTCACTACTTCAATCTAACTGAGCTAATCCAAAATTCGAACACTAAGAAGGAAGCGTAAAATGGACGGTTCCTATATCACGTGGTGATACAGCGACCCATAAATGGAATAGTAGGTGAACCCTAGCAAGTACTCACGATAAGGATAAAATAATGTCAATATTTAAAACCAAGTAAACCAACAAATTGTATTCACAACCATTAATATATATATTTATGTATATCTAACCATGATGGAAAGTGAATCGGGTTTAGCATGTCTTTAGAACTATTAAACTGGGTATATGTATCTTAACCATCATAGAACAACCCATGGGCTATATAGGTCCAAAATAACCCCCTGAATGGGCACCAATACATCTAGCCATATGAACCGGAGATATCATAGGATTAGGGGATTCTTGAGTACCCTTATCTTTCCATGATACATATGTACAAGTGTAATTATATGATTCTCGCGTACCTCGTAAGTATCATAGATGGTCGCTATGACTAATCCTCATGCCAGCTAATATGAGATTCCAATGTCTGTCCATTGGACTCACAATTCACGGTTAGCTATCACACCCCGCCATACTTTCCCAATTAAAACCATTAACATACAACAAAACTACTATTCAATTTATTATTAACTAGGTCTATAAGTAGTGGTATCGTTATAGCGACTATAGCTTGCAAGAAATGTCCTTAGACATTATTTTTAAGAAGAATGGATTCCCATGTACCCATAGATTATATTATTAAATTGACTTGGCGGAATCCCATGTACCTCATAAGGCTTTCAATTAGACCAACCATTACTACCAAGAAGTTACCAATTAACCCTTCCATACTATTTAATCCATTCATACCATTTAGGATTCCATTACCAAGTTATACCATGAATAGTTCAATAAAAGTCCAATTTAACCATAAACAATCTTATACATATTTTATCAAACATGTTGGGGCATAGTGTTTCCAAATCCAAACCATGTACCAATTAACCATTCCCATGCAACCCAATGTTCAAACCACCATAATAATATGAAAGCCATAAGTAAAATACAGGGGAAAACCATAACCAACCATTGTAATGAAAACCCCCAACATATATTTGAAAAACCAAATCCATACAACATTCATGCCATGAAAACAATTCATAAAACATGCCTTTAGTTGGAAATAACAATGAGGGATGAGTAACATGACTTATATTGAGAAGAATATGAGAAGAAATCACCCCTATAAGCCTCAGTTGACCACCTTGAAGGAAACCCTAGCTTTTTCTTAACCCAAGATCCTTGAGAGATTTTGAGAGAGTTTAGAGTGTTTGATTGATTTAAATTGGGTTAATGAAGCCCCATGAAGTTTTTTGAAGTCATGGTGTCGCAAGGAGTTATAAGGGGAAATGTGCAGATTACACCAAACTTAAATTATGTAAAATTCCCTCAAGAGGATATGACTCCACCATACATCCCATACACTATGATAAGATTGGTATCCACCACTTATACCATGGGTATCCCTTAAACCCCAACACTATCCAACATACAAAAACTAAACCTAATGGTACCCAAGAATACAACTAGAACTATGAAAACATACCCTAGGCAGAATCAAAAGGGCTTGACAGTATTCAACAAATGTGTTGGACTATATCACTCGTACCCTATTTCAAGATCATGGTGAGTCACTTATATTCAGATCCAAGTTAAGTTACTAAGTTTAAAATGATGTGAAGGAAAACCCAAACATATGAACCATCACTTATCATATGACTCATACCCACCCAAGTCGTACCCATTACAAAAAATTAACCACCCAACACTGGAAAACATGCAACTGGGCCATATTACCCATACCTTGCTATACGACTAGTACCCTAACTTGTATGATGTCCAGAAGCCAAAAATCTAAGAATATTTCTAATGGTCAAAACCCAGGGTGTTTCAATATGAGTGTATGTAGTTTACATAAACACCTTAGGAAATGATCTCAAAATGATATAGAAAAAATAAGGTCGATGACCACTTTAAGGTAACCTATAAACCATATGTACTATATACAGACCGAATATGGTCCTTAGTAAGTGGCAGACCTCCTGTATAGCTCCTGAAGCTTGCTAAACTTGGCTCTCTTGCAGTTACTAAGGATACCTATGGACCATAGGTGGAATCTATGGACCGTAGATTCCCTAGGTATATGAAAGAGACATCTTTTCATTGCTTCAGAGACTAAGGCCTTCAAGTTTTGACACCTACTTAGGCACTTAATTAAGTAAGTGTCCCCTGCTCTCAATAAGTTCCTTGGTAAGTAATCCAAAACATTAACTGTTAAACTTTTTCTTCCATTTAGCATCCCAAACCTAGTGTTTCTTCTATTTGGAATCGAAAACCTAGTTTTCTTCCATTTGGCATCCAAAACCTTGATTCCTGCAAAATAACTCCAAAAACACATCAAATACCTCATAATAGTTGTAACTACATGCATATTCTCTAAGTTTAAGCATCTTAAGTTCTATGAATTCATAGAATACAAAGACCGTCAAATTAGAATGTTGCATGTCCTCGGGTAATAAAAACATAACACAATATATGATGATGCTTATCCAAGAGAAATCTAAGATACTATGAAAGTCAATCATAAAATTTATCTCAAAACACATTATCTCCTCCAAGTTTATTACTTTAAAGCAAATTGTGCATATCTATTAAGCACAATAATGTAAACAAAAAAGGGAATCAAGTTATGGAATTACATTAGCAACATATAACCATGCATATGTACAAGTTACATTACCCAAATAAGTAAACATCTAGCACTACAATCCATGTTCCCCCACAACAAAGAAGACTCAACCACTCATATAAAATTATGTATTTAAAGGCAGGGACGGTCAAGAGACACTTACACTCATAAAATAAGTTCTACCAATGCATATCAAATACCATAGGCTTGGCCTTATTTTCTTTACCTTTAATTGTAGACAGTCAAGTTAGGATCACTATAGGACTTTATTTGGATTGTAATGTAGGCTTGAAGGTTTATGGTACATATGGATATATCAATTGACTAAGCCTCCTTGGCACTACACTAAATTTAGGGTCTACACTTTAATCAATTTCCTTTTATTCCACCCTTGTTTATCCTTTTTATTCTTTATTGCACAATTAGGTAGAGTGTAGTTTCTTTTATTCTTTTTATTTTTTTCATATTCTTTTTTTCATTTTGTTTTTCTTTTTTACCACACCCAGCTTTACTCTATTTTCTCCTATTTTACTCTTCTTCATATCTACTTTACTTTAATCACCACTATAATAGCCACCATTAAGTTAGGTGTTTTTCCTAAGTTGAGGCACGTAATGTCCAAGAAGGACCAGGACCAAAACAAGTTCATTGTAACATAAATAGGAAGGTAAAAGGTGTAATAAGAAAAATAGGCTACAAGTCTCAATAATCGGGATCAGGGGATAATTTTTTAAATTGGGAAGATCATTTAGGCTAATAGTGGACTACCATACAAAATGGCCTATGATCCTTTCAAAACATACTATCCTACAACATAGGCAAGACTAACAGGGAAAGTCATGGATTTAACACACAAAGGGAACTAAGAAGAATCTCAAACATATCTCACAGAGTCACATCACAAGCTACTACCTATTCAGTTCATGCACAAGTTAATACTAATTATCATGTCCCAAAATCTAATGCCATAACAAAATCTACAATGGTCACACATATGTACATTCACATAGTTCTAAAACTAAATTTTGGAGGAGTACTATTTTGTCTAAAATCAACAAAAAAAAACATATCAATTGCCCTAGATTGTCATTTTTCTCCTAGTCAAACACAAAACATCATAAAACATAACATAATATGTCTAAACATATCAGCTCTAATAGGAATATGAAACCAGGGAAAGGAGGCGCAAAAATAAAAGCCCCAAGAGAAAATCAAGACTCACAAGTAGCCCCACCCACAACTTAAAATCATTCATTTTCCCCAATGCAATAATCCTTTATAAAACAAAAGAGTTTGGAACATACCTGTGGCACTATAGCTTTAAAGATCTAACTTCAATCACAATAACAAGTATAAATAACAAAATATTTTAGGTGTCCTCCTAAGCAGTGCACATTTTCACATTGCAGCATAACGGGGCTTGGTTGGGTACTCAGACTTCCACAACAATGCCATGGGTAATTTGATTACTAAGACTTCATCAACGTTGCCCAAGAGTTGGCCTTCAATTTTCTCTTTCCATTTTGAACTTATGAATTTAACCCCTCATTGTTTTTTTTAATTTACCATTATTCTCAAGGTCGATAGTATAAAAATAAAAGACCTAATAAATAGATGTGGCATGTTGTCATCTTGGCCCTTACGTGAAGAATCTAATTCTTTGATTCTTGTTCAGCAAATTCAAGAATATAGATAAATGTTTCATTCTTCTTGCACTCTTTTTTAGGTTCGGATGGCCCGATCAGGATCTGACTATACAAACACAATGTGGAAATATACTTTTAATGAGGTCCATTATGCCTTAACTTAAGAATTGCAGTATTATTTACATCCCCACATAACTCTAGTACGCTCTCCTAATGAGTGACGCTATCCACAAGAGTATGAGCAATTTTAGACTCCTACAATTTTGGCTGCTTGTGTTTGCTTCTCAAAATTTTTTTAGTCTCATGCTACTGATATTGAAGTTGTTCGGTGTTACGTGTAACACCTTTTGCATCCAACTTTACTTGTAGGTGGTGAATATCCAAGCCAAAACTATTAACCTTTTGCATAAACTCATGGTTATTGTAGACAAGGTGTGTCAGTGTTTCGAAGAGCCTATCCTTGTGTACACACACTCTACCTACCACTCTCCTATAATAATGTAACATATCAATAGGTTAACGATAAAAATTCAAGAAGTATTCATCACTCCATACTTCCTTTAGCAAAGTCGTCATATCAAGAAGAGTGGGAATACACTAGTTTTACCCCAAAGAAGAATAGAAAAGAAAAATGTGAAAAACACAACAACTTTGATCAGTCAATCTAGAAACATATTCCCCGACAACAATGCCAAAATATAATAAAACCCAAAATACTCCTCCTTTGAAGGAACAAGAGTTATCTGTTAAAATATCATAACCCAACTAGGATAGGATCAATTCTATAGAAAATATATTAGGTATCTTGCTTGAACTAGTTGAAATCACGAGGCAATGCATAAAAGTAAAAATGAGGATTTGTAGTAAATAGAAAGAAGTAACAAGAAATGAATATTTTTGGTTGTAAACAATCTAAAATGAACACGGGGCTTGCGTTTCCCCTGGATTCTAACTCCGTAGACTTACTGTGCACTGTCGAACTATTATAATACCTTGCATGCAGAATCTAATAAGTATGTACCATTAATTGTCTTGTGGACTCACTAACAAATTTTACCCTTTACCTTTTGAGTCTCAGTGTGCTGCTTTACTAACCCTTATTGTAGACCCTTTACCTTTCGACCCTGAAGATGAATTACACGTTATGCTTATAAGATCATGTTATCCTAGGTTACTAGAAACTTAGACATAATAGAGGCTAATAACCCTTTAGAATAAGGTTTACTATTTGACTCATTCGATTATTACGGTTTCCTATACTATGTTATTGTGGTTTTTATGGTTATATATTATTCGGCCCAAGCTGTGATACGATATTAGTTGGAGTTTGGGTGAGTGATTTATCCTTGAATATATGTAGCCATATTCTGTAGACCTATTGAAACTTATAATTGTATTTTGCGAATATTGGTGATGGCATGCATAGAATTTGTACATTCATGCTCACTTAATTGTACAATTTTAATTAAAAACATGGTTTTACTACTATTTTCCTAAAAAGGGATGTATTCTAACTTTTCAATTTAAAAATAGATTCTTTCATAATAGAAATTATACCACTTTAATGGATGATTTATGAGTTTTTTGGACAACAAATGATACTTTTTACAGAATTGACCGAGATAGATTTTGGTCTATGATTTTACTTTTGCTATTTACTTTGTTCTAGAGAGATTTAGACCCATTGTTCTCTTTGGGTTTGATTTGGTCCCAAAGATGATCTTAGGAAACATATTTAACAACTTACACTCTTTTAGCCATGGTTTGAGTCCATGCATTTGTTATATATTTATATATATGATGCTGGATAGAGGAGTATATAATGAGGATAATTATTGTAAATATAAGATAAGGACCAGGTCAGCTTATATGGGTACTCCCAAGCACTCTAAAAGCCCCTTTATCTATGAGTAATTATGTTATAAAAGAGAGATACCCAAAGGTCCTTTCTTTGCGAGTCATTGAACTTGAGGAGTTGTATACATTATGTTATATTATAGAATATGGCTTTATCATGGTATCATGGATTTACCTTATAACCATAATGTTGGTTGGTCCCTATATCTATCAGCCTTATGAGGGGTTGCATAGGTATAGTTTAATGAGTGTTGTTTGTTGTGCATTGTGTGTTGATTGAACCTTTCTATTATTTGTGCCCAGTTAAGGTATTGTTTGTTCATACTAGCCAGTTACTTTAGTGTTATTATTATAGTCAGTTTATGTCAGGTTGATTATGGTACTGATATTCAAGATATGAATTTAATTCTATTCTCAAATGGTTATCTTATTATGAATAATTATATCATGGTTAGACATTGTAACTATAGGCATCATGCTAGTATAATCTTTCCTACTTTACTAGGATGCCTTGAGATACTATATTGACTACCTTAGGTTGTTACCTTTGAGTTAACCTTATATACCTATATGTATATTTATATATAGCTATAATATTACCATATATCCATCTCTTCATTCGGTTATTCATGTTGTATACCATTCCTTGGCCTTTTATACTACTATATATCCTTCTTTTACCCTTAATTTATATTTTGGCCAGTAATATATGGTATAGTGCTTAGTTCTTGAGTATGGCTAGGATAGGATATTTCTTCTTTATATATTCCCTAGTTTTATTATATTATCTTCCTTGATGTTTGGTTACAGTTTACATTCATGTTTACATGTTATCGATATTTTCATTACCTTTGGAGCTCATTCGGTAGTGGTCTACTGAGTACCACATGTTAGGTCCTCATACTAAACTTCTACAGACTGGAGATCATAGTTTGGGTTCTCACCGTTATTGTGTGCATCATACGGAGAAGCTATGGGTCAGAGATTTAGGGTGAGCTTCTAGTATTCAGAATACTACTATTCTCCCTTTTATGGATTAGACTGATCTCTATGTTGTATTTAGTGGTAGGTTGTACCTATATATTAATTTGATACTTTATTTTGTATTCTTATTATATTAGACACTCTTGTACTGGTTATATTAGGTTTTGGGAGTATCTTATATGTATTATTCCTATATTATGTTTATTCTGCATTATCCTTTTATTTCTCTTAGTAGTCCATCACTACCAGTTCTGGACAACGAGTTGGCTTACTTATCAGAGAGTTATGGTAGGTTCGATAATTGACCTTAGGAATTGTGTTGTGACATGAAACTGAAGTCTTGCGAATCCTCTATTTCTACAAAAGATCCACTGGGCAGACCCTGGCTGACCCGAACATAAAACATATTGTCTGAACTAATAGTAGTTGAACAATTAAGAGTAATGATAGACTTAACCCTTAGAATATTAGGACATGATAAATAGTTAGATGTAGGAGGTGGTGACCATGGCAAATTGTACTGTTGAGGACAAACACCACAACTTATATTATGAATTAATTTAGCCACAAACATATATTTGGACAAGATTTCTGGAATGCACTAAGTATATATGGGTGAATGAAATAAGTAAAACTTAAACTAATAATAATTATAAAAAACTCATGTTAAGTGTAAATAGACTCACCATGATGATGAATAAAAAATAAACCGAATCAACATAAGTTTAAGTCTTAAAATAAAAATTGAATAAGGTTTTTGACTCTTTACACTTGATTTCTAAAGTTATCTTTATTGTGGGAGATTCTTCTAACCGATATAAACGATGTAATATATCATGAAGTCCAATGTCTAAACCACGTTAAGGCGGGTTGTCTCATACCTTTCCATCTATATAGAAAACTGGAGTGATCATACAATGAGCCAATTTAATCTAGGGAGACAGGTTCTTGAAAGGCCCCATTAAATTACGATGGCATGTTATTTTTGTTAAATGGGGTGCGCTAAACCCATATCACCCTGATGCTAAATACTACACCCAAAACATATTGGTGCTCATAATATATAAAATTAATAACGCATATGGGTTTATACTTCTGAAAACCAATCATACTTTTGTTAATGAATTATGCTCAAGAATAACTATGTGAATTTCATATCTTATCTAAGATCATGAGATCAGAACTAAAGTTATTATCATACTGTGAAAAATTTAAATCTAAAATACAAACTCTAAATATCTTATAAGCTAACTAAATCATGTTGAAAATCATGTACATTTTTAACTCATGGAAATACATGTTAAATTACTAAAATTCATTTCATAATATCAATCATCTGAATAAATCATGAGTAAGTGTAAAATTCTTATGCTAACCAAACTTTAAATAACATGGAAAAATCATAATTTCAAAAGCAAGAAAATTGGGTATGAACTCTAGCCATCAAATCCTTATAAATTCCTGTAAAAAATTAAATTTTTGGGTATAAGGATGAAAGGTAATCCTTGTTTAAACCACACATACCAGAACTTGATTAATTTTTTACATAAAACTTGAATTGGAGCCCTGAAATTATGAATGTTGGAGAAAAAACCCTTCTTAAGTTTCTTGAGAACTTGCGAGGAGAGATAAAGGTGTACTTTTGACTTATGAGGGGAGAAAACTCATTCAATACTAGTTGTATGATTGATAAGGAGGTAATATACCAAATTACCCTTGAAAAGTGAAGAAAAAACTAAAATTTTGCATCTTTGTGACCATAGGCATGGCATGCCCTTATCACACCACGCCAAGCACATGCAGCACCTTTAACACGACAACCAATTGGTATGGAATGCCCGTATCGCATTAGGACACTAGTGTTTGCATCAGGTTGTGCCATGCATCTATGGCAGTCTCTAATTGCGAACCCTTAGTGTTTTATGGTCCCAAAATACGCCAAAACTAGTTCTAAAAAATTCAAAACACCTATTAATGGTCCCCTTAACATTCCATATAGTATTTCAACTTTAAAATTGTATTAAAATGCATAAGAGCTATCAATATAAAATAGTCTATATTTTAAGGTACAACATTATCTCCCTTGTAACCATTCATCTATGAATAATGGTTGGGATGTGGAATGATCTATCTTATGGATGTATAGGTTAAGTTCTGAAACCTATATTGATCTACGACGGAAACTTCTCATCCCAAGAACAAGTATAAAACTGATATAACTGACTATACATGAACCTTGTATGTTAATATGATATGAGTCAGGATGTTAATGAGTAGAATAGATTAGAAAGGATATTTTAACTCATGCTGACTATGTGATAAGATTAAATAGATGAGAATATCAACTAATCATGTATGCTTCTTCTTCCTACATTGATCCCTCAATTGAGTGATTCCTCCGTAGAACTTTCACTGAAGCCATTTCCTTATTCCTTAATCTATAACATTGGTGATAAATGATTTCAACTGGGATCTCATCATAGGATAAACTATCATTCATTCCAATACTTTCTAATTTCACTACTAAGAATGGATCTATAATACATTTACTCAACATAGACATATGGAAACTGGATGAAAAACGGCTAATTCTAATAGGAGATCTAGCTCATAAGCAACATCTCCAACACAAGTATTTCATACGGACCAATGTTCTATGGACTGAAATTTCCTTTCCTTCAAAACCTCATGACTTCTTTTATGGGTAACACCTTCAAAAACACACAATCGCCTAAAGTGAACATTAGTTCTCTCTTAATCACATCTCCATATAATTTCTAACAAATTTGAACGATTTTCAACCTCCCTCAGATCAAATAGGCCTTCTCCATAGCTTCGAGAACGGAATCCAACCCAATATAATAAGTTTCACCAACTTCAAACCACCCTATGAGTGATCTACACCTATGCCCATATAAGGTTTCAAATGGGGCCATCTGAATACTAGTATCATAAGAGTAACTATATGCATAACTCAAGTAAGGATAAGTAAATATCGTATCTTAATTTAAATTTAATCACACAATCTCTCAATATGTATTTTAGAGATTTAATAGTATGCTCGGCCTGACCATCTGCCTACATGTGAAAAATGGTACTAAGCTTTACCTTTGTACCAAGGCCTTTTTAAAATTATTGCCAAAAAATAAAAAGTAAACTTAGTACCTTGGTCTGAAATAATGGATATAGGAATTGATGAATCAAGGGGGGTTACAACACATTATAAGGGAACAAGTCCCTTACAATCAGATACAGGAAATAAAGAAGGAAGAAAATAAAACCTTGCAAGAAACTCAGGTTAGTTCATCTTCATGAAATCTTAAACGCTGGTTGCATTAGAGCTACCATTTTCCTGAATTGGAACAATTGTTTGTTGGTTACCCTAATCATTAAAAGCTTGATCTAACACATAAAATATAGAATAGAAATCATCATTGGATACATTCTCATTCAAAGGGTTTGCAGGTGGTAGTGTGGCTAGTTTGTCCCTATTTATATAGGCATAAGCTTTATAAAGAGGCATTCTCTACCAGGTGAAAGCACAAGTTAGAGAAGATAGAGATAACTTTAAATAATGCTAAAGATCATGAAATAATGGATAGTTCCTAATAGGCCCGTAGAGTCTCTCTCATAAGTATGGCACATTTTACATGCACCAAATTTCTACGTAACATCTTTTTAGACTTCCTTAGACTCAAAAAACCTTAAGCTCTGATACCAATTTTGTAACACCCCGAGGCTACCCCATTGATGCTACACGATGCTTAGGACTACATGTAGCCCCGAATCTAACCCATAATATCTACTCAACACTGAATATTGAATACTACACTTATATTGTGAGCACAACTTGCATTAATAATCTGAATTAAAAAGGAGTAGACAATCTTAGTTAAAAAATGTTAATCAACATCAACTAAAATCCTTCAAAATATCAAGGGAAATAAACCAACTAACTAGTCCAGACAAGCCTCTAAGTCTACTAATGTTTGAAAACATAAAGATTGAATTATTAGTGGTCAAACAACTAAAAGTAAACATAGACTTAGCCTCCGTAAAAAGAGGACTCACCAACTGGCGAGATGTAGGAGGTGGTAATTATGGCTAATCAAACTGTTGAGGACGAACACCAAAACTTAAATTATGAAAAAATATAGCCATATAAAAATATATATGGTTAGTGCTTTAAGAATGTACCGTGTATATAAGGGTTAATGAAGCAAGTAAAACTAAACTAGATCGTAATCATAAAACATGTATGTTAAGTGTAAATAAACTCACCCTGTTCATGAATAAACTAAACGCTAAGTCAACATACACTCAAGCCATAAAACAACATTTGAAAAAAGGGTTGTGAGTATTTAGAATAAGTTTGTAAAATTATCTTTATTTGGAAAATTCTTATAACCTACATAAACCATGTGAACTAGCACTTAGTCAAATATCTGACCCACATTGAGGAGGATTGTCCCATACCATGCCATTGGTATGTAACTTGAACTAGAATAACCACTAAATTGAGCCTATTTGGGCAAGAGATACACTCTCTGGTGAGGACCTTTAACCTATGGTGGCATGTAGTTTTTGGAAAATAAGATGTGTTGAACCCATACCCCTTTAATTTAAAATACTACTCTCAAAACATACTGTTACTCATAATATATGAAATTCCCCGTAAATCAAGAATATGGGTTTATAAATTTAAGAACTAATCATGCTTCTCTTACAAAATTATGCATATGAATAAATGTGTGCATTTCATATTTTATTTGATATCATAAGATTAACTAAAGTTGAAATAATATTTTGATAAACAGAAATCTAAATAGTAAGTCTGAATATCTCATAAACTGACTAACTCATGTTGAAGATCATGGACATTTATCAACTCATGGAACTTCTGTCAAATCACTAAAGCTCATCTCATAGTATCAGTCATGCGAATAAAATAGGAGGAATTGTAAATTCATTTGCTTGACTAACTTTAAATCACATAGAAACGTCATAATTTCAAAAGCATGAAAATTGGATGTGAACTCTAGCCATCAAATCCTTTAAAATTCAAGTAAAAACATAACCTTTAGGAACAAATATGAACGGTAATCCTTTTTCAAACACACATACCTGAACTTAGTGAATTTATCGAAGTAAACTTGAATTGGATCCTTGAAAGTTTGAATTTTGGAGAAGAAATCCTTCTTGAGTGTTTTTTAGAGCTTGGGAGAATAGAAGTAGTGTACTTTTTACTTATGAGTAGAGAAAACTCATTTAGTAGTAGTTGTAAAATTGATTAGGAGGTAAAAGACCAAACTACCCTTGAAAATTTGAAGAAAAAACTAAAATTTAGATATACTGAGACCATGGGCGTGGTGTTCCTTTATTGTACAATGCCCTTAATGCGGCAACCAGCTAGCATGACATGCCATTATCGCTCCAAAAATCTAGTTTTCACATCAGGGTGTGCCATGCCTCCGTGGCATGGCCTAATCATAGACCCTTACTATTTTGGGGTCCCAAAATGCCTAAAAACTCATTGCAAAATTTTTAAATACCTCCTAACAGTCCTGTCAACATTCCTTATCATATTTCAACTTAAAAATCTCCTTCAAATTCATGAGATCTATCAAAAGAAATCATCTAAATTTTAATGTATAACATTATCTATCCTTTAGGACTATTGATCCTTTAAAAAAGGCTAGAATGGGGAAGGATCTATTTACAGATGTTCTAGGATAAGTTTTGAAGTTTAAATTGCTCTGCGACTTAAACTAGTCACTCTAAGGACAAGCATACAACTTTAATGACTGACAACACATAAACCTTATAGGTTAAACCGAATTGAGTAAGGATGCAGGTCAGTAGAATAAGTTAGAAAGGTTCTCTTAACTCAAGATCATTCTGTTCAAGTATTAAATTGATAAGAATATAGATACATCATGTCTACTTCTGTTTCACATATTTCTCCCTTAACTAAGAGATTCCTCTATAGAATTTTCACTAAAGCCATTTCTTTATTCCTTAACATTCTAACTTGGCGATCAAGAATTTCAACTGTGATCTCCTCATAGGATAAATTATCCTTCACTCTAATACTTTATATGTGCACTTCAAAGGATGGGTCTACAATGCATTTCATCAACATAAACAAATGGAAAACTAGATTAATAATGTATAATTCTTACTGGATATCTAGATCTTAAGCGACATCTCCAACACACTTTAAGAATTCATGTGAACTAATATAATGGGGACTAAACTTTTCTTTCCTTCCAAACCTCATCACTCCCTTCATAGGTTACACCTGTAAAAATATCCAATCAATGAAATGAACTTTAGTTCTCACCTTCTAACATATGCATACAATTTTAGAGGACTTTGAGAGATTTTAACCTCTCTCGAATCAATTGAAACTTCTCCTTAGGTTTGAGATTCGAGTCCGCCCCAATCAAAGTAGCCTTACTAACTTCAAACCACCCTATAGGTGATATACACCTATGCCCATATAAAGCTTTAAATAAATCCATTTTGAATATTAGCATTGTAGTTGTTATTATAAGAAAACTCAATCAAGGGCAGATGATCATCCCAATTCCCTCTGAATTCAAATACATAGGATCTCAAAATGCCTTGTAGAGGTTGAATAGTGCATTCATCTTGACCATATATCTGCGGATGTACTAAGCTTCACCTTTGTAACAAAGCCTTTCTGAAATGATTGCCACAAAATAATAAGTAAACTAAATACCTCGGTCCAAAATGATGGTTAAAGAAATCTTATACAGTCTTACTAACTAGAAAACATATAACTTATCATAATCTCCAATTATATTTAAGGTCTTAACTTATAATAAATGGTCTGAATTAGTCATTCGATCCACGATGACCCAAACTTAATCAAGATGACTTCTGGTGTGACGATGTCCCATAATAACATCAATATTAATAACTTGCCACTTTCAAGTAGGGATGTTAATATCCTGAATTGTACCTCCTAGTATTTGGTGTTCAACTTTCACTTTCGAACAATTTGAACACTTAGCCACAAAGTTGGCAATGTATCTCTTCATAACCTTCCATAAAAAAACTTCCCACAGGTCACAGTACATCTTGGTGGCACCAGGGAGAATCAAATACTTAGAACTATGAGCATCCACTAATATCCTTTCTCTCAACCCCTCAACACTGGGAACACATAAACAACCCTAATAGCGGAGTACACCTTCTCTTTTGGAATAAAACTTCAACCTTTTTCTTATTAAGTTCTTTCATTAAATGGATAAGTGTATGATCTTTCTGTTGTTTCTTTTTCACTTCAAAATGGCTATGAACCAGTTTGAACCATTAGACCCCCATTATCTATGTCATGTAACAAACTCCCAATCGACCTAATCTATTTACCTCTTTTACCAACTCCTTGTCCTCCTTTCCCATATGGGCTGCACTGCCCATACACAACCCACTCAATGAATAAGCTACTATATTTTCATTACCCAAATGGTAGAGCACATTTATGTCATAATTATTTAGCAACTCCAATACCTTCTCTGATGAAGATTTAATTTTTTCTGCCTGAACACATATTGAAGACTCTTAGGATAAGTGAAATATCCACTTGAACACTATATAAATAATCTGACCAAATTTTCAAGGGGAACTCAACAACTGCTAATTCCAAATCATGAGTAAGATATTTCTTCTCATGATCCTTAAATTGTCTGGATACAATAACAACAACAACAACAAACCCAGTATATTCCCACCTAGTGGGGTCTAAGGAAAGTAAAATGTATTCAGTCCATACTACTACCTTCGAGGAAGTAGAGAGTCTATTTTAGATAGACCCCTCGCTCAAGACAAAAGGACAAAGGACAAACATATCAAAATCATACAATAGGAATAAAATAACACAATAATAAAGTACTCAAACAGACAATGGATCCCCCTCCCCCACCCCTAGGCCTACCCACCAAGCTACACTAAACCCTCCTAACTACACACTATGACTTGACCACCCACCTTAGCCCTCTGCCCTAATGCTTTTTCTCCATACTGTCCTATCAAGGGTCATGTCATGTCTAATTACTTCTCTCCAGTACATTTTCGGTCTACCCCTCCCCCGCTTGAAACTATCTAAGGACAACTTCTCATACCTACGAAGGAGCATATGTTCCCTTTCGCATCACATGAACAAACCATCTCAACCTCACTTCCTGTATATTATTTTCCACCGATGTCACTCCCGTCTTCTCCCGAATAAACTCATTCCTAACCTTATCAGCCCTCATGAATCCACACATCTAATGCAACATCTATATTTCTGCCACCTTCAACTTTTAGACGTGAAAGTTATTAATAGGCAAACACTCTGCCCCATACAACATAGCCGGCTGAATTGTAGCTTTATCGAATTTGCCTTTGAGCTTGAGAGGGACCTTCATATTGCATAAAATCTCCAAAAAAAACCTCCATTTCATCCAACCTTCCCCAATATGGTGAGAGACATCCACATCAATCTCCTCATCCCCCTGAATCATAGACCCAAGATACCTAAAACTATCCCTATAACAAACAACCTACGAATCCGACTTTATTACCTCCTCTTCCTTTCGGCTCAAGTCACTAAACTTGTACTCCAAGTACTCTTTCTTTGTCCTACTCAATCTGAATCCTTTAGATTCCAGGGTTTGTCTACAAACCTCTAACTTATAATTAACATCTCGACGCGACTCATCAATCAACAGTACATCATCAAAAAAACTACTTGTCTTAAATAGACTAACTACTTCATCGTAATTATCTTTTCACGATGGTCTCATCCCAAATAGACTAACTACGTGGTCATAGTTATCCTTTAGCGACGAGCAAAATTATTTTCGTAAATCAACCTTTAATGATAAGCCACATTCTAGTTGTAGATTAACCATTAAATATGAGAAATATCTCATCCTAGATGCACATTTAAAGACAATGAATATTCTAGTCTCTAATTGACCACAAATGAGTCTAATATCACAATATAATAAATTTCATCAAATCAATACCAAATTGCTATCGAGAATCTCGATATAAAAACATGATATACATAATTAAAGACCAGAAAACTTAGTTAACATCCCATGATAGATTCACAAAAATCATAGTTACCATCTCGATCAAGCTAGAGTATCACATAAATTTTTCCATAACATTTGAATACATAGCAAAACAATAATCAAGTTACTCCTATTTCTACTATTTAATTAAGTCATCAACTTTCGGTTCAAATTGCCAACTTCCATCACAGGGCCAAAATAATTATGTCCTCGACTTTCAGCTCCTACTATTTCACCTTATAAATCAAGTAACTCAAGCAATAGTAAAGCAAAAAATTTAGTACATCACTTCACCTTATATGCTCGATGTAAAGCAAGTAAGTGAATATATCAACGTATCAAATTCAATTTTTAAACACTCAAGTGTAGAGAAAGCTCCAAGAGATGAACAAGTAACCATTTGTTCAATGTAGATTACAATAAAGAACTTTAATTGGATAGTTTCATTATACTGCAACTATTCCAAGGACGCGATAACATCCACGAACACAAATAAAACTCTGATAGTTTCATTTATAAATTCTGGTAGGGGGTGGTGGTAAAATCACAAACAAATACATAGCCAAAGATGATAAGGACAACTTCAATGCAAGTTATGAGTAGCGTTCAGGGTCTCCATGACCCAACAAAAAAGTGGTTTTCCAATGATTTCTGTATTTCCTATCGCTATTAAAATAGAGGGCCTTTTAGTAACATTTTTGTAGATTTTGGAAATTGGTATGGCATTTAGATAAAAAAATTTGCACACAACGTCTATTCCGTTGTGTCCAAGCTCTACTTTCTTCTAATACTTTTTCAACTCCCACTTTTCAGATTCTCCTTTATAATTTGTACATGTGCAACACTAATTGAGCTGTCACTATCTCTATAATATGCAAATGGAGTTATTCCCGGGGGTATAGTAAAAGCATCACTTTAGCCAGGAGACATAGCAAAGGTCATTTATAAGAACTATGTCATTCCAAGCTATAGATTCACCAACATGAAGGCATTTCTTATAAAACATGATCTCCAAAACTTAGAGGTTGTAGTAGGAACTTACTTTGCAGTGGCAGGAGCAGTATTGGGTCTAATAAAATCTGGGAGATTTAGTCTTATTGGACTAATCATCATCACATGGGGTTTTGAAAAGCAAGTCCATTTTAGGAACTCAACAAGTGTAGTCATATACCCAACTTTGCTAATTGCTTTGATTTCTGCCTTTTTTTTTCTACCAGAGCAGATATCACAAGGATGATATATTTCTCCAAACAAGAGAAAAAAATAATTAAAGTTAGGCATGCTAGCTGAATAAAACACCTTGTTATTATTATTTTTAGGTTGCAGTATTTTCTTATTAACATTTCTTCAATAAAAGTGATTACTATATTTCTGCAATTTTAATGCTGACAAGTAACAAATGCTGAGTCACAGTGGCACTTGTGAACAGGCATTGGTGTATTTATTCTCATATCTCGAAAAAAAAAAAGGGCAACTTCCCCGAGTGCATCCCAACTGCAAAAGTTTAATATGAGACTATAGATAAAGATCTTATCATACTCTGTAGTTCTAAAGCTCGTCAAAAAGATTTGAATTTATCAAATAGTAAGACTTATAAATCTTCACTAAAGATAAATCTTGTGGAATGTGGTTTAGAATGCAGCTCACTGCACTTAGCATGTATCAAGTATCGCCCAATATGTACATCATATCTTCACACTAAGCATAATCAAATACTTCAGCAGTTAACAAGAGAGCGAGTTCAAGAGTATACACAAACCTTAGTTGCACTTCATTATCACAACTTAAAGATTAATAGAGTTCTCTTAAGGCTGCATCTATTCTAGTTCAATTAGAAAAAAAATGCAGTCAGAAAAAGAAAATGGGCAAGGAAAGGTAAATGACCAGTACGTGGTAGACTCAAAGGATAGAGAAGGAAAAGCAAAAACCACAAGTTTTGTGAAATGCAGTCAGAGAACAAACTCTCACTAATCTGCACACACACACCCCTCTATCAAGATATTCACAAGGACAATACACGCAGCAAAAAAACACATACTCCCTAGCTTAAAATTCAATTCACCAGAGGTCTCTCACATAATTTATATATACACAATACACTCTCACCCAATACACAAACCACCCTCACTGATCTGCAAACACATACCCCTCCATCAAAATATTCACACGCATAATACATATAGACCCCTCCACTTTTAATCTATTCTCCATAGTTCATATAGATAATAACAAATTAAATCTGCAGTACCCCTCAGCTAACAGTGATTAAAAAGCACCTAATTAAGAAAATGTAGAAAACAGAAAGGAATGAAATATAGGCTAGAACAAGCTAGAGAGTCAAAAGAAGCATCCAAGGCAGGAGAATAAACTATGAAAGTCCGATAGAGGAACCTGTGGACAATTCGCTGAAGTCTCTACAAGAAAATAGAAAGATAATGAACAACTGGGGAGTGAGAATGGTGAAATTTACAAAGCTCTCATTTATATATGTAACCATACCTGCTGCTTTTGGAACTATTCTACCAAATAGACTCATAACAATAGGACCTAAAGATAGAAAATACTTAAAAACCAATCAAAGGGAAATAATGTAGCAGAGTGACTTAAATAATGATGATACCCAAAAAGCGTAGCCCTGAAGGATCATACTAGATCCTAGATTATGCATATCAACAAGTCCAACTTCCTAGAAATAACATATCAAGAACACTAACATGTATTATTTATGTATAGATATTGAGGGTGATAACACTGAAGTTATAAATATTCACATAGTTATATTATCGTACAAAATTGTTTATTTATTTGCATATCATAGATAGTTTGGGTATAATTTTTCTTCAGTAACAATTTTTTTTTTTTTTTTTTTGTGTGTGAAACAGGTAACTTTGACAAACATTTGTGTTCTCGGGTAAAGTAAAATTCCATTAAATCAAGCACCTAGAGGATGCAACTTATTATAAAATATTTGACAGCACCACTTCTTTCCTTCAATGTTTTGGGACACATTTCAAGTTTTTTAAGGTTTGAGTGTGGAATTGTAAAAGGCTTTAGAGGAAAAAGTTTAAAAAACCAAAGAGTATGCTTTCGGCTTGGAAAATGAAATCTTTTTTCATTCTTTTTTGGAAAAGAAAATGATCAACTCAAAAAAAATTCTCGAAAACCAGAAATTGT
This sequence comes from Capsicum baccatum var. pendulum, assembly GCA_030864225.1. NCBI lineage: Eukaryota > Viridiplantae > Streptophyta > Magnoliopsida > Solanales > Solanaceae > Capsicum > Capsicum baccatum. The sequence goes on along the minus strand of CM061554.1, from coordinate 72,864,003 downwards.
CTAGTTGTTACCAGTAAACTATTTGTTCCTGTTACCAGTAAACTATTTGTTCCAAGCCCAAAATACTTGTAAACGAAAACTCAAACATGTCAGAACAACATTAAACATTCAAATTTGACCTTACAAATAGGGATGGAGAGATGGGGAAAGGTTGAGTTCTAGTACATGTCTATTTATTAGGATTCTAATAATGGCCTTCGTATTGGGAGAGAAATAATCTTATATAACAAACCACAACTCAAAAATCTACACAGGAGGGAGGTTATTGTGCCTAAATGTGACCCTAGGGTATCAAAATGAATACAGATACATAAAACTATTTCCTTATGCTTCACAAAAAAGATCCCATGAAATGTACTAGTTTTTGCTAGCAAGATTGATGTAATAGCTTAACAAAAAGGATGGAAAACACCTGGTATTTGTCTCCTCCTTCCCTACAAAAAAAATAATAAGGAAAACAAAGTCCATATATATTTATATTAGGGCCTATAATGCAGCCGCTTGAACGCTGAAAAAATGAGACAACTAATAAATCAACCCTGTATTTGCATCCAATAGGAAAAGGAGCTAAAACAAAACATATGAACTTATGAAGGGAGCAAGCATTCTAGATATATTTTCTGTAAGATAAGACTTACATCTTCTATGGATTTCCAAACATGGATATTATCTAATAAATGTTCGTAAGTTCATAAGAAGTTATATATTACTACTGCTTTGATTGTGGATTAAACGTGCAGGGAATGGAAAATGAGAAGAGTGAGTGAGAGAACAAATAAAGCAGTGGTAAGTTTCAGTAAAATGTCCCTTATCATCTGTATATTGGCTGCAGCTGCACAAATATGGTATTTAAAGTGCTTATTTAGGAAGAAAAAAATCATATAGTTTTTCACTCTCCCCCTTTGTACCAAAACAGCATAAAATTCTTTCCTTATGTACCAAAAGAGTATCTTCCATTCTTTTTTCCTGGCTTATATTTTTCTATAATTTTGCAATTAACTGGAGTTGGAAACTAAGTTTAGCAGTAGTGGCAGATGTCATCGACCAATTCCATAAATGAAACTAGGTAATGACATATTTATACAATGTACTGTTTTGTCCCAAACTCCATATCCCAAATCCTAGTTGCTTGTAGGTATGCAACTAGCATTAGGATAAGACATTTTAAAGACTACAACACCAACAACATACCCTCGATATTCCAACCAAGTAGGGTCTGGGAGGGTAAGTGTACGTCGTCCATACCATAACCTCAAATATGAGATAGAGAGGTTGTTTCAGATAGACCCTTGGCTCAAAATAAAGCAATCTAAGATGAGGAATAATAATAATAATGAATATTAATAAAACAAGATACAATAGAAATTGATGAAGGACCTTGAGATCCCAAGAACCTCAAAAGTGCTAATGATTAATAAGCCTTTCACTAATGTTTTGTCAATAGGATGAACGTATCCACTTTAGAGAATTAATTTAGCTATGTACATATTTGGAGCGGGACTAACAAAATTGTGGATAAGTGGGGAGAGATCTCATGGGGGATAAGAGATGATGTAACAAGACCCACAAAAGGGAAATAACAATCAAGACGTGAATTTTATCCCTAACAAAAGTAGCAGTAGACATCAGCATTCTTTAGACACACGTATACATGATCCTTGTAACACCAATATATAAATATTTTGATAACTCAAATAGAAATGGAAAAAGAAAATTAATGACAACAAAACTTCCATAAGTTCTTTGTATGATAAGGGGAGGTACCCACATACATTCAAGGAAATTTTAAATGAACTTCAATTTTTACCCAACATTTTCATTCTCAGATGTTATACATTTAATAAAGAATCATGAAGAAACAATTACAGGTATATATGAGGATAACTTTTATGGTTGAACTGAAAATTACAGGCAATGAAAAATTCCCATAAGCTTTCTATTCATCAATTATACGCCCAATTTAACATGTATGCCACAAACTAGTTCTTCAACAATAAACCATCCCACTTTCCCAGTGTTTGCTAGAAGTCCTCACCTCAATCTTCGGGACTACTTTCGAAACATGAGGATAAACTTAGTAACTTATGCTCAAATCTATGAACAAATTGATTATATTTATCTCAAGCAAAAACAATTTTAGTAAGAAGATCTATCATTTCCATTTTTGACAATAGCAAATATGAAAAAGATTTAATTACAAGCAAATAAAAAAAATCACTAAATCACCAAGGGCAAGAAAATCTCAACGACGCCATTATGAATTGGTGTTGGACAAATCATATACTCATAAATTGTTTTCACACTAAGGATTCATAATTGATTAGATCATTGGAGTCATTAATCGTTTTATAGGAAGTTTCACAAAACATGGGTAAAATTTAGAGATGGACTGCATTTAATTATGACAAAACTTTCCTAGAAAAGTCCCATTGACTAAGTACATACTCAACATGTCTTTTTATTGATATCAATGTATCTGGAATTCAAATAAGTAACTTAATTTTAAATACAGTGTATTTAGATTTACACTCATCTTTCAAGAAATCAAAGTTCTTACTTAAATTAGATTAGTTTTACTGATTATTAAAATATCAATGAGGTTTACATAAACCTGTTACTATCGTATCATAACAAATAAACAAGATAAACAATTATAAGTATTGAATGAATATCTTACCATCTCATCTTCTTCAAGATTTATCCTATTTAATAGTGTCAATATGGAGTAAGTAATTTTAGTATAATTATTGAGAAATCAGGGGATTCACAAATTTCTTTCAAGTTGTCTATATATCTCGATGTACATATAAGAGAGTGATTTGTTTATATGTCGATTGTGCGCCTCTATAGTTCTGATGTCCATCAATCAAACAGAGTTTAATTGCTGGTTGAATAAAAAAAAGGTTTCACTTTGTGCAATAGTTTTTCTTGGTAAACTGTGGTAGACTTTCCATTGAAACTGTACAAATCCACAATAACCAAGTCCTAAAATATCAAAAAGGAATGTAGGATGAAAGAGGGACAGTGGAAAAACTGTTCAATGCATGAATTAAGGGTGAGGGAATAAACAAAAAGAAAAGCAATCATTTTTTCATCTCCAACCAAACACCGTCATAAAAATCAAAACCGAAAAGGTAAAGGTTACATCGCACCCTAAATTTTCTGACCCAAACCTTCTTCCAAAAATATCAGTGATTCCATTACCACACCAACACAGTTTTAAGAAGCTAAGGCTCTGTCGCACCACGCCTAGCCCCACCCTACTTAGAGAATGCTCCACCCTACCTCGTGTAGCGGTAAACCAACCCCACTCCATACCTACTACACCCTATTGCAATTCCTAGTGGCTAGATGATAGAGAGATGATAACTGATCAACCACAAATCGATAAATTTCATAGAGAATTACCGAGTTGTACAAATTAAAAAAATAACAGATTTAGATCGAAATAAAACTAATTTAGAACAATTTTGGAAGAAAAGAGCAACTAGACTGAAAAGAAATCATACCTCGAATTCATAATAGAGATAAAACAGAGATTAGGGAAAATTATTAGCTGCAATAATTCTCGAATTTGTAGAAGTAATACGAAAATCTATGTAACACTCTATATTCTGTGTGTACTAGTTCTACTTATGTGGCACTTAATATGGACTTATGGGGTAGGTAATTGGCTCAGATATCCTATGTGATTAGTGACAATAAGATAGGTTTGGAGGAATTCCCACGTGTATTAAAACGTGGTTTGACCAAGTTATCGTCAACAAGAGTAGTTAAACATGAGACTGTAAGTAGGTAGTTGAATATAAAGGATGAAGTGACCTAGTGTACATAGTTTGTAAGTTTAACTATAGGAATTTTGATCTTAAAATGTAATAAAATATTAAGGCAGTTGTTTGACTGATTTAAGCCTAGTAGGTGAGTGACCTACTTTGATCTTTTGAGCTACCTAAGAACTAAGTAGGTGGATTAGCTATTAAGTCTATCTTGACCAGTTTATTGAGCCAAGTACACTACCACCTATTTGATTTAATTTTGGCCAAATTTGAAGGACAAAAAGAGATGAGAATGGGCAGCCAAGGCCTAATGGTTTTAGATCCACAAAGGCCCAATATAATGAGAAATTAGGTGCATCACCTACTTGATAAATTATGGCCCAAAATCAGCCAAGAAATTTAGCAAATAGCAGATCTTTTTAAAGGGGTTGAAACCAGCTCTTTTAGTTCATTTTACTGGCCAAAAAAATAGCTTTCAAGATTTTCTCTCTAGTTCTTTCTTAGCTATGCAGCAGCCATAAAATTGCACTAGGGTTCTTAGGAAACCTTTCTTCTATGCTAAAGGTAAGTGAACATATCATGAGCACATCTTAAGAATACTATAGGAGTTATGTTCTCCATGATTAAACTATAAGATATCCCACTTTAAGTTTGGTAGTCCTTTTATTCTTGATTATTAAGAGATTTTTCTCTACACTTTTGGTTTATGAGTGAACGGATCAATCTATTGAAGAGATATACATTAAGGGAATAAACTACCACTGAAATTAAGGCATGGCTACTGTCCATTTTTACCTTTTTTTGTTACATGTGTTGGTAGAGATCATATATATTTTTTTAAGAACTCAAGGGATGGTGAGTTCAATATTTGGGGTTGTTTTGGCATGGTTTTATGTATATATGTTGGCGTCTACTTGGTTGATGTTTGGGGAAAGGTGTCAATGGTTTCCAATGAAAGGTAGAATAAGGGTATAGTGGTACACCACTGAATTAAATGTCTCATTTACTTACTGCCCACACCACTTGGTATACCATTTTGAGAGTATAATAAAGGAAAAACTATTAAGGGGGTCTTATAAGAAGTTACGTTGCATGTGAATGTAATTGGAGAAGAATGAGGTTGAAAGAACAACCTTGGATTAGTTTAATTGTAGGTTACTACCCGCTGATTATTTTGGTAAGCTTAAATGGCGTGAATATGTTAATTAGCTGCTAATACTAGTTTTATGATATTGTAGATTAAAAATAAAAAAGGAAGGGCATTTAGTAAGAGTGTGATTAGTTGAGCAGCAAAGTATATATGGTTCATTGATCCTACACTCTTTGGCATGAATCTAACTCCTTTGTTACAAAGTAAGCTTCCTAAGCATTTTTTCTTTGAAATTATACATAAATATAATGTATAACCTCCAAGGTGGCTAACAACCTTATTCTCACTTGTTAGGTTGTTAAAGCACTTGAAGATGTGTTTGTTACTAGATCTGCCCATTTTCCCTTCAAAATACTAGTATGATATAGTTTTTTTCAGAAATAATCTTTATGATTTGTTTTCATAGTCAACATGACCTATGGGGGTAGTTAAGATCCTATGTGTTATATTCCTATTATTACTATATCCTACCTTATTTCTATTACATCTAGTGTGTATTTGCATACCTTTTCCTGCTAGTCCAAAGTTCCAAATCTAATACATGACCACCAAAACAACAACTTTAAAGATAAAAAGAATGATTTGAAGTGATTCTATATATTCGTGGGTGATATCCTAGGAGTAGAAGAAACACCTAGCATCGGTCTATCCTGACATTACGGGTTGTATCCCAGGAGTGAAAAGAAAGCCCAGCATTGGTCGATCCCAATTTATGTACTTATGAGGACTGTATCCCAGGGGTTAAAATGCCTAGTATGGGTCATCCTCTTTTACCACTGATCAACTATTCATTTGTATCACGCCTTAAAATTTTACAAAGTAAAGAAGAATAAAGCAAAGTAAAGAATCTAATGTACATGATCCCACAAGTGGAAGCAAAGTTGATATTCCATCCTTATCTTTATAGTCATATATTGATAACTGATTTTATTGAGTTCTTGTCTTATTTATAGTCACTTTATGCCATACATACTCAATACACTCTTGTATTAACATCCATTATGGGACACTATGTTTTATGCCATAGGTACAGGTACTTCAGCTAGTGGACCACCCTAGTAGGAACACAGGATATCCAATGTCTATTGGTGAGCTCAAAGTTTATTCGGAGCTTTCCGAGTCTGTTATATGTATTTTGGAATTGTATAGTAGTTATGAGCAAGGTGGGGATTCGTCCCGACCTTAACTAAGTCCATGTATCTTTTAAAGGCTTTGCAAACTAATGTGAAGTTAAGTGTAGTAGCATTATGTTCTTTTAACAATGTGGCCCCAACGGCCAAGTCTTTTATATGTAGGTTGGACTTTCTTACACGGTTTATGCTTATCAATGCATCATATCAATATTAGCAGTACCTTTGAATGACATAGTTACATGCATGAAAAGTACAGGGTTATGAGTTGGTTCTCCCAAAACAAGTGCCTATCCATCCCAATGGGATTTGGGGCATGGCTAAAGTAGTATCAGAGTAGGTCATCCTAAGGAGTCCTGTGCAAAGTCGTGTCTGTATAGAGTCTTGTGTATGGATGTGTTGTGCACCACGTCTCTAAGTTGAGGGCTATTAGGCATGTAGGAGTTGTTTCCTTTTCTCTTCATTCCTTAGATCATGTGATAGATCCAATAATATAGGCTAATTTGTTTTTAACCTTGCATATTTTTTTCTCAACATAGTAAAGATACCGATTACAAGAAGAAGTAAGGGTAAGAGTAATCAATAAGATGTTGCTGCCAAAGAAGGGGCAAGTAAAAAACCACCTGGACATGTTAATCAAAGTAAGGCTCAAGGTGAGTTTGCATCACAGACTTCTTCTACTCCTTTTTCTCTAGAAGAGCTAAAGAGGAGAGGAGTACCCCCAGAGTCACCTATTAATCCTACTGAGAAAAATTTGAGGAATGAGGTGTAATTATTAACACATATAGTTGCTGTACATGGTCAAGTACAACCTGGTCTAACTATAGGTAACACTGTTATGGATAGGGCAGCTAGTTTACAGACACAAGATTTTCTTAAATTGGACCCTCATCAATTCACTAGGTCAGATCCTAATGAAGATCCACAAGACTTTATTAATCAGATTAAAAGGGCTTTAGAGGTTATGCATTTATCTGGTAAAGAGATAGTTGAGTTAGCAACATATCGATTAAAGGGGGTGGCTATATTATGGTATGAAGCTTGGAAAAAATCAAGGGGTATAGGTGCACCTTCAGCTAGTTGGGAAGAATTCAAAATGACATTTATTGATCATTATCTTCCATTAGAGATTCGAGAGGCCTCTGTAGATTAGTTCTTAAATCTTTTCCAAGGGAACATGAACCTGAGGGAGTATAGTTTTTAATTTAATTCTTTGGCCAAGTATGCTTCAAATGTAGTGGCTACTATGGAGGATAGAGTTCATCGATATGTCGGTAGATTGGACCTATATGTTTTTATATATTGTACTATTGCTTCCTTGAACAAAGAAATGGATATATCAAGAATACAAGCTTTTGCACAAGAAATGTAGGATCAAAGGCAAAGAAGGAAACAAGAGCTGGAAAGATAACACTCCTAGAGGGCTAGATCTATGGGCCAATTTTCTCCATCTCCAAGTGAATTCAGGCCTCGGTTTTTTAATAGAACCCCTAGACAATCACCTTCCTACTCCACAACAAGTGATACACCCCAATCCTAAGGGTTTAGAGGAGGCCAATTCGGGCAAAGAAGTGAGAGTCAAGGTTCACAAATAGCAGCATATCAAGAGTATAGGAGTACAATCCAATTAAGACCTCCTAGACAACTTTGTAAGAATTTTGAATGAATCATTTTGGTGCATGTAGGTTTGGGATAGATACTTGTTTTTTTTGTGTGGAACACCAGGACACATAATTAGAGATTGTCCAAAAAAGGGTATGACTAATATATCATGACCTACTTGATCTATTGTTGCATTATCATCCTCGTTTCCTTTTGTTTGTAGGGTTATGTAGATGTCTACTAGTCATGGTAGGGGTGTTAAGGTAGCTAGTTCAAGTTCTGTTCAGAATCGTAGATATGCTTTAGCTGGTCGACAAAATTTGGAGGTTTCTCCTAACGTGGTTATAGGTACATTGTCTATCTTTTCATGTAAGGTATATGAATTAATTTATCTAGGATATACATTATCATATGTCACTCAATTAATTACTGGAAGGTTTAAAAAAACACTAGAGTCACTAGCTAAGCCATTCACGATGTCTACACCAATTGGTGAGTCTATTATAGCTAGAAGAGTTTATCCAAATTATATAGTAACTGTTTGTGATCATGATACATTAGCTGATGTTATAGAGCTATAAATGGTAGATTTTAATGGTATAATGTGTATGTATTGGTTGTCTTATTTTTATGCCATAATGGATTGCCGAGCTAAAATGGTGTATTTCTATTTTCCAAAGGAAACAATCCTTGAGTGGAGGGGTAATATTGGGACACCAAGGGGTAGGTTTATTTCATATATTAAGGTAAAAAAGATGATGTCCAAAAGATACATATGTCATCTAGTAAAGGTGAAAGATATAGAGATGGAGTCACCGACTCTCCAATCCATCTCAGTGATAAATGAATTTCTTGACGTATTTCTTGAAGAGATTCTGGGTTTATCTCTATAAAGATAAGTGGAGTTTGGTATTGATGTGATACCATGTATTCAACCGACTTCTATACCCTTATTTAGAGAGGCCCTTACAGAATTACGTGATTTAAAGGAATAATTAAAAGAATTTTTAGAACAGATTTCATAAGGCCTAGTATATCTCCTTGGGGCGCACCCATGTTATTTGTACATAATAAATATGGAATGTTTAGAGTGTATATTGATTACCAACAATTGAATAAGGTGACAATTAAAAACAAATATCGTCTTCCTAGAATTGATGATTTATTTGATTAGTTACAAGGTTCTAAGTGTTTCTTAAAGATTGATTTGAGGTCAGGTTATCACCAATTATGAGTGAAGGAGAAGGATATAACTAAAACAACTTTTCAAATACGATATGCTTATTTTGAGTTTCTAGTTATGTTATTTAGGCTAACTAATGCACCAACTGCTTTCATTGATTTGATGAATAGGGTGTTTAGGCCATTCTTGGATGTATTTGTTATTGTATTTATAGATGATATTTTTGTGTATTCAAGATCAGAAGAAGACCATGGTAATCATTTGCAACAGGTGTTACAAATTTTTCGTGATCGTAAGTTGTATGCGAAGTTATCCAAATGTGAGTTTTGGTTAAAATCAGTAGCATTCTTGGGTCATATTGTATCTGATGAAAGGATAAGGGTTGGTTTTCAAAAGATAAAGGCAGTGAAGAACTGGCTATGACCTAAGACACCTACAGAGGTTCGTAGTTTCCTAGGCTTGGCAGGTTATTATAGAAGGTTTGTTGAGGAGTTTTCTTCTATTTATACACCTTTAACAAAGCTAACACACAAAAAAGCTTATTTGTAATGGAATGAAGCTTGTGAAAGAAGTTTTCAAGATTTGAAGAATAAGTTGACTTCTACACCCATATTGGTATTTTCGATTGGCACGAAAGGTTATGCGGTATATTTTGATGCTTCAGGAGTTGTCTTAGGATGTGTTTTGATGCAATATGGTAAAGTAATAGCTTACGCCTCAAAACAGTTGTGGCCACATGAGAAGAATTATCCAACACATGATCTTGAGCAAGCAGTAGTTATATTTGCTTTAAAAATATGGTGCCACTACTGTATGGTATTCATGTTGATATGTATACTGACCACAAGAGTCTGCAGTACATCTTTAACTAGAGGGACCTAAATTTGCGGCAACGAAGGTGGCTTGAGCTATTAAAAGACTATGATGTGGATATCTTATATCATCCGGGAAAATCAAAAAAGGTAGTCGATGTGCTAAGTCGTAAAGCGATGTGAAATAATTATAGGTATCCAACAAAAAGGAAAAGGATAACTAAATGTCTACACCAGTTAGCAAGATTGGGGGGTTTGCCTTCTTGAATCTTAAGGAAAAGGCGTTATTATGCAAAATGCAGCAGCATCCACACTAGTAGCCAAAGTTAAATTGAGAAATACGCAGATCCTATTCTTTAACAGTTTAAGGACAATGTAAAACAAGGTATGACAAAGGCATTTGAGCTTACAGAAGAGGTAATACTTCAGAGCCAAAATAGATTATGTGTACCTAATGTAGATGGGCTACAAAAATGGATTATGATGGAGGCATATCATTTAAGATATTCTTTCCATCTTGGTTCAACTAAAATGTATCACGACTTGAAAGAGATGTATTGGTGGGGAAACATAAAGAAGAAAATTGCAAAATTCATAGCTGAATATCCAAATCATCAACAAGTTAAAGTGGAGCACCAAAAGCTAGGAGGTTATATGCCGCTTATGGAGCTCCTAACTTGGAAGTGGGATATGATCAACATGGATTTCATCACTAGTCTACCCCGCTCTTCTTGATAGTTTGATTCTATAAAGGTAAATTTAATAGACTCACCAAATCAACACACTTTCTACCGGTTAAGACCACTTACACGACTGCAGAGTATGCAAAATTATATATTAAAGAGATAGTTCGGCTATATGGAGTCCTAATCTCTATTATATCTAATAGTCGAGCTCAATTTACTGCACATTTTTAGAGGTTATTCCAGAAGAGTTTTAGAACGCAAGTAGGTTTTAGCACAACATTTCACCCTCAAATGGATGGCCAGGCAAAATGTTCAATCAAAACACTAGAGGATATGTTGCAAGCTTGTGTATTAGACTTCAAAGGTAGCTGGGATGATTATTTTCCACCTATTGAGTTTTTATGCAACAATAGTTACCACTCAAGTATCAAAATGGAACCTTATGAAGGTTTATATGGAAGAAAGTGTAGACCACTAATCACGTGGTTTAAAGTAGATGAAACTACTTTATTTGGGCCAGATCTTGTTCAATAAGCTATAGAAAAAATTAAGGTGATACAACAATGGTTAGAAACAGATCAAAGACGACATAAATCATATTCATATGTTAGAAGAAGAGGATTAGAGTTTAATATAGGAGATTGGGTGTTCTTGAAAGTATCACCAATGAAAGGTGTAATAAGGTTTAGTAAAAATAGAAAACTAAGTTCCCGCTATATAGGGCCATACAAAATTATTCAAATATTTGGCCAAGTTGCATATGAATTAGACCTACCCCAGAAACTTTCAATGTTGCATTCAGTGTTTCATGTCTCAATGCTTCGAAAGTACATAGGAGACCCATCTCATAATTATTTTACGTGTACTAGTTCTAATTATGTGGCACTTTACATGTACTTATAGGGTAGGTAATGGGATCGGATATCCTATGTTATTAGTGATGGTAAGATAGTTTGGAGGAATTCCCATATGTATTGAAACATGTTTCGATCAAGTTATCGTCGACAAGAGTATTTAAAATTGGGACTATAAGTACGTATTTAAATCTAAAGGATGAATTGACCAAGTGTACATAAGTTATAAGTCTAACTATTGGCATTTTGATCTTAAAATAGAATAAAATATTAATGTGCTTGCTTGACTGATTTAAACTTAGTAGGTGAGTCACCTACTTTGACCTTTTGTCCAACCTATGAACTAAATAGGTGCATCACCTATTAAGTCTCTCTTGATCAGTTTATTGACCGAAGTACACTACCACCTATTTGATTTAATTTTTGCTCAATTTCAAGGAGAGAAAGTGAGGAGAATGGGCAGCCAAGGCCCAATGGTTTTAGATCCACAAAGGACCAATATAATGCGAAAGTAGGTGGATCACCTACTTGATAAATTATGGAACAAAATCAGCCAAGAAAGTCGGCCAAAAGTAGATCCTTTTAAAGGGGTTGAAACAATCACTTTTAGTTCATATTACTAGCCAAACATAAAACAACTTTCAAGATTTTCTCTTTTTCTCTCTCTAAGCTATGCAGCAACCCTAAAATTGCACTAGGGTTCTTGGGAAACCTTCCTTCTAAGTTAAAGGTAAGTGAACAAATCTTGATTACGTCTTAAGAATACTATAGTAGTTACGTTCTTCATGAGTTAACTATGAGATATCCCTTTTTAAGTTTGGCAGTCTCTTTATTCTTGATTGATTAGAGATTTTTCTCTTCACTTTAGGTTTATGAGTAAAGGGATCAATCTATTAAAGAGATATACAGTAAGGTAGTAAACTACCACCTAAATTAAGGTGTGGCTACTGTCCATTTTTACCTTTTTTTTGATACATGTGTTGATACAGATCATATATATGTTGTTAAGAACTCAAGGGATGGTGAGTTCAATATTTGGTTTCTATATTGATATTTGGGGCTGTTTTGGCTTGGTTTTATGTATATATATTGGGGTCTATTTTGTTGATGTTTGAGAAAAGGTGTGAATGGTTTCCAATAAAAGGTAGAAGGAGGGTATAGTGGTACACCACCAAATTGAATGTCGCATATGCTTGTTGCCCACACCACTTAGTATACCATTTTGAGAGTACAACAAAAGAAAAATCTATAGGGGGGGGTCTTATAAGAATTTACATTGCATGTGAATGTAATTGGAGAAAAATAAGGTTGAAAGAACACCCTCAGATTAGTTTAATTATGGGTTAGTACCTGCTTACTATTTTTGTAAGTTTAAAGGGCGCGAATGTGTTAATTAGCTTATATTACTAGTTTTATGCTATTGTATATTAAAAATAAAAAAGGAATGCATTAAGTAAGAGTGTGATTAGTTGTGTAGCAAGGTATGTATGTGTCATGACCCAAACCAGGCCCTGGCCGTGACGAGCATTTTGAACCACTGAGGCCTAAAACACCCCAATCTGTCTAGTAATCATGCACCTTATTGATATGATCAAAGTAATTTGGAAAAAACACAATAATTCAGAAATATGGTCATAAGTATGAAAAGAAACAATAACGGGGAGATAAGGATCTCTCAACATCAATTAACCTCTAAACAACTGTCTACGAAAATCTCTAACAAATGACTGAGTCAAGTAATCGTATATAAACTAGGACAAGGCCCCAGTAGACCCTAAAATTGAATATAAGATAGAAGGACTGCAGGACATAAGACCTTCCAAAACATAGAAGCCTCCCCACTTGTCTATACAGCTCTGTCTGAAAGATCTACTGATTCTCTTGAACCCTAGACTGGGCCTCTGAGCCTGTGAGGTTAGATAGGGGAGAGGATCAGCACAAAAGTACTGGCACGCAGAGATATCAAAACAAAACATAATATTTTTATAAAATATATTCGAGAGGCATTATAAAGCAATTTTGTATCAAATCATTTGAAAGCACATGGGTGTAATGCAATAGTTTTCTCAAGAATAATGAAATGCAACTGAGCTAGGTGGAATACCCTACATAATTTACATCAACTGTTAAACCCTGCTTGCCACCAAGATTAGAGTATACGTGAGGGGAAGACACACAAGATCATACAGCATGGTTTCTCGACCCAATAGTAGTGACCAAGATCACTTAGCCTGGGCTCCTACCTATAGTCCCAATTTGGGAATGACATGAAGTCAAGTACACAAGATCACTTAGCATGGTACCAATATTCCATGTCGGAAAACACGTTTTCCAATGATGAGATCTTATGTCTCAAACGCCTTTTTCAAGCATCCACCTTTCTATTGTAAAATCAATGCATTCAAATTTTATCTTATTCAATCTCATATCATATTCTGAAGGGTATCATCATACTCGACTTTCAAGTCATCAATATCACCTCCACATATGCATAATCTTGTAAAAATCAAGGTGCCTCATCATTTACAAGTGTTGAACAATATTTATTTAAAACTCATGCTCTCTTTTGTTGATCACAATTCAATATGGAGTATCGAAACATTATCATAGGAATTTGAAAAAAAATTATCATTCATATTTATCAAACTTGCATGGAAAATGTCAAATCACATAAGCATGGTTTCAACCATTTAAGTATATAGGTAAACAATTCTCATGACCTAAAGAAAATGACTTAGAAATCATATTGAAAGAAAGATATTAGCATTTGATTGAAAAACCCCATTCAAAAGCATGCATGTTCATAAAAACTACACCCATGAGATTTTTGGATAACCCCACGTACCTCCATTTTCAAGGATAATAGATTTTTCTTGAAGCTTGCGGATTGTTGATTCCAAATATGTAATTATCTTTAAAAACCTATGGTCAAATCTTGAACTATTTGGGTTTTTATTTTTGAAACCCTAAGGAGAATCCTTGAGCACTTTTGATGAAAGAATAAGTATTTTGAGGTCCTTGGAACTAGATTTCGTGTTTTAGGGCTAAGTAAGGGTGAAAAAGGACCACTTTGTCCTCAACACGGACTGTTTAAGTCACTAGATTTCTTTACATAGGCGCCGCCCATCCCATTTCCTATGTTCACATAGGCACCGCCTAGTCTATCGCCATTGTTTACATAGTCACCGCCTAGGCTATCGCCTATGTTTACATAGGTGACGCCTATGCTATTGCCTATGCTTTCCAGTGGCCATGGGCGATTGGTTAGGCGACGATTATCACTTTGAAAGGCCAAAGCTTCCTACTCAGGTGGTGGATTTTAGGCAAATTGGTATCGTTTGAAATATAACTCGAATACCTATCATTTGACACATAGTAGGCTTCCTAATTTGACATATACAGAGAGTTATAGTCAATGGAAGCTGACGCACTTTACAACATCCACTAAAACCTAGTCGATCGAAATAGTTTCAACTCATGCTTGAGTTGAAGGACCTCTATGGTCTAAATTTAACCTTGAGTGGATTCACATGCTACACAATAATTAATATTCCGTATTGGTATAGGATTTTATGGCTTCAGGATTAACAACGCATCAAAATCATGGTCTGTATTATAGCTCGAATTGTGGGGCATTACTGTATGGTTGATAGATCCTATACTCTTTGCCATGAATCTATCTCCTTTGTTACAAAGTAAGCTTCCTAAGAATTTTTTCTTTTAAATTATACATAAATGTAGCGTACAACCTCTAAGGTGGTTAACAACCTTTTTCTAACTTGTTAGGTTTTTAAATCACCTAAAGATGTGTTTGTTACTAGATCTGTCCATTTTTTCTTCAAAATAGTAGAATGATATAGGTGTTTTCTTAAATAAGCATTACGAGTTGTTCTATTAGTCAACATGACCTATGGTGTTAGTTAACCTTATATGTGTCATATTCCTATTATTATTGTATCCTACCTCATTGAAATTGCATGTAGTATGTATCTACATACCTTTCGCTACTGGTCGAAAGTTCAAAATCTAATACATGACCACCAAAACAACAATTTTAAAGATGAAAAGAATGATCTAAAGTGATTCTATATATTCTTGGGTGGTATCCCAGGGGTGGAAGAAACACCTAGCATGGGTCAATCCCAACATTACGGGTGGTATCCCATAGGTGAAAGGAAAGCCTAGCATGGGTCAATCCTGATTTATGTACTTATGAGGACCGTATCCCAGGGGTTAAAATGCCTAGCATGGGTCATCCTCTTTTACCACTGATCAACTGGTCATTTGTATCACGCCTTATTATTTTAAAAAGTAAAGAAGAATAAAACAAAGTAAAGGATGTAATGTACATGATCCCATAAGTACAAATAAAGTTGATATTTTATCCTTCTCTTTGCTGTTATATATTGATAACTGATTTTATTGAGTTCTTGTCTTATTTATAGTCACTTTATGCCCTACATACTCAGTACACTCTTATATTAACATCGCTTGTGGGACACTATGATTCATTCCATAGGTATAAGTACTCCAGCTAGTAGACCACCCCAATAGGAGCACAAGATATCCAGCAGCTATTGGTGAGCTCCAAGTTGATGCAGAGCTTTCTGAGTTTGTTATATGTATTTTGGTATTGTACAGTAGTTATGAGCAAGACGGGGGTTTGTCCTAACCTTAACTAAGTCCATGTATCTAGGCTTTACATACTAATGTGAAGTTAACTGTGGTAGCATTGTGTTCTCTTAATGTTGTGGCCTAGAGGGCTAAGTCTTTTATATGTAGGTTTGAACTTTCTTAAGCGGTTTGGTTTTATCAATGCATCATATCAATATTATTAGCACCTTTGAGTGTCATAGTTACATGCATTAAAAGTACAGGGTTACGAGTTTTCTCTCCCAAAACGGGTGTCTGTCCATCCCAATGGGATTTGGGGCGTGACAATATTCTCCCTCACTACAAAATTGATGTGTATATTGATTGAAAATGAATATTGTTAATGATTTGATTTGCGTTAGTGGCAATTTCCGTTGGTGGATTTGCGACCAGATTGAAAACCAGTAGTACTGTATACGTTTATGCTAGAGGCGAGTTAGAAGAGTAATTTTTAATTTCAAAAAGTTAATTATTAAAATTTTGGCGTGTATTAAGTTTAATGAAATAAAATATGAATTATTAAAATTTTAATATTTTATTTTGGCATTAGTTTTTCCCGGTCAAAGCTCCTATTTAAAGTTTGGGACCAGTTAAAAAAATTGGGGATCGGATTTTGTCCTTCGCAATAAAATATAATAGTAAGGACCGGAATTTAATCTCGTCCTAGTAAGTATAGTATTAGAGACCAAATTATTAACAAGTCCCTAAATGTTGGTCTTAAATAAACCATTTTCTTGTAGTGCGTTCAGCGGTCTTAATGTGAATTCTTGTTGTAGGACATGCTTGGGGCATAGAATTTGAATGTTTTAAACATGGGAAATAGCTTTGAAATAGGTCTCAGATACCGCATTGGTGGCTCCATGGTCCGTGATTGTGGTAAGCGAGTGTGATTTTCTTCCTTGGAAAAAAATTATGCACTTCAAATTTGGTCCAAACACCACCAAGAGACTATCGGATGATCTTTAGTAGACAATATAGAATAGTTTGTGCTTGAAATTATCAATGATTGATGTTTTGTGTTGTATATTGTGTTTCAAGATAATCGCATGGAAAAATATGACCACATTTAATTCATGGCATCTGAGTGCCACGCTCACTACTATGGTGATCTTCCAAGGACAAAACTGCTCCTAGAAAAGGAATATATTTTGATAATATATTGAAAAAGATTCCGACACTTCATGACAGGCTTGAGGCTACAGATTAGTAGTGTTTTCCCCCATATCCATACAAGGCAAATGAGCAATGGGTTTGTGAATTCTATGCCGACCTTTGTGCAGTGTCTTCATCAGATCCATCCAAAATGACTATCATGATCTGGGGGAAACAGTGAACTTTGGGGTGGAGAAAATTAATGCTATTTATGGGCTCCCAAATTCAAACATGGGTGAGTTCGAAGAAAAAGGGTGTGAGCTAAGAGCTAGTTGGTGGAATATTGTGTCCCAAAAAAGAAGTCTCATGGACAAAAACAAAAAGCAATATCCACATGAATAACTTTACTTTCGAGGTCCGAATTTGATTGAACATCATGTGTAGCCGAGCCTCCCATTGCACCCATATGACATCAGTCCTAGATTTGCAGGCTCGAATGGTCGTGTGCATTTTAAACGGAATTCCTTTGGATATTGGTGAACTCTTGGTTTCTTGTAATGCCCCAAAAATGGATCTCGAGACATCACATGGTGCTTAAGACTATGAGAAGCCTTAAGCTAACCTTGTCTGCCTTCTACTTAATCTGAAACCATAATAAAGAAGTACAAAAATAAAATCAAGATAAAATGCTGAAATCTATATGAGCTAAGTTGAAACTATCTGAATATAATATTTGAAAAATACTAAAATCAAGAGCCTGATAACTTAATACTGAAAATCTGAATCAAAACTAGCAGCCTGACAAGCCCCTACTACTAATAACTAGAGAGTCACTGGGACAAACCTCCAGCTGACTTGAATTGTATAAAACTACAGAATAATCTATTCTAATAAGATGAAAAATAGAACAACTATGTACCCAAACTATAAGGACTCACCAAATATCGGAATGTAGATGAAGATTCTCAAATCACTCACGCTGTTGAAACTGAGCACCTAAATGAACATTATGAGACAATGTAGCACATAGACGTATATGTAGATAAGCACTTTGGGATTGCACTGAGTATATGGGGGTTAATGCACATGTAAATCAATATCTCAATATTATTATAAATTTGTAAAAGAATGCATGCTAAAAGTAGATGACTCAGATAAGGTGGAATATCGGAAAACTGAAAATCATAATATTGAATAACAAAACATGTTGCATAAATCTAATGAGTAATAAAATTTAGTTTCTAAAAGCTATACTTGTATTTTATCTTTAAATGATGATGTCTAAGTGTAGAAAGGACTCACTTTTATATCTGAAATATGAAATCTTATAGCTAATGTCATATGAAAAGCAATATCTGAATAAAACTTTGAGCCTTTACACTTAGTTTTTGAAAGTTGTTTTTATAAGAATATTCTGTAGTATTTTCTATTAGGCTGGAGGAAATTCTTTTAAAATATTTTCTATAAGATTACTCTTTTTTGTAGAGAGGTTCTTATAACTGACATAAACTATGTGAGCTATCATGGAGTCCAACGTCTAGGTCCCTTATGGGAAAACCTCACATTGGGGAGAGGTGTCAAACACTTGCCAAGGAGTATAACCTAATCTAAGTGATCATATCTGTATCTGTCATCCATACAGAAATAGGAATAATCTGATAATCTGAAACTATGTTGGCTCATAGTTCTTGGGAATGTGAACATACCCAACTCGGTACTAAATACTACTCCCTTTAATTTGTATGCTCATTCTATAGGAAATCCAATTTAAAACTAGTATAAACGGTTTATAATAAAAACCAACTATATATCTGTTAATTGAAACTATAATCTAAAACTGTAAAGTGGATTCCATATCTGAGCTAAGTTCAAAAGATCAAATCTTTATCAAGAAAAAGCTGAAAATAATCTAGTCATAGGGTGCCTATATCACAATCAATCTTGAAATAGCAATATTGAACAAGGGCTTAGTGACACAAGCATAAAATTCATGTCAAAATATAATAATATTCATGCTTGGAAATGAAGATATTGATAATTCAACTCAAAATTTGGAAATTTCTGCAATACGCATGAAAATATAAAAATAAACATGATATTCATCATTTAAATCACTTCAAATCTCAAAATACTTCAATTAGCAATATTGGGTATGAACCCTAATTTGAAATTCATGGGTAATCATACAAAATCATGAAATTTTTTAATTAAAACTAGTTTTGGGCACAATGATTAAAGGATTATCCTTGTTCATCAACCCCACATACCTCAATTGATCCAATTACTAAGGAAGCTTGAACATGAATCCCTATTTGTGTTCTTGAAGATGAATTCTTGAATCACTTGAATTGGAAACCTTGAATTTTGAGTTTCCTTTGAGAATGAATGCTGGAATTTATATTTCATGTGGAGTAAGTTTTGAGCTCTAGGGTTTTTCTTAGACAGTGATTTGATGGAAAATGAGCATGATGTGCTTAGAATAGGTTAAATTATCTATTATTCATGAATTGGGGGATGGAGAATTAACTAAATTGCCCTTTTAAAATTAAGTTTGGAAACTTGAAAATCCTTATTTGGCCACCTACCGCGACTTTCCACAATCGTGGTCGTTCACTGGAAAAATGACGAGCCCAATTTTGCCCATCAACGCAATGCGGTAAAATCGCATCACCTTTCTATTAAAAGGATGAGTGAGAACTGGAATTTCACCATGATGCAACATAATCGCGGTGCTCCACTGTAATTTGACAATTGCGAAATCATCCTTCACTGCAACGCAGTGCCTATTAAAATGCCATATTGTTTTTACAAAAATCGCCGTAACTTGTCAACCGAGTATCAAATTAAGGCAAAATTGGTATTATTAGAAAGTTGGTTCAATTATCTATATATTGGTGGGTCTAGAGCTGGGAAATTCTGCATGTAGCAAGAGTTACTCATTTTGAAAGATAACCCTTGACATTTTACAAGCTAAACTAAGCTAGAAAAAGTATGGGGTATTATATTATGCTCGAATGGGACTAGTTAAACTGAAAATACTGAGAAACTGAGGCTATAAGCTGGCATGCACCCCTAAAACAAACTGCATGACTGAATCTAAAACATACTGAGTGACTGAACTATGTCCTCGAGTGCATGAATTTACATGAAGATAGCAATATGGCTGAATCTAACACTGGAAAAGAACTATATAAAAGAACACTACTACCTTCAGTTGAATCTTAGTTCATGGAGAAAATATGAGGATACTTGGTACGCATGTATGCTTCTACTTCCAAAGTAGCGCCTTTAATGAACTGATTGCTCCACAGAACTTTGACCAAGGGAATTTGTTTGTTCCTTAATCTACGAATCTGATGATCAAGAATCTCTACTGGAACTTCTTCGTATGAGAGGATATTCTGAACTAGAACTAAACTTTCTTTTAGGTTAATCTAGACATAGGGGATGCAATAGAAGAAAAACACTCAACAAAAGATTTTAAATATCCAACTAAACTCAAGAAACTTCTAATGTCTAATAGAGATATACGTCTAGGCATATTTCTTACTTCCTCTGTCTTTTGGGGATCAACTCTAATACCATTACTAGATATAACATTACCAAGGAAATCTACTACTCTTAGAAAAAATTCACATTTTTTAAATTTAGCAAATAACTGGTGATCCCTAAGAGTTTGCAACATAATTCTAAGATGGTCTGCTTAATAGTCCTCGGTACAAAAATAGAAAAGAATATTATCTATAAATACTATGACAAATATGTCCAAATACTATTTGAACACTCTGTTCATCAAGTCCATGAAGGTTGTAGGGTCATTTGTTAGCTTAAAGGACATGACTAGAAAAGCAAAATGACCATAACGGGTTCTGAAGGATATCTTTGGGATATCACATTGCCTTACTCAAAGTTTATGATAGCCGGATCTAAAGTCTATCTTAGAGAAGTAACTTGCACCTTTGAGTTAGTTGAATAAGTAATCATTTCTAGGAAGAGGATATTTATTTTTTACTGTGACTTTATTCAACTGACAAGAGTCAATGCACATTCGTAAAGAACCATCTCTATTTCACACGAATAAGATGGGAGCACCCCATACAGAAACATTAGGCCTTATTAAACCCTTATCTAAGAGGTATTTGAGTTTCTATTTAAACTCTTTAAGCTTGGATGAAGCCATATGATATGGTAGAATAGAGATAGGTTGAGTATCTAAAAGAAGGTCAATACGAAATTCTATTTCCCTATCGAGAGGTACCCCTGGCAAATCTTTGAGAAAGACATTAGGAAACTCATTGACTACATGAAATGACTGAACTATTAGAATTTAAGACTTAGTGACTTTGACTCCAACTAGATGATAGCTACACCCTTTTAAGATCAACTTTCTTGAATTAAGCTAGTATATGAAATGACTCTTGGGATATACTAAATTACCTTACCACTCAAAGACTGGATCATCTAGAAACTGAAACTTCACCACTCGAGTGCAACAATCTATAAATACATAATAGGAATGGAGCATATCTAACTCTATTAAATCTGCAAACATAATTTTATAAAGAACAATTATAGGACACTTTCTATAGATCTATTTGGAAACAACTGACTCACCCACTATGGTAGAAACTAACAAAGGCTCAGGACCTATTTTAATATTTAATGCAACTAGCGGGGTCACGTAAGAGAAATTTGACCCAAGGTCTAACAGCAGATAAACATCAAAATGAAAGACACGAAGCAGACCAATACAACATCTGGTGAATCTTCCTTCTCTTGATGAGATGATAAAACATTAAACTAATTCTTTTGCTGACCACTAGATGATGTGCCCTAGGGAAGGTCAGGGTGACCTAGAGAGGCTGGTATGCTAGTAACCTGAATCTGGGGATGAACATCTCTGTTTCCTTAATTAGTATGCAGACACACATTGATTTCATGTCCCAACATACCACAACCATAAAAACCTTTTTTGTCCCAACAGAAATTCACCAGGATTATTCTTACCACACTGATCACAAAAAGGATAACTAGGTTTTCCATTCACAGTATTCTGAGATCTGAACATAGAAGTTTTATCCTACTACTCCTTTCTATCTCTGGGAGTGAAAGAACTAGCTAACGATGGCATTGGCTGAATGATTCTAGGACTGTAAATTATTTCCCCCTTCATACTTTGTCTAGTCGTACTTAAACTGCCCGATTCTAGCCTTCTTATTTCCCATTTCTCTTCCTTTTAATTTTTCTACCTCAATTTATTGGGCATGAATCATCAACCTTGAAAGATCCATTTCCCCAATAATCATGACAGTCATACACTTCTTTACTACTAAACTAGATACTCTAGTAACAAACTTACTCATACTCGACCTAGGGTCAACCATCGTATCAGGGGCATACTTGGACAACTGATTGAACTTAAGTAGTACTTTTTCAATATCATTGAGCCCTACCTTAGGTTGAAAAACTCTTCTACCTTAGATTCTTTTATTTCACACGAAAAGAACCTATTTAGGAAAGCATCCTAAAATACCTACTAACTCATAGAAGCTGTATTCTCACCTTTTACTATTCTTCCACATAACTACACAATCATACACTATATCCTTCAATCTATAGGATGCTAACTCTACACTCTTCTCTTTAGAAATATGCATAATCTGGGTGATTTTCTTCATTTTATCTAAATAAAGTTATGGGTCCTCACCTACTTTTGACCCAAAAAACACTAGCGAATTCATTCTCATGAAGTATCAGATTCTAGCTACTGCTAAATCCCGATTCTACTAAAGTGGGACCACTGCCTAATTATTGCACTGAATATTAGCATTCACATCTTAGTCCAACGCCTAAAAGGCAGCCCAAAATTTAACATGGGATACATTCTCATTCAGAGAGTCAGTAGGCTGGGGTGGCTGGTTATTATTTTTTTGAGTGTTAGCTCGATGATGACGCATATTTAATTGTCACATACGAGCATGATTTAAAAGTAGATAGATATATTGTAAAAAAAATAGATCATGAAACAAAGAGATGATTTCCTAAAAATGTTCCATAGCATCTTGTTAAAAATGTGGCATGCCTTACATCCATGATCAAGACTCTACGTAATGCGGCTGGTTTGACTCCCTAGGACTCTTATAGACATTGGCTCTGATACCATGTTTATAATTCCCTAAAAATGGGTCTCTAGACATCATAGGGTGCTCAATACTATGAGTAGTCCTAAGCTAACCCTGTCTACCTTCTACTAAATCTGAAACTCATAATAGGGAAGTATAAATAAAAATCAAGCTAAAATATGGAAATTTGTATGAGCTAAGTTGAAACTATATGAATATAGTATCTAAAAATAATAAACTCAAGAGTCTGATAAATCAATGCTAAAAATTTGAATCAAAACTAGATGTTTGACAAGACTCTACTACTAATAACTAGAGTCACTAGCGGAAACCCCCAAATGATTTAAACTATCTGAAAAGACTGAATCATCTATTCTAATAAGCTAAACACTTGAAAGACTAAATCCATGACTATGAGGACTCACCAACTATCAGGATGTAAATAGAGATACTCAAAATCACTCATGCTGCGGAACTGAGCACCTAAACCTACATTATAAGACAATGTAGCACATAGACATATATGTGGATCAATACTTGTGGATTATACTAAGTATATAGGGGTGAATGCAAAAGTAAATCAATATCTCAATATTATTATAAATTTGTAAGAGAATGCATGCTAAATGTAGGTAACTCACCTAAGCTGGAATATCTAAAAACTAAAAATCATAATCATGCATAGCAAAACATGTTGCATACATATAGTGAGTCAAAACATTTAGTTTCTAAAAGCTGTAGTTGTATTCTATCTTTAAATCATGTTGTCTAAGTGTAGAAAGGACTCACTTATATATCTTAAAATGAAATCTGATAGATAATTTCATATGTAAGTTTCTGAAAGTTGATCTGTTTTGATTATTCTGTAGTCTTTTCTATTAGGCCGGAGAAAATTCCTTTAAAAGCTTTTATTTAAGAGTAATCTTTTCTGTAGGGAGGTTTTTCTAACCGACATAAACCATGTGAGCTATCATGGAGTCCAACATCTAGTTCCCTTATGGGAAAACCTCACGTTGGGGAGATGTATCATACTCTTGCCAAAGAGTATAACATAATCTAAGTTATCACATATGTATCATTAATCCATATAGAAATGGGAATAATCTGATAATCCGAACCTATGTTGTTTCGTAGTTCTGGGCATGTGAATATACCCAACTCGGTGCTAAATACTACTTGCTTTAATCTGTATACTCATTCAATTGGAAATCCACTTTAAAACAAGTATCAATGGTTTAAAATAAAAACAAACTATATATATGTTAATTTAAACTGTAATCTAATACTGTAAATTAGATTTCGTATCTAAGCTGTGACAAAAGATTATATCTTTAAAAAAAAATCTAAAAATAATCTTTTCATAGGGTACCTATAGCACAATTAAACTTGAAATAACAATATTTTACTAGGGTTTAATGACCCATGCATCAAATTCATATCAAAATATAATAATATTCATGCTTCATAATGAAGACATTGATAAGTCAACTAAAAATCTAGAAATTTCTGCGATACGCATGAAAATATGAAAATAAACATGAAATTCATCATTTAAATCACTTCAAATCTCAAAATCCTTTAATTAGCAATATTAGGCATAAACACTAATTTGAAATTCATGGTTAATCATACAAAATCATATAAATTTGTAATTAAAACTAGTTTTGGGCACCAGGATGAAAGGATATTCCTTGTTCATAAACCCCACATACCTTAATTGATGCAATTACTAAGGAAGCTTGAACTTGAATCCCTATTTATGCTCTTGAAGATGAAGTCTTGAATCTCTTGAATTGAAAACCGTGAATTTTAAGTTTTCTTGGAGAAAGAATGGTGGAGTTTGGATTTCTTAGGGGGGCGGTAAGTTTTGAGCTCTAGGAATTATCTTTGAGAGTAATTTGATCAAAAGTGAGCATGTTGTTCTTAGAATAGGTTAAATTATTCTGTTATTCATTAATTGGGGGCTGGAGAATTAACAAAATTGCCATTTTATATTTAAGTTTGGAAAATCCTAATTTTTTCACCCACCGTGACGCGCCATAATTGCGATTGTTTATTGGAAAAGGGACGAGCCCAATTTTTCCCACCAAAATCTCAAGAAGAAAAAGATTTAAAGGAACTAGTGGAAGTTGATGAAGAAATGGTGGAAAATAAGAAATCATAAAGCAGTATGATGCGTACAATACATGTCCTTCTCCTCAAAGGCTTAAAAAAAGGGTGATAAACTCAAGAAATGCATGGCCAAACTTAGCTATCTCTTTATCAATATCTCATTGTTTGAAAGAACTAAAAAGATCTTGGGGATATGCTAAGATCATGAAAAAGTTCATGTCAAAGAAGAAGCTCATCGAAGGTTGCACAATTCAAGTCACCCATGGTTGTAGTGCTACCATAAGTAGCAAAATACATAGAAAAGAAAGGCCACAGAGCTTTTACAATCCCTCACATCATTGGAACGCATATGTTTGCAAAAGCTATATAAATCTCAGTTTGAGTAAAATCCTTATGCCTTTTTTCATCTACAAAATGCTTGGATTAGATACTTCAACACCAATATCAATGAGATTGTTAATGGTGAAATAGGTCTATCAGGCGAATGATTGGGATTTTTTCTAATGTTCTAGTCAAAGTGGACAAGTTCATACTTCTGGGGGACTTTGTGGTTCTATATTTTAAAATATACCAAAAGGCCCCCATCATTCTTGGTCGACATTTCTTAGCCACCGAAAGAGTCATTGTTGACTTGGAGTTGGGTGAGATGAGGTTTAGGGTGCATAAAGATATGGTATCCTTTTTGGTATGCAAAATAAAGAAACAAACCATGGAACTTCATGTGATATAGGTAATTGATGTTGAAATCGGGTAGGTGAATGAGTGGGCCCTTGAGGATACCATGTGATAACAAAGGAAGACATTGTGCCATGATGTAAACTAAGGCGCTATGTTGGAGGCAACCCAAAAATGCCATTAAAGTGGCTTATATCCTTTATTTCTATTTGGGTAGGTTAGATTTTTGTTTTGGCAATTGAATAAACCATTCAATTATGGAAATATCGAGTGCATTGGAAGAGCTTAAAATGAGGAAATTATGGAAATTTTGCACTATGAACTGAATAGGGGAAAATCTGTCCAAATGTGAAATGAGCTAAATAAGGGAAAATAAGGGTGCAAAAATGCACTCAGTTACCGTGATCATGATCCCAAGGATTCGACCGTAGCCACCCGCATGTCCATGATCACGGACCCCTAACCACGATCGTGGCTATCTCATTTATATGACCATGTAACACCCCATTTCCATCACACTCCCTTTTTCACTTATTTCTCAAATTTGACTAATTTTTGGCTATGTTTTTGAACACTCCAATCGCATTCTTGCATCCTTCTTTCATCGTTTATCTGGTAGATGTCTTGAATCTGTGCTTTGATTGTGGAAAATTGGCCATAAGATGCATGTTTTATAGAAGGACTGAAATTATTATTTTTATGCTTAAATGTTAATCAATTGTGCTTGTGTGGTGTTTCGTAGCTAGAACATGGTGGAGGGAAGTCTTAAGTACACAAACAATTGTATGAAATTGAGACAAAGAAGAATGCACCAAGTGCTTGAGATATTGTCCGATTGAGTGTTCACTAATGGGTCCTATCTTTTAAGGGTAGAATCGAGTACCTAGTACTCTCGTTAAGCGATCTTAATGTGAATTCTTTTTGTTGTACATGCTGGGTGCATAGAATTTGAATGTTTCGAATATGGTAAATATGTTTGAAATATGTCATAGATAACGCAAATGCAACTTCATAGTCCGCGATCGCAGTAACCAAGTGTTATTTTCTTCTCTGAACAAAAATCCTACACTTTAAATTTTGTCCAAAAACCACCAAGACACTATCTGATTTCTTTTAGTAGACAATATAGAATAGTTTGTGCATGAAAATGCCAATGATTGATATGTTGTATTGTATGTTGTATTTCAGGATAATCTTATGGACAAATATGACCACATCTAATTCATGGTACCCGAGTGCCACACTCATTACTATGGTGATCTTCCAAGGACAAAACAGCTCCTGGAGAGAGGAATATATTTTGATAATATGCCAAAAAAGATTTCAGCATTTCATGACAGGCTTGTGGTTACAGGGTGGCAGTGTTTTTCCCTGGATCCATGCAAGGTAAATGAGCAATAGGTCCGTGAATTCTATTCTATCCTTAGTGTAGTGTATTTATCGGACCCATCCAACATGACTATAAAAATCTGGTGGAAAACGGTGAACTTTTGGGTGGATCAAATTAATGCTATCTATGGGCTCCCAAATGCAAACATGGGTGAGTTCGAAGAAAAAGGGTGTCAGTTGGGAGCTAGTTCGCGAAACGATTGTGTCCTAAAAAAGAAGTCTCATGAATAGAAACCATAAGGAATATCCATATGAATGACTTTACTTTTGAGGCCCGGATTTTGTTGAACATCATATGTAGCTGAGCCTTCCCTTGTACCCAAATAACATTAGTCCCAGATTTGTAGACCCGAATGGTCGCAAGCATTTTATATGACATTTCTTTGGATATTGGTCAGCTTGTGCTTTCTTGGAATGCCTTAAAAATGGGTCCTAAGACATCATATGATGCTCAAGACTATGAGTATTCTGAAGCTAACCCTGTCTTCCTTCTATTATATTAGAAACTCATAATACGAAAGTATAGATATAAAATCAAGTTAAAATACGGAAATCTATATGAGCTAAGTTGAAACTGTCTGAATTTAATATCTAAAAACACTAAAATCAAGAGTCTATTAAATCAATATAGAAAATATGAATCAAAACTAGCAGTCTGACAAGCCTTTACTAGTAATAACTAGAGAGTCATTGGGACAAACCCCCAGCAGACTCTAACTGTCTAATAATAATGAATCATCTATTCTAATAATCTAAAAAACTGAACCACTAATTCCTGAAACTATAAGGACTCACCAACTGTTGAGATGTAGAAGAGGATGCTCAAAATCACTCACACTACAGAAACTGAGCACCTGAACCTACATTATGAGACAATGTTGCACATAGACGTATCTGTGGATCATTACTTCTGGATTGTACTTAGTAAATAGGGTGAATGCACAAGTAAATCAATATCTCAATATTACTATAAATTTGTAAAATAATGTATGCTAAATGTAGATGACTCACATAAGCTGGAATATTTGAAAACTGAAAATGATAATTATGAACAGCAAAACATGTTAAATAAATCTAGAGAGTCATAATATTTAGTTTTTAAAAGTTGTACATGTATTCTATCTTTAAATCATGCTATCTAAGTGTAGCAAGGACTAACTTTTATATTTGAAATCTGAAATCTCATAGCTAATGTCATATGTAAAGCAATATCTTAATAAAACTGTGAGCCTTTACACTTAGTTTATGAAAGCTGTTCTTTTATAGTTATTCTATACACTTTTCTATTAGGCTGGAGAAAATTCTTGTAAATAGTTTTCTTTGAGATTACTTTTTTATGTATGGAGGTTCTTCTAACCGACATAAACCATGCGAGCTATGATGGAGTCCAACATCTAATTACCTTATGGGAAAATATCACGTTGGGGAGAGGTGTCATACTCTTGCCAAGGATTATAACCTAATCTAAGTGATCACATCTATATCTATCATGCATATAGAAATTGGATTTATCTGATAATCTGAACCCACGTTGGCTCATAGTTCTGGGGCATGTGAACATACACAACTCGGTGCTAAACAATACTCCATTTAATCTGTATGCTCATTTTGTTGGAAATCCACTTTATAACTAGTATAAATGGTTTATAATAAAATTCAATTGTATATCTATTAATTTAAACCATAAAGTGGATTTTATGTTGAAGCTGAGATTAGAAGATCAAATATTTATACAAAAATATATGAAAATAATCTAGTCATAGGGTGCCTATAGCACAATCAATCTTGTAATAGCAATATTCAACTAGGGCTTAATTAAACATGCAACAAATTTATCAAAAATATAATAATATTCATGGTTGGTTATGAAGATATTGATAATTCAACTCAAAATCTGGTAATTTTTGCAATACGCATGAAAATACGAAATTAAACATGAAATTCATCATCTAAAACACTTCAAATCTCAAAATCTTTCAATTAGCAATATTGGGTATGAACCCTGATTTTAAAGTCATAGTTAATCATACAAAACCAAGTAAATTTGTAAATAAAACTAGTTTTGGGCACAAGGATGAAAGGATTATTCTTGTTCATAAACCCCACATACCTTAAGTGATGCAATTACTAAGGAAGCTTGAACTTGAATCCCTTTTGCACTATTTATGATTAATTATTGAATCTCTTAAATTGGAAACGTTGAATTTTGAGTTTCCTTTGTGAAAGAATGGTGGAATTTAGATTTCTTGGGGAGTACATTTTGAGCTCTACGGTTTTTCTTGGAGAGTAATTTGATGAAAAGTGAGAAGGAAGTGCTTAGAGTAGATTAAATTAACTATTATCCATGAATTGGGGGCTGGAGAATTGACTAAATTGCCCATAGAAATTATGTTCAGAAGCTGGAAAATCCCAATTTGTCCACCCACCGTGACGTGCCACAATCACGGTGGTTCACTGGAAAATGGACGAGTTCTATTTTGCCCACAATCACGGTAGTTCACGCAGCAATTTAATTGTGGTGCTCCACTAGAATTTGACAATTGCAAAATCGCCCTTCACCATGATGCGCTGCCTGTTAAAATGTCATACTATTTTTACTAAAATCGCCATAACTTCTCGACCGAGTTTCAGATAAAGGCTAAATTGGTATCATTGGAAAGATGGTTCAATTATTTAGACATTAGTGGGTCTACAGCTAGAAAATTCTATATGTATAAAGTGTTATTCATTTTCAAATCTAACCCTTAACATTCTAGGAGCTAAACTAAGCTAGTAAAAGTATAGTGTATTATATTTCTTATATGAAATTCTTTAAGAATTAGGAAGGTACACATTTATACTTTCCCTCTTTGATTACTGAGCTTTGTAGGAGAGTTGGGGTTGAAGAATACTTTGGAGACACTTGGTTTCACTCTAGTACTCCCATCTATCCTTTGAGAATTTAAGGAGACGGTTCATCAGGCAAAAACAAGAAGAGAAAGATCGACTTGGGGAGGTCGACATGTAAAGAGCCTGAGTCTTATAGGACATCCACCACCAAGACTCTTGAGGATATCCCATGGATCAGGAGAGCCCCCAACCACTCGACAATCATATGTGTCACAAGCCGATTATGCAAAGTATCTAGAGGACCAGAAGAAGCAAGGAGCTACCATTTCTAGTCTTGACAAAACCTACTCATCCTTAGTTGTATCACATCATGATGTACGGGTTTCATATGAAAATAAGGTCATAAGGGGGAAGAATAAAGATAGATTCTTCAGCAAGATATGGAAGGAGTGAAGGGCCTTTGGAAAGTCCTAAAACCCGTGAGCAACTTCCTTCCTCCCTAATAGACAGTGATGATAAGGCCCAGTCGAGTAGTCCGATCCCGAGGAGGATGATGATGATGCAAATTCTGAGAGTGATAAACACTCTTGATGCAGTTTTAGGTATCACCTTATCTCTCTTTATACTTGCTTATTTATGCAGTGAGGACACTGCTACCTTTTAAGTTGGGGGTGCTTGTCTCTGTATTCATTTGATTTGGGCCTATACTATTGATATTTCTGGATATTTTGTGATTCTTTTGATATATTTTACTTTTTATTTGGGTTGTAATATTTGAGTGCACTGATGGTGCCCATATTTGTATGGATTAGTTATTTTGTCCTTAGATTTCTACTTGATCTTTATTTTACTTATGGAAATATCGAACGAGATTTTCTAATGATAGATTAAGTAATGACATTCTTAAGGGAAAATCATCTTGATTGGGTTTTGAGCCATAGATAAAGGAGAAGCCTGAGTACCCGTGGCATCAAAGTCACAAATGCAAGGGAAGTCTGAGTACCTGTAGCATTTTAGATTTTAGGATCGCATTTATACCTATTGTGAACATCGAGTAGCCATATGGTTTGTTGACCCGTACGAAAAACATATTGTGAGATGAAGGCTTGGGTTGGTTCCATAATTAGAAAATTGTGTGTGGCACAAATGTAAAGTAAACACCCCCTCCGTAAAAAAAATTCAAAAATCAAGGGCATAGACGTGGGCAATCTTTTAACAAAACGTTTTCAGTTTTTGTCCCTCTAAAATTGTGACTCGTGAAAATTGGGAGATACTTCATTTTTTGGTCTATAGCAGAAGGGGAAATTGATCCTCCTTGGTGAATTTTGCATGCCGTGTGTGGTGAGATTATTTGTCCAAATCTCATGTGTACTTGTACAATCTAGAACTTGCCCTGTTAGACTTTGATGGCTAATTTTGATTGTACTTGGTTGGGGAGATGATCTTAGGCCATCTTTGTGACATGGGAAGTCCACTTTATCCAAAAATGTCTACCCTTGCATAGATGTTATCCCTTGTCACCCACTTTGGGCATATAGTCCTTTCTTTGCACGTCGTGAGCCTTTCATTCTTTGTGTCTCTTTTGACCCCTACCCTCTTTTAACTTAAAATTGTAACTTAAGGCTATAGCCTAAGTTGGGGGTGGTGATGATTAAAAGAGGTAACTTTAGGCCAGAAGTTGTAAGTTAGAGACTATGAGATTATGTATTGAGAACAAATAAATTAGAAGAGGAACAGATCCAACAAAGGAAAGAGAATCACAAAAGGTGCAAGAAAAAAGAAATGAAAAGATAATCGGTGAACCAAGGAAATAAAAAGTAGTCACATGTGTAAAGAGTGAAAGAAAAGAAATGCCCCATGATCAAAAGATGGATGGAATAGTGTGATGTAGATGTTTAAAGAGGGTATAGATATATGTCCCTAAAAGATATCCTACCCTACTCCTAACCTACATTTTAAGCTCACAAATTCCTTCATGATTAAAAACCAAGTATTTTCATTGTAGTGGCAATTGAAAATAGGGGAAAGCCTATCGCATGGTAATTTTTAGCATCGAGAGTGCTTGAGAGAGAGAGTATTTTACACTTAAGTTATTTGTTGCATAATTGATGACTTGGTATGTGAAATTTTCTTTATTATGAGGAGTACTGTAAATAAGTCGAGGTTGGATGGTGGAAATATGGCTCTCAGTAAAAGATTATACCTCTTCTTGTAATGTTGCCACTCCCACCCGAATCTTACCTATGTTAGGAGACTCTATGCTTCTGAGATGATACAATACCCATCTTCATAACCATCTATATGGGAATGCAACTCTAAAGTGAACTCTAATATATAAGACTGATGTGCGGCTCGTATCCTGGCCTCAACAGCCTCTAGTATCGTCGGGACCCTAGGTTTTATCTTGCAATATAGAGATACAAGCTTAGTCTTAATATTCTCAAGACGTGTAGTAGTAATATCCAATCACTCTACTATGGCTGCAATAAAACTCATGGTAATACTATTAAACCTGTGGTTGGAGATATAGTAGAGGGATGACGGGGCATATAAGATGCCCTAATCGGCTTTGAAGTTGAAGTTGGGCTGAACTTGTAATGCTTGGGGGCCCTACTTCTTGAGTACTCATCAGTGCAACTTTATACTCTCCCATATCAAACTCGGCATGAATACTATCATCATTAGAATCCTTATTTGGCCTATCAATTCGCTCTATCAGAACTAAAGGCACCTCAGACTGGCCAAAAATCACTACCATAGGTCCATGAACTCTCTAGGAAATGACCATTTTCGTCTAATCTTTAATCATACTCATCTGTGCAATACTCATCAACTCTTATCTCCTATTAATATTTGGGATCTTAGAAACTTCCGCCTCATCACACAAATTCTTAATGAGGCATGGGAAGAGCATAATGGTTAAATCCTTAAGTGTTCTATCAAGTAACTCAAACCTGATAACTTTTTCTAAGTCTACCTCTTATCCTTCTATCAAACTCGCAATCAACGAAACTTAGTACCATGTCAAAAGATTGTCCGCAGTAGTCAGACACAATCAGACATGATCCATGGTCCACAAACAATTGAGGCAACACTTGACCAAAAATGGATGTTTTGGAGTTATTGGCGTGGCACGTACTTAAGCACCCTGTTAGGGATGTGACATGCCCTTGGGAGCATACTAAATCAAAAATTACATTATATCACCAGAATTTGGGAATTCCACGGACTTATTCACTGCGTTAAAGGCGTGGTACGACCCTATGTCAAAATCGGCAGCTTGTGTCCAATTATAAATAGGATAATTAGTTGTTATGGTTCACACCTTGGATGACCTTGGGACTTGAAGGGAGGATATAGAACAGTTAGATTAGGGATTTTATTGCATTTTTTTATGGATTGTAACATGTATTTGTTCATATTTATTATGGTTACATCCATGATCGGCTAAATACTCTTATCCGAGGTTAAGGCTAAAAAAATGAGTATTATGGTTACAAATTGATTTCGCTTAGTTATTTATCATATTTGGTTGTTTATTTATCCTCTTATAACTATTTTAAGGATAAGATACCCATAGATTACATGCATAATCATCTTGTGAACCTAGAAGAAGGAACAAGAGGATAGAGCATGAGATAGATAGAATAGAATTGTAATCTTCCAATCGAATGAAGTTATAATTTGCATTCAATCTAGATACTAGTATAATACAAAGAGAGACATGAGTAATACTCGAAAAATCAGGAGTTCACTCTATGTCTCTAAACTATGGTTTCTTAGGATGATACACAGTCAGTGGTGATAACCCATAGTACAATCTGTAGGCTGCAGAAGTGTAGTATAAGTACAAAATGAATGGTACTCAATAGGCAACTGGAAAATGAGCTCCAAAGATAAGGTAGATATATATAGCATATAAAATTAATGAAAACTACACCAAAGAGTCCATAGCTTCTAAAACAAGTCAATGAGAGAGTTTAGCATAACAAAACTATGGAATTAGTAGGGTGAACTATCCTATTTCAACTACATTCATCAGATGTGAAAACTATACTGGGGATCCCAGGCCTATATATGAATTAAGAGTGAGAGAAGGATATATAGCAATATTTAAGGTCAAGAAATAAATAAACAATATGAACAATCAAAGGAAGGGACATACGATAGTGCCATAGCTTCATATAGGTAGATACATATATATACATATACGTAAACATGAGGTCATCTTAAAGAGTAATATAGATCATCATATCCTCATTCCTATACCCTATCATGATATTATTAAGATTCAATACTATCATACTCAGGGTTTCTAATCCATGTGGATAGACATAATATAATCGTGTACAATAATACCATCATAAGATAGAAGCGAAAAAAGACATAACTCAATTATCTATACTAGATCAAGGGATAATCTATCATAAGCTAGCCATAATAATGATCATAACAATGATAATAACAATATCAATTACAGCAGTAATAACCGCCTACTCCGTACAACTAAATCCCTAGTTGATCCTATACTTACCCCAACTTCCCCAGACTCAGAAGGTTTAAACAACATTCAACAACACAAGGTATTCTCATTACCCATATATATTCAACCGTCCCATATCGATTGGTAGATATAGGTGTATACTAGTGATAGGCGATGTGCATGCAGGAATAAACCCAAGGTAAACAATCAATATCATAACTTATAATAAATATCATTATCATAACCATGATCAAAGTACTCGAGTATTATCATAGTATCCTCCAGCCGTGCTAGGTATTAATATTATCTCCATAGCATCCTCTGACCTTGTTGGGTATCTGTATCACAATAGTATCCTTCATCCTTGCAGAGTGACAACATCATAATAGTATCCTCCGACTTTGTCGGGTACATATCATCATAAACATCAATAAACATATATATATTTATAAGCATATAATATGTGCACAGGCTAAAGACATGGCAAAAAGACAGTAAATCTACAAACCTTTTAGTATGCTCGTAAACATAATTACAACATCCTAACAATATATTTTGTTAAAAAAAATACTTATGTTTAAAAATTAAGTATTCATTGCTAAGATAGAGTATTAGATTTACCACTTCCATTTGAGGTTGGATTTCTTTGAGTTAATCATGTTTTTTCTTTTACCAATATAATTTGCGGCCTTGGTGAGTTCATGGATGTACTTTGATTATTCGTTCCCTCTAACAGATGTGGAGTGGATTATTGTTCCTTCAACCTGTGGTTTATCCTCCCTTGTGATTTCGTTTATACATGCGTCTTGATTTTAGCTTTATAGGATCTAGTAGGGATATGCCTGATCTTTGATAGTGAGAAATAGGTTGTTGTTTTCCCTTATTTTAGACTCATCGTCTTTAGTTTTACATTTGATAGATGAGATTGCGGTTAGAAGGTTACGATAGATTTGGATCATGCATGGTTAACCATTTACAAGATCGATTTTGATGGTTTAGATCGAATAGTTCGACTTTAATGCTTAGTCATAGTTTTGGATTTAGTAGTTTGGTTGCAGCCTCTATTTTCAGATTTTTTTCAGGTGAGGATTTATTTATATGCTAGCTAAGCTTATTCCTTGTCTACGTAATTAGTCTTATTTAGTTCAGATTAGTTATGGTTGATTAACATTCAGATGATAGCTTGTTGGCAGTTGAGGATAGTTTCTTGCTCTCTTGAACTCAGTTTATAGTTTTCATTAGAATTTTGGATGATCTACTCTATAAGAGTAGTATACTTGAGTTGGATTCAGTATGGCTTTGTCCTCAATTGAAGGGATATCCTTGAGAGGATCATTCAATGGTATGTTCTTGTTCTTATAACTCTGAATTATCGGTTTTGAGGATCATCCAGACTAGCTATAGCATTGGTAGTAGGTTGTAGACATTATTCGTTCCTATTTGTGTGCCTAGATTGCACCTTATCGGCTTATCATTGTGCTCTCTAATATGGAATTGGGGGATCGTCTTCAACTCTTCGAGTTTAGTGTGATGAGGTTGAATGGATAGGAATTGGGTGACCTTCATGTTTTAGTGTTGATAACTTGTTTGGTAAGGCAATATAAAGTTGTATTTAGGTATTAGAGTTTGTTGCATGATTCATGCCTTGGTTCTCCTTTGGCTTAAATAGGTTTTCACTTTATTGTGCTGGGATCATTGTAGTATCAACGTATCTTGGTTTGGAATTGCGTTCAACATTTTGTTGT
Organism: Capsicum baccatum var. pendulum; assembly: GCA_030864225.1. Taxonomy (NCBI): domain Eukaryota; kingdom Viridiplantae; phylum Streptophyta; class Magnoliopsida; order Solanales; family Solanaceae; genus Capsicum; species Capsicum baccatum. The sequence goes on along the minus strand of CM061554.1, from coordinate 72,827,710 downwards.
TCAATTAGAGCCCAGTTTATTGTTGAGGTTGAGTTTTGATAATTTGAGAACTTAAGTAAGGAAGTGGGTTGAAAAGGGGATACCTATGAAAAAACTTCCTTAGAATAATTGTTTCATGTTGGATGTTATCTAGGGAGTTTTGCTCAAAGAATCCGTGCCTAGTACCTCATCCCTTCTAGCTTTCGTGATCCTTCTATCTATTGACTTTTGCAGAAGAAAGTTCTTTTAGTAGTGGATATAGTAAAGACCCTCTATGTTATTTTCCCTATTTATGCATATTTCTGGTGTTTTGAGCCTTTCCACAGTGGCTACAGGTTATTTATAACTTCCAGGAGTTTTCGGTTTGCTTATTTGATAGTTCATTTGGGTTTTGGCACATTTCCCTATTTTAGAGCTTTCACTACTAAGTGATAATTCCCAAACTACCACTCTTTAGAAGGATAAAGAGGTCACTATCAAAATATAGTAACAAAACTAGGTTGGGGTCAATCCCATAGGGAATATGTCAGATATATTGCTTGAACTAGTTTAAAGAACCAAGTAGTGTGGAAATGTAAAAAGGGGGGGATATTTAGTAAATAGCAAAAAGTAACAAGAATTGGATGCTCTTGGTTGTAAACAATCTAAGAAGAACACTAGGTTTCTATTTCCCCTAGCTTCTAAGTCCATAGACACATCGTGCATTGTTGAACTATTCCAATACATTGCATACAAAATCTAATAGTTATGTACCATCAAATGTCATGTGGACACTTTGATGGATTTTACCTTTAACTTTAGAGTCTCAGGGTATCTCTTTACCAACCCTTATCCTAGGCTCCAGCTAACTATCACATTTTTAGTCTAAAGCTTTTAGATGAAAGATAATATTCTTAAAATAATGATGTTGATAAGCCTAGATCAACAATTAATCTCTAATAACTGTTGTGTTCTTCATTTCCTACTCTCTACCTCTATTGTGAAACAAGTAGTGACTATAGTTGGATCTTATCATTGGCCACTACTAAGAAATAAATATGAATGATAAAAACCAAATACATTCAATAATATTTATCTAGAACAACTTGACACTTCAACTACTTCATTAATCCACAAGGGTTCCACAACCCTAGCTAAGGGAATTAGCAACTCATAGTTATGAGATTAATCATGGAATCCAAAGACAAAATTACATAATCAATCTTACAATGATGAAAGAAGAAATTCCAAGGTCTTAAATTGAATAACAAACAAAGAACAATGAGATCCCAATATTACAAGTCAATCCTTGAATCAAAAGATGTTTTGAATGATGTAAACATAGCCCTGAAGGGCCTCTCTCATCCTCTCTATCTCTCTACCAAACAAGGTTTAAAAGGTAATTATAGATTGTACTGTATAAATAGGAAAACATGACTAAATGTACACAACAATGACTAAAAGCATTATAGGAGTGTATGTAGGATACATTGGAACCCAAGGAAATAATTTAAAAATGACCCAGAAAAATGAGGTTGGTGACCACTTACTAAGGTTACCTACGAACCGTATGTGGTCCATAGTAAGTGACAGGCCTCCTGCACAGCTCTTGAATCTCTCGGTACTTTACCCTCTTACACTTACTAAGGACACCTATGGACCGTAGGTGGAACCTACGGACCATAGGTGCCCCAGGTAAGTGACAGAGTCTTCTTTTTCCTGCTTTTGTGCATCTGTACTTTAAGTTATGATACCTACTTAGACACCTACTTAAGTACGTTGCACCTACTCCTAGTAAGTTCCTTGGTAAGTAACCCAAAACTTTAACCATTCATCTTTCTCTTCAGTTTAGTATACAAAACCTATTTATTCTTTTGTTTGGCATCCAAAACCTAGTTTCCTACAAAAGCACTCTAAAAACACATCAAGTCCCATAAAATAGCAATAACTACATCCATATTCACCAAGTTTAAGCATCTTAAGTTCTAGGAATTCATAGCACATAAAGACCCTCAACTTAGAACATTGCATGTTCTTGGGAAATAAAAAAAGAATACAATATATGACGGTGCATAACCAAGAGAAACCTAAGATACCTATGGCAGCCAATCATCAAATTTATCGGAAAACACATTATTTATTAAAGTTCAATACTTCAAAACCAACTTCGTGTATTTATGAAGCACAACAATGTATAACAAAGGAATTAATCTATGGTATTACATTAGCAATATATAACCATGCATATGTACAAGTTACACTACCCAAACGAGTAAACAGCTAACACTACAACCCATGTGCCCTCAAAACAAAGAATTCCCAATCACTCTATAAAAATATGTATTTCAATGCAGGGGTGATCAAGAGACACTTACACTTATAAAAGACTCTCTACCAATCCGCATCAAATACCATAGGCTTGACCTTTTTTCTTTACCCTAGTTTTCAGAATGTCAAGTAAGGATCACTATAGGACTTTATTAGGCTTGTAATATAGGCTTAGGGGTTGCTATGGTACATACGGATATATCTATTGACTAATCTTCCTTATCACTTTATAACGCTCACCTATACAGTTCAATTTTGTAGAGGATGGTTGTTGTCAATAGCTCAATTTATGTTGAGGTTGAATCCACAAGGAGAAAAAATAGATTTCTAGTCCATTAGGTGTTAACAATTGCTAAAAAGATACCTGGAAAGAATAAAAAGTAAAACAGCATGATTTAAAAAAAGGGGGGTTGGAAAGTGTTTATCAATAGCAACTTAAATCAACAAATTAAACAACAATTGTGAATTAAATTCAATGTGAAAAGAATCTTGGGATTATGTCCCCCTAAGGGAAAGTTATGCATGGGTGCATAAAGATAAGTGTACATGCTAGTTATCAACAATATTGTAGGCTAGGAATAATATCCTTGAGGCTAGTCTATCAATATAACCTCAAGAATTTCACTCGTTGACACTTTCGGGTACCTAACAAGTCTGTCAACCTCAACTGCCTATCACCTTAATTGGGCATCCCTATTTCTAGGAAGATGTCCAATAAATAGTCAACATCTTAATCAACGTTACGTCTAAGATAGTGAAAATTAACAAACTACATCCATTACTTATCGACTATTTCTTTGTCACACACATCGCTCTTTCAACGATGATATGGGCTCCAAAAGTTTGCCTAAACCCCTCTTTCAAGGAAGGATTGAGCTTTCAAGAAATTTGGGTTTTCACCCACAAACCCATTTTGGGTATTTGGGGCTTTAAGCCTCAAATCCCAACTAATCTAACCAAGCAATAGTAAAATCCATCATCAACTAACTATGATATAGATAAATATAACACAACCCATACATAATTTCACCTTAGCTCCACATAATCCCTAGTCAATGAATGTTTAACTACTCATGAAGAAAAGAGAGAAAAATATACCATAGGTATTGTTCAAAGCATCCATATTTCAAATATACTAAATTCAAAGTCTCCAAATCAAACTACAATTGTTGCCCAAATTATGGTTTAAACTTCATATTTAAAAAATTTCCAAGAGTCTAGAATACCCAAAAGAGGAAGGATTTTAGCCTTTAAAAGGAATTGGGTTAGGATGAATAAAATTACAAAACTGTCCATGGGCAAATTCCCGCTTTGCTGTTATCGCTGAAGCTTTACTGTGATAGCATCTACCATGACCGCGTTAAGGACACCGTAATTGAGGCACTTTTACCTGGCTTGACTGGACGTGATCATGGCCCATAGACTACGATCGCGGTAACTGTTGCTTATTTCTGCGTCAGGTCTTCTAGCTGCACTTCTTTCTCCTTTTGATTTGTTTCAGCTCAAATCCACATCTTTTCTTCTCCTAACCTGTATGCCTAGAAACTATTTAAATTAATTCATTTAATCACCAATTGCTCTCACAAATATATTCAAATCATAGTAGTGCGTACAAATGTTGAGTGCAAATAAGTGGTAAATTCACAACTCATCAACACCCCTAAAGTAAAACTTTGCTTATCCTTATGCAACACTTCCTCTTACTATGAGATAATGCACATGTTCCCCAAATTATATAACCCAATGCTCACAATTACCTCAACTTGATTACTAAAACAAATACCTCTTCAAACATGGGCAAAACTATTTTCACAACACCCCTCAACATAAAATGAAATTTTCAAAGATGCAAAAGACTTCAAAAAGAAACCATGCAACAATAACGAATACTCTAGAAGTGACCCACCTTTGACCTCAACTATATAATACTCCTTGTTCCTTATTTTTCTAGGAGATGAAAAAAGCTCCCACCCTCAACTTGTTTACATGCCTCCTTACGAGAAGAAAAATTTCACACACCAAGCTATCGAATATGCAACAAGGGATTTATGTGAAAAACTCTCTATTTCCCATGGAATCTCAATGCTAACAAGTAACATGCCATAGGCTTGCCCATATTTTTCAATCGCCACTAAATGAATACAGTTGGTTGGAGATCTCGAAAGGGTTTTTTGAGCTTGTAACGTAGGTTTGGGGTAGGGTAGGATATCATTTCTGAAAAACATGGATATACCCTTCTTGAACATGTACCCCACACTATTCTATCCAACTTTTGATCATGGGCCACTTCTTTTTTTTCACTCTTTACTCATGTGCCTACTTTTATTTCCTTCATTCACCCAATTTCTTTTCATTTCTTTTCTTGCATACTTCATGCTTTTATTTCATTTATTGGATCCATTCTTTTTCTTACTCATTTTTTTCAATGCTTAAGCTCTTAGAAACCCACTTAAAACTTCATTCCCCAAAGTTACCTCCTGCAATCATCACCACCCCCAACTTAGGATTTTAGCCTCAAGTTGCATTTTTAAGTTCAAGAAGGATAGGGTTCAAAAGAGGGATAAAAATTAAATGGCTCACAGCTTGCAATATGTTTGACAAAGAAAGTTTCAAAGGCTAAAAGTTGGTGACTAGGGATAACATCTATGCACGGGTAGGCTTTATAGGCTAGAGTAAGCTTCCAAGTATAATCAAAACTAGCCCTTAGAGACTAATGGGGAATGTTCTAGATGGCACAAGTATATATGAGATTTATAGAAATAAGCTCACCTCACATGGCATGCAAATTCACCAAATATGCTCAATTTCCCCTCCCGCTGGAGACAAAAATAGAGTATCTATAAATTTTCACAAGCCAAAATTTTTGGAGTCACAAAAAGAGAAAAAGTATTATTACAAGGTCATTCGTGTCCATGCCCTTGATTATTTTGAAAAAAAATTTACGGAGGGAAATGTTTGCTTTGCATTTTCTCCACGCACAATTTTATAATTATGACACCAATCCAAGCCTTTGTCTTACATTTTGGCTTTCCTATGGGAAAACCTATATTGCTACTCAGATTTCTCCATAGGTATAAATGTCATCCCAAATCCAAAATTCAATGGATACTCAAACTTCCCCTATATCCATTGTTCAAAACCCAATCATGATGTTTTTCCTTAAGAAAGTCATTACTCAGTCTATCATAGTGAGATGCTCGTCCAATATCGCCATATACAGAATAAAGTTAATGAAAACATCTAAAAAATAAAAATGACTAATCCATGCTAATGTGACCACCATTAGAGTGCCCAAATATTACAACCCAAATAAGAAATAAAAATAATCCAAAAGAATATAAAAACATCCTAAAATATCAATAATAAAGGCCTAAATAAAATAAATACAGAGATAGGCACCCAAACTAAAAAGCTAGAAGTGTCCTCACTGTATAAATAATCAAGTATAAAGAGAGATAAGGGTGCACCCTAAAACTGCATTAGGAGCCGCTATTACTATTGTCATTGCATCATCATTAGCATCCTCGAGATTGGACCACTCGGTCGAGGACTCATTATCACTCTCTACTCAGGAGGAGGGAAGCCTACTATGGAGTTTTAGGATATTCCACAGTCCCTTAAACCCCTTCCATATCTTGCTGTATAATTTATCTGTTTTATTCATCCTTTTTAACATCTTCTCATCTGAAACTCAGAGATTTTGATATGACACTGCCAAGTATATGACACTAACAAGGATGAATAGGCTCTTTTGGTCCCCCCCCCCCCCCCCCCCCCCCCCGCCCCCCAATACTTCTCATAATCATATCGAGAACATATGAATAATGGGTGGTAGAGGGATCTCCTGGACCTATGGAAAACTTGGCTCGAGCTCCCTGATAGCTGTAATATCAACCCAAATATCCTCTAGAGGCTTGATAATGGATGGTCTACAAGAATTGCGCTCCTCACATGTCAAATTTCCCAAGTTGATCTTTCTCTTCTTGTTTTTTCTCAACATGCCCTCACCTCAAATTTTTAGAGGATAGATAGGGGTGCCAGGGCAAACCCAAGAATCTCTAAGGTACTTCTTAACCAAAGATCTCCTATAAATCTCAGTAATCAAAGAGGGAAAGAGTAGATGCGTACTACTTTAGTTCTTGAATAATTTAATGTTAGAAAGAAAGAGCTGACCAACATTTAAAAAAATTCCATCTACAATAAAAGCAACCATTCGAGCCCGCAAATCTAGGATTGTTGTCATATGGGTGTGAGAAGAGACTTGGATACATATGATGTTCAACTAAATTTGAGTCATGGTAATGGAGTCAATTATGATTTTATTTCTCTTGGTTGTCACCCAAGACACTTCTTTTTCATAATATAGTCTTTCTGGAAACCAGTTTTGCGGTTCATACCCTTTTTATTTAAACTCACACATATTTGCATTTAGGTTCTAGGTTTAAACTCCACTCCAAAGTCCACCTTCTTCCTTCGGATCTTGATAATCATGTTTGATGGGTCTGAGAAGATACTACACTAAGTTTAGAGTAGAACTCACAGACACATTGCTCATTCTCCGTGTAAGGATTTGGAGGAAAGAAATGCCACCCCATGGACACAAGCCTATCATGAAATACTAAAAATATTTTTTGTAATTTTTCCAAGAATATTTCTCTCTCCAAGGCAAGCTTTGTCCTCGAAAGAAGACCATAGTAAAGAGTGTGGAACTCAGGTGTCATGAATCGAGCATGATCATATTCTTGCATGATATGATCCTGAAGAGTAACAGAACAATGTAACCACATTAATCACTAACATATACATGCACAAACTAAAAAACTTTGTTCACAAAAGATCATGGAAGATTGTTTGGTGGTGTTTGGAAAAAATTTTGAGGTTCAAAATTTTTGGCCTAGGCATAAAATCAGCCTCAGTTACCACAATTACGGGCCATAGAGCCACGATTGTGATGCTACGATCATGGTACCTGAGATTGATTGTAAGCCAAAATTTCCAATTTTCAACAATTCACATTTTAGCCCAAAACTTGTTCTATAACAAGAATTTTTTCACTAAAATCATTGAACAAGATTACTAAGTACTCGATTATGCCCGTAGAATGTAAAAAACACTAGTGAAAACTCATTTGGGATTTGATCAAGCACTTTGTGTGCACACTTCATTTTTCTCAATTTCAGGTACAATATGGGTACTCAATTCTTTCCCGCAATTGTGCACAACATTTCTAGCAGCTAATCACCACACAAGTATAGTTTACCAAGTATTTATGCCTGAAAATCATAATCTTAGGCATTCCCTATAACTCTGCATAGTCCTACAAATGTATGGATTATTCAAATGACAAAACTAAAATCTACCGTTAGAAATTAAAAACAAAGGATATGATCCACTTTCATAGCATTTATGGGTTGCCTCCCATATAGAATGTTAATTACCATCGTGGATAACGTATTCAATTTTTTTCAAGTTGGATCCTTAAGGAACCCATTCTTCATTTCCTCTTCCTCAATACCTATCACCAACACCACTTAAGCTCCATGGGTTGCTTCTCTATTTTTCTCACCCAGAATGATCCTTCACCCTCATGGATTCTAAATTTTAGTTCTCCAAGCTTTAAATCTACAATGGCCCTTCCGGTAGCAAGAAAAGGTCGACCAAGGATAATAGGTACATATTGGTCCAACTCACATTCTAATACAATAAAATCTGTCGAAAGTATGATTTTATCCAGTTTCACCAACACGTCAAATAAAACACCAACTAGTTTATGTATAGACCAGTCCCCTATTAAAAATGTCATCAAGATTGGAGTGGGAGTACTCATGCCAAGCCTTCAATATATTGTAAAGTGCATGAGATTAATACTTATATCAAGGTCACATAAAGATTTTTCAAACATATGAGTCGATAGTGTATGGAATGGTAAAGGCCCTAAGGTCCTCTTTTTTTCTATAATTTCATTACTCATGATATCACTACATCCATGGGTGACTTCAATGGTCTCACCTTCAAAAATCCTATTATTCGACATCAATTTATTAATAAACTTAGCATACCCCAGAATATATTGTATCACCTCAAGCAATGGGATATTGATAGAGAGGTTGCTAAGCTTGCCCATAAATTTCTTGAGCTTATCACTCTCCTCTTTCTTCTTCAGCTATTGTGGAAATGGAGGAGGTATTTCAATGGTGGGAAATATATCACTTTGTGGATTGTCATTTTCTACCACCTTTTCATAAATTTCCATAAGTTATACACATTATAACTTTCTTCATAACTTGTGGCTCAACCATAACCTTTTTCTTCACATTCATGTGCTCAACGGTAAAACCCCATATTTTTTAGATAGAAATTGAATTATCATTCCTACATTTGTAAATTCTAATCTCATAATTAATATTTGAATATATGTGTCATGATCACTAGCCTAGTGTGAAGAGTGCATAAGATGTGGAAATATGATCATAGGAATAACTTAGAGCAATGTTGAGCTAAGAGCCTTTGATTCAGCCAAATTTTGGTATTCAATTCTACAAGCGTCAGATTTGAATGTTTATAACTCTTTACATATTTGGAATATAGCATTTCAAGACCCGCCATGTTGTAAATAATTAAATTAGCTTTCCAACGATACAAATTTTGCCTTAATTTTATACCCGAGTAAAATATTATGACCATGCTAAGGCCGTGCAGCGCCTAGGTGTACTTTGGTTGTGCATCTCCCAGCAAAAGAAATATGCCAAAAGTTTCATTATTTTGAATTATATTAAGGTTGTTGAATCTTTTCACACCCCTAAACCATCACTAATCATTCGTAAACATATTATGGGGTCTTAAAACATATTATTTCATCTATATTAACACTAATGGTCAAATAAATGACTCAAAACCGTTCCTCTTATCCCAAAAGCAAAATTCAAGTTTTATCTCTCTATAACTGAAGAATTTAAGTTCCGATTTCAAGATTTCTTCAATAATTTGTCCAATTAAAGTATGTGTGGTATTCATCAATTGTCTTATTTCACCCATTGCTCCCCATAACCCTTTTTTCATTTAAAGTATGAATTGTATCCTATTTTATAAAATTATCCATGCAACTTAAGAACTTAATCCATGTATTTCTATTCATGTGATTCCATGTCAAATCTTCAAGTTATGATTTATATCATGTGAATATGTTGATTTCTTAAGTTTAACTCATCCCCGTGTTCAAGTTCATGTATTTCATTAAATTATTGAAATGTCTTATTTATTGTGTCTTTCAACTATGATATTATGCCACTGAGCGTTGTTTACATATTTTGTGACTATTTAGTAATGGAGAGTTATGAACACCTGATACCAATCTTCTTATACATGCCTTTGTTTCCAAGTTACAAGTCAGACATGTCATGATTTTTGTTACTATATTCAAACTACCATGTTCATGCTGAGCACTTATGAGTATAGTACTATGTCATGTTAAACCATTAATAACACCTGTGTCATTCAGTTGGGAATAGGATTAAGCACTAAGCCAACCTAGGGATGGGAGCTCACCTGCCAGTTATGACAGGGTATTTTGTAGAAGTCCCAAAGTTCTTGAACTATGTAGATAGCGTAGGATTATAAGGTGTCACACACCAATTTAGGACTGATATTGTCTTAAGGGTTTCCCACCAGTTTAGGACTGACACTCCATTAGGGGTCACCGGCCAGTTTAGGATTGACTCCCTAGTCCCTCGGGACATTATCCTTATGAATCCACATCATCATTCATGTGTTAGTACTCATGGAAAAGTATTGACATCCTACTAATTAGGGTTATAGGTTATACCCTGATTTACTCAGATTAGGTCATGTAATTTACATGATAGCTCCCATTGTTTCAGTCAGCAATCAGTATATTTTATCCTAGGTTTGCTTGACCAAGTAATTAGATTTCATTTATTATTCAGTCAATTCTACATATTTTTCATGTTATTCAGATCATGTCATTAAATGCTATACTTGGTCTTGCATTCTTAGTTTTACAAGTTCATGTTTTCACGCTCAGCATCCATACATGAACCTCAGTTTTGTTTTTCAGCATATTCTGCTTTACATGAGATTTATCTACAGTATTCATGTTTCTACTGCTTCCTAGTTTACAAAATTGTTTTTGGCTCAGGACTTATAAATTTAACTATGATTTATTGTTTTCATGTATAACCATGTTTCAAATGTAAATTTTAAAAATAACTTATATCCTCGATTTTAAAGCATGTTTCAAATATTTCTATGATAAAGTGTATATCTCCACATACTCAGTATATTCCCAAAGTACTAATCCACATATATATTTTTTGGCCTACATTGTTTAATAATACAGGTACCAGTTATATCCCATACATTATAATTAGATAGTTTGCAGCTTTTAGCCAATAGGTGATAATTCATCTTATTTTGAGGACTAAAGTCCATTGCAGTTCATATGTTGTAATTTTGATTATCCATATGTATTGATTAATGGTAGTTTGAGGCATGTCCTAGATATATATAGTCATTATATTAGAGGATTCATAGATAGCCAGTCAGAGTCATTACATATAATTAAAGTTTTTATGTTCAGCTTTATTATGTTGTAAACTTTATCAGTATTACATTCATTTAGATTTTCTTATGATTATACTTTCGCTCATCATTTTTATCTTGTATATACATTTTAAATTAGTTGTTCTAGTATCATGCTAGTACATGGGTTAGCTTGAGATCACATATAGTTGTAAGCACTATTTTACAAGTAGGGGTACCCTTGGTTCATGACAAACTTTGTATCAGAGCACATAGTTCAAGCGTCCTATGGTGTCTATGACGTTGGGTTTAGTAGAGTCTTTTGAAATGGTATGGAGATATCTATACTTTTTTGAGAGAGGATTTAGGTCATTAGGGAAATATGCCCTTTTCTTCATATCTTAGATTATGAAGTAGAAGTTTTCTTTAAGAAACATAAAGATTCTCTTATTTCTCAATTCATGCAAACTCTGCCTTATTTTAGAGGTCACAGAAATAGTAAAGCTTAAAATTCTACAGATAGAATTTTTCTCAAACAATCCCTCCAGATAGTTATGGGATTGTATGTTGGCTCAAAAATAATCCAACCAGTGCCTTTGTGTTCCAAATTATGAAAGATTTCATTCATGTTAATTAAATATCATGCATGATCCAAAGTCAAATGTGCCCTCAGATCCTTTCTTAGAATCCTATGATAGGATACGATCTAAAGTTAGGAGCATGAACCTAGAATTTTAGCAGCAGTAAAGTGGGGATAGTTTTTATGTGGAGTTAGTATATTATGTATCCATGGGGATAGTAGTATGAAAGGTGAGTCAGTAGGGTTGAAATGGTTTATGGAAGAATTTAAATTTATTGATTCAAAGTTAAGTATAATGGTGTGGTTATGATCAAGAGGTATACCCAAGGTGAGATGGGATTATATTATTTCAAAGATTTTAATGTATGTGCTTAGATAGCACCCTTAAGTTTCTAAGTGTGAATAAGGATACTAAGTAGTATATGAGGTTCTTAGCAGTTGAGTTATAGACTATAGAAAGCTAAGAGTTGTATCTTAAAAGGAAATACTAGCATAGGGTTTATATTTTCATGTACAGTCTTTAAGGGTGAGTTTAGTATTCATATGTATTGTTATATCCTAAACTCTAGAGTAAAGTGGTCGCAATTTAGTCTAGATTTTATTGAAGGGGCTTACTAAATTAGAATGATAGCTTGAATCTAAGGGGGAGATGATAGAACAATGAAATAAGTTAGGCTCTCAAATTCTAGTAGTGATGTCAGTGTATTATAGAAGAGCAGTAAAGGAGGAAGATGCTTGACCAATTCTTACCTTAGTGTGAATTTTTATACTTTAGTCATCACGACATCTACTCATGCCTTATATGTCTGCTCCATGATTATAGCTCATATTCATGTACTTTCCATAGAATCACGTATGCTCCCAATTCCTACTATAAGTAGTTCCAGTTCACTCAGTAGTACAAATTATATTCCATGAATTTATGAACTCTAAACTCATGTCATGTAGCTCATGAATCATGTACTCATGCTTTACAGTATGTTCAGTTCTAGGTACTCATGCTATGCCCTTAATGATCAACAAAATTTAGATTATGTCATGTATATCCTCAGTTTAGATCTCTTTAAATAATCTATGCCATGGATACTCCTTTCCTCAGGCCTCAATTAAGTTTCCAAGTTTTGCATCGTATTTTTTCATGCTTTAGGTCTTCATGTTTTAACATTTTAGTGACCTATCCTTTTATCAAGATAGTGGTGACGAACAATTATTTTGATGGAAGAGAGTAAATGTTCCGTATTAAGAATAGATCATTGTATAGTTGTTCTATGTATGGCTATAAGTTTGAAGGAATATTGAGGTACATCTTTTGATATATTCTATCGTTATTTGAAATTTTGTGTGTGTCTTCTAGGGATAGTGTATGGAAGTTTTTATTTATTGAGGTATTAGAGAATAGGGGAGAGATAATTTGGTGGGTTAGTTTCCGAGAAGTTCATATATGACTATAACGATAGGCTTGAATTTTGTGTTGGAGTATAAGTAGATGAATGCATTGTGCACTAGTGAGTTTATAATAAGATGTTAAAGTTTGTTGTTGAAGTGTAAATGAGTATTATTCTTTAGACGAGAGTGGTGAAACACGCATGGTGTATTTAATTAATGGTTATGACTAATGTTATGGTGTTATGTGTAGTACATTGTGATTTCAAAATAGTCTTGAACATGGTGAGAGTATATAACTGAACTTATTCTTTCGCTAGAGTAGTCATATGTACCTATGTAAAAATAAAAAGTTGTATCAAATGAGCATGGTATCTAAGGGGAAACGTATAATTGAGGTAGTAGTTGAGAAGTGTGGCTAAGTTTGAAAGTTAGCCGTTGCCTCGACTAAGGTATAGTAACTCTACCCTAGCTTATGTTTCATTGGCCTATATTCCATGTTACAGAAGTCGTAGCCATATTAAGATTCCTTATTAAGATATCTTGTTCAGATCATGCCCAAGAATTCCTTGCTCCCTAAGGTTATTAGAACTTCTTAGAAACAGTATTGAAGAAATACTCCAGTTGAGTATAAACTTTCAGTATGATTCAGACTATTTATCCATTAATTCAGTTTAACAATCTAATGAGATAAGCACCTATAGTTATCTTTATTTCAATCTAGTTTTACTATCTAATGTTTCATTAGTATGGCTATTCCATGAGGTAACTCATTCACATCCATGCAAATTGTGAATTTAGTTCAGTTCATGCATCATGTCTACGATTCAAATATTTAGTCACGATTCAGTTCATAAGTGTTCAGTGAATGATATCAGTTTTCCAAGTATTCCAACTCATAAATTGTAATACCCATTATATGACCTTAGTCCAGTTATCTCATTATTCATGCTTATGTAATGTACTTGGTGATTCCATGAAGCCCTTTTCTTTTGATCCCTATACGTGTTTTGTTAAGGGAGAATTCCTAATGAGATGTTATGTCCTTTATTCCATCCTTAGTAACTCTCTGCATCAGTTATTACTTTGCAGTTCTATATGTATGATTGAATCATGAACATTTCTAGTAAGTTCTACACTCTTAACATTAATCAGCTCCTTACAGTCAGTAGAGTCAAGTCAGCTTAGAAATTAGTTTCATGATAGAAGTTTTGATGTTCTAGCTCAACTACATCTTTCATTAGAAAACATATCATTTGTACCTTATTACATACTTCTAAAGTTTCAATAAGTTCCTACCTATCATTCGAGGATGAATGATTCCAAGTGGGAGATAAGGTAACATCATGCATTTTTGAGCTAGAAATCAACCTGTCGTTTCTTCATGTATAAACTCTAATCCCATGATTTATATTTTAATATATGTTTCATGATCATTAGCCTAGTGTGAAGAGTGCTTATGATGTGGAACAATGTTCATAGTAATCACTTAAAGTAAAGTTGAGCTAATAGCCTTTGATTCGGCCAAATTTTGGTATTCGATTCTACAAGGGCCAGCTTTGAATGTGTATAACTCTTTACATATGTTGAATTCTGCATCTCAAGACCCACTAATTTGTAGATAATTGAATTATATACCAATTTTGTCTTAATCTGATACTTGGGCAAGAACTTATGACCATGTTAAGGACATGCGTTGCATGGCAATCACAAATAGCCACTGGATAAGGTATGCTATTAGCATGCGCCGCACACCCCAGGTCTGATTTGGCTGTGCGTTGCCCAACAAAAGAAAAGTGTCAAAAGTTTCTTCATTTTGACTTATATTAATGGTGTTGAAGTCTTTTCACACCCCTAAACTATCCCTAATCATTCTTAAACATATTAAGGGGTCTTAAAACATATTATTTCCACTCTCTCAACCATAATGGTCCAATAAATGACTCAAAATCCTTCCCTTATTCCCAAGAACAAAGTTCAAGCTTCATCTCTCAAGAACTCATGAATTGAAGTTTCGATTTCAAGAATTCATTCAGTTAAGGTATATGGGGTATTCATCAACAGGTTTATTTCACCCATTGAGTCCAAAAACCCTTTTTTTATTTAAAGTATGAATTGTATCCTATTTTATGAAATTATCCATACAACTTATGAGCTTAATCTACGTATTTGTAGTAATTTGAATTCAATTCATGTTAACATGTGTTCCTAAGAAAACTAGTTTATTTCATGCTTTAAATTTGAATTACTCCCGTGCTATACAACAGATTCCAAGTCAAATCTTCATGTTATGAGTTATATCATGTGAATATGTTGTTTTCTAAAGTTTAACTCATCTCCATGTTCAAGTTCATGTATTTTACTTAATTATTGAAATTCCTTATTTCTTGGGTATTTCAACTATTATTTTATACCATTATTTTAAGTGTTGTTTACGTCTTTTGTGTTTGTTCAGTGCTAGATGGTTATGAACACCCTATAGCTATCTACTTATACATGTCTTTGTTTTTAAGTTAGAAGTCAGACAGGACATGATTTTTATTATTATATTCAGACTACCATTTTCATGCTGAGCACTTTTCAGTACAGTACCATTTTATGTTAAACCGTTAAAACCACTAGTGCCATTCAGTTGGGAGTAGGATTTAGCACTGAGAAAACCTAGGGATAGGGGCTCACCTACCAATTAGGACTGGATCCTTAGTAGTAGGCCCTAAGTTCTAAAACTACATAGCCAACGTATGATTAAGAGGTGCCACCCATCATTTTAGGACTGACACTCTCTTAGGGGTCACCTTCCAGTTTAGGACTGACTCCCTAATCCCTCGGAACATCAGCCTTATTGATCCACATTGTTATTAATGTGTTAGTACCTAGGGAAAGGCACTGACACCCTGGTTTTCTTAGATTGTGGCATGTCAGTTACATGATAGTTCCCATAGTTTCATTTAGCAATGAATCTATTTCAATTAAGGTTTTCTTGACCAAGTAATTATATTACAGTAAATATTCAATCAACTTTTCAAATTAGGAATGTTATTCAGATCATGTCACTACATTTTATACTTATTCATGCATTCTCAGTTTAACATGTTCATATTTCCATGGTTACTATACATACATGATCCCTGATTTAGTTTTAAAGCATGTTCAACTTTACATGAGATTTACATACATAATTCATGTTTTACCGCTTCCCAATTTAAAAAATTATTTTTGACAAAGGACTTATAAAGTTTACTATGGCCTACCATTTTCATGTGTAACTATGTTTTAAATATATGTATCTGCAAATAATGCATATCCTCAGTTTTAAAGAATATTTTAAATATTTTTATGATTTAGTACAAGTCTCCACATACTCAGTACATTCTAGAAGTAGTGATCCATATATACATCTGTATGGCTTCATTGTTTCATAATGTTAGTACCAGTTGTAGCCCACAGATCATAACCAAATAGTTTGCAATGTTCAGTCAGTATGCAATAAGTCCTCTTATTTTGAGGACTCTAGTCCATTGCAGTTTATGTGTCGTAATTTGGATTATACATATGTTTTGATTTATGGTAGTTAGAGGCATGTCCCAGCCAGGGGCGAAGCTACACTTTGCTATGAACCCCCTTTGGAGAAAAAATATGTGATATATGCATGGTTAAATTATTTTATATATATATATATTAGATGTTGAGCCCCCTTTGATTAGTTTGTATGTTCACTTAAGAAGCCCCTTAGTGAATACCCTGGCTCCGCCACTGGTCCTAGCTATCTATAGTCAGTATAGTAGAGGCTTCAAAGATAGTCAGCCAGAGTTATTACATGTAATTCAAGTTTCTTTCTTTAGTTTTATTATTTTGTGAACTTTATAAGTATTAAATTCATTCATATTTTCTTATGATTATACTTCCTCACATCATATTTAGCTTGTATATATATTTTAAATCAGTTGCTCAAGTATCATGCTAGTACATGGGTTAGCTTGGGATCACTTATAGTTCTAAGAACCGTGTAATGACTAGGGGTAGCCTCTGGTCATAACAAACTTAGTATCTGAGCACAGAGTTTAGGTGTCCTAGGATGTCAATGAACCTGTGTCAAGTAGATTCTTGCAGAACGGTATGGAGACATCTTTACTTTTCTTCGAAAGGCTATAGGGAATTTTGTAATGCCCCGAATCTGGTACCCGAAATGCTACATGGTGCTCATAATCCCGAAGGATCACAAGCTAACCCATGATGGATATCTGTACCTAAATACTACATAATATACTGTATAAATGCGGAAATAAAGGTTGTAAGGCCATAAGGTTCAAAACTGACAAAATAATCTCTGAATGATATTGTATCACAATACCAAAACAAACCCTAAAATAAATTGGTTGAACATAATAGTTTGAAAAGCCTCTAACAGACTGAACTGTCTAAATAAGGAGTTGATAGGACATATCCCCAACAAACTCTAGAAATAAATTAATTAATGAGATAATAAAGTAATGGTCATGTCCTCGAAGGATGAGGACTCACTGCTAACTCTAACTGCTAAGACTGGATGCTACTGATGCTCTAGAGCTCGTGCTTCTGAAGATATGGTATAAAACACCATAGCACAAATACGTCAGTATGTTTGAATGTACTGGTATGCATGTGAGGTAGGCTAAATGCAATGGGTTCACATGCATGAACTATACTAACTAACTTAATAACATGAGTATGAGAATACATGCATGAATAAATAATAACTGTAACTGAGTTGGTGATAATAGGATTACTAAATATGAGTACTAATAACATGAGATACTAATAACTGTGTAACTAAAATAACTAATACTGAGTGACTGTATCTAACAGTATAGTTCCTGATGGAGCAAGCTGTGTTCTATATTGTTCTGAGTTGACTGTATCTGACAGTCCTGAATTTTATAGAACTATCTGAGTTCTATTACTGACACTGAATGATTGTATCTGATAGTCCTGATTCTGTACTAAAACTATAGGAAGCATTCAATCTAACCGACATGCCCCAAATAATGAATTATAGCCGTGTTGGGGTCCAATATGTAACCCCAATTGGAAGGGTTTCAATACCGCGCCACTGGTAAGGACAAGCTGTGGGTAACCCTCATTTAATAGTGACGCCAAAAAAAATGGTGGGACCCTCATCTGACAGTGTTTATCCACTGCATCAACCCGCATCTGATAGTGTTGATGTCTCAACCTATGCTAGCTACATAGTTTTGGAATGCAAGGAAGACTTCTAAGAATCACACCCTCATCTGACAGTGTGTGTTCCCATCCTTGGGTTTACTCAGTGCTAATTTCTACTCCCATCTAAATAGACACTGAACAATGATTACTGAACTGAACAGGACTGAATTAACTAAGTTCCATTCACTGACAGAATACAACTAAGATTACTGTATTTATAAGATTTCTGAGATTACTGAATTTACTGAGTTTTCCTGAGTCACATGACTGATTGAATTTGTATGACATGGCTCTAATGAGAGTATATTGAAAACATGACACTGCCTCTAGGAACACAACTAATTTTCGGGTACAAGTAACCCCAGGACTGGATAGCATGAAAATGACAAAGCATGACTTTCTTAAATATATGACCAACATCGACAATCCATAATATAATAAGATGGGGATTTCATGAAGTACAAGTGCTAAAGCACCACAAAGGCTGCACATGTATCAATAATTCATTGACTAAGATATTTTATCAAACACTCAACATGCATGAACTTGTACATGAATGCGCTTTTCATATTATCATACTAGTATGACACTTTTCTTTCACATAGGCACTTAATCAAACACATGGGGAGCATGCTTTGGTTATACAATCATCAATACATCTAATAATCATAGATACATTAATCAACGTATAAATTAAGGGTTTATCATGAGTATTATGTAAATCACCACATCCTAGGGTCAATAATTGGAATATGTAATTTCAAACATGAATCAAAAGCCCACAACATCATGGACATAAGTTTTAATTCAATTTAAATCATGAACATTCATAAATACAAAAATCTTGGATTTAGAAAAGAGATTCTTGAGCTTCATGGGTGAAAGGGACCCATGAATCAACACATGACATACTTGGGTTGTGAGTTTCTTGAAGTTATTAGACTTGAAGAACTTAGAATCTCTTAGTTTCCTGAAAAATGATTTGGATCTTGTTCTTAGGGATTATCTTTGAGAGAAAATCCTAATTTGATGTTGTAGATGGATAATGAACTTATGAGCCTTGATATGATATAATTAGGGGTTAAAATGGGTGGAAAGGACCCAAATACCCATTTAAAAATAACTTTAAAATAACTGAATGAACTATGTGATGGTGGGTGCGATGGTCCATCACTATATCTATGGTTCGTCAGTCCTGACTGTTGCACCTGGGCAGAATAGGGGTTCACTGCCTCTGCTGCAATGGCTTGGGAAACGGTCCATCGCTACCTCGACAGTCTGTTAGCCTGAGCCATCTTCCTTAGGCATAATAAGGTCTCACTGCCTTCACTCCGACGGTTTGGGCGACGGTTTGTCGCTAGCTCAACGGTCCATTGGCCCTCATCGTCAAACCTAGGCAGATTTGACTATTTTTCGTAGAACAACCATATCTTTCTACCTCGTACCAGATTTGGATGAAATTGGTATTGTTGGAAAGCTAATTCAATTTCCCACATGACAAAAGTGAAAATCTTTAAAATTCCATGTTTATAAAAGTGGATTCATCTTTCAATGTAAGTTTTTAAAATACTTGGGATGATTTCTAACAAGGTAGAAGTATGGGGTATTACAATATCTCCCCCATGAGAACATTCGTCCTTGAATAACATTGAGTGAGATGGAAGAAGATAAACTGAAATATATACTAAACATGAATAAATAGAACATGATCTCATGGCTAGTATGACTGATAACTAAATATATCATACCAAACATGCATATCCAATGCGTGTGTCACTGATTTATGAATGTATGACTGAGTGTTGTGAGGAACTAAGTTTCTCAAAATGATAATGCCTATCTGATGCATGATTATATGACTGAACTAGTGCACGAATGCATGATTGAATATGCAATGGTATTTAATACCATGTTTAGAATAGAATTTTGAATGTGAAATAAATATGAAGATTTTTACTGAAATCTGAACATGAAACTGAAAAGATTAAGGAGAACTGCTACCTTGAGATAAATCTGAGTTTGTAGAGAGGATGTAAGGATACTTGGTACGCATGTCTACTTTTTCTTCCTAAATAGCTCCCTTAACAGACCAATTTTACCGAAGAACTTTGACTAGAGGGATATCTTTGATCCTCAGTTTATGAGTCTGGTAGTTAAGAATTTCAGCTGGAATCTCTTCATAAGAGAGGCTATTCTAAACATCTATTATCTAAATAGCGACTACAACTACTGGGTCACGTAATACCTTCTTGAGAAAATAGACATTGAATATTAGATGAACTGAGGCTAGATCTGAAGGCAATTCAAGCAAATAAGCTACCTTGCCGAAGCGACTGAGAATTTTGAAGGGACCAATATATCAGGAACTGAGCTTTCCCTTCTGGCCGAATCTATTCACTCCCTTCATGGGAGAGATCTTTAGATAAACATAATCACAAATCTCTAACTCAAGATACTTTATGCGTACATCTACATAAGACTTCTGTCGGCTTTGAGTAGCCTGAAGTCTTTCTCTTATCAACTAGACTTTCTCTAAGGTGTTGAATACTAAGTCAGGGACTATAACTAAGGCCTCACTAACTTTGAACCAACCAATTCGAGATCTGCATCTCCTACCATAGAGACCTTCAAATGGAGCCATCCGAATACTAGAGTGATAGTTGTTGTTGTATGCAAACTCAATCAAAGGCATGTGGTCATCCGAACTACCCTTGGAATCAATTGCACACGCCCTTAGCATATCTTCTAAAGTTTGAATAGTCCTTTCTACTTGACCATCTTTTTGAGGATGAAAGGATGTACTGAGATGAACTTGGGTATCAAGACCCTTTTGGAATGCTTTCCAGAAATGAGAGGTGAACTTGGTAACTCTATCTGAGATAATAGATAATGGAATACTATGCAATTTGAAAAACTCTCTAATGTAGAGTTTTGCATAATCCTTGGCCGAATAAAAGGTATAGACTGGAAGTAAATAAACTAATTTAGTCATCCTACCTACAATGACCCAAACTTAATTATGTTGGCGATGAGTACGAGGCAAATATATTACGAAGTGCATGTTAACTTCTTCCCACTTCCTAGTAGGAATATCGAACTCCTGCATGGACATACTAGGCTTCTGATGCTCTATATTAACCTGCTGACATATAGAGCACTTAGACACAAACTCTGCAACATCTCTCTTCATCCCACTCCACCAATAGATTTACCACAAGTTACAGTACATCTTTGTGTCCCCTAGATGAATAGAGTAGTGTACACCATGCGATTCTACAAGAATTTAATGCCTTAAGTCGTCTACACTTAGAACACACACACGACCATGACAATACAATACATCATCTCCCCCTTTGGAGAAAACCTCCACTTTTTGGTCCTTGACTGACTCTTTTAACTTGAAAAGGCTGGGATATCTATCTTTCTTTTCTTTAACCATGAAAACTAGAGATGGTTCTAAACTACTCTGAACCTATATGTCACCCTCCTTTGAATCGACTAAGTGAACGCCTAGTCTGGTAAGCTGATGGATTTCCTAAGCTAACTTCTTCTTGCTGTCCTCAATATGAGCAACACTACTAATAGATAGTCTACTGAGAGCATCAGTCATGATATTTTCCTTGCTTGGATGACAAAGGAAACTAATGTCATAATCTTTCAAGAGCTCTAATCACCTTCTCTAATGAAGATTGAGATCGTTCTGAGAAAAGACATACGAAAGGCTTTTATGATCTGTGAACACATCCACATGAACTCCATATAGATAATGCCTCCAAATCTTTAATGCAAATACTACAACTGCTAACTAAGATCATTAGTAGGACAATTCTTCTAATGTGATTTAAGTTGTCTAGAGGCTTAGGCTATGACCTTACCATACTATATGAGGACATAACCCAAACCTACTCTGGATGCATCACAATATACTACAAACCCATTTAAACCATCTGGAAGAGCTAAGATTGGAGATGAGGTAAGTCGAGTCTTCAACTCTTGAATACTCTTCTCGCAAGGATCTGACCACTGAAACTTGACTTTCTTCTAAGTTAATCTGGACATAGGGGATGCAATAGTAGAAAATTCCTTAATAAACCATCTGTAATAGCCAGCCAAACCCAAGAAACTCCTGATACCTAATAGAGAGACCAGTCAGGGCCAGTTTCTTACTACTTCAGTCTTATGAGGATCAACCCTAATGCTATCACAACAAATGATATGACCAAGGAATGCTACTGACCTTAGCCAAAACTCGCACTTACTGAATTTGGTGAATAACTGATGATCTCTGATAGTCTAAAGTATGATTCTGAGATGGTCTGCATGATATCTCTTACAATGGTAATAGACGAGAATGTCATCTATGAAGACTATAACGAACATGTCTAAGTACTGCTTGAACACCCAGTTTATCAAGTCTATAAAAACTACTAGGGCATTGGTAAGACCAAAGGACATAACTAAGAATTCAAGGTGATCATACCGAGTATGAAAGGCTATTTTTGGAATGTCACATTCTTCGACTCTGAGCTGATGATAGCCTAATCTGAGGTCTATCTTAGAGAAATAGGTGGCACCATAAATTTTGTCAAACAAATCATCAATTTTGGGAACTGAATACTTGTTCTTGAAGGTGACTATATTGAGCTGACGGTAATCAATGCACATTCTGATAGAACTGTCTTTCTTGCAGACAAATAAGATAGGTGCACTCCACGGGGATACACTGGTTCTGATAAATCCATTATCTAATAGATCCTTCAACTGCTTTTTCAATTCTCTGAGTTCTGCTAGTGCCATTTGGTATGGCAGAATAGATATAGGTTGAGTATCTATAATAAGATCTATATTGAAGTCTATTTTCCTTTCAGGAGGAATTCCTGGAATATCTTTGGGAAGACATCTAAATATTCATTCATGACTAGGACTGAATCGAGATAGGGAGTTTTAGAATTATTGTCCTTAACTCGAACATGATGATAGACACATCCTTTAGATATCATTTTCAAAGCCCGAAGGTAGGAAATAAGCTGACCTCTGAAAGCTGAAGTACTACCCCTCCACTCTAGGATAGGATCATTCAAAAACTAGAACTGAACTATTCTATTTCTATAGTCGACTATGGCATAGAAGGAATAGAGCTAATCCATGTCGAGAATGACATCAAAATCAGTCATCACTAATTCAACTAAGTCTTCTGAAGTGACTTTTTAAAATATCATAATTGGGCAGTTCCTGTCTCCCCACCGAGCTATGATGATTTTACCCACTGGGTAGAGACTGACAAGGGCTCTTATAGAATTTCAGGACTGACTCGGAAATCAACTGCTATATAAGGAGTAACAAAAGACAAAGAAGCTCCTGGATCTAGCAAAGTGAAAACATGAACATGAAAGATCTATAATGTATCAATAACCACATCAGTAGAGATTTCCTTATCTTATCAGGACTGGAGAGCATAAAGTCAATTTGGGCATTTCCCACTAGTAGCACTAGAGGTGGAACCCTGTTGATTTTGGTGATCGGACTGAGCTAGGAAATAGTTATGTTGACCCTGATAGCCTGACTAGGGTCAATATCTGACTCTGTGTCATAGCTTGCCATATCTAAAATAGATATCACTACCATCTCTGCAAGCACCCTAATGGTTCTTACCATATGTCTGACAAAGGGGATTAGTTCGGGCATTGCTAACACTGCCCTGAGACTTAGAGCCTAGCACTCTATCTCTATTACCATTCCTGAACTTAGGAGCTAAAGAACTGGCTGAAGAAGGAGCTAGAACTGCTCACTTAGGATGAAATTGAGAACAGTTTCCTCCTTCTGATTTAGGCTGAGTAAAGTTGAAACTACCTATCCTTGCTCTTTTATTTTGCTTCTTCCTCTTTATAATATTTTGCTTCTCTATCTGCTGAGCATAAGTCATAAGCCTAGATATGTTCATGTTACTATTCAGCATCACAGACCTACACTTGTTGACCACACTATCATTCACCCTAGAGACAAACTTACTCATCTTGGCCCTGCTGTCTGCAACCACATGCGGGGCATAACTGGCTAATTGAGTAAACTTAAGAGAATACTCTTTCACCATTATGTTACCCTGCCTAAGGTTGATAACTTCTAATACCGTAGCTTCTCTCAGATCTAGGGGAAAGAATCTCTCTAAGAACGCGGTGACAAACTCCTCCCACTCTATGGATCCTACATCTACTGACCTCTCTGACTTCCACTGTTTGAACCAAGTGCGAACAAAATTCTACAACTGATATGAAACTAGTTCAACTCTCACACTAGGAGTAACCAACATAATGTCAGCGACCTTCTGAACCTGATCGATAAATTCTTGAGGGTCCTCATCTGAATTAGACCTAAAAAAATGGAGGATTCATTCAGGTGAAATCTCAAATCCTAGCTGTAGCTGAATTGTCCACTGGGTTAGCTGGAATGATAGTAGGTTGATCATTCTGAGCAGCAACTGACTGAGCAAGAGTAGTGAATGGAACTCTCAACTCTGTATGAGAAACATGTTCGCCCCAAGGTTCTTCAGGCTGATGGGCTGGTTGATTCCCATTTCTTCTTTTAGGAGGCATGTTCTGTAGAAGAAAGGGGGCAACAAATTAGACCAGATTGAGAGATTAACTAGAGATTATGCTCACTGGCATGACATGAATACTAAAAGAAGGGAAATTGTTCCTAAAACATCTCATAGCCTCCAGTACATAACTGTGGCATGCAACACACCTATGTACAAGACTCTACTAGATACAACTTTCAGACTTCCTAAGACTCTACGTAACCTTAGGCTCTGATACCAAGTTTGTAACACCTTGAATCTGGTACCCGGAATGCTACACGGTGCTTATGAACCTGAAAGACCATAAGCTAACCCATGACTGATATCTGTACCTGAACACTACATAATATACCATACAAATTCAGAAATAAAGGCTGTAAGGAAATATGGTTCAAAACTGATAAAATAATCTCTGAATGATATGGTATCACAATACCAAAACAAAACCTGAAATAAACTTTTTGAATATGATAATCTAAAAAGCCTCTAACTGACTGAACTATCTAAATAAGGAGTTGATGGGACATGTCCTTAACTAAATCCAACTACTAAAATAAATTAATTAATGGGAAAATAAAGTAATGGCCATTTCCTCAAAGGATGAGGACTCACTACTAACTCTGACTACTGAGACTGGAATACTACTGATACTCTAGAGCTCGTGCTTCTGAACCTATGGTATAAAACACCATAGCATAAATGCATCAGTATGTTTGAATGTCCTCGTATGCATGTCAGGTAGGCTGAATGCAAAGGATTCACAAGCTTGAACTATACTAACTAACTGAATAACATGAGAGTGATAATACATGCATGAATATATAATAACTGTAAGTGATTTTGTGATAACAAGATTACTAAATTTGAGTACTGATAACATGAGACACTAATAACTATGTAACTAAAATAACTAATACTAAGTGACTGTATCTAATAGTCTAGTTTTTGATAGAACTAGCTGAGTTCCATACTATTCTTAGTTAACTGTATCTGGCAGTCCTAAATCCTGTAGAACTATCTGACTTCTATTACTGAGACTGAATGGCTGCATCTGATAGTCCTAATTTTTTACTAAAATTACGGGAATTAGTAATATAACCAATATGACCCAAATAATATATTATAGCTGAGTTGGGGTCTAATTTGTAACCTCAATTGGAAGGGTGTCGATATCACACCACTGGTAAGGACAAGTTTTGGGTTACCCTCACCTAACAGTATCCCTAAAAGAGAATGGTGGAACCATCACCTGACAGTGTTTATCCACCTCATCTAACAGTGTTGATGTCTCAACCTATTTTGTCTAGATAGTTCTTAAATGCAAGGATGACTTCTAAGAATCACACCCTCATTTGACAGTGTGTGTTCCCATCCTTTAGCTCACTTGATGATAATTCCTACTCCCAATTGAATAGATATTAAACATGGACTACTGAACTGAATAGGACTGAATTACCCGAGTTTCATTAACTGGCAGAATACTACTGAGATTACTATATTTCTTAGATTTTTGAGATTGCTGAGTTTACTGAGTTTTCCTGAGTCACATAGCTGAATGAATTTCTATGAACATGGATCGACTGAGAGTATCTTTAAAACATGACACTGGCTCTAGGCACACAGCTGATTGTCGGGTACAAGTACCCCTAGGATTCGATAACATGAAACTGAAAAAAACATGACTTTCATGAATACAAGACCAATATGGACAATCCATAATATAATAAGATGGTGATTTCATGAAGTACAAGTGCTAAAGCACCATAATGGCTACACATATATCCATAATTCATTGACTAAGTAATTTTATCAAACACTTAACATGCATGAACTTGTACATAAATGGGGATAGTGTATTATCATACTAGTATGACACTTTTCTTTAACATAGGCATTTAATCAAACACATGGGGAGCATTGTTTGGTTATACAATCATAAACACATCTAATAATAGTGGATATATCAATCAATGTGTAAATTTAAGGGTTTATCATGATTATTATGCAAATCACCACATCCTAGGGTCAATCATTGGAATATGTAATTTCAAACATGAATCAAAACCCCACAACATCATGGAATTGAATTTCAATTTAATTTAAATCATGAACATTCATAAATACACAAATCTTGGATTTTGAAAAGAGATTCTTGAGCTTTATGGGTAGAAGGGACCCATGAATCAACATATGACATACCTGGGTTGTGAGTTTCTTAAAGTTCTTGGACTTGAAGAACTTAAAATCCCTTAGTTTCTTAAATAATGATTTGTATCTTGTTCATAGGGATTATCTTTGAGAGAAATCCATAATTTGATGTTGTAGATGGATAATGAACTTATGAACCTTGGTCTGATATAATTAAGGGTTAAAACGGGTGGAAAAGACCCAAATACCCTTTTAAAAATGACTTTAAAATAACTGAATGAACTATGAGGCGGTGGGTATGATGGTCCATCACTAGGTCGACGGTCCATTGATCCTGGCCATCGTACCTGGGCAGAATAGGGGTTTACTATCTCTATTGTGATGGCTTGGGCAACGGTCTATCGCTAGCTCAATGGTCTGTCAGCCTGAGCCGTCGTTCTTAGGATTAATGTAGTCTCACTGACTCTGCTGTAATCATTTAGGTAACAGTCCATGGCTAGATCGAAGGTTTGTCGGCCCTCATTATCGCACCTGGGCAGTTTTGACTACTTTCTATAAAACGACCATAACTTTCTACCTCAATACCAAATTTGGACAAAATTGGTACCATTGGAAAGCTAATTCAGTTTCCCACATAACAAAAAGTGAAAATATTAAAAATTCCACATATATAAAAGTGGATTTATCTTTCAAAGTAAGTTTCTAGAATACTTGGGATGATTTAAAACTAGGTAGAAGTATGGACCTTCTGTCATATCTTAGATCAGTCAATAGAAATGTTATCAAAGAAACTTATATATATTATCCTCTTTCTCCCTTCAAGGAAATTCTGCCTTATTTTTGAGGTAACAAAAATAGTCTAGCGTAAACTCCTACAAATGATGTTTTTCTCAGACAGTCCCTGTACACAGTTACAAGATTATATGTTGGCTCAAGAAAATCCCACGAGTGCCTTTGTGTTCCAAATTATGAATCATTTCCTTCATGATCATAAAAATCTTACATTGATCCAAAGTTCAATGTTCCCTCGATCCCTTCTTAGAATCCTATCATAACATACGATCTAAGGCTAGAAGCATGAACCTAGAAGTTTAGTAGCAGTAAAATAGGGATAGTGTTTAGCTA